>CM077161.1:36134494-36734494 GCA_039583875.1 Platanthera guangdongensis
GGCTGGAGGTTGAGCAGAGGAGAAATAAGACACATTCTCGAAGAAGGTCACATCTGCGGAGACGTATTTTTTTTCGAAGGACAAGATCAAAATAACAGTAGCCTTTTTGAGTAGTTGAGTAACCCAAAATGATACATTTTGTGGCACGTGTGTCAAGTTTGTCATGTGTGGTGGAAGGATTGTGCACAAAGGCTGTGCACCCAAAGATACGTAGAGGAAGAGTAAACGCATCCTTGCCCGGATATAGAAGAGAGAATGGAGTTTGACCGTGGAGAACCGTAGACGGAGTGCGATTAATGAGGTAACAAGAGATGAGGACAGCGTAGTGCCAATAGGAGCGAGGAACGTGCATCTGTGTCATCAAAGTGCGGGGCAACATCGAGAAGATGACGGTTCTTGCATTCCGCCACCACATTTTGTTGGGAGGTATAGACACAGGTAGTTTGATGAATAATATCATTTTGCATACAAAAAGAAGACAAAGCATTGCTAAGATAATCATTAGCGTTGTCAGAACGAAATATTTTAACAGACATATCAAACTGATTCTTAACCATATTATAAAAAGTTTTCCACACTGAAAATAGTTCGGAGCAATCTTTTAAAAGATACACCCATGTACATCTACAAAAATCATCAATAAACGTTACAAAATATGAAATACCCCGACCTATGGTGAGGGTAGGAGCAGGACTCCAGATGTCAGAGTGAACAAGTTCAAATGGACGGGAAGATCCACGACCGTGCTTTGCTGGGAAGGAGGAGTGGTGATGCTTGCCATGCTGACATGCTTCAAAGGTAGGCCTTACGGAGGAAGATGTGGTAGAAGCTGACGAAGAAGACGTGGAGTAGCATGACCAAGATGAAGGTGCCACTGGAGAAGATCGGTAGAAGATGTGGAGAATGCGGTGCGGGCGAAAACGTTGTCGAGGAAGTAGAGGCCGCCGCTCTCAGTCCAAGTATCAATCGTCCGCTTGGTGCCCGAATCCTGAAAAGAACAAGTAGTAGAAGTGAATGTGACAGAGCATTGTAGTTGTTTGCAAAGCAAAGTAACAGATAACAAGTTGCAAGGGAACTTGGGCACGTAGAGGGTGCCCGCCAGGCAAAGAGATAGAGTGACTTGAATAACACCTGTTCCATTGACCGGTTAGGGAGAGACTTCCGCAACAAGTACCGGAGGCAACCAGTCATGCTGTTCTAGGAGAGAAAAACATTGTGGATTGTCGATCATATGATTCGTAGCACCAGAGTTAATCAGACATTTACCTTGAGTAGCGATGTGGGCACTACCTGAAAACGTGACCACATAGGCGGACGGCTTCGAAGAGGAAGTGGAAGAGTCGCCAGATGGTCGAAGATGAGGATGCTTCTTCCAACAGTGATCAACCGTATGGCCGGTGCAGCCACAGTGAGTGCAAAGAAAGCGGGAAGCACCACAGTCACTGGAGAGGAGGTGGCGGCCACCAGAGCCACTTCGCTGAGTATGGTGAGCGGAGTTGTCCGGTTGAGGAGGGGAGGATAACAGCGGACGTTAGGGCAAAGATGTAATAGCGACGATGCGGGCAGTGGTGGAATTCAGGGTGGGAGACTCCGCCTCGCCAAGGATCTGTTGACGTATCATGTCATACGACTCAGGAAGTCATAGAAGATAACACACAACCAGAAGCTCCTATGTGCGAACAGAAAAAAGGAAGTCCAGAAATTGGACAAACAGAAAATTTTTTATTCCAAAAAAAGGTATCAATTACATGGTATAGCCTCCCTTTTATAGAATGAAGGAGATGGGAGAGAGTACAAATAAACAATGTGGGACTAAAAAAATATCAGGTACAAGTGGTTTAACATAAATACAAGTCCTAAAGCCGTGCGATTTGATGAATGGGCAAATCGCCCGGCAACCACAAGAAAAAGACACCAAGTCGCCACACTAGACCGCTAGGTCACCCGGTTTCCAAGTCGCCAGGGACTGATTGACAAACCGCCAGAGAACCAACAGCAACAGGTCAGCAACCAAACCGCAGGATAGAAACTGACAGACCGCCCGTACTGTAACATGCCAGCGTCAGACCGCCAGACCGCCCAGTCTCTAATCTGCAACACTCCCACTCAAGCTGGAGCATATATATCGATCATGTCCAGCTTGTCGCAAATGTGATGAAAAGAGGCGGACACTAGCTTTGTGAAAATATCAGCCAACTCTTTATCGGAGGTGATGAACGGAGTATAAATTTGTTCGTTCAGAATCTCCTCTCGAATGAAATGGCAGTCAACTTCTATGTGCTTTGTTCTTTCATGGAAGACCGGATTTTTAGAGATGTATATGGCGGTTTTGTTATCACAAAACATAGGTAGAGGATGGTTGTAGACCTATCCTAAGTCAAGCATGTGAGCCCGTAACCACTTCAGCTTGCACGTGGTTGATGCCATACTTCGGTATTCTGCTTCTGCACTGGACCTGGAGACTACTGACTGTTTCTTGCTTTTCTTAGAAGATTCCCCCTCCCCCCCTCCCCCCACAAAGGCACAAAAACCTGAAGTAGACTTGCGGTCTCCTTTGTCATCGGCATTGCTTGAATCGGAGTATGCTTCAACCCTTAAATGGCCATTTTTCTGAAAGAGAAGTCCTTTCCCGGGAGCTCATTTAATATACTCCAATATCTTCAGGGCCGACTATAGATGACACTCCCTGGGAGCTTGCATGAATTGGCTAACCTTGCCAACATCATAGGAAATATCAGGTCTGGTCACTATGAGATATATGAGTTTACCAACCAGACGTCTGTACCTCGTAATATCAAAAAGAAGAGGAGAGTCATCCGTCCATATTTTATCTTCTCTAGTCGTCATGGGACATCAGACATGTTTAGCCCCAGTCAACCCTGCCTCTTTTAACAAGTCAAGAGCATACTTCTGTTGGGAGAGGACAAGAGATGCGGGCTTCCGAGAAATTTCTATCCCCAGAAAGTATTTTGGAGAGCCCATATCCTTTGTACCAGGTGTTGCCGAAGATACTTCTTTGTCAAGATTATCCCTGTAACGCCCCTGATTTTTCTGCAATTATTTAATTCTCGTTTGCGTTACGTTGACGCGTTTTCTTGGCTTGTGCCATTTGTGGAGTGTGTTCTTAGCTCCTTACGACTGAGTGACCTATTTTGTAGCCTATTGGTAAGATTTCCCTAGCAAGCCGGGTTGTTTTGGGTGACCTAGTGTGGCCCTTCGGGGGATGCTTGTGTTTTGCCTTCGGGTGGGTATAACCCGAGATTTGTTCGTCGAGAGTTGATTTCGACTTCGCCATTGTGTTCGTAACATAGGTAATTAGCTACGGTGCGAATTTCGTCGGATTCTAAGGTGCTTCGGTTTTCGCGTCGTTTTGGTGTGTTACTAATAATAAATGCAATTAATTAATTAATAAAGCTATTAAATGAAATCCAGCGGTCAAAAAGCTGGGAGATTTAATCCTGTGGCTAGTAGATAAGCAGTTATTGCTTTTGCACGTGAAAAGGTGGCAGCATGCATGGCTGGCGGCTAGTAATAGGCTAGCTTGAAATGAATCCTGCGGCTTTTAGGTGGAAGTTAAGGCTGATAAGACGTGTCTATCTATATATATAGCCTTAAGACAAAAACGAGACTATTCATCATCTCCTTCCGTGAGAGAAAACCGCTGTCTTGTACGTGAGCGGAAGAAAACCGGCGGACAGCCTTGCCGTCCACCGCCGATTCCCGGAGTTCTAGCGGTCAGATTTTCGTTCCGAGGGTAGATCTGGACTGCTCCCCCCTAGATCTTCATTTCGACGGTAAGCTTTCTAAATTTCGTGTCTTTCTATGGTGTTGTAGATTTTCATTTGACCCCTCTCCCTCTCCAAAAATGTCCAGTCTTGCTCGGTTAGGTGTTTGCTGCCAGATCCGTGGGGAAGCAGAAAAGTCGTTCGAGACCTTCCGGAAATCAAGGCAAGTAGTGCTCCTGCCCATGTCAAGTAACTTGTTTTAGTTCCTTTTATACCTTGCCGCTCATAGATCTCCCTGTTGCTTGTATATTAATGTTCAATGTCTATTAATCATAGTCACCTAAATGCTTAATCCTATTTGATCACTCTCTGTAGAAGTTTACTTAAGAATCGGCCTTGTTGTTAAATTTTTTTCTTCTTTCTTGGACTTCCTGCTGTTAATTTGACTTGCTCTCGGGCTGTGAATAGAGAGATGAGAGTGGAGATGTTTTTCCTTTTCTGCACATTAACTATAGTCGGATAGTTGTGTTGTGGCCTTAAAATTGGTTTTATACAAGTAATCTGTCTTGGTTAGGCTCGGATTGGGGGAAATTATGCTTTCCTGTGTAATGGTTGTATCAGAACCCCCCCCCCCCCCCCCCCCGCTCTTTTCCATAGTCTAGTTGAGTAGAGTATTTCTGGGCTAAATGAAGTGGTCTGGAGAGATGAGGAGGGTATAGGAATTAGGTTGTAGCATTTCTGGTTGGGGGCGTTGATTAGTTCAGGTTTGAGCTTCTCTGATTTTGCCTAAGTGTAAAATCGTTGAGTGAGGAAAGCTCACTCAACGTCGGGCTTGATTTTTATGCTAAGTATAAAAGCATTTACAGCGTTGAGTGCACTTAATGCACTCAACACCGTCAAGCTGAGCATGCTTCTAAGTGTTTAAGCGTTGATAGCGTTGAGTGTACTCAACTCACTCAATGCCATCAAGATGCTCTGCTCCTAGGTCTAAAGAATTAACAGTGTTGACTACACTCAACGCTACAAGGTCGATGATGTTCGTCGTTCTCAGCTCGACGTTGTTCATTGAACTGAGATCGATGATCTCCGGTTTCCTGAGATCGATGAAGATCATCGATCTGAGTTCGACGAAAATCGTCGAGCTGAGGTCGACGTTTTCCTGTGATCTAAGTTCGACGAAAATCGTCGAACTGAGATCGGCGTTTTCCCGTAAGCTGAGATCGATGACCTCTTGTAAGCTGAGATCAAAAGTTTTTTTGCCTTAACCGATTTGTTTTTTATTTTCCTTTCTTCCCGAGTGATTACCTCCTAGGTGGCGATGCCTTGTCGACCATTTGTTTCTTCTTCTTTTTTTTGAAGGCCGAATCGTGGGTTATGGCAGGTAGTGGTTTTTTGACGCTCTAAAGGAGTGAGATGTTTTGTGTGCGAGCCGTGGCCGCCACCTTTTAGTCCCAGATACGGGATGGGTATGTGGTGGCCTTCTGCTGACACAGTGTATTTTTAGTTGGAATTGTTTGTTTGGGGGACTGTTTTCTGTCACCAACTCATGTCCATGTCGTTTTACTACTGCCATTACTCACAATTTAGGATTGTTAGATGTTTCTTCCTTTGTAGATTGCAACATTTTTTTCTCACATGTTTGCCTTGTAGACTCTGCAGGTTTTATGACGGGGTTGTTGCTGTTTTCTCGCACTTGGTGCAAGTGCATCTTGTCTTGGACAGTGTTTGTCTGTTACTGTCTTACTTTCTTCTTTTGCGTACAATTTTATATAACACTTCCATGCAGCTTATTTGTTTTACTTGCTGAGGTATTCTTTTCTTCTCTGAATGCCTCAGGTTATGGATAGTAGCCGAGTAGGCGGCTAGATTTGTTGTGGTGTTGCTAGTCATCCCTTGAGTTGTAAGGATCTTTATCTCGGACTTGTGAGGTAGTTTTGTCGTTTACCTTCTTATAGACATACATACTTGCCAGTGGGTTCGTGTCAGTTTGTTGGCGCCCACTGGTAGTTTTACCTTGATATTAGATATGTTACCTTTTTGCTGCTACCTTTCTGGAGTTAGTCTATTTGCTCTTGGGAAGATTTATGTTAGGTTGCTAGTTACTTTTAAACCTAAAAACACTATTATAAGTATATGTCATGATCAGCATGTTTATAAAACTCATATACTACTTTCCAAACAATGTAAAAAGATCGTTTTCTTATATATAGTATAAATTAAATGTAGGGTCTTGCATAGTGTTAGTTGTCCTCTGGGACACTTACGCACTCTTTTAGGATGTCAAATGTGAATAAAGTATTTTCCGCTGCGTATAAGTATAGTTTTTAAACTGTGGACTAGATGATCCACTGAGCCGAGGGATACGGCCTTTAAAATATAACTGATTTTCTAATCATTAAACTTATGAATTTTCATAGTCTAGTTAGATGGTGTTCGCCTGAGCATCAACAGTTTTCCCCTGTTCGACGTGGAATCACGACGCGTGTGTTCTTATACTTTGAAAATTCTTAAATTCGGAGAAAATGCGGGTCATGATAGTTGGTATCAGAGGCAGGTTTCTTGTCGAATGGTCGGGCAACCTTCCTTGTAGAATCAGAGGTTTAACATCATGTCATTCACACACCGATATGTCATCAGCACGTCTTGGCTGAAGCACAAACACTACACTCATAGCATAACATGAAGTATACAATGCATATTATGTAGTATGGGATGCATAATATGTGTTCGTATATGGATCCACCATAGGGGCAACATGTGAGGGTTATGTAGTATGGGATGCATAACCTCACCACATGGTTGCGACTAGCTCATTTTCTTTTTGTTACATGAGAATGTTATGTAGTATGGGATGCATAACATTTTCATGTGTACGCCGCTCATAACATGCATTAGGGACTTTTTAGAATGCATAGCACAAACATGCATAACATAACATTGCATAAGCACAACGTGCTAAGCTAAAGATTGGCAAGATGACATATGTACATGCACAAGTTTTTCTTTTGAGTCAAAAGGAATATAAAGTCATGCATTCCCGATCTAGGCACAAGAGTTAGTATGGTGGTGGTAAACCATCCTAGGTTAGGCATAACATCACTTTTGTACAAATAAACTCCTAGAGCAAGTTTAACACTTTAAGTTCATATTTATGTATGTATTGTCTGTACTTGTAGTTATTTCTAGCTATTGTACTAGGATCTGACTAATGTTGATATGATCATAGGATGGCAAGACGTCCTTCGACGAGGTCGACTCCCCTGTCTGAGGGTGAGTCATCTGGAGGACAGAGTGATGTGGTGATCGAGAGCTTGCGACTGAGCAATGATTCCTTGACCAGGAAGTTGGTGGAGATGCAGGCCCAGATCCAATCTCTGGTGGTATTTGTGGCAGGACCGACTCAGGGAGTGCAAGACCCTACAGGGGGGTTAGCTGCTCCTCCCCCTCCTTCTCCCCTGAGACCTCCAGTGGTGGTGCTAGCAAAGATGGCCTTTATCTCATAGTTTCAGAGACTTAGCCCTCCTACATATGATGGGAAGGCAGATTTCATGGTCATAGATGATTGGTTGATCTCCATGGAGGATATGTTCACGTACTCCGGTATTGTAGATGATTAGAGAGTGATGATAGCCGCCTATCAGCTTAAGGGTTTGGCTAAGAGTTGGTGGCTTAGAGAAAAGGAGAGCTTGTTAGCTGGTTGCTCTTGGGGATTATTCAAGGAGATGTTGTTGAGGAAGTTCTTGCCTTCGGTCGAGCGTGACCGACTAATGAACGACTTCCTCCACCTGAAGCAGAGGCAACTCACGATCAGTGAGTACGAGATAGAGTTCAGCAAGTTGAGCTGGTTTGCCCCTGGGTTGGTGAGTATTGAAGCTGATCGAGTCAAGTGGTTCCTTGGTGGCTTGAGGAGCGAGGTTCAGTAGTTGGCCAGTGCATATAGATCGGAGACTTATGCAGGGGTAGTGGAGGCTGCTCTGAAAGTGGAGGCCATTGAGAACGCAAAGAACAGAGGCCAGCAAACGAGGAAGGACAAGAGGAAGTCTGCTGAAGAGAAGAACCCACAGGTACTCGGTGCTGTTTCGGGAAATAAGAGCAAGGTAGTGTGTAGCTTCTATGGTCGGTCAGGCCACCCTGTTGAGAGGTGTTTCAAGATGGTGGGAGCTCAGAATAAGGAGCAAGTTCATGCTATTCAAGGTCCTCCTAGGAAGGATGTTTCCTGTTCTATTTGCAAGCGACTCGAGCATGATGCTGCCCAGTGCTGGTCCAAGGATAAAGTCTGCTATCAATATGGACTGAAGGTCCATATCAAGACAAGGTGTCCTCAGGTCCAGCCTGTTCTTCAAGCAGTTCCACTTCAGGCATTACCTCCGCCTCAGCATGTGGACAAGGGCAAAGGAAAGCTGAACGTAATCTCTTCTGAGGAGGCTCAAACTTCGACTCAGGTCATCTCAGGTTAGTTGTTTTCCTAGCCTGAAAGTTTTATTTACTAGAATGGTTATAGTTTTGTTCTGGTAGTTCCTTAGTTGCTTATATACTCCTATAGGGAAATTTAAGGTGAAGAACTTTTGGGCGTGTGTTCTTTTCGACTCTGGCGCTACCCACTTATTTGTGGCTAGAGCCTTTGTGGAGCGATATCGGTTGATTCTAGATCAAGTTCGTGATACCTTCCGCGTCAAGTTCCCTTCTGGTGAATCTGTGTTATCAGATGTGGGCATTCTGGATTGCCCTATTTTGTTGGGGGACTTTCTTGTGAAGGCAGACTTGAAGATGGTTGATTTAGAGGACTTCGATGTTATTCTGGGCATGGACTGGTTGTCTAAGTATGATGCAGTTATTTAGTTCAAAGGGGAGCGCTTGGACTATATCAAGGACAACGGTCAGCCTGGAAGTGTGTATGCTGATCCTTGCCAGGATTTTCCTGTCATTTTTGCGGTATGTGCTCAGAAGCTGTTTCATTCTGATTGTTTTGCTTGTTTAGTCTCGGCGGTTGGGACTGCTGTTAGTATACCGCGCTTGGAGGAGATTCCTGTTGTACGTGGTTTCTCTGATGTTTTTCCTGATGACCTTCCAGGTCTTCCTCCCGATCGGGATGTTGAGTTTGTGATTGATTTATAACCGGGTACGCGTCCTATTGCTAAGGCGCCATACCGGATGGCCCCTCGTGAGTTGGAGGAGTTGTGAGTCAAGTTGGACGAGTTGTTGGCAAAAGGCTTTATCATGCAGAGTTTGTCGCCTTGGGGTGCTCCTGTTCTATTTGTGAAGAAGAATGATGGGTCAATGAGGCTGTGCATCGATTATAGGGAGCTGAACAAAGTCACCATTAAGAATAGGTAACCTCTGCCGAGGATCGATGACTTATTTAATCAGTTGCGTGGTAGCACGGTGTTTTCCTAGATCGATCTTCGTTCTGGCAATCATCAGCTCAGGATCCATGAGGCCAATATTCCACGAACTGCGTTTAGATCGAGGCATGGACATTTCGAGTTTCTAGTAATGTCGTTTGGTTTGACGAACGCACCATCAGCTTTCATGGATATGATGAACTGCGTGTTCAAGGATATTCTAGACAAGTTCGTTGTGGTATTCATCGATGATGTGTTGATCTACTCTTGCAGTACTGAGGAGCATGAGCAGCATCTGCACTTGGTTCTATCGGATTTGAGGGACCACAAGTTATTCTCCAAGCTGAGCAAGTGCGAATTTTGGTTGTCTTAGGTCTCGTTTTTGGGCCACGTGGTGAAAAAGGATGGGATCTCGGTCGACCCAGAAAAGATCGTAGCATTGATGGATTAGAGCAGGCCGGGCACGCCCAAGGAGATTAGAAGCTTCCTAGGGTTGGGCGGCTACTACAGGAGGTTCGTGAAGGGTTTCTCTACCCTGGATGCACCTTTGACCAGGTTGACTCAGAAGAACACGGCCTTTGTTTGGAGCGAGAAGTGCGAAGAAGCCTTCCTGGAGCTAAAGAACAGGTTGTGCACTGCTCCCGTTCTGACCCTACCCACTGAGGGTGCGAAGTACGATGTGTACGTGGATGCCTCGCTTATTGGTCTGGGTTGCATGTTGATGCGGGCTGGAAAAGTGATTGCATATGGTTCAACGCAATTAAAGACTCATGAGAGAAATTACCCCACGCTTGACCTTGAGTTTGCAG
This sequence comes from Platanthera guangdongensis, assembly GCA_039583875.1. Taxonomy (NCBI): domain Eukaryota; kingdom Viridiplantae; phylum Streptophyta; class Magnoliopsida; order Asparagales; family Orchidaceae; genus Platanthera; species Platanthera guangdongensis. The sequence continues at coordinate 36,144,371 of CM077161.1, forward strand.
CGGTGATTTATGCGCTAAAGCTGTGGAGGCATCTAATTTATGGTGCTTAGTGCAAGATCTTCACAGATCATAAAAGTCTAAAGTACGTGTTCACACAGAAGGAGTTGAATCTGCGCCAGCGGCGGTGGCTAGAGTATGTGGCCGATTATGATGTGGAGTTACAGTATCATCTGGTCAAGGCCAATGTGGTGTCCGACTCCCTGAGCCGGAAGACGGGGAAGTTCTTTAATCTCTCCGCCAATCGTTTAGTGGAAGAGTTCCTCCTAATGGATATCTCTGTGGGGTGCTGTGACTTGCAGAGCAGTTTGGCAGTGATAGAGCCGTCTTGGATTTCTCTTACCAGGTTGCACCAGAAGGATGATCCGGATCTTCTGCACTTATACCTCAGGACTGAGAGAGGGGAGTTGCCAGATTTTTCTATTGATGATGCGGGTACTTTGAAGTACTACGGCAGGTTTTGCATCCCCGCTGTTGGAGACATCAGGGTTATGTTATGCAGAGTGGCGCATGGATCCAGTGTTGCATACCATCCAGGATCTACAAAGATGTATCACGATTTGAAGCAAATTGCTTGGTGGTATGGGATGAACGGTGATATAGCCCGATTTGTTGTTGAGTGCCACACTTGCAAGCTTGTGAAGGCCGATCATGGAAGTCCTGGTGGCAAGTTGACTCCGTTGGAGATCCCGACTTGGAAGTGGGAAAGTATTTCTTTGGACTTCATTACAGGCTTACCGGGATCTCCAAGGGGATTTTATTCTGTTTGGGTTATAGTGGACAGACTGACGAAGTGTTCTCACTTCGTGCCGTACAAGATTGACTATCCGATGAAAAGATAGCAGAGATGTATCTGAATGAAGTCATCCGTTTGCATGGTGTTCCTGTTAGCATCATTTCGGATCGATACTCCCGTTTTACATCTCGCTTCTGGAGGAGTCTGCAAGAGGGTTTGGGTACGTATTTGAGGTATTTTACAGCTTAACACCCGCAGACCAATGGTGAGACTGAGCGAGTGAACCAGATAGTTGAGGATATGATCAGGTGCTACATCTTGGACCATGGTGGAGCGTGAGATGAGCGTTTACGGATTATGGAGTTTGCATACAATAAAAGTTCCCAAGAGAACTTGCAAATGGCTCCGTTTGAAGCTTTGTATGGGAGGCGCTGCAGAACTCCCTTGTTTTGGACCGAGGTCGGTGATAGGCCTGTGTTGGGTCCAGATGCGCTCGAAGAAATGGAAGTCGTAGTGAAGCTTATTCGAGAAAAGAGGAGTATAGCTCAGGAGAGATATGAGAAGAACGCCAACCAGCGTAGGTCTGACTTGGAGTTTTCTGTCGGGGACCTTGTGTTTCTTAAGGTTTCCCTGATGGTTGGTGTTAAGAGGTTCGGTAAGAACCGGAAATTGGATCCGAGGTATGTGGGCCCGTTTAAGATTGTTGAACGGATTGGCGTGTCAGCTTATAGGCTTGATTTGCCAGCATACTTTCCTGGTGTTCATAATGTATTCCATGTAAGCCAACTACGGAAGTGTGTGCAAAGCAGTGGGCAAGTCATGGATGTTGTGCCCCAGTTGAAGCGGAATCTTTCATATGTTGAGGTGTCGGTCCGCATTTTGGATACTCAAGATCGGGTGTTGCGGACAAAGTCTATCCCGATGGTGAAAGTTCTATAGAAGAATCAGGATTTGGAAAGCGCGACTTGGGAGCTAGAGTCGGCTATGAGGGAGGCTCACCCTCAACTGTTCCCCTGATTTGATTGGTACATTTTCTTTCTAGTAGCTCTTGTTATGTTACTTTCATTCTATAGTAAGAAGTTGTGTACGTAAAGTTTCGGGACGAAACTTTCTTTTAGGGGGAGTGACTGTAACGCCCCCGATTTTTCTACAATTATTTAATTCTCGTTTGACGTTATGTTGACGCGTTTTCTTGGCTTGTGCCATTTGTGGAGTGTGGTCTTAGCTCCTTAGGACTGAGTTACCTATTTTGTAGCCTATTGGCAAGATTTCCCGAGCAAGCCGGGTCGTTTTGGGTGACCCGGTGTGGCCTCTCGGGAGATGCTTGTGTTTTGGCTTCGGGTGGGTATAACCCGAGATTTGTTCGTCGAGAGTTGATTTCGACTTCGTCGTTGCGTTCGTAGCATAGGTAATTAGCTACGGTGCGAATTTCGTCGGATTCCGAGGTTGTTCGGTTTTCGTGTCGTTTTGGTGTGTTAATAATAATAAATGCAATTAATTAATTAATAAAGCTATTAAATGAAATCCAGCGGTCAAAAAGCTGGGTGATTTAATCCTGCGGCTAGTAGATAAGCAGTTATTGCTTTTGCACGTGAAAAGGTGGCAGCATGCATGGCTGGAGGCTTGTAATAGGCTAGCTTGAAATGAATCCTGCGGCTTTTAGGTGGCAGTTAAGGCTGATAAGACGTGTATATATATATATATATATATATATATATATATATATATATATATATATATATATATATATATATATATATATATATATATATATATATATATATATATATATATATATATATATATATATATAGCCTTAAGACAAAAACGAGACTATTCATCATCTACTTCCGTGAGAGAAAACCGCTGTCCTGTATGTGAGCGGAAGAAAACCGGCAGACAGCCTTGTCTTCCACCACCGATTCCCAGAGTTCTAACGGTCTGATTTTCATTCTGAGGGTAGATCTGGACTGCTCTCCCCTAGATCTTTATTTTGACGGTAAGCTTTATCCATTTCGTGTCTTTCTATGGTGTTGTAGATTTTCGTTTGACCCCTCTCCCTCTCCGAAAATGTCCAGTCTTGCTCGGTTAGGTGTTTGCTGGCAGATCCGTGGGGAAGCAGAAAAGTCGGTCGAGACCTTCCGAAAATCAAGGAAAGTAGTGCTCCTACCCTTGCCAAGTAACCTGTTTTAGTTCCTTTTATACCTTGCCGCTCATAGATCTCCCTGTTGCTTGGATATTAATGTTCAGTGTCTATTAATCTTAGTCACGTAAATGATTAAGCCTATTTGATCACCCTCTTTACAAGTTTACTCAAGAATCGGCCTTGTCGTTAAATTTTTTTTCTTCTTTCTTGGACTTCCTGCTGTTAATTTGACTTGCTCTCGGGCTCGGAATAGAGAGATGAGAGTGGAGATATTTTTTCCTTTTCTGCACAGTAACTATAGCCCGATAGTTGTGTTGTGGCCTTAAAATTGGTTTTGTACAAGTAATCTGTCTTAGTTAGGCTCGGATTGGGGGAAATTAGGCTTGCTTGTGTAATGGATGTATCAAAACCCCCCTCTTTTCCTTAGTCTAGTTGATTAGAGCATTTCTGGGCTAAATGAAGTGGTCTGGAGAGATGAGGAGGGTACAGGAATTAGGTTGTATCGTTTCTGGCTGGGGGCGTTGATTAGTTTTGGTTTGAGCTTCTTTGATTTTGCCTAGTGTAAAATCGTTGAGTGAGGGAAGCTCACTCAACGCCGGGATTGGTTTTTATGCTAAGTATAAAAGCATTGACAGCGTTGAGTGCACTCACTGCACTCAATGTCGTCAAGTTAAGCCTGCTTCTAAGTGTTTAAGCGTTGACAGTGTTGAGTGCACTCAACACACTCAACGCCGTCAAGATGCTCTGCTCCTAGGTCTAAAGCTTTGACAGTATTGAGTGCACTCAATGCTGTTAGGTCGACGATGTTCGTCGTTCACAGCTCGACGTTGTTCGTCAAACTGAGATCAACGATCTCCGGTTGCCTGAGATCGACGAAGATCGTCGATCTGAGTTCGACGAAAATCGTCGAGCTGAGGTCAACGTTTTCCTGTGATCTGAGTTCGACAAAAATCGTCGAACTGAGATCGGCGTTTTCCTGTAAGCTGAGATCGACGACCTCCTTTAAGCTGAGATCAACGTTTTTTTTGCCTTAACTGAAATTTTTTTATTTTCCTTTCTTCCCGAGTGATTACCTCCTAGGTGGGGATGTCTTGTCGGCCATTTGTTTCTTTTTTTTGAAGGCCGAATCCTGGGTTATGGAAGGTAGTGGTATTTTGACGCTCTAAAGGAGTGGGATGTTTTGTGTGCGAGCCGTGGCCGCCACCTTTTAGTCCCAGGTACGAGCTGGGTATGTGGTGGCCTTGTGCTGACACAGTGTATTTTTAGTTGGAACTGTTTGTTTGGGGGACTATTTTTGGTCACCAACTCAGGTTCATGTTGTTTTAGTACTGCCATTACTCACAATTTAGGATTGTTAGATGTTTCTGCCTTTGTAGATTGCAACATTTTTTTGGCACATGTTTCCCTTGTAGACTCTGCAGGTTTTATGACTGGGTTGTTGCTGTTTTCTCGAACTTGGTGCAAGTGCGTCTTGTCTTGGACAATGTTTGTCTGTTACTGTTTTACTTTCGTCTTTTCCGTACCCTTTTAAATAACACTTCCATGCAGCTTATTTGTTTTACTTGCTGAGGTATTCTTTTCTTCTCTAAATGCCTCAGGTTCTGGATAGTAGCCGAGTAGGCGGCTAGATTTAATGTGGTGTTGCTGGTGATCCCTTGAGTTGTATGGATCTTTCTCTCGGACTTGTGAGGTAATTTTGATGTTTACCTTCTTATTGACATACATACTTGCCAGTGGGTTCGTGTCAGTTTGTTGGCATCCACTGGTAGTTTTACCTTGATACTAGATATGTTACCTTTTTGCTGCTACCTTTCTGGAGTTAGTCTATTTGCTCTTGGGAAGATTTATGCTAGGTTGCTAGTTACTTTTAAACCTAAAAACACTATTATAAGTATATCTCATGATCAGCATGTTTATAAAACTCATATACTACTTTCCAAACAACGTAAAAAGATAATTTTCTTATATATAGTATAAATTAAATGTAGGGTCTTGCATAGTGTAAGTTGTCCTCTGGGGACACTTACGCACTCTTTTAGGTTGTCAAATGTGAATAAAGTATTTTCCGCTGCATATAAGTATAGTTTTTAAACTGTGGACTAGATGATCCACTGAGCTGAGGGATACGGCCTTTAAAATATAACTGATTTTCTAATCATTAAACTTATGAATTTTCATAGTCTAGTTAGATGGTGTTCGCCTGAGCGTCGACAATTATCCCCTGTTCGACGTGGCATCACGACGCGTGTTTTCTCATATTCTGATACTTCTTAAATTCATAGAAAATGTGGGTTGTGACAATCCCAGCTTGATTATCTCCAGTAAGAAGGATATCATCCACATATACTTCAAGAACCACTAGACCCAGAGAAGTTTTACGAGTAAATAGGGAGTGATCAGCAGAACTCATCGTAAAACCAACAGCCGCCACAATCCCGCTAAACTTGTCAAACCAAGCATGATGACTTTGTTTTAGGCCATAGATAGCCTTCTTGAGCCGGCAAACCTGTGTATCCCCCTGAGCAACATACCCTAGAGGTTGCTCCATGTAGACATCTTCCTGAAGATCCTCATAAAGAAAGGCACTCTTCACATCCAGCTGGGAAATGGGCCAATCTCGGTTGATAACCACAGAGAGAAGGACCTGAATAGTGCTGAGACGAGCAATTGGAGAGAAGGTGTCAAAGTAATCAACAGCATAAGTCTGGGTAAAGCCCTTGGCAACAGGCCGAGCCTTGTAACGCTCCACACTGCCATCGGGGAGGAATTTCACCACAAAAACCGAGCGATAGCGAACAACATCTGTTCCAATAGGAGGAGGAACCAGGGTCCAGGTACCCCATTCAGTGAGAGTAGCAATCTCTTCATCCATGGCAGCCTTCCAATGTGGAATAGCAACGGCCTCCTGATAGGAACGAGGGGGGGGGGGTGGAAGTGGAAGAGATAGCTAGCGCAAATTCCCTACGAGCAGGTGTCAAACGATCATAAGAAACAACTGCAGTAAGCGGATGCTTGGTATAATCCCGAACCTCTTTGTGAAGCGCAATGGGGAGGTCTAGGTCAGCAGGTGCCTTAGTATCAGGAGCTTCCATGGTGGAGAGAGTTGGCCCGAGAGGAGAGAGCGACGACATCGAAGAGGAGGGAGATTACGGAGGTGGAGAGGAAGGAGAAGAGGATGGAGATGATGGAGGAGGAAAGACCTCGGTATGAGGGGATGGGCTGGAGGGAAGAGGGGGAGGAAGACTAGGTTTCGCAAGAAGAGGAGAGGTATCGTTAGAGAAATAAGGAGCATTCTCGAAGAAGGTAACATCCGTGGAGATGAACTGCTTGCGATGAATGGGGTCAAAACAACAATAGCCTTTCTGATTGATAGAGTAGCCCAGAAAGAAACATTTGGTGGAGCGAGGGGAGAGTTTATCGTGGGTGGCGGAGGGAGCATGCACAAAGGTCGTGTAGCCAAAGATACGTAGAGGAAGAGGAAAGGGATACTTTCCTGGATAGAGAATAGAGAAAGGTGTTTGACTGATGCGCCCGCGAATAGACTCTTACTGTGGTTGGTTCGATGAGTCGATCGTCGCAGGCTTTCTCGGGTAGGCAAGTGCACCTATCGCAATTAGTACTCGATATTCGGGGGAATACCGAGGTCGTATTGTTCTCGGGGTCGGGTTGACTATTCTTACTCCTCCAGGAGGACTATTATTTTACTGAAAGTAAGGTGGAGATTTTAATTAAGTAAAGACGGAAAAAGTAAAAGAGCGAAAAAACGATTTAGAAAAATTCGATGAAGGGTTAACGCTCGGCATCGAATCGGATTAAGACAAAAATAACTTTTAATAATTAGAGGACTTAGTTTTCAAATTAATTAAAGACAACTTGGTCGTGGATGTTTCACAAATGTGAGCGCACTTATCTCTAGGAATATTGCTCACCTGAATGCTAAGACTATTCGACCGAACGTTAGTCCGACGAAGGATTCCTCTTAACGCCTGCTTTATGCTAAGAACCCCGCTATTGGGTGGGGAACCCAATCCGGTAGAATTACGCTTGTCCTCTCTCGAGGGTAAGCACGCAACTCTATTTACCCAGGGGTGATCTGTCCATACGCACGCCCTCTCGGCTAGCTAGCGTATGGATAACAGAAATAGGGCCCACACATCGATTTGTGGTCCTACGCGTCGTTAACCCGGGGCAAACCTTAAGTTCTTAGATTAAAGTGAAAATAAAGAGCTTTAATTATCACGAATTATTTTAAATGTCCCAATGCTCTTCGATGCCGAGGCTAATAGCAATTAGCCATACATCGGTATGGGTACAGCTTTATAATTTGATGAGGCACTAGTTCGAAATTAAGTGCTAAAAGGTTATAAGAATAAGACATGAAAATGACAAACATTTAGAAACTAGAAAAGTTATCTAAAACAAGAACTCACGCACACTCCAAATTATAAATAAAATAGAATAAACTAAATTACAAAAAAAGGAAAATTACAAGTCCTACTCAAACGAGTAGGCGGGAAATAAAGGCACGCCATTTAACTCTTAACGAGTATGCGGAAATAAAGGCAAGTACAAGTCGTACTAAAATAATTACAGAAAAATAAAAGACCTGCCATTTAACTCAAATGAGTAGGCGGTAAACAAAATCCAGCCATTTAACTCCTAGTGAGTAGGCAGAAATAAACGCTAACACACACACTCTACATAATTGAAAGAAAGCAATAAAACTATCTCCTACACACACACTCTCTACGTAATTGAAGAAAGCGATAAAATAAAGCATGAAAATAAAGCATGGAAAACGAACTCGTACACTCACACACTCTACATAAATCAAAGAAAGCAATAAAATAAAGCATTAAAATTTATCTCCTACACACACACACACACTCTACATGGAAGTTGAAATGACAAAATGAAAACTAACTCTTACACTAACACATACAAATTAAAAGCAAAAATGAAAGTTACCAAAAATTTAAAACTACTACTTTTCTACACTTAGGTTTTACCAAAACCAAATAAAAAGAACAAAATAAAATTTCAAGAGAACAAAAGTTTTTCAAAAAAAATCAAAAAACCAAATTTCTTTAAAAATTATAATTTCAACATTTTCATTCTTAGGATTTCATAAAAGTGATAAAAAAGTGAAAAGAAAATGAAAAGAACAAAAAAAGCTTTACAATCCTACAAAAAAAACTAAGTAAAAAAAATAAAATCACTTTCAAAACTCTTTTATAAATACATAAGAATGAAATTTAAAAAAAAACATTAAGGAAGAATATGTTGAAGAAGAGATAAACATATCATATCATGCTTAGAAATGAAATCTATAACAAACTCTAACATTGAGACAGGTAAAAAAAACATAGAAAATGAATAAGTTACACTCATACACACACACACACACACACACTTTTCATAAAAGGAAGAACAAAGGAGAAATTAAGGATAAAATGAGAAGAAAAGTGGGCACATAAGTTCATTCCAAAGCCATTTAAGAAGAGAAAAACTAACATTTTTATTGATAAAAATAGACTATTACAAAGCTATTACAAAGCTAAAGCTAAAGCAAAAAACAAATATGAAAGGAAGGGGGGAGAAATCTCCTTACATAGCAAAGGAATCCATGGATGCAGCCCACAAAACACAATAAAGTGGCTCAAAAATGTGAACCCTTGGTCATTACAGAAGCGGGGTATTTATAGGAAAAGCAAATCTTAGTACACGCCCTCCGACACGGGCGTGTCGGCGGGCGTGTCACTACTGTTTGCGAAGGCGGCCGGCGATTTGACGGGATTGTGGACTACAGGCTAGACACGTGTCGGTCACGCAGTGATCATGCCCCAGGTCACGGGAAAGACGGTGGGCATGTCGAGGAGGTGGATCTGGGCGCGGTGCATCAAAAGTCGCCGCACGGGTCTTGTCAGATAGGTGGAGAAGTCACGCCCCAGGTCACAGCGTGACTCTGGGCGTGTCGGGGTTTCGATGATCGTTGAGCGGAAAGTCGTCGAGCAGTAAAATCATCGAGCGGCAAAATCGTCGAGCAGAAAATCGTCGAGCGGAGCATTTCGCCGAGCGGCAAATCATCAAGCGGCTGGAGAATCATCGAGCGCGAGTTTGTCGAGCGGAAATCGTCGATCGGAAATCGTCAAGCTTAAATCGTCGATCGGAAATCGTCGATCGGAAATTTCGCTTTAAAAATCGCTGATTCCATGGGTTTGACGAATCACGGCCTGGTCACGGGCGTGACCTATAGGACACGGGCGTGACATGTCAATTTTTGACAATTTCCTGAAAAATTTCAGAATTAAAAATTAAGTTAGGTTACGCAAATATTTACAAAAAGAGACATATTTATAAACAAAAAATAACTAAAAATTGTGAATAAGAACTAAAATGATATAAATAAATTACTAAAATATGCGTATATTTACAATTCATCAAATACCCTCATACTTAAGCTTTTGCTATTCCAGAGCAAAAGTTTGAGGTGAACTTATAAGGAATAGAAAAAACACTATGTTTAGCTACCGCTTAATCAATTATAGGAGATATCTAAATAAATATACGGGGTGTAAGAGTTAAGTCCTAAAATTATGTAGATGATTTAAATAGCGCAAAAATTTTGGCCAAAAGACTTCTTGATGTAATCAAATAGAAAGCAGTAATTGTATTGGTTAGATTAACAAAAATAGTTTGGAATTATATGAACTTTTAGCTTATAGGAGTTTTACCGGAATTAATGTAATTTACAAATTATGCTCTCAAAACGATTTTTTAATTAATTCTAGAATCGTGAAATTGGCTAAGGGGATTGATGTTGGTTTATGAAGAGGGTTTTGATTTTTAGGTGCGGTAATTTTTTCTCGAACCTCCATTTTTTTTTGGATTATTAGGAAAATGAAATCTTATTTTCCTAATATCATTTTTCTACTCAACTTCATAAGAATAAAACTAACCCAATGTATATGTGTAGGAGTAATGAATTTTATCCTCTTACTCCATAACATATAATCTTTTTTAATTATTGGGTGTCTATGTTTACGGAACGAAATCTTATTCCCATTAACATAGGATCTTTTATGGATAAAAAATTTTTCATGCCAAGTAGGTCATGATAGGTAAGAGGAGAAAGGAAAACTAGATTTTTAATTAAAAATAATTTTGAGAGCAACCTTAATAAATTGTAAGTTCCAATTTTTTAGAAAGCTAAAAGTAAACATAATTGAATCCTATAGTCATTATTTTCTAACAAAGTACACGTGCTCCTATCAATGAAAAATTAGAAGTAGTGCCTAAAACGAGTTCGCTATTTTTAACAAAGCATAATTAATTCTTTAAAACTTAACCCCGGCTATTTAAATTTTTCACTCAATAATTAACAAACGAATAACAAACAGAGAATTAATAAAATTCACATATAAATAAACTCAAAACAAAATTTTTGGATAGCAGGAAAGTTAAGGATGGAATATTTGATTTATTTGTTTCAAAACATTTTTTTTTATTTTTATAGTTTTTGTCATCAATTTTTTTTGTGTTTCTCATATATTATCTTTTTTTGTATTTTTGTTTTGTTTTACTCAATTTCAATTTTTTTTTGAATTTTTTGAACTATTATCTTTTTTTGGTTTTTAAGTTTATGTCTTTAATATATACATAAAAAATTTTTTTGTATTTTTTAAAGAAAATTTTCATTCTATTTACAAAGATTGGGAGAAAAAGAAACGTTATTTACAAGAATAAGAGGGAAAAGGAAGGGGGAGAGAGAGAAGATTATTTACATAAAAATATTTACAAAGAAAAAAATTATTTACAAAGTGAAACTAAATATTTTTTGTTTTTTTGTTTTATCATTTTTTTTGGAGTTTTTGGAAAAAAGAAAGAAAAAGAAAATGAATTTTTTTTTTGGATTTTTCATTTTAATTTTTCTTGTTTTTTCTCATTTTAAGATTTTTTTTTTGTTATATATATATATTTTGTACTTTTGAAATGCAGAAAAGCAAAAGTGTAGAAAGTAAGCATGAAAACACCTCCATACTTAAGTCCAACATTGTCCCCAATGTTGCAACATAAGTATGCGGAACAAAAATGAAATAAAATGCTGTGTACAAAAATAAAATGGGAGGGTAGGAACGTCCCTGATGCGTGGTTGGGGAAGTCCATTAGAAACCCTGTATTTATTAGAAAAAGTAGCAAAGAAAATAAGGAAAGAGCGAAAAAGATTAGTGAGGGGTGCCTCGCAGGAGCGCTTTGTTTATAGTCGTGTAGCTTGACTATTTTGGCGGAGTTATAGATCGAGGTGGGTTATAGTTTCGTAATGCTCGATCAATGGGTTGCCCACTATGTATAACTTTTGCTGATGACCGTTAACTTTAAACGAACCTCTTTCCGGGTAGGAGACGAGTACGGTCCCATATGGAAAGACTTATTCAACTAAGAAGGGACCGGACCATCTAGATTTTAGTTTACCCGGAAAAAGCTTAAGACGTGAATTATAAAGAAGGACAAGATCACCCGGAGAAAATATTTTTGGGGACTTTAAATTTCGATCGTGATATAACTTAGAACGCTCCTTATAGAACTTATTGCCTCGTAAGCATTTGCACGCCATTCATCGAGCTCATTTAGTTGCAGTTTTCTATTTTGAGCGGCTAAGGTGGCATCGAGATTTACGAGTTTTAAAGCCCAAAGAGCGCGATGCTCTAGTTCTACGGGTAAATGGCACGCTTTGCCGTAGACTAACCTGAACAGCGTACAACCAATTGCGGTTTTGTATGTCGTCCGATACGCCCACAACGCATCGTCGAGTTTAACGGACCAATCCTTCCTATTTAGTGGAACAGTTTTTTCTAAAATTCACTTAATCTCTCGATTTACTACCTCAACTTGGCCACTTGTTTGCGGGTGGTAGGGGGTGGCAAGCTTGTGCGTGACTCTGTATTTAGCTAACGTCTTAGCAATAAGAGCGTTGCAAAAATGCGTTCCCCTATCACTAACAATTGCGCGAGGCGTGCCGAAGCGAGAAAATAGTTTTTTAAGAAATGTAACGATGACTCGCGCATCATTGGTAGGGAGAGCTTGCACTTCCGCCCACCTCTATACGTAGTCGACCGCCACTAAAATATACATATTTTGAAAGACGGAGGTAGGGGGCCAACAAAATCTATGCCCCACAAATCGAAGACTTCGCACTCTAAAAACATGTTTTGGGGCATCTCGTCGCGACGAGAGATGTTACCCGACCGCTGACAGTTATCGCATGCGCGCACAAAAGTATGCGCGTCTTTGAAGAGAGTGGGCCAAAAGTATCCCGTCTCAAGCGTCTTCCGAGCGGTCCGGTTGGCTTGATAATGCCCACCGGCTGGACCCTCGTGGCAGTGCTTAAGAATTTGTAAGCACTCCATACCCGCAACGCATCTTTGGACCGCTTGGTCCGCGCAGATACAAAAAAGAAATGGGTCCTACCAAAAGAAATTTTTCAAGTCAGAAAAGAATTTCTTCTTTTGATGACTTGAAAACTCTTTAGGAAGCACCCGCGCTACTAAGTAATTTGCAAAGTCTGCGAACCAAGGCGAAGATGACGAAGAATTATGAATGGCTAGGAGGCGTTCCTCGGGGAATCTGTCATTTATTTCAGATTCGACGAGCGCTTCCGCACCCGGATTTTCTAAGCGGGAGAGGTGGTCAGCCGCTAGATTATCCGCTCCCCGCTTATCTCGGATCTCCAAATCAAACTCTTGTAGGAGGAGAATCCATCGAAGAAGGCGGGGCTTCACATCATTTTTAGCTAATAAATATTTAAGGGCAGAGTGATCGGTAAATACGATAACTTTAGATAGCGTTATATACGAGCGAATCTTATCAAAAGCGAAAACGACGGCTAAAGGTTCCTTTTCCGTCGTCGTGTAATTTATTTGTGCGGAAGTGAGCGTCTTGCTAGCGTAATAAATTGGATGAAAATGTTTTTCTACGCGTTGGCCAAGAATGGCACCTAACGTAATATCACTAGCATCACACATAATTTCGAATGGAAGGGATCAATTAGGGGCCACTAAAATTGGTGAAGTGATAAGTTTTTGTTTTATTAAATTAAAGGCGGACTCGCATTCGGTACTAAAGATGAAACGTGATTCCTTTTCCAAGAGGTGAGTAAGCGGCTTTGTTATTTTTGAAAAGTCTTGAATAAAGCATCGGTAAATGCCCGCATGGCCTAAAAAACTCCTAATAGATTTTACGTTTGTTGGTTATGGTAGTTTTTTATGATTTCTATCTTGGCCATATCCACCTCCATCCCCTTATACGAAATTATATGGCCGAGGACCAAACCTCCTCGAACTATAAAGTTGCATTTTTCCCAATTTAATACAAGGCTTGTGTCCTCGCACCGTTGAAGGACACGATCTAAATTATGAAGACAATCGGGAAATGAGCATCCAAAAACAGAAAAGTCATCCATAAAGACTTCCATAATGTCTTCTACTAGCTCGCCAAAGATCGCTAGCATACATCTTTCGAATGTAGTCGGCGTATTGCAGAGTCCAAATGGCATTCTTCGATATGCGAAGATGCCAAACGGGCAAGTAAAAGTTGTTTTCTCTTAATCATCGGGGGAAATGGGGATTTGGAAAAACCCCGATAAACCATTAAGAAAACAATAATATTGATGACTGGATAAATGCTCTAAAATCTGGTCCAGAAAAGGCAGAGGGAAATGGTCCTTGCGGGTCGCATCATTAAGTTTTGTATAATCGATGCACACTCGCCAACCCGTAACAGTACGAGTTGGGACGAGCTCGTTATGCTCATTCGTCACTATGGTTAGACCGCCCTTCTTGGGCACGACATGCACGGGACTAACCCATGCACTATCCGAAATAGGGTAGATAATCCCCATATCTAATAACTTAATAATCTCGGCTTTAATGACGTCTTTCATATTTGGGTTAAGACGACGCTGCGGTTGAATCATTTTGTGGCAATTGTCGTTAAGAAATATCTTATGGGTGCAAAAGGAGGGGCTAATCCCCTTTAAGTCAGAGATTGGCCAAGCAATTGCGTGGCGATGTGTAAATAAAACTTCTAATAAATCGGAAGTCTCTGAATCACTCAAGTCCGAAGAAATAATAATGGGAAGCGTATCGCCTTTTCCAAAAAAAAAGCGTATTTGAGTGAGTCGTGTAAGGGTTTGAGGTCTAGGATGGGCGGTTCATCTAGGGAGGTTTTAATTCCTATGTCTTTCTTACCAATTGGTTCGAAAGGCAAGTCTAAAGAGGTATCCTCATCGCATTTAAAATTTTTGAGCGCATAAATATTGTCGTTTAAAAATACAGACTCGAAAACGAGAGAAGAACGATCTCCAAAATAGGTATCTAAACAATAGTAGAAATCATCGCTCGATGACAAATTGTCCATCGAGGGATTAATAGAGAAAGTAACTTGATCATCTCCTACCCGGAAGAGAAGACGACCATTACTAACATCTATTAGTGTGCGGGAGGTGGCGAGAAAAGGGCGACCGAGTATTATTGGTACCTCGGTGTCCTCCTCAATGTCTGAGATGACGAAGTCTACCGGGAAGGTAAACTTGTCTACTCGGACAAGGACGTCCTCCACTACCCCGATAGGGAACTTAACCGAGCGATCCGCTAATTAGATGCGCATATTCGTAGGACTAGGAGTACCCAAACCTAAACATTGAAAGAGCGAAAATGACATCAGATTAATGCTAGCCCCTAAATCAGCTAAGGCGTATTTTACTAATATATTGCCAAAAAGGCACGGGATGGAAAACCGTCCCGGGTCGCTTTGTTTTGTGGGTAATTTATTAGTAAGGGCCGCCGAGCAGACAGTATTGAGTGATACATGCGAAATATCCTCTAATTTACGTTTATTAGAAAGTAAGTCTTTTAAAAATTTCGCATATTTGGGCATTTGTGAGATAACCTCGCAAAAAGGAACATAATGTGAATTTGTTTTAATAATAAAATAAATTTTTCATATTGTGCGTCCTTACGCTCATTATATAATCTATGCAGATAAGGTAAGTCCTTGTTTAAAATAATTTTTCTTTTAAAATCGGTAAATGCGGCGTAATCGAATAAAGGGGAAGAGGGGTCGGAGGTGAAATATGTACCTGAGGGTCGGCCCGTTTTGGATCGACCACCTACTTTCCGCTACGGAGGGTTATAGCGTTGGCGTTCTCCCGCGGATTGGGCTCCGTGTTTCCCGGCAATGCCCCAAGCGCGCGCTCGGACATCATCCTCGCCAGTTGTCCAACCTATTGTTCGAGAGGTTTTAGCGATCCGGTGATGTTTCGGATATTTGACTCGTTGGATGAGATATACTAAGAAAACATTTCCTCCATCGTGGAGGGTTTTGAAAGAGGAGGAGTCGGCAGAAATCCGGGCGTATAAGAAAGAGGGGGACGCTGCGCATTGTTTGGGTTGCTCCAAGAGAAATTTGGGTGATTCCTCCAACCCTGATTATAGTTATTACTATAAGGGTTGTTGTTGGGGTTGAATGAAGGACAACCCGAATTTCCTACGAAGTCCACTAACTCTTCGGCCACGGAGACGTTAGGGGGAATAAAACAAGGCGGAGTGGAGGAGGCAACAGACATCTCCGCCACCTGCTTTGTTAACCTTTCAACTTGAAGGGTTAAGAGAGCAGTCGCATCCACTTCAAAAAGACCAGCCGCCGGCTTTGGGCGTTCCCGCGGGATGTTCCATTGATAGGCGTTCATAGCCATCTCTTTGAATAAAGCCTGGGCGGCCTCGGGGGTTTTGTTGTTTAGTGTGCCCCCGGCAGCCACGTCAATCATTTGACGCGTCTGAAAATTCAGGCCATTATAAAAAATTTGTTCCTGCAACCACGTTGGCAGCGCGTGATGCGGGCACCGGCGGAGAAATTCCTTAAACCGTTCCCAAGTCTTGTATAGAGACTCAGGATCGTTTTGCACAAACGAAGAAATGTCCGCCCGCAACTTTGCAGCTTTTGCGGGCGGAAAGTACTTCGTTAGGAACCGCTCCGTCAACTCAGCCCACATGGTGATACATCCTCGCGGGAGGGCATTCAACCATGCCTTGGCTTTGGACTTAAGGGAAAAAGGAAATAAGCGTAAGTGAATGGCGTCATCAGTGACGCCATTAATCTCGAAGGTGTGGTATATTTCCAAAAAGTTGGACAAGTGGACATTCGGGTCCTCATCCGGCAGTTCATCGAACTACACGGCATTTTGGACCATTTGAATGACACTCGATTTTATTTCAAAATTATTATTCGTCACCGCAGGGCGAACAATACTAGACCCAGTATCATCCAGGTTAGGCCGGGCATAATAAGACATCGTACGCTCGGCCGTCGGGGAAGGGTTAGGGGCGGCCATAACTTCGAAAGAGGGTTCACTGATAGAGTCTTCGGGGTCTAAAGAAGGAATTAGACGTTGAGATCGAATACGCGCAAGGGAGCGTTCGATCTCAGGGTCGAAGTCAAAATCTTCAAACTCGAAGGGTTGTCCACGGGTCATACACCCAAAGAAAAAATAAAACAAAATAAACTCTTTTTTATTTTATTTAAAATAAAGTTTTTAGTTTTTTTTAGTTTATAGAAAATAAGTAAAAGTAATAGACTCCGGAATTCGAAATAGCAACTCGAAGTGCTCCCCGGCAATGGCGCCAAAAACTTGATGCGCCCGCTAACAGACTCTTACTGTGGTTTGTTCGATGAGTCGATCGCCGCGGGCTTTCTCGGGTAGGCAAGTGCACCAATTGCAAGTAGTACTCGATATTCGGGGGAATACCAAGGTCGTTGTTGGAACACCCTATTACTAATTTGGGTCAGGATCACTATGTCTCTAGGAAACAAATGCTTGACCTCCTGTATAGCTCAATATGTCAATTAGAATTGAGTCTAAGGGTTAGAAGTCTAGGTTTGGAAGTTGCCCTGAAGACCAAGATTTTCTGTTTGGAGACTAAGTCATATCGTCGAGCTCAGCACGACGATTCGTCGAACTCCGATCGACGATCGTCTAGCTCAACTTCGACAGATCATCGAACTCCATTCGACGATCGCGGAGCTTAACTTCAGTATATCGTCGAACTCCATTCGACGATCGGTGAGCTCAGTTCGACGATCTTGACTCTGCTTTGGATCTTTATCTCTGAGCTCAGTTCGACCATCTTTGATCTCAAATCGACGATATTTTGCTGTTGTATATTTTCAGATCGCTGAGCTCAGTTCGACGATAACAGAGCTCAGTTCGATGTTTTCAGATAACTTCAAGGATGTTTCTAGATTCAAATTCAAATCAGTTAAGGAGTTATTCTGCAATTAATTCAGAGATTTCCTAGCCGTTTTCATTCATTTCTGGACCAAGTTTCAAGGGATTTTCAAGGAATATTTCTATGGACTTTCCTCTAGAAGAGATTTTGCAATTAAGGATGCAATTAATGCAGGCCAACGGCTATACTTGACAGAGAATGTTATTTTATTCTGTACCAGAGAATAAAAGATAGAATTTTTTTGAGTCTCTACTAGAATACAGAGAGAGACACACAGATTACAGAAAAAACACAGACATACAGTCAGACATCATAATCTTCAACAAAATATACTGTCTAAAAAAATTCTCAAGAACACTCATCCAAGGAGATCAAGCTCTCTCAAATCTTCAGATCTCTTTTGTTTTCAAGTGTTCAAGGCCAACATACTTCAAGACTCCAGACATTCAACATTTCAGCTATTGTTGAAATCATCTATTGCTGGAGATCAATCTTTGAAGGCCTATCACCCTCAGCAAAGCTTTTCTTCCTGAAGATCTCAAGGATTCAGGGGGAGCTTTGACATCAACAATCCACATAGTCTTCTCAGCTGATCTGAGAAAGAGAAGACTGCTATCACTCTCTCACCACCTCTCTGTAAAGGGTTTTTCAAACTCCCTTCAAAAGTTTGAGCTTGGTTTTTGAGCACCTTGTCAAAAGCTCATTGGTGGCAAGACACCTGATCAAAAAATCTGATTTGGTTTTTGAGCACCTTATCAAAAGCTCATTGGTGCCCAGGACACCTGATCAACTCATCCTGCAGTGGATTCCTACCTAGGGTGGTAGAAGAGTGGATGTACCGAAGTTTAGGGGAACCACTATAATTCCTTGTGTCTTCTGGTTTTGCTTGTCTTTATGTTTGTTTCTGGCCTTGATTCTTCTGTGATTAGCTTTTCATTAACTTAGTTCTGTGATTAGATTTTCAACTGCTTCCCTGCTCACTCTTATTACAACAATTGTTGTAAAAAGTTTCAAAGCACCATATACTCTATTCACCCCCCTCTAGAGTATATCAGATCTAGCTACACTTTCAATTGGTATCAGAGGGAGGTTGGTTAAACATACCATACCTGATTGGTTGTACAGGCTAACACCTGAACTCAAAGATCCCAAGTTAGATCTGCTTTCTTTTGTATTTTATTATTAGATTTTGCATTCACAAATCATGGTCCAAAACAAAGATTATGCTAGCACCAGACCTCCAGTGTGCAATCTATCCAAGTTTGCACTTTAGAAAGCAAGGATCAGACTGTACATGAATTCTATTGACGAAGATATTTTTAACTCTGTTTTGATAGTGTGTCCAAGACCCCCAGAGAACACAAGTACAAATGCTGTTCCACCTCCATCAGGAACAGATGCTGATATCAAGAGATGGAAGGTAGCTGATGCCAAGGCTATGAACATCTTGGCCCAGACAATGTCTGATGACATATTTCAAAAGGTGGCTGAATGCAATTCAGCAAAGGAAATTTGGGACAAACTCTCAGAAATAGTCTTAGGCTCAGCTGATGAGAGAAAGGATAGGAGATCCCATCTCATCTCTCAATATGAGAATTTCAAGAAGGGAGAAACTGAGTCAGTGGGAGACATGTACAACAGGCTAAGTCTAATTGTCAGTGAACTCAGGACATTGGACAAAGAGATCTCTCTAACTAAACTCAATGACAAGATATTAATGTGCTTCCCTAGCACTTGTGATTCAAGAATCTGGCCAATTAAGGATGCCAGAAGTCTGAATGAGATCACTACTAAAGCTCTATTGGGTAAGCTCAAATCTTATGAGCTACTCATCAAAAATAGAGAGGAAGAACAGAAGGCTACCTCACCAGCCACAAGAAAAGAGAAGACCATAGCTTTCAAGGCAACTGAAGATCTGCCTGAAGATAAAGCCACAGGTAATGATGAACTACTCAGTCTACTGGCCAAAAGATTTTACAAAATGGCCAGAAAGGACTTCAGAAGGAGATCATACAAGGAGCATGATAAGCCAAGGTATGACAAGTCCATTAATAATAATAATAAAGACATTATTTGCTTTGGTTGCAGGAAAACAGGGCACATAGTTCCTGACTGTCCAGAGAACAAGAACAAGGACAGAAGGGACAGGAAAGAAAGAAGAAAGGAGAAAGACTCCAAGAGGAATGGCAATGGCAAACCCTCATCAAGCAAAAGCAAACATACAAGAAAGGGGTTTGTTGTTGAATCCTGGAGTGAGACTGAAGAGGTGTCAAAAGCTTCATCCAGTTCCAGTGATGATGAGGATGATGCAGAAGAAAAAGATTTCTGCATGATGGCAATCAATGCCTCACAGCATAATTCAGAAGAAGAGGAGTCAGAGTCAGACTCAGAGACTCAACCTGAAGAAGATCAGGTAATTGGTTCTTTTGATTTTAGTTCAGAGGACTTTAAATCTGAATTTAAAGCACTGTGTTTAGACCTGCTAAAGTCTGAGAAAGAAATTATCTCTCTAAGAAATCAATTATCTGAACACAATACTTTAAAGTCAGAAAACCTCAAACTCTCTCAGGAGTTGGAGTGCTGTAGGGAACAGATAGCTTCACTGAAAAGTGAGCTCTCTGAGGCCAAGAAGCCTGAAGAATCCCTTAATTGGAGAAGCATCAAGATGATGGACATCACAAGCACAGTGAACTCCAGATTCAATAGTACACTGGGCTTGGGTGCTTCATCCAGCCAACCCATAGTTCTAACAACTCCAATCAAATTCATCTCTGACAAAGGAAAGGGAGTTGTAGAGGTTGCTAGGAAAAATTCTGATCTGCCCCAGAAAACTAAGTCCCAGCAGAAATCGTCGAACGGAGATCGACGATCGCCAAACAGAGATCGACGATCGCCGAACGCAGATCGACGATCTCAGCCAAAATCGTCGAACACAGATCGACGATCTCAGCAAAAATCGTCGAACGCCGATCGACGATCTCAGCCAAAATCGTCGAACACAGATCGACGATCTCAGCCAAAATCGTCGAACGTAGATCGACGATCTCAGCCAAAATCGTCGAACGCAGATCGACGATCTCAGGCAAAATCGTTGGACGCAGCTCGACGATCTCAAGTACCTGATCTCAGCCATAGTCGACCATCGAACGGAGCTCGACGATCTGACCCAGGATCGTCGAATGCAGCTCCAAGATCGTCGAACAGAGGTCAGAGCTCTGTAAAATTTTTCAAGGGCAAATCAAAATTGAATCCTAAGGGTCCTTCATCCCAAATCTTTAACCCTTATACTGAATGGATTATACCTCCAAGGAGATATCATCCTGAAGGTTATAAGAGTCAGCCTGGGATGTCTTTCATTTCAGAATTTAAAGGTTATCAACCTAGGCCCAAGGTAAACTGGGTCAAAAACAAATGAATTGTCTTATGTGCAGGTGAAGACCTATCCAACATCTAACCCGCAATGATACTTGGATAGTGGGTGCTCTAAGCACATGACAGGGAACAAGGACAACCTCACATCCTTCAGAGCCAAGCTTGGACCCAAAGTTATCTTTGGTGATTCAAACTTTGGACAAACTAAAGGATATGGTGCAGTCCAGATTGGATCAGTAACTTTCAAGAAGGTAGCTTATGTGAAAGGACTGAAGCACAACCTAATTAGCATCAGTCAGCTGTGTGATGAAGGCTACCAGGTGACCTTCAGCAAAGCCTTATGCAAAATCAAGTCAGAGGACAACACAACTGTGTTGACAGGTAAAAGGAAAGGTAACATCTATCTAGTAGATTTTCTTTCAACTGATGTAGATATCTGCTTGTTTAATTCAGTCTGTAGACCAAATATTTTATGACATAAGAGACTAGGACACCTAAACCTTAGAACTATTGCTAGGTTATCCAAGGACAACCTTGTTAGAGGACTACCTTCTGGCCCCTACAAGAAGGAAGGACTCTGCAGGGCTTGTCAATTAGGCAAGCAAACTAAAAACAGCTTTAAGTCACTTAATAAGAGTGATTCACCTAGGATATTGTATCTGTTACACATGGATCTTTTTGGACCCATCACAGTATAAAGCCTAGGAGGGAAATCCTACACTTTAGTAGTTGTAGATGACTTCTCTAGATTCACTTGGGTGTTCTTTCTAAGGAAGAAGTCTGATAACTTTAAGTGTCTGGCAGAGTTTCTCAAATGTATACAGATTGAGTTCAATACTCATATTGCCCTGATCAGAAGTGATCATGGGACAGAGTTTGATTCTCTTCTTATGCAAGAGTTCTATCAGAGTGAAGGGATCAGGCATACTTTCTCAGCTCCTAGAATTCCTCAACAAAATGGGGTAGCTGAAAGGAAAAATAGAACCCTTATTGAATCTGCCACTACATTGTTGTCAGATGCTCATCTACCTCTATCCTTTTGGGCAGAGGCAGTGAACACCTCCAACTATGTGCTGAATAGAAGTCTGATACATAAACTAAAGGGAAAGACTCCCTATGAATTACTCAAAGGGAAGAAACCTAAAGTTGATTATTTTAGAGTCTTTGGTTGTATTTGCTACATTCATAACAATGACAAGAAATATTTAGCAAAATTTCAAGCTAAAGCTGATGAAGGAGTGTTTCTGGGATACTCCATGATCAGCAAGGCTTATAGGGTCTATAATAAATCATCTTTAAAAATTGAGGAATCTGTCCATATATCATTTGATGAATCTAACATGTCTTTCAAGGAGAAGATCTCTTCTACGATAGAACCCTTACAGGAACATTCTCTAGTTGAAGACTTGAACAAGTTACAGGTTACTCAAGAGGATGAAAGCAGTGAAGATGAAGGAAATGTTCAACATATTGAAGAATAACTTGAAGAGCTAGTTGTTGTACCACAAGAGGAAACAACAACACAGGTTGGTGAACAATCAACACCCCATGTTGATTTAGTAACATCAAGAGACCATCCAATTTCCCAAATAATTGTAGACATCTTAGCTGGTGTGCAAACCAGAAATCAGGTCAACCAAAACCTGTTGCACACCTGCTTCCTATCTCAAATTGAACCTCAGTCCATTCAAGATGCAGAGCAAGATCCACACTGGATCATTGCAATGCAAGAAGAGTTGCATCAATTTGAGAGAAACAAAGTATGGAAACTAGTGCCAAAGCCTAAGGATCACTCCATTGTTGGAACAAAATGGGTATTCAGAAACAAACTGGATGATTAAGGAGTAATTATAAGGAACAAGGCAAAGCTAGTTGCTCAGGGATACTCTCAAGAAGAAGGAATAGACTACGACCAGACCTTTGCACCAGTTGCAAGATTAGAAGCCATCAGAATATTCTTAGCTTATACAACACATAAAGGCTTCAAGGTATATCAGATGGATGTCAAAAGTGCATTTCTAAATGGAGACATCAAAGAGGAAGTATATGTTAGACAACCGCCAGGTTTTATCTCTCCTACTTTTCCTGATTATGTTTTTAGATTGAATAAAGCATTATATGGTCTCAAGCAAGCTCCTAGAGCATGGTATGAGACCCTAGCATGCTTTCTCTTGGAAAATGGTTTTATAAGAGGTAGAGTAGACCAAACTCTTTTCATTAGAACCCATAAGTCCCATACCCTACTAGTATAGATTTATGTAGACGATATCATCTTTGGTTCTACTGACTCCAAATTGTGCAGAAGGTTTTCTAACCTGATGCATTCTAAATTCGAGATGAGTAACATGGGTGAGCTATCCTTCTTCCTAGGATTGCAAGTCAAACAGCATGCTGAAGGCATCTTCATTTCTCAAACCAAGTATGCAAATGAATTGGTTAAGAAATTTGGTATGTCTGAAGCATCTTGTATGAAAACACACATGCCTACTAATGTTGTATTGGATGCTGATGAACATGGGAAACCTGTTGATCAGACAACATATAGAGCAATGATTGGCTCTTTACTGTATCTTACAGCTAGTAGACCAGATATAATGTTTGCTACATGTATATGTGCTAGGTTCCAAGTAAGCCCTAGAGAGTCACACCTAACACTAGTAAAGAGGATTCTCAGGGATGTTAAAAGTTGTCCAAATCTAGGTCTCTGGTATCCAAAAGATTCAGCATTTGATTTAACTGGATTCTCTGATGCTGACTATGCTGGATGCAGAGTTGACAGGAAAAGCACCAGTGGAACTTGTCAGTTCCTTGGTGACAGACTTGTCTCTTGGTTTTGTAAGAAACAAACATATGTGTCAACTTCAACTGCTGAAGCTGAATATATGGCTGCAGGCAGTTGTTGTTCACAAATCTTGTGGATTCAAAACCAACTCCTAGACTATGGCTACAACTTAGAGAAGTCTAAAATCTTTTGTGATAACACCAGTGCTATTTCTATAGCTCAAAATCCAGTCCTCCATAGTAGGACAAAACACATAGAGATTAGACATCATTTCTTAAGGGATAATGTTGAAAAGAATAAAATTGAACTACACTATATCCCAACTGATTTACAATGGGGACATATTTTCACCAAGCCATTGGATGAAAAGAAACATACCTTCTTCCTAAATCAGTTAGGAATGTTAGATGGAGGAAGTCTTAAATAATATCCAAGATTTTGAAAGCTTAAAAATTGACCAAGACTAGGCAAACATCCTGATTTTTCTTAGTGTCTAGAATTTTTCTGATATCTGAACTGCGCTCGACGATTTGCCCCAAGATCGTCGAACGGAGATCGACGATTTCCGAAATCGTCGAACTGAGTTCAGCGTCTCTCAGATAGTATGAACTATCTCTTCCGGTCAACGATCGTCGAACGGCGCTCGACGATTTTGTTCTCTGAACGATCGTCGAACAGAGCTCGACGCTCTCCAATATCGTCGAACGGAGATCCATGATGTTGAAGACTATTCAGATTCCTTTAGTAGCCGCGATCGTCGAACTGAGTTCAACGATCTTTCCAATTCTGCATCGAACCCTAATATAAAATTCATTTTTCGCCGTCGTTCTCCTTTGCGCTTTCGATTTCTCTGCAAGAATTTTCTTTCCCTCCAAACAGTTCTACACTTGGTCGTTTTGTTTGTTGAATTTTTGCAGGTACCCATGGTTGTGTCTGTTGCTGTTCTTGCTGCCATGAAGTTTGATGCTGGTTTCGATATTAACATGGAATCCTTCAGCACAACTGACCAGGCTTTTCAAGATATTTTGGGATTACTCAAAGACCAGAACCTGACTGCAATAATGACCACAAGGATCAAGCTTGCATCTGATGAGATAAAGGAATGGGTCTATACTGCCCACAATCAAGATAACAACACCATTTTTGGGTCTATATCTGGCACTCAGGTACCCTTAACTCCAGCAATTTTAACAGAAGTTTTTGAGTTGAGAAATGGTGAAGATACTGCTGACTTTTCTGGAGAAGAGTATTCTGACCTGCTTTCCAGATCGGGTCATTCAGAGGCCAACCCTAGCAAGCTCTTCAAAAGGAACCTTTCTGTGGAATACAGATTCATGGCAGATGTTGTTGGGAAAGTGCTACTGGCTAAGCACTCTGCCCATGATACAATCTCAAGGTATCAGCTCTACCTCATGGGAGCCCTTGTAGATAAGAAAAATCTGAATTGGGGAGAAGTCTTCTTTGACCTTATCAAGAAGAAAATCAACAAAAGTTTTGTCAACTTTGGAAGGATCATTGGGGTGTTTCTGCAGCACAGGTGCCCTGCTTTGCTGGTCTCCTCTGGAATCCATATAAATGCTTCCAAGAGAATGTCTTGTGCCCTCTTTGGAAAATGGGACAGACAAATCAGTAAGCCCAGCAGGCCCTCCTCCAGCACTCCTTCAGGCACAAGGACTCTAAGAGTCACTTCTCCACAGGTCTCTGCCCCTGCAGATGACCTACCTGCTTTTGTTGCCTCTCCTCCTCCTCCTCCAATTCCATCCCTTCTCATACCTTCTACCATTCCAGCTCCATCCACCATCATCATATCCAGCCCCTCTCCAACATCCACACCATCTCCAGTACCTATTCTTCCAACACCAGAAGAACAATTCCATCCATTATTCTCCTACCCTCCACCAGATGTCACTTCATCACCCTCCCATCCATCCTTCACCCTCATTGATGATTCCTTTATGGATGACTCTCCATCCTCTCCTCCTGAGCTACCCTCATCCTCCACTTCCTTTCAAGACCTTCTACACCAAATCATTGACCAACCCACATTCAACCCATCTATCTCCATCCCACTGTCCTCCATCTCCACCTTACCAACACCTCAGCCATCCCTTCCACCATTCACCAGCTCTCCACTACCCTCACCAACAGCTGCTCCTCTATCTTCTACGTCTGCTCCAGTCACCCTTGAGCAAGTAGACCTTCCAGCCCTTGCTGACAGGTTGTATGAGTTGCTTGCCCCCAGGCTCTCTCTTCTGTTGGATACCTCCTTGGATCCATTACACCTGTCAGTGGCAGCCCTCTCTGCTAGGCTCTCTTCTATATTCCCTCAGGCAGACTCTACAGCAGTGTGCCTTGATCCAGCCTTGTCTACATCTAGGCAGGGGGAGATGCCCTATGAAGTGAGTCTTCCTGCTGCTGCTGTTGCTGCTATTTCTGTGAGCCTGTCTGCTGCTGCTGCTGTTATTGCTGCTTCTTCAGCTCCTTCTCTTGCTGCTGTTATTGTGCCTCAAGCACAAATTCCTCCTGCTGCAGTCCTTGCAATAGACCTCAGGTCTTTGCTTTCAAATTTTGATTCTGCATACTTCAGCTGTCTGCCAGAGATAATTGCTGTCCAGCCTCCAGAGGATCTATCCAAGGCACTTGTGCCATTTTCTTGTTGTGACCCAAGCATTATCACCTCTTTTCTCAACTCAGTGTATGCTGCTGCTTCTTCTGATGAAAGCATTATTGTTGCTTCTGATATTGTTGCCCCTACTGCTGCTGAAAATGTTGATATTGCTGCTGAAGTTGTTGTTGTTATTACTGTTGAACCAATTTCCAAGGAAATTCTTATGTCAGAGGCACCTGAGTTTGAGCCTTCTGTAGTTTCTGATGACTTCTCTGTTATTGTTAGTGAAGTTGTTGCTACTGCTGTCACTTCTCTGGAGCCTATAGTTGCTGCTGCTGCTGTTACTGATTCTACTGTATCTGCTGCTGTCATTTCTGTTACTGCTTCAACACCTGCTGCTACACCATCTGTTGCCTCATCTGCTTCTGTACAGCTCAAGAAGGACTTAATGAAGAAAATTGATGCTCTTTATGATGACCAGAGTTCTGAAAGTGATTAATTTAGAACAGACTCTGATGACTCTTCTGCTACCATTGCCAGGAAAAGAAAGGCAAGGAGCAAAGCTATGAAGAGAGTACCTCCCGCCAAAGTCAAAGACAACAATGATATTCCATACTACATTCTACATGACTACCCTATTACTGAGCACTGGATGCAATACTCTAAGAACCAACTGAAGGCAATGAAAAAGAAGAGAAAATATGAAAAGGGTTCCTCTCAATTCCAACACTCTCATCCTCCTCCACCACCTCCTCCTGATGTAGGTGCAGGTGGAAGCTCTGCAGCTCAACCCCCAGCAAGAAGTCAGGCCCCCTATCAGCCTCATGCTAGATCTTATAATAGGGGAAGCCAATCCAGGGGATCTCAATCCAGGAGAGGGGGATACAGAGTAAATCAAAGAAATCTCCAAGTCTACTCCAAAGGGTACTCAAGGCAACACCCATATTCCAGGGGAGGACAAATTTCAACTGATACAACATCTGGTCCTTTTCCCTATAAGCTGAAAGAAACTATGTCTTCCAGGCCTCCTCAAGACAATCCCTCTAACAGATATGAGCCACCTGTACCTTTTGAGGATCCTGAGAACAATCCAGCTGCTTGGACTGCAAGATTAAAGGAACTAGCTGCACTGGATCAGATCAAAAAGGCTAGAGAGCAAGGAAAAGATTTATCTAATATCTCAACAATGTCTGAACAAAGAAAGAAAGAGCTAGAAAGATATGCATCAAGCAGTTTCTTTGATTCTGACAGGTATATAGAATTGCATCCTGAAGCTGTGGTTCCCAGGCCTAAACAGCAAACATCTTTAGGTGCAGCAGATGATACCAGATCAAAGAAGGAAGCCCTCAATCCTAACAGAGAGATCAAACTTATTAAGGGCAAAGAAAAGAAATGATAATGTAAGGTGACTTTCTTTGTGATTTCTGATTACTATCTGGATGATATATATCTCTGTGGTTCTGCAATTGTCAAGCTTGTTGCTTTTCTGTTTTGCTGCTTGTATGTTATTTTAAATTTTTCCAAAGTCTGTAAATAGTAATCCTAACCCAAATAGGGGGAGATTGTTGGAACACCCTATTACTAATTTGGGTCAGGATCACTATGTCTCTAGGAAACAAATGCTTGACCTCCTGTATAGCTCAATAGGTCAATTAGAATTGAGTCTAAGGGTTAGAAGTCTAGGTTTGGAAGCTGCCCAGAAGACCAAGATTTTCTGTTTGGAGACTAAGTCATATCGTCGAGCTCAGCACGACGATTCGTCGAACTGCGATCAACGATCGTCTAGCTCAACTTCGACAGATCGTCGAACTCCATTCGACGATCGCTGAGCTTAACTTCAGTATATTGTCGAACTCCATTCGACGATCGGTGAGCTCAGTTTGACGATCTTGACTCTGCTTTGGATCTTTATCTCTGAGCTCAGTTCGACGATCTTTGAGCTCAGATCGACGATATTTTGCTGCTGTATATTTTCAGATCGCTGAGCTCAGTTCGACGATAGCAGAGCTCAGTTCGACGTTTTCAGATAACTTCAAGGATGTTTCTAGATTCAAATTCAAATCAGTTAAGGAGTTATTCTGCAATTAATTCAGAGATTTCCTAGCCGTTTTCATTCATTTCTGGACCAAGTTTCAAGGGATTTTCAAGGAATATTTCTATGGACTTTCCTCCAGAAGAGATTTTGCAATTAAGGATGCAATTAATGCAGGACAACGGCTATACTTGACAAAGAATGTTATTCTATTCTGTACTAGAGAATAAAAGATAGAATTTTTTGAGTCTCTAATAGAATAAAGAGAGAGACACACAGATTACAGAAAAAACACAAACATACAGTCAGACATCATAATCTTTAACAAAATATACTGTCTCAAAGAATTCTCAAGAACACTCATCCAAGGAGATCAAGCTCTCTCAAACCTTCAGATCTCTTTTGTTTTCAAGTGTTCAAGGCCAACATACTTCAAGACTCTAGACATTCAACATTTCAGCTATTGCTGAAATCATCTATTGCTGGAGATCAATCTTTGAAGTCCTATCACCCTCAGCAAAGCTTTTCTTCCTGAAGATCTCAAGGATTCAGGGGGAGCTTTGACATCAACAATCCACATAGTCTTCTCAGCTGATCTGAGAAAGAGAAGACTGCTATCACTCTCTCACCACCTCTCTGTAAAGGGTTTTTCAAACTCCCTTCAAAAGTTTGAGCTTGGTTTTTGAGCACCTTGTCAAAAGCTCATTGGTGGCAAGACACCTGATCAAAAACTCTGATTTGGTTTTTGAGCACCTTATCAAAATCACATTGGTGCCCAGGACACCTGATCAACTCATCCTGCAGTGGATTCCTACCTAGGGTGGTAGAAGAGTGGATGTACCCAAGTTTAGGGGAACCACTATAATTTCTTGTGTCTTCTGGTTTTGCTTGTCTTTATGTTTGTTTCTGGCATTGATTCTTCTGTGATTAGCTTTTCATTAACTTAGTTCTGTGATTAGATTTTCAACTGCTTCCCTGCTCACTCTTATTACAACAATTGTTGTAAAAAGTTTCAAAGCACCATATACTCTATTCACCCCCCTCTAGAGTATATCAGATCTAGCTGCACTTTCAGTCGTATTGTTCTCGGGGTCGGGTTGACTATTCTTACTCCTCCGAGAGGACTATTATATTACTGAAAGTAAGGTGGAGATTTTAATTAAGTAAAGACATAAAAAGTAAAACAGCAAAAAACGATTTAGAAAAATTCGATGAAGGGTTAACGCTCGGCATCGAATCGGATTAAGACAAAAATAACTTTTAATAATTAGAGGACTTACTTTTCAAATTAATTAAAGGCAACTTGGCCGTGGAGGTTCCACAAATGTGAGCGCACTTATCTCTAGGAATATTGCTCACCTGAACGCTAAGACTATTCGACTGAAAGTTAGTCCGACGAAGGATTCCTCTTAACGCCCGCTTTACGCTAAGAACCCCGCTATTGGGTGGGAAACCCAATCCGGTAGAATTACGCTTGTCCTCTCTCGAGGGTATGCACGCAACTCTATTTACCCAGGGGTGATCTGTCCATATGCACGGCCTCTCGGCTAGCTAGCGTATGGATAACGGAAATAGGGCCCACACATCGATTTGTGGTCCTACGCGTCGTTAACCCGGGGCAAACCTTAAGTGCTTAAATTAAAGTGAAAATAAAGAGCTTTAACTATTACAAATTATTTTAAATGTTCCAATACTCTTCAATGCCGAGGCTAAAAGCGATTATCCACACATCGGTATGGGGACGGCTTTATAATTTGTTGAGGCACGAGTTCGAAATTAAGCGCTAAAAAGTTATAAGAATAAGACATGAAAATGACAAACATTTAGAAACTAGAAAAGTTAGCTAAAATAAGAACTCACGCACACTCCAAATTATAAATAAAACAGAATAAACTAAATTACAAAAAAAGGAAAATTACAAGTCCTACTCAAACGAGTAGGCGGGAAATAAAGGCACGTCATTTAACTCTTAACGAGTAGACAGAAATAAATGCAAGTACAAGTCCTACAAAAATAATTACAGAAAAATAAAAGACTTGCCATTTAACTCAAATGAGTATGCGGTAAACAAAATACTGCCATTTAACTACTAGTGAGTAGGCGGAAATAAACGCTAACACACACACACTACATAATTGAAAGAAAACAATAAAACTATATCCTACACACACGCACTCTACGTAATTGAAGAAAGCGATAAAATAAAGCATGAAAATAAAGCATGAAAAACTAACTCGTACACTCACACACTCTACATAAATCAAAGAAAGCAATAAAATAAAGTATTAAAATTTATCTCCTACACACACACTCTCTACATGGAAGTTGAAATGACAAAATGAAAACTAACTCTTACACTAACACATACAAATTAAAAGCAAAAATGAAAGTTACCAAAAATTTAAAACTACTACTTTTCTATACTTAGGTTTTACCAAAAACAAATAAAAAAAAACAAAATAAAATTTTAAGAGAACAAAAGTTTTTCAAAACAAATCAAAAAACCAAAATTCTTTAAAAATTAAAATTTCAACATTTTCATTCTTAGGATTTCATAAAAGTGATAAATAAGTGAAAAGAACAAAAAAGGTTTTACAATCCTACAAAAAAAACTAAGTAAAAAAAAATAAAATCAGTTTCAAAACTCTTTTATAAATACATAAGAATGAAATTTAAAAAAAAACATTAAGGAAGAACATATTGAAGAAGAGATAAACATATCATACCATGCTTGGAAATGAAATCTATAACAAACTCTAATATTGAGACAGGTAAAAAAAACATAGAAAATGAACAAGTTACACTCATACACACACACACACACTTTTCATAAAAGGAAGAACAAAGGAGAAACTAAGGATAAAATGAGAAGAAAAGTGGGCACATAAGTTCATTCCAAAGTCATTTAAGAAGAGAAAAACTAACATTTTTATTGATTAATATAGAATACTACAAAGCTAATATAAAGCTCAAGCTAAAGCAAAAACAAACATGAAAGGAAGGGGGGAGAAATCTCCTTACATAGCAAAGGAATCCACGGATGCAGCCCACAAAACACACTAAAGTGGCTCAAAAATATGAACTTTTGGTCATTACAGAAGTGGGGTATTTATTGGAAAAAAATCTAAGTACATGCTCTCTGACACGGGCGTGTCGGCGGACGTGTCTACTGTTTGCGAAGGCGGCCGGCGATTTGACGGGAAAGTCGACTTCGGGCTGGACACGTGTCGGTCACGCAGCGGTCACGCCCCAGGTCACGGGCATGACGGTGGGCGTGTCGAGGAGGTGGATCTGGGTGCGGTGCGTCAAAAGTCGTCGCGCGGGTCTTGTCGGCCAGGTGGAGAAGTCACGCCCCAGGTCATGGCGTGACTCTGGGCGTGTCAGGGGTTCGACGATCGTTGAGCGGAAAGTCGTCGAGCGGGAAAATCGTCGAGCGGCAAAATCGTCGAGCGGCAAATCGTCGAGCGGAGCATTTCGTCGAGCGGCAAATCGTCGAGCGGCTGGAGAATCGTCGAGCGCGAGTTTGTCGAGCAGAAATCGTCGATCGGAAATCATCAAGCTGAAATCGTCGATCGGAAATTTCGCTTTAAAAATCGTTGATTCCACGGGTTTGATGAATCACGGCCTGATCACGGGCGTGACCTATAGGACACGTGCGTGACATGTCAATTTTTGACAATTTCCTGAAAACTTTCAGAAATAAAAATTAAGTTAGGTTACGCAAATATTTACAAAAAGAGACATATTTATAAACAAAAAGTAACTAAAAATTATGAATAAGAACTAAAATGATATAAATAAAGTACTAAAATATGCGTATATTTACAATTCATCATTGACCATGGAGAACAGTGGAGGGAATGTGATTGATGAGGTAGCCAGAAATGAGAACATCATAGCCCCAGTAGGAGCGAGGGACATGCATTTGCATAAGTAAGGTGCGAGCAACATCAAGGAAGTGACGGTTTTTGCATTCCGCCACCCCATTTTGTTGGGAGGTGTAAACACAACTTGTTTGATGAATAATGCCATGTTGCATATAAAATGAGGAAAAAGCTTGACTAACGTGCTCTTTGGCATTATCAAAGCGTAATACTTTAATAGAAATATCAAACAGATTTTAATTAAATGATAAAAAGATTGCCATACATCAAAAAGTTCAGAGCGTTCTCATAAGAGATACACCCAAGTACATCGTGAGAAATCATCAATGAAAGTAACAAAATAAGAGCTACCCAGAGCAACGGTGAGGGTAGGAGCAGGGCCCCAGATGTCGCAGTGAATAAGATCAAACGGACGGGTAGAACCACGACAGTACTTGGGCATCGTAGTTGAGAGGAGAACTGTGCAGAGGAAGGTGAGGTAGCAGCTAATGAAGAAGCCGTGGAGGAGGATGCCCAAGTCGGAGATGCCATTGTATTAAATCTATAGAAGAGGTGGAGAAGGCGGAGAGAGCTGAAACATTATCGAGTAAGTAGAGGCCACCGCTCTCAGTCCCAATAGCAATCATCCGTTGGGAGCTCCGATCCTGAAAAGAGCAAGAAGTGGGAGTAAATATGACGGATCATTGAAGTTGTTTGCACAAAGATGTAACTGACAACAAATTGCAGGGAAACTTGGGCACATAGAGAGTGTCGGCCAAGCGAAGATACGGAGTGACATGAACCACTCATATCCCATGAACCGGGGAGGGAGAGTCGTCTACAACAAGGACCGGGGGCAACCGATCATGTGTTTCAAGGAGAGAAAAGCATTGCGGATTGCTGTCATGTGATTAGTTGCACCAGAGTCGATGAGCCATTTACCTTGAGTAACCACATGAGCACTACCTGAGGAAGTGACCACCTAAGCGGATGGCTTGGAAGAGTAGATGGAAGCGTCACTAGAAGGGCGAAGATGTGGATGTTTCAGCCAGCATTGGTATACAAGATGTCCGGTGTGGTCACAGTGAGAGAAGAGGAAGCGGGAAGAACTCTAACCACCGGAATGATGGTTGCGACTACCAGAGCAGCTCTGTTGAGTCTGGTGAGCATATTGTTTGGGAGGAGGAGAAGACAGAAGCGGACGCTAAAGAAGAGATGTAACCGCTGCAATGTATGCAGCCGTTGTATCCAAGTTGGGAGAGTCCGCTTCACCCAAGATTTGTTTGTGAATCATGTCGTAGGAATCAGGAAGCCGGAGGAGGTAACACACAATAAGTAGTTCTTGAAAGTGCTTGTACTGCTTGGCAAGATCCGCAGAGAAGGGTCGATGTTGAAGGATCTCCGCCGCAAGAGCTTGAACTTGTTGATAAGCGGAAGCGGGAGACATAGACGGATGGGCAAACAGGTCTGCATACAAAGTATAAATGCGGGATGTCTGAGACCCCTTGGAGTATAGAGCAGCAAGATAAAGCCATGTCTTCTTGACCATCTCATCATGACGGATAACAAGAAGACATTCATCGGAAAGACTGTTAGCGAGCCAAGTGCGGACAAGCGCATCGCTAGCATCATAGTCGTCAAATTCAGCAGAAGTGGTGGCAGGAGGGTCATCGGTAAGGTGATGGCGTTTGCGTTGTGAGCAGAGGAGGAAGGTAAAGGAGACACTCCAATCTAGGTAGTTGGAACCAACAAGCTTGGAGACGGTGTCAAGATTCCCGAAAGGAATTGGAGGAGGAGGTGGAGTTGTTATAGGAGAAGCGTTGGTAGTAGAAGAGCTGGAAAGGGCCATGGAAGAAGCCGTGCAGGTAGAGAGAATAGAGAAAGGCCACGCAGAAAGAAAGAGGTCGGGGCGGATAACAGGCCGCACAGGGAGAGAATACCACAGCGGACAGAATAAGAAGCCGCAACAGCGAAAAGGAAGTTGTAGCGTGGGAAGAGAGCAGGCCGCACGAACAGAAGACCAAGAAGCTGCGAAAACAGTCCGCAGAGGAGAAGAAGAATGCCGCACAAACAAAGAGCAGTGACAAAGGAGGAGAGGTCGCGCGAACAAGAGGCAAGATGGAGATCAAGTTGCGCGGGCAGAGCAAGGCACTATATCAGGAGGACAAGATCGCGGGCTCTGATACCATGTGCGAATAGAAAAAATGAAGTCCGGAAATTGGACAAACAAAAATTTTTGTATTCCAAAAAAATGTATCAATTACATGATATAACCTCCCTTTTATAGAATGGAGGAGATGGGAGAGAGTACAAATAAACAATGTGGGACTAAAAGATATCATGTACAAGCGGTTTAACATAAATACAAGTCGCCAAGCCGTGCGGTTTGATGAATGGGAAAACCTCCTGGCAACCACAAGAGAAAGATACCAAGCTGGCACACTAGACCGCCAGGTCGCCCGTTCTCCAAGTCGACAGGGATTGATTGACAAACCACCAGAGAACCAACAGCAACAGGTCAGCAACCAAAACACAGGAGAGAAACTCACAGACCGCCCGGACTGTAACCCACCAGAGTCAGACTGTCAGACCACCCGGTGTCTAATCTGCAACATCCTGGAAGTGTTTGTGTTGCTCAGCGAGATCAGCAGAGAATGGACGATTTTGTAGAATTTTGGCTCTGAGAGCCTGAACTTGCTGGTAAGCAACCACTGGAGACATGGAGGGAAGGGCAAAGAGGTCCGCATATAGAGTATATATGCGAGATGTCTGAGCCCCCTTTGAGTAGAGAGCGGTAAGATGTAGCTAAGCTGCCCTGACGGTTTCATCATGATGGATGATAGGGAGGCATTCATCAGAGAGGTTGTTAGCCATCCATGTGCGGACAAGAGCATTGCTGGCAGCCCAATCGTCAAAGAGAGGGGAATCATGCGGAGGAAGGTCATCTGTGAGATGATGACGTTTTCGTTGAGAGCGGAGAAGGAAGGTGAAGGAGACACTCTAATTCGGGTAGTTGGGACCGATAGGCTTGGAAGCGGTGCCAAGATTACCAGTAGGAGTGGGAGGTGTCGGAGGATGAGCGGCAATGGGAGTAGTGGCGGTAGAGATATTAGAGTGGGTCATAGAAGACAACAGTGAGATGAAGAAGCCGTGGCTAGAAGAAGTCGATAGAAGGAGTGCGGCTAGAAAAGGTCGCGGCGATGTAAGAACAAGTCGCGGCGACAAAGAAGAGGAGCAGCTAGAACAGGGTACGGCGACTTAAGAACAAGTCATGACAACAAAGAAGAGGAGCGGCTAGAATAGGTCGTGGTGACTTAAGAACAAGTCGAGGCGACAAAGAAGAGGATCGGCTAGAAAAGGGGAGTCGGCGACTAAGCAAAGTGCGTGGTAAGAAAGAGGAAGCAAGAGGCCGCAAACACAAAGGGCAGTAACATGGAGAAACCAGCTGCGCGAACAGGGCAAGGGCCAGAGGAAGAAACAAGTCGCAAAGATAGGTCGCGGGAAGAAACAAGCCGCGTGTATAAAGAGGGCTCACAGAATCAGGAGTACAAGACCGAGTGATCTGATACCATGTGCGAATTGGAAAAGTAGACCGAAAATTTGGAGTAATGTAAACTTTATTATCCAAAAAAAGGTATCAATTACAATGGTATAGTCTCCCTTTTATAGAATGGAGGAGATGAGAGAGATTACAATTAAGCAATGTGGGACTAAAAATTTACAAGTATATGCTGCTTTACAAATAGACAAACCGGACAGGTCGTGCGGTTAGACAAGCCGACTAACCGCCCGACAACCAACAATAAGAGAGAACAAGCTCCATAGAGAGTAAGCCACCACAGGAGACCGCTAAACCGCCCAGTCTCCAAGTTGTCTGAGACAAACCGCTAGACCGTTGGGATACCAAACAGCAACAGCCCGGAAGACATGCCGGCTAGGATAAATCGCCAGACCACCCGGCCTCCGAACAGAAACAGACCACCCGACCTCCATACTGCATCATCCCAGGAGAGGGGAATGTTGGAGAATGGGGAAAGCAGTCTCGTCTGGAGTCTACAAAAGAGGTTGTGGAGATGGAGGTCCTCACCCTGGGAGGCAAGGTGGAGAAGGTGCGCATCAGCTAGGGGCTGACCCTGATGGACCAGGAGAGGATGCTGGCAAGCTCCTAGAAGAATGTGGACATCTTCGCTTGGAATGAGGCAAAGATGCCAGGGATCGATGAGGATGTTGCCTGCCACCGCCTCAACCTGGATCCAGAAGCTTGCCCCATCCAGTAGAAGAAGAGATCCATCGCGGACAAGCCGGTTGAGCCCATCGGGAGGAGATGGTCAAGCTCCTAAAGGCTGTCTTTGTATCCGAAATCCAATACCCCGCCTGGGTCTCCAATGTTGTAATGGTTAAAAAAGAATACGGTTGGTGGAGAATGTGTGTTTATTTTTCCTTAATAAATCGTGTCCCAAGGATTGTTACCCCTTGCCTCGAATCGGCGAGCTGGTTGACTCAGCCGTCGGTTTTCAAGTAATGTGTTCCTTAGATGCTTTTTCACGTTATCAACAGATCAGGATGCACCCCCCCCCCCCCCACTCGATGTAAACGATGTCTCATTCATCGCTGGGGATGGGTGCTACTACTATAAGATGATGCCCTTTGGGTTGAAAAATGTGGGGGCAACGTACCAAAAGATGATAGATCAGGTCTTCCAGGAATAAAAGGGGAGGAACCTGGAGGTTTACGTAGACGATCTGATGATCAAGTGCCGGTAGGTGGACTCCCGCCTCTAGTATCTGAGGAAACCTTCGGCACCTTGCGTAAATATAAGTTGAGGCTGAACCCCTTGAAGTATGTCTTCGGGGCCAGAAGGGGAAAGTTCTTGGGTCACCTTCTCACACTCGTAGGGGTGGAGCCAAATCCGGGCAGGTCAAGGCAATCATGGAGTTGGGGTTGCCTCGGAATGCTAACAAGGTGCAATGGCTGACAGGGAAGTTGGCAGGGCTAATTAGGTTGCTTTCTCGGGCTAGGGAGAAGTGCTCTCCCTTATTCAAAGCGTTGAGGGGAGGCAAGAAGTTTGAATAGACTAACGAATATGAGGAGGCATTCCAGGCCTTGAAGAGGCAGTTAACTCAGGCTCTCCTTCTCCAAGGGCCGAAGGAGGGGGAGGATCTATCTTTGTATCTCGGGGATAGAGCAGAGGCCGTGAGATCCATCCTAGTTCGGGAAGAGGGGAAGAAGCAGCTGCCCATATACTACGTAAGCCGGGACCTGAGGAATACAGAGCTCCATTATCCCATCCTAGAAAAGTTGGCTTTTGCTCTGGTCATCTCGGCCCGGAGGCTCCGGCCTTTCTTCCAAGCGGACTCCATCCGAGGGTTGACCTACCATCCCCTCCGCAACATCTTCGAGGGGGTGGAGCATTCAGGAAGGTTGGCGATGTGGTCGATTGAGTTCAGTGAAATCAACATCTCCTTATCACCTGCCTCTCGATCAAGGCTCAAGCAATGACAGACTTTCCGGCTGACTATGTGGTCGAGGTAGCAGAGACAGAACTCACTCACCCGGTCCCCTGGAAGGTGATGGTGGACGGTTCTTCAAGAAGGCATTACTTGAGGGTGGGGTGATCTTGGAGAGCCCCCAGGGAACAAGGATTGAGCAGACGGTTGTGGTGTATTTTCCCATCACTAATAATCAGGCCGAATATGAGGCCGTGATAACATGGTTGCGCCTAGCCAGGGAGCTGGGGGTGCATGATGTGGAGGTCCTCACTGACTCCATGGTGGTGGCCTCCCAGATAAATGGGGGTGTGAGGTAAGGGAACCTACTCTCCAATTGTACTTGGCAAAGGTGAAGGGGGTCATCGGCATGTTCCAGACCTTCTCCATCTGACAAGTGACTTGGGAAGATAATGAGCAGGTTGATTAGCTAGCCAAGCATGGTACTTGGGTGGGGGTACCATCACTGACCTGTTCTGTCCGTCCATCCAAGAGGGGGAGTTAATGTAGGTAGACCAAAACGCCTCATAGATAGATCCATTCGCAACATTCCTATCCACGGGGGAGTTCCCAAAGGGGATGGATAAGAAAAAGTTCAAACACAAGTCGACATATTATCTTATGCACGACGGGCAGTGGTATAGGAAGACCCTCTCAGGGATGTTGGCCTGTTGTGTGGCCAAGGTGGATGTTCAGATGATTTTGGAGGAGTTCCATACGGGGGAGTGCGGAAGCCATTCTGGGAGCAGAATAATGGAAGGGAGGATTGTCCGATAGGGGTACTTCTGGCCGACCCTTAGTCAGGACGTTGCAGAGTTCACAAGGAAATGCCATAAGTGCCAGCTGTCCCCCCCCCCTTTAACTCCAACAAGCTCAGTGGCTCAGGAGCATCATGGTCCCCTGGCCCTTTGCCATTTGGGGAATGGATTTTGTAGGGCCTTTCCCCTAGGCCAACGAGCAGAGGAGGTTCTTGTTGGTGATGATAGATTATTTTTCTAAGTGATTGGAAGTGAAGGCGCTAGCCAAGGTGACCTCCTAGGTAATTAGGAACTTCATTTGGGGGGAGAACACCTGTCAGTACGGCCTGCCCCAGGCCATTATCACGGACAATGGGCTCAGTTGGCCAGCACTGAGTTCATTGATTTCTATGGACAGCTCGGGATCGATCTCAAGTTCGCGTCGGTCCACCATCCTAGGAGCAACAGGCAATTGGAGGCGGCGAACAAAATCATCATCAACCTCCTCAATAATATGGTGGAGAATTTGAAGGGTAGTTTGGGGGAGTAGCTTCCTTCAGTTCTTTGGGCCGTTAGAACCACTAGAAACATGGCCATGGGGGAGACCCCCTTCAAGCTTTCCCATGGGTGCGAGGCTGAGATTCCAATGGAGTTTGAGGTCTGGACGACTCGAGTGGTCAAGGCAGAGGCAGGATAGAAAGAATGGCAAGCTAAAAATGGGGAGGAGCTACGACTCTCCCTTGATATGGTGGACGAGTTGCGTGATTTCTCCCCAACCGACAGGAAGAGGTAAAGCGAAGAATGGTTAAGTACTTTGACAAGCACGTCAGGGTCAAATAGTTCATGGAAGGGGACTTGGTCCTAAAGAAGGTGGATGTAGTAGGGAGATCAGTTGCTGTTGGGAAGCTCAACCCTAAGTGGGAGGGTCCTTACATTTTACAAGAAGCGCTAAGGTCAGGGGGTACCGCCTCCGGGATGGGGAAGGCGAGACCCTGAGTCATACCTGGAGCGGTGATGACCTGAAATGCTTTTAACCATAAAAATTATGCATATCACCCCCTTATGAAAAAAAATTGTTCTTTCAACTTTTGCTTGGCAATAATGTCTATGATAGGTGGAGCTCACATAATAATCATCTCGAGATGCTCTCGCTGTCAGGCTTCCACCTAGCAGGCAGGTCTAGGGCATCGATGGACATCATTATGGACCCGGGGTTGAGTGAGGAGGATGTTCAACACCCACCTTCAGACTTTCACTTAGCTGATTGGGCCGGTGTTAGCACCCGGAGGATGGTCGTGGAAAGTAAGATTCTCACTGAAGGGTTAGGTCTCGGGATGCTCCCGCTGCCAGGCTTCTACCTAGCTAATAGGTCCAGGGCCTCGATGGATGTCGTTATGACCCTGGGGTTGAGTCCGGAGAATGTTCAACACCAACCGCTAGGCTTTCACTTAGCTGATTGGGCCGGTGGTAGCACCCAGATGATGGTCGTGGAAAGTAAGATTCTCGCACTATGGTTAGTTCTCGGGATACTCCTGCTATCAGGCTTCCACATAGCTGGCAGTGTTAAGGCCTTGATGGACGTCGTTATGACCCTGAGGCTGAGTTTGGAGGATGTTCAACACCCACTGTCAGGCTTTCATTAGCTGATTGAGCCGGTTGTATCACCTGGAGGATGGTCGTAGAAAGTAATATTCTTGCTCTAGGGTAAGGTCTCGGTATGCTCCCGATGTTAGGCTTCTACCTAGCTGGTAGGGCCAAGGCCTCGATGGACATTGTTATAACCCTGGGTTTGAGTCCTGAGGATGTTCAACACTCGCCGTCAGGCTTTCACTTAGCTGATTGGGGTGGTGGTAGCACCCGGAGGATGGTCGTGGAATGTAAGATTCTCGCTCTGGGGTTAGGTCTCGGGATGCTCCCGCTGTCAGGCGTCCACCTAGCTGGCAAGGCCAGGGGATCGATGGATGTCGTTATAACTCTGGGGTTGAGTCTGGGGGAGGTTCAACAACCGCCGTCAGGCTTGCACCTAGCTGATTGGGCTGATGGTAGCACCCGGAGGTTGGCCATAGAAAGTGTCAATAGGCGAGCAGGCCGGTCAAAGTGGGCGAGCTGACGCTGCTCTCGGCAACTACATCATGTAATCTCCAGAATTTACTTGGGAAGTTCTTGGCCTTTTTTCCAGAATCGGGGGAGTATAATCCTCTCAGGTGAGTTGGGACTCGTGGTATCAGCTCGACAAGTAGCCATGACCTATTACTATATGGTGATATTATCTAAGCGAGGAGGGTAAAAGTATGGCGAGCTTAGTAGTCGGCATCTACTGAGGAAGGCAAGACGAGGTGATCCTCGGCGGTGCATTTCACCCCCTTCAGATTTTTCTTGAGAATTTATAACAATTCCAGTTCAACATCGGAAAGAAAGAAGGCAGCTCGTGGGCTAGCTGTGTCGAGGCGAGTTTGGCGTGGCGAACGGTCCGCCTCCAGATTGCTTAGAGACGGCGAGCTCCCAAGGTCTACTCACGATTCAACATCGGCAAGAAAGAAGGCAGCTCATGGGCGAGCTGGCTCGAGGCGACCTTAGCACGGTGAGTGG
Organism: Platanthera guangdongensis; assembly: GCA_039583875.1. NCBI lineage: Eukaryota > Viridiplantae > Streptophyta > Magnoliopsida > Asparagales > Orchidaceae > Platanthera > Platanthera guangdongensis. The sequence goes on from CM077161.1 coordinate 36,185,001, forward strand.
TCCGCCTCTGGATTGCTTAGAGCCGGCGATCTCTCAAGGTCTACTCACGAGTACAAATCCTAATTCAAATACATTCTAAATAGTGACTACTACTCTAGCGAGATCACACGATAGAAGGGAAGTATTTGTGTGCGAGGGCAAGGCAGAAGGTAAGAGGTAGTACTTTTCATTAAAGATCTATATTCATGTTGCAAAAATGGGGAGCTTGCCTCGGCGAGGTTACAAAAATGGAAAAGAGAGAATTACAGAAAAAACAAAGGAAAAAGAAGAAGAAGGGGTGTGAGTTAGTTCTCGCATTCCTCCCCAGACTGGCGGTCTTCCTCGTCCTCCCATTCGAACTGATGTTCATCTTTGTAGTCCTTCGTGGTCCTTAGGAGCATGCCAAAGTTGTCCTCCTTCTCGCTGGGCGGAGTAGGCGGGAATAGGCTCGGCATGAGGTCCTGAGCTGTGATCTCCTCGCAGCCCTCCACCAGTACCCGCGTCTCCTTAATGATCTGCAGGTTGTATTTGGCAGATTTGATGGAGTTGATCCGCAGTCTCTCTGCAACCTCAGCCTTGCCAAAGAATCTTGGCCTCTTGAATGGGAAGGGGGGCTCGCTGCCGTCCGGGTGAAGGAAGGCATCCACCTGGCGGACGATCTCGCGTTGGAGCCCTTTGATCTAATCCTTCAACTCTCTGTTGTCTGCCTCTAGCCCGACGGCTCGAGCCAGTAGGTCTTCATTTGCCTCCTGCAGCTTGGCGATGCGGTCACGCAGCTGGTTGTTCTCTTCCTCCAACCCAATGGTGTGATCGCGTAGCTCGCTCTCAGCCTCGGCATCCTGTTAAGAAAAATGGTAAGCAAATTCATTGTGGAAAATCCCAAGTAAAAGGAGAGAGGGGTTGCCGGTACTTACCACCCTGCCGGCAGATTTGGTGAGTAAGTCCTCAGCAATGCCGAGTCGCCTCTCCAGGTCGACTATGTTATCCTTGGTGATGGCTCCCTCCTGCTCGGCCTTTCTCAGATGGTGGCTAAGCTTGAATCATGATTTGCAGCTCCAGTACACGCATCAGGGCTGACGAGCTCTCGTGGCCGAGTTCCCTGAGGTTCTTGCCTAGATAGGCTTTGGCGTCCACACGCCCATAAAGGTTGTAGTCGAGCGCGAAAGCATGGTTGGTGGGCGGTTGGCGCTCCTACCAACAAAGGTGAAGGGATGAGATGGAGACCCGGTGGGTCTGCTTATCCAATCGTACCATTGGCTCACCGACCTGGTCCTTCACCCTTCCCCTGAAGCTGAACAGCGGGTGACTCTTTGGCAAGCCCGGTTCTCGCAGCAGATATTCCTCGGCGGCCGTGGAGGTGGGTTTCTTGCCGCCCCCATGTACTTTTTCTAGAGAGTCCTTCTGCGAGCTCTCCGGTGACTTTTCTGGTGTGATCTCCGGCGAGCTCATGTACTTGATTATCTTCTCTGGCTGTCATTGTTTCCACTTGGAGACCACCGTCGTCCTCCTTATCTTATTTTTCGCCAGGGGATGAGGCAAGATGGATCCCGCAGGATCAGGTCACCTCTTATTGGAGGAGGGCTTGGACGATGCCAGCTCGTCTCGGCAGGCTTCCGTGACTACCCACTGGTACGCGAGCGGGTCGCGGTGAAGTCTTGAATCCGCAAAGGGAAGGTTTACGGGAATCAAACGTTCCCCTGCACAAAAAAAACTTGTTTCGAAAATCCTTTTGATATGGCGAGCTCGGTAAAAAGAAAAAATACGAAGTGTACCTTCGCCGGGAAGGATGGGGAGGAAAAGGTTGAGGCCCCTTCGAAGGAAGGCGACCTCGAAGTCCTTATGGAGTAAGAAATTGTGTAGCTCGACAACGTTGCCGGATACCGATGGTGGTTGGTACACCTTCGCGCTCTTCTATTGGGGCGAGTAGCGTATGTTGTCGAGATCGCCCTTGATGAAGACGATCTTCGAGATCTAGTTGTAGTTCTTGTTCGCGATCTCGCGACCTCTGATGGACGAGCCCATGAAAAAGGTGACCTCGTCGTTAGTCGCCCTATAGGTGAAGAGCTTTCGTAAGTTGGTCAGGTTGAATTCAATCCGCTCTCGGCGGAGGATGTAGGCGAACCCAACCATCATAGCGATGGCATTCGAGTTCAGTTGTGCGGGCACCGAGCCAAAATACTTAAGGATCTGGCGAATCTCAGGCCAGAGGGGTAAGAGAAACCCCAACTCGAAGTGGGAGATGGGGAAGGGGAGCTCGTCCTCATAAAAAGTGTTGATGGCATCATTTTCTGCTAGCAAGCGCGCTTCGTGGACAGGGGGTACGAACTCGACAATGAACTTGGTGAGCTCGTGCTCGGTGGTGTTTCCCTAAAAGAAGTAGTACTTGACGAAATGCCGAGCACACTTAGAGCTGTCGTCGGCATCGGTGTTCGTCTTGTCCATGCTCGCAGGATGATTGAGGTGCAAGTACAGGTAGTGAAAAAGGCAAGAAGAGGGGGTATGAATGCAATAAAGGCGATGGACTGGGGTTTGTAAGGGGGCCTATTTATATAAAAAGTAATATGAGACTGATTCGACAGATCAGCCAGGTTCACATGCCCCAGCTCGCCAACCACAGCTCGCCTACCCCCGCGACTTGCTCTATCGCATGAGGAGCTAAGTCTCAAGAGAATTTTTTTATTCGATTAGCAAACATTGAAATCTAAAAAATATTCCAAGTCATTACAAGTAGAGGCAATCACAGTTCAATAAATGAGAGTTCAGGAAAGAAAAATCAAGAAACGTCCAGGTCATCTCAATGCGCGCGAGCTGAGGGAGTCGGGGGAGAGTGCCGGTAGGATTAGTAAGGGAGCCATTTCTACCCACCCCGGCGTCGCGTCCCTTTCCCCACAGGTCGTCATGAGTCATGAAACTCACGGATCCACCCCAAGTTCTTGTGGATGACTTGGAGGCTCTCGTCGATCTCATCCAAAAGCATAGAGGGGGACATCACCTCATCTTTCGGGCGTCTCCTCACCACGTCCGCGAGCCGCACGTAATCTTGCTGCAATGCCTCGTTGTTCTCCTAGACCTTGTGCAGCCCGTGCACCAATTTCTTGAAAATCCTGATTCCTTTCTTCGTCAGCTCGTTATTCTCCAGCAAGTGGCCCGGGAAGGAGTCTAGCAAGCTGGGGGAGGAAGTGGCAAGTAGCCAGCACGATTCAAAGATCCGTCAGCTTCAGGCTGACTGGGAAGATCTACAAAGGCAACTAGTCAACATCAAACGGGAAAAGCGAGTGCTACAAGAGAATTGGGCGGGATAGACTAATGTAAGTACAAGACCTACCTTGCAAGCTCGGCTCCCCCATGGAGGTGCGGAGAGGAGGCAGGCCTAGTTCCTTACCACGACCCGGGCAATGAGTTTTTGGGGAGAGGAGGTCGAAACCCAGGACCGGGATGGTTCCGGCGATTCCCCCCTCAAGTTCAGGAGCGGGAGAAGATTGACGAGACGGGGTGCGAGCCGGCAACTTTTGCTTCTACGAGTCCAGCCCCAAGGTCCCAAAGGGAGGTGATGGGTCCCACGGGTAAGTGATCGAAGTTTGAGGTCGTGCGTTGTCATGGGGAGTATTTACTTGTGGCGGGAGGTTCCCATCGTCATTTTGTTGGCTGTCCGGGTTGACGAAGATATCTATGACCTCTTTATCCTTTGGCTCGGGGGGAGCCGAGTAGAGGAGCCAACCCCACTGTCCAGGGTGGATTTCAGATCCTGATATATGGTTTCAGCCTCCTTGTTAAGCGGTTTTGCCTTTTTGGTGGGGTTGGATTTTGTCAGGCTGCTCGACAGAGTACCGGGGGATATGTCGGTCAAGTTGGCGACGTGAGCAGAGTAGACCTCGCGATCTTGGGAAAGCCTCTCTAGGATCTCTTTGGGGATAGGTATCTCGGCAAGGTTAAAGTAAAGGGAATGGCAAAGGTCACCTATGTACGCAGGCATATATACATAGCCACTGGTGGATCCCACCGAAAGGTTCTCTCTAGTTCATGCCGCACTCGCTGAATTATATGGGGTTGGATGATTCTTTGTGATCTCGTAATGACCTCGCAATGAGCAGGAATTGTGTACAACCCCATATCCAGTGAGTAGGACCAATAGGAACCAAGTCGACCAGGTCAAGCAGTCCATATCCCGGGCGAGCTACCATGAGGGGGGAGAGTTCGGTAGCCTCCTGCACTCGCCTAGGCGGGGTGGGATATTTGAGGCGCGAGTGAAGCAAGGAGGTCTCACACTCGCCCAGGAATACCAGGAAGGAAGAGGGTGAGTGGGGCAGGCTGGGCCCACACACGCCCGGGATAAGAGATAGGTGGCGAGTCTCAGGGGGCCACTCGCCCAGTCCAATAATACATTTTTACCATTGCACTCCCACTGGCCTGCCCATAGCCTTTTAGAACAGCGGAGTTCTGTTGTTGGCAGGCCGACCTGGGCAATATAGGGCCCTTCAAATTAGCGAGATTTGGATATTGACAAACCATTTTCGGAAAACTGTAAATAAGGCCCCAGGGTTACATCAGAAGACAGGCTTACTAGTGATATTACTCCCCCACTCTTACTCACTAGTTCCCTGGTCTTCTTGCGCTTTCTGAGATATCCTTAGCTTCAACACTTAGCTAAGGATGGGAAGCGCCGTAAGATCTTCTCGGTGTGTGGTGTGACCTCCTTGCTGGAGCCTTGGGTCTATTCTCTGTTCTAAATCTCTGGTTGTTTAGCTTGTGAAGGAGAAGTAAGTGTGTCATCACCCCTTCCCCGAGGGTGAACTCCACAGAGACTGGGTTTTTGGTTTAAACTGGCGGCACCACATAGTTATCATTATCCATATTATTATTATTATTATTATTATTATTATTTTAACAATTTTTTCCAGGATTTCAATTGCAGTCTTCCCCTCCTTCGCTAGCAGGGAAGCCATCTTTCCCCCCCCTCAAATCTTTTATTTTCTTCCTCTTCATACTTAGCTTTAAACATTGGGGACAATGTTTAATTTTAAGTATGGTGGAGTCTTTTCTCATATAAGTCTTTCCTTATTTCAGACACTTTCAAAAAAACATTTAAAATTAGTGAAAATCTAAAAAACAATTCTTATATATATATAAAGTTATTTAGGTTTCTATTTTCCTTCCACTAATATTTCAAAAATTCAAACAAAAAATTGATATTCAAAAAGTCTTTAAAAAATATAATTTAAAACAAAATGAGTTTTTTTTATAATTTTAGATTAATTGTGGTAGAATCAATAATACCCATTGTTTTATGTTTTGTTATTCTCAAAATCTTTTATATAAATTTAGCTAGTTTTAATATTTCATAATACTTCTTCTTAACTATATTGTGCGAGTAAATTGTTGGTCATGTCATGTTTCTAATTGTAAGTAGCATATCAATTTGAAAAAATTTCTAAATCTTGCACTTCATTATGATTTTCTTCTTTTATTTTCTTTACTTGCTTAAAAAAATTTCATCCACTATTTTTCCTTTTGGTGTTTTAAAAATTTTTAATGTTAACTTTGGATTACTGTAGTAGATGTGAATTATCCTCGACGCTTATTATCGTTATATTAATGATAACTTCATTAGTCTCTATTTGCTATCTAGGACATATTTAATTCGAATTTTTTCAAAACCTATGCGTTCAATGAATTTAGGAGCATAAAAATGATTTATGTCATTTTTGAATTCGTTTGAGCCTTCATTCCAACCTTTTTAATAAATACTTAGTTAGCCTCTTTTTGGGCTTTTTTTCATGTTTTACTTGCTACCTCCACATATCATCTCACCAAAGCCGATTTTTCCAACATATTTGATAACACTAATCTTTTGAGTTTCGTTTAAATTTCATGATTGTGATAGGGTTGTGTGATAATTGGAGAACTTCAAAAATGTTATGCTCAAAAGAAAATTATTGAAGAAACGTGGGTTTTATTTGAAGAAGGTTGGGTTTGGCCAATTGCAAAAGAAAACAATTTATGGCCTTTTGTTTAAGGAAAAAATTTTATATAAAAAAAACAAAAAAAAAGAAGAAAAGGAAAAAAGAAAAATTATTTATACTTTACCTCATGTTTGAAATTTCTATAAAACTCGTGCTTTGTTTTAGTGTGATTGTTAGCCACCAGTTTTATCTTTGAATATCATTCCAAATCATATACCTTAGTCATGTCTCGGTTCTAACAAAGTCCTTTTGATTCATGCTCGTAGGTTCGTTTTTAGTTAAATAGAGCAGAAAATTATATTAGCTAAGTTGTTGTATAAAAATTTAGATTCTTGATTTTAGATTGATATGATTATAATTTGTCTCTTAGGGTATAGTGATAACTCAATGCACTATTTCTTCGTTACATTGTTTTGACTTGTTTAAATACTTTTGGCTAAAATTTTGGATGATTAATTTTTGTGAAGTAAAGATTTTAAAGTGTTACTTAAAAAATAAGTAAAATCTTTAGGTTTATCTTTCATTTTCTTTCTACTCAAAATTTCGCAAGGTACTCGTGCGTAACATAAATAAGCCTTTTGATTAGTTACTTTTATATTACCTAGTTTTTATATCTTTGCTTGAGGATAAGCAAAACATAAGTATGGGAAAATTTAATGATACTCATTTTAGTTTAAATTACTTGGGTAAATCCATACAATTTTCTTATTTAAAACTAAATACTATATGAATTTTGAGCTTATAATCAGTTTCTTTTATAAAAATTATTCTAACTTATTTTATTTTCTATTTTTCAGGATTGTGAAACTTTTTGGTCATTTTTCACTTTACACGCCCCAAGTCACGGACGTGACCCCCTACACAGGTGTTTACCTTGGGCGTGTAACTGAATTGGAATGAAGCAACAGTCCGAAGTTCGTATGCAGAAAAATCCACCTTACACGCCATTGGTCACGCCCATGTACTCCTTACACGGGCATGCTCTTTGAGCGTAGAGCCAAATCCTGACGCAGATTCGCATTGGTCCAAGTTCAAGAAAAATGCAGCTTACACGCCCCAACTACACGGGCGTGTACCCCAAAGTCCCGTTTTTCGGCACCGCAACACGACTTTGCTGAGCCGTCGACACGCCGCAAGCGACACGCCCTGTCAACACGAGCGTGTACCAAGGGCCTGTAACCCAACTGCCGCGCCAGTCACTTTCCAGCAAAAATTTCAGCAGCCTAAGTCAATAATGCCGACACGCCCCCTCGACACGGGCATGCAAGGGGGCGCGTACTTCCCAGAAAATTTCCTATAAATAGGAGCAAGCTCCAAGTGTTCCATACCAGATCTGAGAAGCTTAGAGTAGTTTATAAGCAAAATAATTTAGTTTAGTTGAGTTTTTGGAGTGCAGCTACTTGCTTTTCATCGTGTATTTGCTCTTAATTTCTGCCTCTTTTCAAGTTCTTCCTGTTTTTCTTTTCATACGAAGTTCTTGTAGTAAGCTTGTTATGTATTAATAGTGTGGAATTAGTACGTAGGCACGTAGCCAGACTTTATTTCATGCAATTGTAATTTTTATTTCAACTTGTAACTCGCTCTTTTTTGGTAATAAAAGTGTCTTTTTCTCTTCCTTTCTTTTTTAGCTTTACAAGAACTTCTATTACTTCTCTCTCTATCTCTTATCCTTTCACCATGAGTAAATAAATCCTCATTAGTACTTGATCGTGATGATCTGAGGATGAGTTGACCAAGTTATGATTTTCTTTCTCTTTTAAAGTATTGGCCTTCGATTTACTCCTGATTTAAATTTAGTGGGACCATATTATCGATATACAGCATCCACTTAGGTTTTCATTCTTAGCTAGACAAGAGGCTTGTAATTTGCTGTAATCACCCAAGAGTAAAGAGGTTTGCACGCACCTCTCGATAGAGAATGACGTAAATCTCCCGGATTGGATTCAAATCCAATAGCAAGGTTCACCACTTAAGGCGAGCTTTAGGCATCCGAATACGGGATGAGATTTCGGTCGGATCTTCCTAAAATCATTTGAGCACTTCTCTGAGAGGAGCTTGTTCAAGCTTCAAGAACCTCCATGATTAAGTTGCCTTTTACTTTATTAAGATTTAGTTGTTATTTCATTTTGATTAACTTATGCTGAAGTGATTCAAAATCGAGTACTAATCTTTCCTCCACAAGTTTTAACCTTTTTTCATAACGTGCAATTTAGCGCTTTTCTCCTAGTTAAGAAAAGTTACCCAAACAATCTTTCGATAAAATAATAGTAACCGTCAAAGTAGAAGTAATCAATCCTCCCTAGGAAATACGACCTTGATATTGAACTTCAATATCCTATACTATAAATGATAAGGTACATTTTCCTTTATCGGATATAGATTCTGAAAACATCATCTTCATCTTCATCTTCTTCACTCTACACATTCTATTCTTTATTTTCCCTATCAGGGCGTTGTAAACAAGCTGAGTTCAAATGAGGGCTTTAGGGTCCTTTTATAGATTTTTATGGTGGCAATTCAGTAATTAATTGGCTAAGGGGTTTTGCAATCCACACACTCGTATTATGTGCTATTTTTTTGCAGTTCGCACACCATGATTTGTCAATGTTAAAAAACGTATTTCGCGGAAACGGGAAGCCAGGCGCAGGAACACTCAACCTTTTCGAGCCCAAGTAAGCCAGATGCAAACAAAAGAGCAAGTATCTTAAATTATCAAAACTTCTTTACAAGGAGAGGAAGACATGCCGAGACATGATTAGCCGATGTACCCAATGGGAATAACAAAAAATACAAGGCAAGACCTAGCCGTGCGGACTCAAGGAGTAATCGTCGGCTCTGTTACTAACCGTTACGGAGTCAGCTCAATCTGCTAAGTCGCCAAAACATAACCTAGCCACGTGGACTGCCTGTAATTCCAATGCTAAACTCTAACCGCTGATCTGCAAGCCACCTGACCACGAGATCGCCTAGCCGCAATATCCACGCGAACTGCTGCTGCTGAACTATACCAAACTGCTAGAAGCGAACAACTTATTGAACTTTGAAACTAGTTGCAGAAGAGAGATCGCCTAGTCACGAGCCACGACCTACTGTTAACCGCTAGTTGTTATTTGCAGAGTCTGCACTGTCCTTGACCGAAGTCAAAACCAAGTTCCTGGCTTTCGAGCTCTATCCGCACAACCTGCACAGCACAAACCGATCAACCTCTCCAAACAGCGCAGATAGAAAACCCTAACCCTAGCAACCTCCCGCGAGTTCACTTACTGTTTAGTTCGATGATTTTGATGTGATAGGGGGTCCTATTTATAGGCACGGTGAGTAGTTTGATCACCGCATAGACGACAGGATAACCGCCCTAGACGTTAAGTTAACCGCTCTATCCCGCGGCGAGCACTTTGTGTATCCGCCAAACTGCGGGTACACAACCAGATCCCCACGACTAGGCAAGATAGCCAGTCCGCCAAGGTCGCACCACCGAGGTCGGACACCATGACTTTCTGCCTTATTGCAAAGGCCCAGCCAGGCTTGACCATACAGCCAGGCTCAGGGAGTACTGCCTCAGTCCGCCCACCTGCGGACACAGCTCCAGTCCGCACGCGCCTGCAGACACCTCTCCAGTCCGCATATCCAAAGATCGCAGCCAAGACACATAAGGCAGACAGCTGCCGAGCTCTGCGGATAGAGATAACAGTCCGCGTAGACCGCGCGACTTCCTGGACTGAGCCAGTCCGCACAAACTGGCGAACTCTGGTACCAGTCCGCTCCCTGGACTCCGCGAGCTCCAACCGAGTTCGTACCTCGCCGGTCTTTGCGAGCTCCCCGGATAGCAATCCTATCCGCTAGGTTACAATCTGGGAATCAACTGCTAGCTGAACACAAACTGGATTGGCTAGCCGCCAGTCCTGTCCGTACAGGCCGCGCGGACATGTCACCCAGTCCACCACTTTCACTTCATGAATTTCAACATTCATTTTGCAATGCGCACACCCATTATGGATTATAAAGCTATACACACACTGTAATTATATAAATTATTATACGCACACCAAAACCTTATAATTACTATATGCATACTGTAACCATATAATTTTCTTGGAGCATATCCGTTATGAAAAAGTTGCTATACAAAAACATGTAACCATATAATTAGTTATGCGCACACCCATTATGAAAATTTTGTTATACGTGCACCTTGTAATGGGTGGTTTTTGCGGATAACGTGGCGCGATGACGACGGCGCCTATGTTGCACGACTGACACGGTGGAGGACGAGCAAATAAGGTGGGGTAACGAGCAAGTGTCCAGCCTGGAGGCAGTGGTCGAATAGGAGGGGGTAGTCGGTCGGGCGATAGAGGTCAGCCGGCAGAGGCTGACTGAGTCGTGGTGGTCGGCCGATAGATGTTTGTCGGGTGGTGGTGGACGGGCGGCGGTATGCGGTTGGATGGTCGGTCAGCTGTGTATGGCCTACCGCAAGTGGTTGTACCCCAAGGAGTCACGCAGCTATGCAACCACATAACCAAGGGGTCATGAAGCAATGTTGCAGCCCGGTGGAGGAGGTATGTGGTGGGGTGACCAAGGGGTCTCGCGGTTGTGAATCTACTCAATCAAGGGGTCATGCGGCTGCGAGCATGGTTACGCACGGGCATGGTCATGAGCGACCGTTCGGTCGTACGCCAATAGAATGTCGTCATGCGACCACCCGCATGGTTGCAGGTGGTTATGCGGCCCTTGGCTACAGAAAGTGGTTGTGCGACCACTCATATGGTTGTGTGAAGCCGCGCAGCTTGTCGCGCGTGATCACATGAATGGTCTCGCACGGCCGTTCAGTTGCATTGTTGGTCGCGCGTGGCCGTACGACCATGTTGTTGTTCGCACGTGATCTCGTGGCTGGTTGTGTTCGGCTGATCGTACGCGTCTGTGCAGTCTTGCGGCTAGTCCCGATTGGCCCCATGGCAAGCTTTTAGGGTCGTGCGGCTTGGTGGTTACTCGACTGGGGGAAAGACCCCCATCCCCCCCCCCCCCCAACGCATCTGCACATCGGAGACTGTCATCGCCTCTGTCCACCGCTGTCGCCGGGCAACCTGCCCAGGTGCCCGGACTGCCCGGGGGGTGGGGGGCATGTTCGTCATTTTATGAAAAATTGGTAATCCATGTGACCGAAACAAAGCGAACTCATTCACCAACTTAAGTTTTTGCCCAATGCAATTACTATCATGTCCCTCTAAAAACTATAAAAAGCGCTCTGACCTTCATTTGAAGATACGTAACTCTAGAGACTAGCGAGAGTTCTGAGGCTTTCTAGCCAGAACGTGGGACTTTGATCATTTCTCTGCCTAGAATTCACTCTGCTCCCTCTCAAGCATGCACAATCCTCTGTGCTCACTTGGATGCTATTGGGAGCTTGGGAAAAGGGACAGGAAAACGCTCCCGCATAGGAATGCTCTCATCCAAGCTTCGTGGATGTACTCATCTAAGCTTCATGGGCTTATTTTATTTTCTGCTCTTTCTATATTCAAAGCTTGTAACGGAGAGGTGACATGTTACCCTCCGAGGATACTTCTAATACTTGTAAACCTAAAGCTAAATAGTGGATTTTGGCCCGACAAAGATCTACCGGAGAAAAACCTGCTGACCAGCAACAACTACCGCTAGTGGTAAGTACCTATTGAGTGAATGTGATTGATGACAACACATCTATAAATATCAATGGAAAAGTACCAAGTTTAATCACTCATATTCATCTCACACCAATAAGAGTAAGTGATCGAGGTCTTAGAAGATCGTTACTTGGGTCAAAGCCCTACTCGATCAAACCATCAATGACTGTAGGTTTGGTCCTATTCTTCAACCTTAAATTTGTATTATGCATTTAATATCATTGTCAGTCACTTATATTTTTTTCACTAAAAAACAAATTCAACATACATTCTTTGATGTTGGTGTTTTGGTCTAAACTCACAAAAATAAAAACGCTGTGCCAAAGGGAGCAGGAATATAAAATTATGAATGACATTGTTACGGGTCATCCAATTTTCCCCTTTTTCGGAAAATCAGAATGTTTTTGGTCGGAATTGGACTGGGTGCGCAATCAGTCAATGAAAATAATAGAAAATGATTAGAGGCTTTTTTATGTGAAAAATTCGAAAAGTGTGAAAAGCATGTTGGATCTGTGCTAGGCCGAAATCAACTATTCTGTTTGAGTTTACAACAGTTGAAAGTTTCCTCGAAAGGTGACAGGTCACCTCTCTGTTACAAAATTTTGAGTACAAAAATGATAGAAAAAAATCTAAGTCCGCGATGCTCTGACAAGAGCATCCAATGGAGCTGAGGATTCATTAAGTCTTTGGGGCTTGGATGAATCCGTTCTTCCGGAATTAAAGGCTAAGTCCTTGCAACATCGAGAATTGCACGCTTGACGATCTAGAGAGGGAGCGGAGCGGATTCCGAGCAGAGGAACGATCTAAGTCTCACGTCCTCTCCGAAAAACGCCAGGACTCTCTCTAGTCGTCATAGTTACGTTGCCTCTCTTCAAATGAGACCCTAAGGGCCTATTTAGAGTTTTCTGGAGGAACTTGCTCGTAATTGTGTTGGTGTGAAATCTGTGCAGACGAATGACGTCATTCTGTTACAGTCACTTGGATCACCAATTTTGAGGAAATGACGGGCGTGCCCACCGGGCGGCTTGGGCTGCCCAGACAGGTTGCCCGGTGGCGGAGGAGGCCGTAGGGGGCCGGCGGCTTGCGCACGTGCAGGGAGAACGGGTGCGGAGAGCGGTCCTGCGCTCCTGTGCGAGGGGCGCGTGCGCTCCCGCGCTGTGCTGGCGCGGGGCGCGTGCGCTCCCGCGCTGTGCTGGCGCGCGGCTTGCGCGCGCCCATGCGTTGTGCGGGCATGCTAGGAGAGTGTGCGCGCCACATGGATGCGCTTCACGAGAGCTCTGAACGCGGGCGCAGGGAGAGCTAGTGCACAGACCATGGGGGCTCGCTGTGCGCGGGGGCGGGGAGCGTGTGCGCGCGTGCTGTACGGGCGGGCTGCGCGTGTGTTGCGCTTGCATGCCCCTCCTTGCATAGTTGCTTTGCTTCTTGCGCGTGTGTTTCGTTTGCGTTTGTTGCGATTCCATGAGGAATCCTATCAAACATAAACATTTACGTTCTCTCTAAGGGTCATATGAGTATTCAGGTCTTAAAAATTACATGATACTGCACATTTAAGTTCTCTCACGAGCTTTGAGAGAATTTGGAGAAAAGTTAAAATATTTGAGTACTATCAAAATGCATTTGGCTTCCTTATTTAAAGCTTTTTGATCACTTTAAACTTTGAAATCATAGCCACTAGGAAATTCTTTTCATATTTATTAAGCCAAGTTTTAGGCATTGTAATGATTAGAACAGGCCATGCGGTCTTTAGCTTTCTAAACCTGCCGAACTGTTGACTACATAAATATTATGTGATGGGTTATTCATTCATTATATTAGATATATATATATATATATATATTATATATATATATATATATATATATATATATATATATATATATATATATATATATATATATATATATATATATGGGGGCATATGCTGTGCGGGCAAGTATAAGGTGCGGGCGTACGGGCAAAGGATTTTGTGGGTTAAGATTGTCTCACAACGAAAAGTGAGCAACATGAAAGTTGTAGATCTCGGCGAGACGAACAACTTTCATTTTGATCACCTTTTTATATAGAGCCGTCTTGTACCTCAATTTGGGCCCCGAAATCTGGGGCGGCGGAAATGCTACAGTAAACCGTTCCGCCGCCCCAAATTTCGGGGCCCAAATAGAGGTTCACGACATCTCCAAATTAAAACGTGGTCAACATGAAAGTTGTTCGTCTCGCCGAGATCTACAACTTTCATGTTGATCACTTTTCATTTTGAGACCATCTTGACCCCCAAAATCACTTGTCCGTACAGCCCGCACCTTATAGTTGCCCGTATATATATATATATATATATATATATATATATATATATATATATATATATATATATATATATATATATATATATATATATATATATATATATATATATGTATATATATATGTATATATATATGTATATATAATTCTATTAAATATGAAAAATTTAGCAGTTGCTTTCTCCAGCACATATGGATAATTAATGCAGAACTTGAAATGATGTGTTTAATTTGTGGTACTTGATCAAAATGCAAATATAATTGAATTGTATGATTAGTATCTTGAGAATTTAGTTATGAAACGCGAAATATATGTATTTTACAGAAAATTGATCTAAATTATATAGACCTCCACCTATAACTAAATAATTTATTGTTAATTAGATGTAAATGTCGTATCATAATATTAGAGTAGGCAGACCCAAGTCATACAATAAGTCACTCCCATGTTACTCAATTAAAAAAGAAAGTCTTTGTTAGAGGGTAAAAATTCTACACGTGAAAGCTACAAGACATCGAAGGCAATAAGGTGGCCAAATTCAATTGGCCTCTTGATACTTGGAGAATCAAAGAATGCTGAAAATGGCTCCAGTGCTATAGGTGCCGGCAGACGGTTGAATTTCCAATAGATATACACGTCATTCTGGACAGTGACGTAGCCAGAAAATAATGTCATGGTGGGCAGACTCATTTTATAATGTAGTTAAAAAAACTAACTTAAATTATTCAAATAACTGTATTAATAAAAGAAAAGTAACATATAAATATTTAAAAATATTTCAACTAAATTAAAATAAAAAACACATAACATTACCTTTCATAGTTGACCACGTCGACTTTTCATATTTTAAAAGTGTTTGATGATAGTCTCATTATCAATACTTTTGAATATATCTGTTTCAATATATGTAACCAAACAATCATTCATCATTGAGTCTCACATCCGATTACGCAGAAAGACGCGCCTCGCCACACGCGGCTCTGTCTCCGGTAGGTCGATGGCGCCTGGCCTCCTCGAGTCCCCAGTCCTCACTCCTCGACGCCTCGTCGTCCTCGCCCGGGATGTCGCTGGAGGAAAAGGGGGAATCCACCGGCTGGAGAGCTGGACCGCTGCGGCGCTGCGTATCGCGCGAAGTGGCGAACTCGGGGAAGAAATCGGTGCGGGAGGAGGCAGGAGGAAAAGGATATAAAATAAACCTAACTCATATGCAATCTTGGCCATTGATTAGAATGCGATGTTTAAAAAAAACAGTAAAATGAGGGAGTGTATGTGTTTCGATCCCGGATCAGCGCCCAAAACAACCATAAGCTAAACCACTGTACCAAATAAAAAACTTATGTATTTTTTGTATATTTATTTATATATATATATATATATATATATATATATATATATATATATATATATATATATATATATATTTAAAAAATTTAAAACTCATTTCATAACTCCTTATTTGTTGAAAATTTCGCAAAATCCAAGGAGGGCAACTGCCCACCCTGGACCCTATGTAGGTCTGCCCCTGATTCTGGACCCATTAGTTAGGCAGAAGCACTCATAAAGTATTGTAACAATATATGTAACATCCCATTTCGTGCTAGTCCCCTCGCACGCGTTTTGAGTCAAGAGAATCGACTCAGGTCGGTAAGCGTCGAGTGAGTCGGGTGAACACGACGCCACTCGATGAATTTAACTTAGAAAATATTCGGGATACTTTAGGCGTCGAGAGATACCGATGCCATTTGAAAAGGCGTCGAGTGATCTCGATGAAATTAACTTAGAAATACTCGGGAAACTTTAGGCGTCGAGTGATCTCGACGTCATTCGACTAAGCGTCGAGTGAACTCGACAGCACTCGACGCGGTGCTGAGTGGTCTCGACACCTTTTTACTTAGAAGTTGTGGGATGATGTTGGCGTTGAGTGGTCTCAACGCCACTCAAAGCCTTAACTTGGAAAAGTCTGGAATGCTGACGGCATTGAGTGGTGTCCACACCACTCAACGCGTCGTTGAGCGGTTTCGACACCACTCACACCACCACTCAACGCGGCGTTGAGTGGTGTCGACACCACTCAACGCGGCGTTGAGTGGTGTCGACACCACTCAACGCCTTGACTTAGGATTGATGGCGGCGTTGAGTGGTGTGGACACCACTCAACACGGCGTTGAGTTGTGTCGACACCACTCAACGCCTTGACTTAGGATTGCTGGCGGCGTTGAGTGGTGTCGATGTTGAAATTTCCGGATCTTGGAATGAGCAGGGGTTATCTCAACTAAAGTAGTTACAACCAGAAACATATGCAGCAACAAGAGTCTTTATTGATAACAACAATTTTCTTTACAAGACGAGACATACATGGCGAGACATGATTCGCCGAGACCACCACAGGGAGAGCAACGACAATTACAAACAACCAAGACAATTCAAGCCGCGCGGACTCAAACACGTAGCCGCCGGATCTACTGCAAAGGAGTCTGCACAGTTCTTCGGGTCGCCAGACCGCAACCCAAGCTGCGTGGACTGCTCGTTATTTCAATGCGAAGCTCTAGCTGCCGGTCTACAGGTCGCCTGACCGCGAGGTCGCCTAGACACCATACCCCACAAGCTGTTGATGCTGAATTGAACAGACCGCCTGAAGAAGGTGACTTTATTGAACCCCGAACACAAGTTGCCAAAGAGAAAACCGCCTGGTCGCAGTCCGCGACCTGCTGTTTACCGTCTGTTATTTAACCGCAGAGTCCACACTGTCCCTGACAGCAATCAGAGCCAAGTCCTGGCTTTCCAGCACCATCCGCACAACCTGCACAGCACAAACCGGTCAACTCTATCAACCCGCACGGATACTAAAATACAGTCTGCAGCAACTATTGACGGGCTCACTTACTATTCATTTGCTCTCTTGTCTCTTTGATGTGACAAGTGGTCCTATTTATAGGCACGATGGGGAGTGTAGTCACCGCCCTAGCCGATAGGATCACCGCCTCATCCCTGTAAAAGCCGAACAGAAACATGTAAAAAGCCGAACAGAAACATGTAAAAAGCCGAACAGAATCAAACCGGAAGTGGCTTAACTGAAACTTTATTATCTGAAAAAGGTATCTATTACAAAGATATGACCTCCCTTATATAGAATGGAGGAGAGAGGAGATAAAACAAATAAGAGATGTGGGACTAAAAAATTACAGGACACAAGGGGACTATACAGATACAAACTGCACAAGCCGCGCGGTTAGACAGAAGGGCTAACCGCTCGGCTACTACCACAGAGAGAGAAAGATCGCCATGGGAGACTGATAGACCGCCCGGTCTCCAAGTCGCCAGAGGCAAACAACTAGACCGCTTGGACCTCAGACAGCAACACACAACAACCAAACCGTTGAAGAGTAACAGCAAAACCGCACGGTAATCAACCCGCCAATCCAGACCGCCAGACCGCCCGGTCACCAACTTCAACACTCCCCCTCAAGCTGGAGCATATATATCGATCATGCCCAGCTTGTCACAAATATGAAGAAGCGAGGCAGATACTGGCTTGGTGAAGATGTCAGCCAGCTCTTTATCAGAAGTGACGAAGGGAGTGCAAATTTGTTCTTTCAGAATCTCTTCACGAATAAAATTACAGTCGACCTCAATGTGCTTGGTTCTTTCATGGAAGACCGGATTTTTGGAGATGTATATGACAGACTTTTTGTCACAGAACATAGGTAGAGGATGGTTGTAGACCTCTCCTAAATCCAGCATGAGAGCCCGTAGCCATTTTAACTTACAAGTGGTCGATGGCATACTCCGATACCGTACTACAGCACTGGACCTGGAAACAACAAACTGCTTCTTGCTCTTCCAGCTTACCAGATTTCCCCCAACAAAGGTGCAGAAACCGGAGGTAGATTTACGATCCCCTTTGTCATCAGCGTAACTCGCATCTGAGTATACTTCAACCCTCAGATGACCATTCTTCTGAAAGAGTAGTCCTTTCCCAGGCGCTGCATTGACATACTCCAAATCCGCAAGGCGGACTGTAAATGGCACTCCCTAGGTGCTTTCATGAATTGACTCACCTTGCCCACAGCATATGAAATGTCGGGCCTGGTCACTGTGAGATATATGAGCTTACCAACTAGACTCCTGTACCGCGTAGTATCTGAAAGAAGAGGCGAATCATCTGTCCAGGTTTTGTCTTCTCCAATTGCCATGGGGCATCAGGCAGGTTTGGCTCCAGTCAATCCTGCTTCTTTTAAAAGATCAAGGGCATACTTACGCTGAGAGAGAACAAAGGAGTTGGGCTTTCGAGAGATTTTGATCCCCAAAAAGTACTTCAGAGAGCTCATATATTTCATGACCAGATGTTGACGAAGATGCTGCTTCGTCAAGGCTACCCCTTCCTGATCATCGCCAGTGAGAAGAATATCATCGACGTACACAACAAGAACCACCAGTCCCGAGGAGGTTTTGCGAATAAATAGCGAGTGATCGGCAGAGCTGCGCGCAAAACTAACGGCCGCTGCGATGCCGCTCAACTTGTCAAACCAAGCTCGAGGGCTCTGCTTGAGGCCATAGATTGCCTTCTTCAGCCGGCATACTCGTGTCTCCCCCTGAGCAACATACCCAGGAGGTTGCTCCATGTAGACGGCCTCCTGAAGATCGCCATAAAGGAAGGCATTCTTTACATCCAGCTGAGAAATCGGCCACTCTTGATTGACCGCCACAGAGAGAAGGACTCGTATAGTGCTGAGACGAGCCACGAGAGAGAAAGTGTCAAAGTAATCAACGCCATATGTCTGAGTAAAGCCCTTAGCAAAAAGGCGAGCTTTATAACGATCCACTGTGCCGTCCGGGCTAAATTTGACCACAAAGACCCAGTGACAACCAACAACATCAGCACTGAAGGGACGAGGAACAAGAATCCAGGTACCCCGCTCCATGAGGGTCGCCATTTCCTCATCCATGGTCATCTTTCAGTGAGGAATAACAAGGGCCTCCTGGTAGGAACGAGGTGTGGCAGTGGCAGAGATAGCCAGCGCAAAGGCCCTGCGAGAAGAGGTATGGCGATCATATGAAACAACAGCAGCAAGGGGGTGTAGGGTACACGCCCACACCCCTTTGCGAAGAGCTACAGGAAGGTCCAGGTCGGCGGTGCCCTCGGCATCCGGAGCATCCGTGACAGAGAGAGCTAGTCTGGAAGGAGAGAGCGACGACAGTGGAGATGAGGGAGATGGTGGCGGAGACGTGGGAGAGAGAGGCGGAGGGAGAGGAGGGGACGGAGACGGTATGGGGGTGGATATCGCAGTAGGAGACGAGGGAATGAAGGGAATAACAGGAGAATCCGAAGCTGGGGGAAGAGGAGAGGAAGCTGGGGGAAGAGAAGAGGAGTCATCCAAGAAGTAGGAGGCATTCTCGAAGAAGGTAACGTCAGCGGAGACGAACTGCTGACGAAGAACGGGGTTAAAGCAACAGTAGACTTTCTGAGCGGGCAGAAGAGGGCGCTGAAGGAGAGAGGTGACAGCAGTGATACGGGCAGTGGTGGCATCTAAGGTAGGAAATTCCGCCTCACCCAGAATTTGCTGGTGGATCATGTCATAAGTATCAGGAAGCTAGAGCAAATAACACACAACCAGAAGCTCCTGGAAGTGCTTGTGTTGTTGAGCCAAATCCGCAGAAAAGGGGCGATTCTGAAGAATCTCAGCCCCAAGAGCCTGAACCTGTTGGTAGGCAGCAACAGGAGACAAGGTAGGACGAGCAAAGAGGTCCACATACAACGTATAAATGCGAGACGTCTAAGCCCCCGTGGAGTACAGAGTGGCAAGATGAAGCCAAGAGGCCTTGACCGTCTCATCATGACGGATGACGGGAAGGCACTCATCGGATAGGCTGATAGCGAGCCAAGTACGCACAAGCGCGTCACTCGCATCCCAGTCATCAAAGAGAGGTGAAGTGGTAGGAGGAGGGTCATCAACGAGATGGTGGCGTTTGTGTTGCGAGCGGAGGAGAAATGTGAAAGAGACGCTCCAATCTGGGTAGTTGGAGCCGACAAGCTTGGAAACTGTGCCAAGGTTCCCAGAAGGAGTGGGAGGAAGAGGCAGAGCTGGATGGGCAACATGGGTGGTGGCAGGAGTGGTTGCAGTAGAAGCATCAGAAAGAGCCATAGGAGCAAACAGCGGGAAGCCGTGCGGTTAGGAAACAAGCCGCGCGGATAGGAAGAAGAAGAGCTGCAGTGGTCACGAGCGCAGACACCAGCGGCCAAAAAAGCCATGACCAAGCCGCAGACCCAAGCAGAGGGATAGAAGTCGAGCGGCTAGAAGATAGTCCGCTCGAACAAAAGCAAAGACCAACAAGGAACACAAGGCAACAGGTCGCGGCGAGAGGAAGCGGCGACTTAGCACATGTAACAAAGAGGTCGCGCACACAGCGGGCAATGACAAGAAGAGAAAGAAGCCGCGTGGACATGGCGTATACGTACGAAGCAAGCCGCACTGACAGGGAAGGTGCATAGAATCAGGAGGAGAATATCGAGTCCTCTGATACCATGTAAAAGCCGAACAGAAACATGTAAAAAGCCGAACAGAAACAAACCAGAAGTGTTTTAACTGAAACTTTATTATCTGAAAAAGGTATCTATTACAAAGGTATGACCTGCCTTATATAGAATGGAGGAGAGAGGAGAGAAAACAAATAAGAGATGTGGGACTAAAAAATTACAGGACACAAGCGGACTATACAGACACAAACCGCACAAGCCGTGCGGTTAGACAGAAGGGCTAACCGCTCGGCTACTACCACAGAGAGAGAGAGATCGCCATGGGAGACTGCTAGACCGCCCGGTCTCCAAGTCGCCAGAGGCAAACCGCTAGACCGCTTGGACCTCAGACAACAACACACAGCAACCAAACCGCTGAAGAGTAACAGAAAACTCGCGCGGTCATCAACCCGCCAATCCAGACCGCCAGACCGCCCGGTCACCAACTTCAACAATCCCGCAGCAAGAACCAGTGTAACTGCAAACCACGGATACACTCCCAGTCTGTCGCGACCTCTACGACATAGCCAGACTGCCTATGCTTTACCAAGGTCGGACAACAAGCCAGTCCGCCTTAATTCACCAAGGCCAGACAACAGCCAGTTTGCCTTATCGCCAAAGGCCAAGCCAGTTCGACGACACAGTCAGACTCTGCAACAAAACCTTGTCCGCCTAACCGCGGACACAGCTTCAGTCTGCTTATCCCGAGCCCACAGCCTTGCCACCAAGGCAACTATCATACTCAGCGGACACAGCTCCAGTCTGTACACACTGCAGACAGCTCCAATACGCATACAATGCAGACAGCTCCAGTCCGCATACACTGTAGACAACTCTAGTCCGCATACACTGCAGATAACACCAGTTTGCATGCCCAAGTGAACACAACTCTAGTCCGCATTCCCCAAACTCGCAACCAAGGCAAACCGCATTGCTGCCAAGCTTGGCGGACTGAGAAGCAGTCTGCGTTTTACTGTGCGATCTCCCCGGACTGAGCCAAACCAGGACTTTGTTCATAACCAACCAAGTCCACACCACTGGCCGTAAGGGCCAGTCCGCACTTACTGGCAGACACTGGAAATAGTCTGCCAGCACCAACGAACTCCAGCAGTACCTGTCCGCACTGTCTGGCGACCTCCGCGGCTTCCACTTACCGCTTCACTAGAGTATGACCAAGGCTTCTGCCAAGCCGGTCTGCCAAGCTCTAATCCAGTCTACTCCTTGCCGGACTCCGCGGATAGAGTCTCTAACCGCCTGGTCACCTTCTGGGATCCAACTGCCTGTTGAGCATAAACTGGCCTGTCAAACCGCTACTGCTGTTCTCTTAATCCGCGCGAACAGACCGCCCAAGCCGCCAAAGAACAAGCCATCTACAACAGCCCTGCTGACCTGGCTGTCAGCCAACCCTATCTGTGTAGTCCGCGCAGATAGGTTGTCCAAGTCCACCAATCACCAACTTTTACTTCACAATTTTCAACACTCCACCTTAAAGTGAGAAGTGGTGAACAACTCCAGCAACTCCTGTAACCTGGCACCTGGTCCCTCCGATAGCACCTTCGAGGAGATGTCCAAGACATAATCTTCGCCCTGCATATCCTCGACAATGATGGATACCTCCAGAATCTCCCAAAAGGAACAATGCTTCCCTCTACCTTCTTCTTCAGCTTTGACCTCCACTCATGTGTCACAGGTGTATCACCAACAACCTCGTGCACAAGGGCCCAATCCCCATCACCTCTGAGGGTAGTCACCTCCTCAGCCTTGGCATCATTCATCTCCTTGACTCCAGTGGTGTCATCAAAGCTAGAAGATACTCGCTCGACCTAAGGACTTGCAAGGAAACATAAGACCAAGATCACTGCATTCCCCTCGCTATATCGAGCTGGAGGGTTGTTGATCCTCTTCGACCTCTGAAGAACCTGATCACGGCTACCCACCTCCGCTGCTCCTCCTGAACCAGCTCTGTTCTTGGGCAATTCCGGAACAATGTACCATTTGCTTCCTGAACAAGAATCCACCGCACTAGAACCAGGATCACCTTGAGCAACGCTCCCCCTACTACCTGAACCAGAAGCCTCCGCTCTCAAACAAGAACTACCTGGTATATCGCTCCCCCTGCTTCCCGACCCTGACGTTTTGGCCCAGGAGCTAGAATAACCTGGAGCTCCTGATCACACAGGCAGCTCCAACTGAACCTTAGCAGCAGCCTCCTTTAGCCCACCATCTGACCTGCTTACCTTTATCTCCACACATAAGCTATCCCAATATGACCTCAGCTCATCAAAGATAATGTCTCTTGACACGATGAACCTCTTTGCCGTAGGATCCATACACCTCCATCTTCCCATCTGCTCATCATACCCAACAAAGACTACCTTCGTCTTGAGAGAAATAAGAGCGTGTACGTAGTAGGTAGATCCAAACACCCGTAGGTGCTTCACACTCGGCTTCACCCCGAACATCAGCTCATATGGAGTCTTCACATTGATCATACTAACACACATCTGATTGATGACATGTGCAGCACAGGCCATTCCTTCCGCCCAAAATGCCTTAGGAATGTCTTTGCACTGAAGCCAACACTTGCAGGTCTCCGTCAACAGACGGATCATCCGAACTACAACACCGCCTTGCTGTGAAGTATGTCCACGAGACAGCTCCCTTCGGATCTCATACATCTTGCAAAAGTTCAAGAACTCGGTTGAGCCGAACTCACCACCGATGCGTGTCCTCAACTTTTTTATCTGCAGGCCAAGCTGGCCCTCCACAAGCTTCTTGAACTCCACAAACAAGCTGAACATATTGGACTTATCCTTCATGAAGTATATCCAAGTATGCCTCAAATAGTAATCAACCAATATCAGCATGTACCTGCTGCCTCCAAGGCTGGCGGTGATAGTCGGTCCCACCAGATCACAATGGACAAACTCCTTGAGTGCTTTGCATCTAGACCGCGCCTTATCAATCGTAAATCGTATAACTTCATCTTGTTGACATCCCACGTATGCTTGACCTTCGCCATACGATGACCATCTAGGCAAGTCTCTTAAGAGTCTGCTTACCGCCATTGCTTTCAGCTTGTCCATCCCCACATGTCGCAGTCTTTCATGCTAGATAGCTGCACTATCACTGGCCTTCAACCGATCAGCATCTGAACTTGTTGATAACCCAACCAAGTTCTTCTCCGTAATCTCAACATGAGCTACATTCCCTGGGTGTAAGACAACCTTACACTCCTTCCTGAGATGACCATGCTGCTTGCATCTATTGCACCTTGGTCCTTCCTTCCTCTTTCCATCACGCATATGAGAAACACTCATCTCTTGCTGATATGAAGTAGAATTACCAACCTCTGCAGCAACCTTCACTTCCTTGTTGAACAACCCATCAAGGGAAGTCCAAACCTCTACAGTTGTCCGACATCCACTGATGTGATCTAAGAGCTCTGATGAGATCACCTGCTTGAGAATGGACTCTGCTCTCGCATTTGTCTCCTTCCAAGCTCTCATTGCTTTAGCATTACCAGTAGTAACCTCTTGTCTATCTGCTCCACACACCACCTCCCAAAGGTACTCGCCAAGAATAAAGCTCTCCATACAAGACTTCCACCTCTCAAAGTTAGTCTCTGTAAGGAGTTCAATTCCAAGACCACTTGCATATCCCACTGCCATGGTTTTACCACTAGTTCGCTCTTCACAAGAGCTACAACTACTTCGGTTGATCACTTCTTATCCACTCCAACCTCCATCCTCTGATACCATGTTGAAATTTTCGGATCTTGGAATGAGCAGGAGTTATCTCAACTAAAGTAGTTGCAACCAGAAACACAAGCAGCAGTAAGAGTCTTTATTGATAATAGTAATGTTCTTTACAAGGCGAGACATACATGGCGAGGCATGATTCGTCGAGACCACCACAAGGAGAGTAGAGACAATTACAAACAACTAAGAGAAGTCAATCCGCGCAGACTCAAACATGTAGCCATCAGATCTACCGCTAAGGAATCCGCACAGTTCGCCAGGTCTCCAGACCACAACCCAAGCCTCGCGGACTGCCCGTTATTCAAAAGCTAAGCTCTAGCCGCCGGTCTGCAGGCCGCCTGATAGCGAGGCCGCCTAGCCACCAGACTGCACAAGTTGCTGATGCCAAACTGAACAGGCCGCCTGAAGCAGGCGACTTTATTGAACCCCGAACACAAGTTGTCAAAGAGAAAACCACCTGGTCGCAATCCACCACCTGCTGTTTAGTCCTTGTTGTTTAACCGTAGAGTCCACACTGTCCCTGACTACAATCAGAGCGAAGTCCTGGCTTTTCAGTGCTATCCGCACAACGTGCATAGCACAAACCGGTCAACTCTATCAACACGTGCGGATACTAAAATCCAGTCCGTAGAAACTGTTTACTGGCTCACTTACTATTCATTCGCTCTCTTGTCTCTTTGATGTGACAAGGGTTCCTATTTATATCCACGATGAGGAGTGTGGTCACCACCCTAGCCGATAGGATCACTGTCTCATCCCGCAGCAAGAACAAGTGTAACCGTAAACCGCGGATACACTCCCAGTCTGTCGCGACCTCTGCGAGATAGCCAGACCGCCTATGCTTTACCAAGGACGGACAACAAGCCAGTCTGCCTTGCTTCACCAAGGACAGACAACAGCCAGTCCGCTTTGTCGCCAAAGGCCAAGCCAGTTCGCCGACAAAGCCGGACTCTGCAACAACACCTTGTCCGCCTAACCGCGGACACAGCTTCAGTCCGCTTATCCCGAGCCCACTGTCTTGCCAATAAGGCAACTGCCAGACTCAACGGACACAGCTCCAGTCTGCACACACCACAGACAGCTCCAGTTTGCATACACTGCAGACAGCTCCAGTGCACATATACTGCAGACAGCACCAGTCCGCACGCCCATGCGGACGCAACTCCAGTCCGCATTCACCAAACTCGGAACCAAGGCACACAACACTACTGCCGAGCTTGACGGAGTGAGAAGAAGTCCGCGCTTTACTGTGCGATCTCCCTGGACTGAGCCAAACCTGGACTTGGTTCAGAACCAACCAAGTCCACACCACTGGCCATAAGGGCCAGTCCGCACTTACTAGCGGACACTGGAAACAGTCTGCTAGCCCCGGCAAACTCCAGCACCTGTCTGTACTATCTGGCAACCTCTTCGGCTTCCACTTGCCCCTTCACCAAAGCAAGACCGAGGCTTCTGCCAAGCCGGTCTGCTAGGCTCTAGTCCAGTTAGCTTATTGCCGGACTCTGCGGATAGAGTCTCTAACCGCCCGGTTACCTTCTGGGATCCAACTGCCTGCTTAGCATAAGCCGGCCTGTGAAACCACCGCTACTGTTCGCTTAGCCCGCGCGAACAGACTGCCCATGCCGCCACAGAACAAGCTGTCTGCGATATCCCTACTAACCTGGCTGTCCGCCAACCCTGTCCACGTAGTCCGCGCGGATAGGTTGCCCAAGTCCACAAATCACTCACTTTCACTTCACAATTTTCAATAGTCAACACCACACAACGCGGCGTTTAGTGGTGTCGACACCACTCAACGCTTTTGACTTAAGTTTTTTCTGGAGTACTGAAGGCATTGAGTGGTGTTGAAACCACTCAACGCAGCATTGAGTGGTGTCAACACACTAAATGCTTCTGGAGTTGGTGAATTTTTCACTAAAGAGCAATGTTGGTCGGTTCACTTTTATACCGGTTGAACCGGGTTCAGGATAAAACGGTGATGTGTCATTTATATCTACAACAAAACTATATTACCTATTTATCATTTCAAGAAAACATATTTATGGCAATGATTGACAGACCAATATATGGCTGACACGTGGCAGCATGAGGAATCATGCTGCCGGCCATGCCCAACAACTCCTATTGAGTCAAAACCCTTAAAACAGCCAGCCTCACCTCCATTCCACCCCACCATCACCTTCAGTAAACCCTAAGGAGTAGAATCTGATAGCTGGAGCAGAGGATTAGCCGGAGTAAGGCTCGGTCATGGCGCACCACCATCAAACCCGCCGTCAAGCTCGTCTAAGCATCTGTTTCTCCTCCTCTCCCTCTGTGCTAGCTGTCTAGCTCTTTTAGGAGAGATATCAGGCTCATATGAGCCTGATGCCATGAGAGATGGAGCATTCTGAGCATTTCTTCTTGCTCAGGTTCGCTGGAGGAGCCACCTCCGGCGGCCACGTCGCCGAGAAACGCTAGCCTCCACCTCAGTGGAGGTTATGGTGAAAATCGCCGACGGTGGCGGCGGCCAGAAGGCTGGGAAATGCAAGATCAAGTTTTGCCCAGGTTGGATCAATCTAGACCATCAGCTCATTGGGAAAGATTGTCACAACCCGCATTTTCCCCACGGTAAAAATCGTATCAGAGTAGGAGAAAACATGCGCCGTGATGCCACGCCGTGCAGGGGATAACTGCACACGCTCAGGCGAAACTCCAGACGTTAGATTTAAAGGAAAAGTTGTTAATTAAGTATGAAAGAGAGTCAGTTTTGTTGAGAGGCCATATCACTCGGCTCGGTGGATCAACTAGTCCACAGTTAAAATTATATTTATACGCAGCAGAAAATACTTTGGTTCAATTAAATTGACACCCTAAGCGAGCACAAGCGTCCCCGGGGGACGACTTATACGCGCAAGACTCTAAGGTGAATATAATAGGTATGAAAAATAGTGTTTTATGTTGAGGAAAAAAATAGTGTCTTTGGTTTGGGAACATGCTATGCATGGGGTACATATAATAATACTTTTAGATTTTAAAATATCTAACATGCAGCCTAACATAAATCCTTCCCAGAAGCAAGCAACCAACCTCAAATAGGCAAAAATAGCAGTTTAAATTCATATTCAGCATCACAAAAGCCACCAGTGGGCGCCAACAACCTGACACGAACCCACTGGCGAGTATGTATGTCTATACAGAAGAGTAAAGAACTACCTCACAACAAACGGGGATCAACAATCTCAGCTACCCTAGAGGCCACCAACAAGCCACTCCAAAGAACTAGCCGCTGAACTGACTACAACCTGGACCTGAGGCATTCAAGAAAAGAACACCTCAGCAAGGAAACAATCAAAGTAAAAAGAGTAATAGATTGTGAATAAAAAAGATGAAGGGTTTACCAACCCGGCAACAAGCTGCTATAAGGAAAAGCAAAAGGAAAGAGCAGTAAGAAAAGAGTACTGTCTAAAACACCGCAGAGCACACCAAGGGCGAGCATTAAAACCAACATGCCCTACCAATAAAGCCTGCAACAGCATCAAGACATATACATATGCCAAAAGAAAGGAAAGCATAAACAGGAAAGGGACTAACAGTCCTAACACGTGGGTAAGTGGCAGTGGTCAAACATGGGTCTGATTGCATAACTAGAATCAGACCCAAAAAGGGCTAAGGGGTCAAACAATGACAGCTTTAGGGTCCGACACACACCAACCCAAACCGGGGCAAAAGGCGGTGGCCACAGCTCTCCACATAAAACCACCCCTCTAGAGGCCACCAAACTCCACCACCTGCCACGACCCAAGAGTCGGCATGCAGAAATTTGCCGAACACCCAAAGCACCCCCCCCCCCCTAGGGAAAAAAAGTCATTCTAACAATCCTAAGAAACACACGAACCCCAGGCAAAACGTCGGGTCCCACCGACGCGGCCTTGCACGCCTAACCAAACCAACCCCGAGTCTCCCCGACCCCAGAACAAGGGCAGTACCCAGTGTCAACACTGATGTGTCGACACCTCGACAAGCCGGTGTCGACACAAGGTGTCGACACCACCACGGCCGGTGTCGACACCAAGTGTCGACACTACAGCGGCCGGTGTCGACACAAGGTGTCGACACAGCAGCTGCTGGTGTCGACACCAAGTGTCGACACCACTGCTGCTGGTGTCGACACATGGTGTCGACACTGCAGCTGCTGGTGTCGACACCAAGTGTCGACACCACTGCTGCCGGTGTCGACACATGGTGTCGACACTGCAGCTGCTGGTGTCGACACCAAGTGTCGACACCACTGCTGCCGGTGTTGACACATGGTGTCGACACCAAGTGTCGACACCACGATTGGCCTGTGTCGACACCAAGTGTCGACACCAAGACTGGCCGGTGTCGACACAACAGTGTCGACACCCCAACTGGCTACAGGAGCCAGATCCAGCAAACGACCAAAAACGAGAACGGGGATTCTCTCTTCTCTCTCGAGTACAACCCCCATCGGCAATGGTAACTACTCGACCTAGACCGAACCAGAACTGTCCCTAATAGACGAAATCGCTCGGGAAAACTGAGATTTACTGGACCTTCCTATACTGACCACGACATGATCGGGAACAAGCCCTAGCTTACACCTCAGATCTAAACAAAAGAGATAAAAGATTAAATCAAAAGAAAGCAAAGATCAACTAGGCAAGGATGAGGGTACATCACTTGCCTCAATACCAGGAACTCGGTCGGCGGCCTCCCCCGCTTGCGGATCTGGCCGCAGGGCAGCAAGCTGAGGAGCAGAAAGAAGGCAGATCCCGGCGGGGGAAGTCCAGATCCACCCTTGAAACCGAAATCCGGCCGCTAAATCTCCAGGAAAACGGCGTCCGAAGGCTAGGGTAGGCCGGCGACGCTCCTCCTCTCGCACAGGCGACGGGCGACGGCTTCTTCCAAACAGAGAAACAAGAAAAGCACCAAAAAGGAACCCAGCCCTAATCTGACCCAAGACTATATATCAGCAGTAATAATAATAAAAAAAACAACAATACATAATATTCACTATTTACACCCAATATCAAAACAACCCGAAACCCGAAACTTCTCGGAAAAAGATGAAATTTACGCCGCAGCTAAAAGCCCACGCTACGAACGCAACTACGAAGTAGAAATTAACATTCGACGAACAAAACCCGGGATAACACCTCCCGAAGCCAAAACACAAGCATTCCCTAAGAGGCCCAACCGAGTCATCAAAAGACTCCGGCTAGCTGGGGAATCTTGCTAACAGGCTACAAACAGGCTACACAGGGAACCCTAAGAGCTAAGACCACGCTCTACAACGGCAAAAAGCCGGAAATACGCCATCGTAACGCCAGCCAAAGATCAACAAAACACAGAAAAACCGGGGGCGTTACAAATATGAGCTGATGTCGTCCACTATTTATAATAAAACTATAGGTTTATTTAAATATTTATTTTTGTGTCACTGTTTGGACAGCAACTTGCTTGTAAATTTTAGGCCTCTTATAGGCATTTTCAGAAATGATGTTCAAAATGAAAAAGATAGATCTAGGTCTTACCTTTAAATTGACACTGTAACGTTGTAATTTGGAGCACTACAACTCCCTGTACGGCCATTCTACTAAGACTGGTCTTAGTCTATGACATATTGTTAAATGAGTGCCCAAGCCAAACCCAAAGTCCACATGTCATGAAATTTTGAACATACATTTGTTTATGCTAGAATTGGGCCTTGTCCAAAAATTAGAATTTTGGGGATGAATTTTTCTATAGTTTTTATAGAATATCATTTATTAAATAAATGGACTATAAGAAGATTCCCTCTTCCAAATGCCTCCAAAATTGTGTGGCATGGCCGTTTGGACATTATATGACCATGGTAAAAGTTGCAGGTCATTTGGACCTCAGTATGTGGGGGAATTTCAACATGCATGGTGGAGGTAGATTTGTAAATATTGTGTCAAAATGTAAAAATTGGAAGTTAGCACATTTGGCCCAATGAATGTCCATGGGATTTTGGACAGAGGCTTATAGAGATGAATTACACCTCCCATGGAAGGAGTGGGATTTTTGGAAACAAAAATCCCATTATTTTGAATTAATGGAAAATAAGATCATTTAGAAATAAAAATGAGATATAGGTCTACTGACCTTGTAAAATTTTAAAATTTTGATACATGACCTAATAGGACATTTTATATCTCTAGAAAAAGTTATTAGTCTATTTTAGTAATATATCTTGTGTATATAATAGATTTACAATTTTACTCTTTTGGGAAATTAATTTGAAAGAAAGGAAAAATATTGTTGAAAATTATGAAACAATTTATAGCATCCTATTTCTGTGATTAAAACCCAATATAATTATTTGAGAATTTTTGGGTGATTACATATGTTGAAAACACTAGTAGTGGCATTTTGGTAATGATGTCTTTATGAAATTATGTTAGGCCAAATCACTGACTAGGATCATGAATTTTTGTCCTGAGTATTATTATATCAATTTTTACCACCAGTAATTTTCTAGGAATTCTTGGTTGTATATTTTAAGTACTTCATTTGGAAAATGAATTTTTTTATGGATTTAATCATAAACAGAAAATGTATGGAAATTCAAATTGGAAAATCATGATTTTTGAAGAACAGACATTTTTTACCTAGTTGAACCTCAGATAATTTATTTAGACATAATGGACCATTGGTTAGAGTAGTTCATGTTCAAAGTGACCTAGGTTACTTAATTAATTAATTTAAATTATGGTCCAAAATAATTAGAAAGATGATGAAATTCTGAATGATTAATATTACGTACATGACAAACTCATGATAAATAATTAGGCGCATTTGTCCTAAGGAATTGGAAGTCATTTCATTTGGTTTGGAATTAGGTCATGTGTTGCGCTTAGATAAAGTAACACATAACACTAGGACCCACAGAGGAAATGATAGGAGGTTGGATTGAGAAGAGTATTGGGAAGCAGGAACCCTGGTTGGTGTCGAAGTAGTAACGAGTGTTAGAGTGCAAAGCCCAAGGAAAGTAATTAGAACGGAGATCGGCGGAAGACCGTCGTTCTCCCAATAATACCTTAAGTCATCAGGTTCACTCAAGAGCATCATTGAGAGCTGGGTATTCATAATGGGTAAACACTAATAAAAGTAAGTGTCCTTGAGAAAGGGAGTTTTGAGCTTCAGCCCATCGTAGTTCCTAGTGCCCCCGAGAGCCCTTCACCAGGTATGCCCTGGGCAGTACAAGGACTAACCATAAGTTGTTATGCCTAATAAGCATTAGACAAGACTAGACTAATAGGTTAAGGGAACGATGTGACAATCTCACCCGTATAGGGTTGGACGATACAGGACGAGTTTTGTCCTGCGAGCTGGAGGATCGGATGTTTGGATATAGGACGGGTTTTGTCCTGCGAGCTGGAGGCACGGGTTGGAAATAAATTGAATATGCATAGAACATATTAGTGGCAGCTCATACGGTACTAGGCCAATCGTGACACTGATGGAAGTACAGTGACTCAGGTGATGTGTGAGGGTTTGAGGGGCCAGTAGGTTGTTTATACTGCGGTTTGGAGGAAAATCCCCGAGAACGCACACCCACCTAAAAGTCTGGTGGTTTAGCCCTGTAACGCCCCCTATCCGTCTCATAGCATATAGCAGTAGGTCCGGCCGGGGCCCGACGCCATATACCACAGACAGACCGGGTGGTTACTTATGGAAACCATCCAACCAATCTCAACGTCCTACACAGAGCATTCTAGCAGAAGCAGTTTATAAAAGTTGCAAACAAGAACACAACATCGAAGCACGAATGTCCACTAATACGAAATAGGAATGTTATTACAAAATACTCAAAACAAGCCTTAAGGCCTTACAAAATGTTTTGCTTGAATATTACATGATTTACAAACCACGGCACGCATGCCGGTCATACATGAATAAAACAGTAAACACTTCCATTTGGGCCTTCGAGGGCCGGCTTCGCAAAAAGGGCTTTAGCCCGCTATTGACCGCTTGGTCCAGCTGCACCTGCAAGCAACAAACCACTGCACGGTGGCAAA
Organism: Platanthera guangdongensis; assembly: GCA_039583875.1. NCBI lineage: Eukaryota > Viridiplantae > Streptophyta > Magnoliopsida > Asparagales > Orchidaceae > Platanthera > Platanthera guangdongensis. The sequence goes on from CM077161.1 coordinate 36,217,212, forward strand.
ACAAGGCAACGGTCAGCAATGCTGACCAAATTATAACGATCCCGCCCCCCAACTCGGGGCGGCGATGCTACTTCCCTGCATTTCATTAGCATAAGCGAGCAATGTATAACAATAGCCATTTCATCACAAACGTTGGCTCGCACGGCCACACACCCCGTGCACTCAGGGCACATTCTCGGTGAACCGGTCGATGTCACGTCAATTAAAGCCATTAACACTCCGGACTCACCACCGCCACTTAGATGGCCAAACCTATGAGCAATTTGTCTTCCTGGCCTGGGTCACGACAATTTAAGCCATTGACCGCCGAAGACTCACATCTATGCCAACGACAAGTGTCACGTAACCTTAGGTCTCTTTAACCGAACGACATAGAGCGGGTACGGTTCCATCTAACCCGTGCTCACATCGCAACGACAATTTAAGCCATTTGCGGGGTCAAACTTTCACCGAGTCCCATTCTATCGCAAGTCACATAATCCCGTTATGTTCAAGTTGGCTCTCAGGCCACCAAGTTGGCAAGATCTCGTATCCGCCCAGTTTTCCGGGTGCACCTTTGGGTTAGTCCCCAAGGCTCCCTGCTGCAATCTACCGCGTAGAAAACCCGAAAAACAACCAATAGCACGGAGTCTTTTCCGGCCTTATGCAATGCAACATCACCGATCCAGACTAACATGTCCGGGTAGGCTTCACACAACATGCCTATGTCCGTTCTCGCATACAGACTCTAAACAACGGGGACTTTACATATCTACCCGAAGGAGCGCCTCCAACTCTCCGCAAACTCGCGAGAGCGGGCTTCCTATGCTAGGAAAGAGAGCTATTCGTGCTCAAGATGAGGATCGTTACCCTTGAGTTCCTCTTTGGCGCCATTGAAAAGTAATCGGATGGAAATCACCGCACTAGCGTTGCCTCCGTGGATCCAGAGTCGGCTTACGATTCGGAGCTCCGAAGCTCCTCCAATGGCGGATCTAGCTCCTTCTTCTTCCCTTAGCTCTCCTCTCTCTCCAAGGATTTAGAAAGAGAACAAGTGAAGAAAAGTAAGGGTTTTCTAAGTCAAAACCCGGGTATATCCCTTCAGGAACAACCCCCAGCCGTTAGATCTTCAGTCAAAGAAATGAACGGCTTCGATTCGGGACTGAAATGCCCAATTTGGGCCGAACACGGCCTGACACACGCCCGTGTCCAGGGCCGTGTGCCGCATTCGCCGTCAAAATCGAATCACCTGGAACCTCACACGGGTATCGAACACGCCCGTGTTCGAGCTGACACGCCCGTGTTCCACCTCACACGGCCGTGTGGCCGGCCGTGTACCCCATGATTTTTCCCCATTTTCAACCCGAGCACTGCACGGGTTCTAGGACACGCCCGTGTCCTTGCCCGTGTCACCTTGACACGCCTGGGCCCCAGGCCGTGTACACGGGACACTTCGTCGAGTGAAGATCGACGACATGATGACACGGCCTTGGACACGCCCGTGTCCTAGGCCGTGTGCCTTGTCTCGACGATCGTCGAGTGAATCTCGACGACTCCCCGGGACGATCGTCGACACGGGTCGACACGCCCTGCGACATGCCCGTGTCGCAGGCCGTGTTCCCATTCTCGACGAATCGTCGAGTAAAACTCGACGACTTCGCGGCTAAGTGTCGACACGGGTCGACACGCCCTGCGACACGCCCGTGTCGCAGGCCGTGTGCCCACTCTCGACGAATCGTCGAGTCAATCTCAACGTCTTCGCAGCTAAGTGTCGACACACGCTTGACACGCCCTGGGACACGCCCGTGTCCCAGGCCGTGTGCCTGCTGCCAGAACCCAAACTGGCCCAAAACGTCCCCCCCTTTGCTCCTTTGAGTTTCGGGGCGTTACAACTCTCCCCCTCTTAAAAGAATTTCGCCCACGAAATTACATAAAGGAAAGATATGTACAAAACCAAAATTTGTCCCTGAGCGGAACAACTCCGGATATTCGTCAAGCATAGTCTGCTCTCTCTCCCAAGAGAGCTCCTCACGACCGCAATTGTCCCACCGGACCTTGACCATCCTGATCTATTTATTGCGTAGCCGCTTGACCTCCGAGTCCTCAATCCGCATGGGCTTGACCTTTGTCGTTAGCCCACTATCCACCGGCACTTGATCAACCGCGATCACTTGCGTAGGCTCTTGCACCACCTTCCGAAGCACCGAAATATGGAATACATCATGTAATCCACTAAGCTCCACTGAAAGCTTCAACCAATAGGCCGCTTCCCCAACTCGCTCCAGAACCTCAAATGGTCCAAGGTATCTTGGGCTTAGCTTTTTCAATCGCCGCACCCGCGAGACACCCTTGAACGGCTTGATCTTTAAGTATACATAATCGCCCACAACGAACTCCACGTTTTTGTGCTTGGCATTATAGTACTTTGCTTGTCGGTCCTGAGCGATAAACAACCTCTCCCGAATGGTTCTCACCAAAGAAGTAGCATCCTCCACTTCCGATCGCTTATACAACTTTGACTCACCCGTTTCTAACCAAGACAATGGCGTGCGACATTTCCTACCATATAGGGCCTCGAAGGGCGCCATCTGTATACTAGCTTGGTAGCTGTTGTTGTATGCGAACTCCACCAAATAAAGGTGGTCTTCCCATTGCTTTCCGAAATCCAAGACACACATGCGGAGCATGTCTTCCATGGTTCTATTGACCCTCTCGGTCTGCCCATCCGTTTGCGGATGGAAGGCTGTGCTGAATTTCAGCTTTGTTCCTAACATTTGCTGCACCAGCCTCCAATCATTGGACGTGAACCGCCCATCACGGTCACTCACGATGCTGCGGGGCACACCATGAAGCCGTACTATGTTATCCACATAAAGCTTTGTCAGCTTCTCCACCGGATCATCCTTCCTATGCGGAATAAAATGCGACACCTTCGTTAATTGATCAACAACCACCCAAATGGCGTCGTTTCCCTTCTGCGACCTTGGCAAACCGTGCACAAAGTCCATAGAGATGTCGTCGAACTTCCACTCTGGAATAGGCAAGGACTTAAGAAATCCTCCCAGCTTTTGGCACTCCGCCTTTACCAAGGCGCAGGTTTGGCACTTCGCTACGTATAGCGCCACATCCTTTTTCAAACCCGGCCACCAAAACAGTTTCTTCACATCACGGTACATCTTCGTGCTCCCCGGGTGAATCGAGTACTTGGTATGGTGTGCCTCGTACAACAACTCCACCCGTAAATTGCCCACACTTGGGACGCACAGACGACCATCTTTCCAAAGCAATCCGTCCTCCACGACGAATTGGGAATTTGACCCATCCAGAGCCTCTACCATGAACTGCTTCATATGAGCATCCATATCCAAAGCCTGCCGAATACGATCAGCCAGGTCATATTGGACTTCAGTCCAACTCAGAACTGCTTCAGCACTTGATTGTCTATCCACACAAATAATCTCCAGCGCCTCCAACTCCCGCACCAACCGCTCATCATGCACCGATAGACAATTGGCTTGAGCTGGGGCTCGGCGACTCAATGCGTTCGCAACCGCATTCCCTTTGCCAGGCACGTAGTGGATCTTGAATGTATAGTCCCCCAAGAATTCCATCCATCTACGCTGCCGCATATTCAGATCCTTCTGATCAATTAGATACTTTAGGCTCTTGTGATCGGTGTAGATATCAATCTTCACACCGTACAAATAGTGTCTCCACAGCTTCAAGGCAAAAATCACGGCCGCTAACTCCAAGTCATGGACCGGATAATTCCTCTCGTGCACTTTTAGCTGTCTCGAACCATAAGCTATCATGCTTCCATGCTGCAGTAGCACGCAACCCAAACCGCTGCCTGAAGCATCGCTATATATCTCATAGCCTTCGGTTCCACATTACGAACTCAGCACAGGCGCCATGGTCAACCGACACTTCAACTCCTCGAAACGCGCGCGCACTCCGGCGTCCAAACGAACTTATGCTCCTTCCTCGTCAAAGTAGTGAGAGGTAACTCTATCCACGAGAAGTTCTCTACGGAGCGCCTATAATAGCCGACAAGCCCCAAAAAGCTCCGGACTTCTGCTACCGTAGCAAGCTCAGGCCACTCCCGTATCGCAACAATCTTCGCCGGATCCACAGCAATACCCTCTCCACTCACTATATGACCGAGGAATGCCACTGAGGATAGCCAAAACTCGCACTTCGAGAACTTGGCATACAACTGATTTCTCCTTAGTGTCTCCAACACCAAATGAAGATGCTTGAAGTGATCTTCCTCACTTTGCGAGTACACCAAAATATCGTCGATGAAGACGATCACGAAATGGTCCAAGTAATCCCTGAACGTCCTGTTCATCAAATCCATGAATACTAACAGCGCATTAGTCAGCCCAAACGGTATGACCGTAAACTCATAATGCCCGTATCTCGTACTAAACGCTGTCTTCGGGATATCACTCTCCCTTATACGCAGCTGATAGTACCCAGCCTTGAGATCCAACTTCGAGTACACCGTCGACCCGACTAACTGATCAAAGAGATCATCAATCCGGGGGATCGGGTACTTGTTCTTCTCCGTCAGCTTGTTTAGCTCCCGATAGTCAATACATAACCTCAAGCTTCCGTCCTTCTTCTTAACAAAGAGGACCGGTGCGCTCCAAGGCGAAGAACTCGGGCGCACATATCCTTGCTCCAGCAACTCTTGCAGTTGAACTTTCAGCTCCACCATTTCCTTAGGCGCTAGCCGATACGGAGATCGTGACACAGGCTTTGCACCTGGCACTAGCTCGATCGTAAAATCTATCTCCCGCTGAGGCGGGGCTCCAGGAAGATCTGCGGGGAACACATCAGAGTATTACGATACCACTGAAACACAATCCAACGCGAGCTTCGGCTTTGCAACCTCCACTAGTGTAAAGAACAGTTCTGCTCCAGCACGAACCGCCTTCACCACCTGAAGAGCAGACATCAACGTCTTGCTCGACCCCTTTAAGCCCGTAAAAGTCGTCTCACGACTTGCTCCCAGCTTAACCTCCTTGCTACCGCAATCTATATGGGCCTGCTGCTCCGAGAGCCAGTCCATGCTAAATATGACGTCGAACTCCACTAACGGAAGTAAAGACGCCCGCAGGTCGAACTCCTGCTCCCCAATACGAATCTTAACATCGCAGATCCTATCCGCTCGCATCGAACACCCATTGGGCAACAACACATCCAACTTATCCTTCGCCATCGAAGAAGGGACTCTGATGCTTGATATAAATCCTTCGGACAAGAAGGAGTATGAGGCTCCCGTATCGAAGAGTGCTCGTGCCGGATTTTCACAAATCAATACAAATCCTAAACAAGTAGTGGCAAGGTAACATGTGCATAACAAGTATTTAAAGAAATTGACTTGCTATAAATTAAACCGTACCTGTCACCACATCAGCTTGTTTAATGGCCTCCTGTTGGCCAAGATTGTAGACCCTTGGTTGGGCCGGAGCATAATGGGATGCGGTCGACTCCACCGCCTTTCCCTTTTCTTCATAAGTAGCTCCCGGCTTTCTCTCGGACTTAGGACGTCCGCTCCAACAGTCACGGGCGAAATGCCCCGTCTTTCCACAAGTAAAACACGCGCCCGGGGTCCGACCTGTAGTCGCCCCAGAAGCGCCAGAAGGAGCTGGACCCGAAGTCCTATGCTTCTTGAAAGACCTCCAATAGCCGGACTTTGAGGTAGTCGGCACTTTGTATTCAGATTTCTTCTCACCCAAGCTTTTCTTCGCTTGTACATTTTTCATGTCCTTCTCCAAGGACCGAGCAGTATTGACCAAGGTTAAGAAACCCTGCGTCATCGGCCCCGAGAGTAGCAATCTCAACTCATCTCTCAATCCTTCATAGAAATGATTAGTCTTGCGCTCCTCATCCATGATGGTGGAGCTAGCATATCGACTCAAACGGGTGAACTCATGGAGATATTCATCCACGCTCCTCTCACCCTGAACCAACTTTAGAAATTCGTTCTCCATCGAAATCCTCTGAGTAGAAGGGAGGTATCTTGCTAAGAACAATCCCGAGAACTCTTCCATCGGAACGTCTATCAGTTGTCTATCTCTCAAATGATGCAGCTCCAATCCTTCCCACCACATTCTCGCTTCACCGTCCAAAAGGAACGTAGCGATGGTGGTCATTTGCCACTCCTCTGTCTCCGTTGCTGTCATGACTCTCTTCACCATGGAGAGCCAGTCTTCAGCCTGAGATGGGGTTCCCAACCCCGAGAATAACGGAGGGTTAAAGCTCATTACATGCTTTAGCTGCCTCTCAGGTGCCCTCCTTGGCACCACCGGTTCCACAACCACTTGCTCCACCCTCCTCGACTCAGCCTCTTGTAGAGGTTCTTGCTCCATAACAGGAGCGGGCTGCTGCGCCTGCCTTCCAGGCTGCGCATTTATCACGGCCAACACCGCTTCAGCCACCAATCGTATATTTTCAGCCGACAGAGGTGTTGCAGGAGAAACATCCGGTGCACTACTAGCCTCAGAAACTCGGCGTTCTGACGGCCCAACACCACTTCTGGTTACCTATAGTGGTACAAAACACCGTTAAGCAACCACATAAATTGCAAACAGCAATTATAGGAACACGCAGGTTCCTCAAACACGAGTATTTTCATTCCTAAGTGGACATTCATGGGTTCTTTTTACTGTTATTACGATGATGCACACAATGTGCTCACCCCCCCTTAAAATGAATTCGCCCACGAATTCACCTTAAGCCCGACCAAAACCAGTAGTCTGATACCAAATTGTAACGCCCCCTATCCGTCGCATAGCATATAGTAGTAGGTCCGGCCGGGGCCCAACGCCATATACCACAGACAGACCGGGTGGTTACTTATGGAAACCATCCAACCAATCTCAACGTCCTACACAGAGCATTCTAGCGGAAGCAGTTTATAAAAGTTGCAAACAAGAACCCAGCATCGAAGCACGAATGTTCACTAATACGAAATAGGAATGTTATTACAAAATACTCAAAACAAGCCTTAAGGCCTTACAAAATGTTTTGCTTGAATATTACATGATTTACAAACCACGGCACGCAGGCCGGTCATACATGAATAAAACAGTAAACACTTCCATTTGGGCCTTCGAGGGCCGGCTTCGCAAAAAGGGCTTTAGTCCGCTATTGACCGCTTGGTCCAGCTGCACCTGCAAGCAACAAACCACCGCACGGTGGCAAAACAAGGCAACGGTCAGCAATGCTGACCAAATTATAACGATCCCGCCCCCCAACTCGGGGCGGCGATGCTCCTTCCCTGCATTTCATTAGCATAAGCGAGCAATGTATAACAATAGCCATTTCATCACATACGTTGGCTCGCATGGCCACACGCCCCGTGCACTCAGGGCACATTCTCGGTGAACCGGTCGATGTCACGTCAATTAAAGCCATTAACACTCCGGACTCACCACCGCCACTTAGAAGGCCAAACCTATGAGAAATTTGTCTTCCTGGCCTGGGTCACGACAATTTAAGCCATTGACCGCCGAAGACTCACATCTATGCCAATGGCAAGTGCCACGTAACCTTAGGTCTCTTTAACCGAATGACATAGAGAGGGTACGGTTCCATCTAACCCGTGCTCACATCGCAACGACAATTTAAGCCATTTGCGCGGGTCAAACTTTCACCGAGTCCCATTCTATCGCAAGTCACATAACCCCGTTATGTTCAAGTTGGCTCTCAGGCCACCAAGTTGGCAAGATCTCGTATCCGCCCAGTTTTCCGGGTGCACCTTTGGGTTAGTCCCCAAGGCTCCCTGCTGCAATCTACCGCGTAGAAAACCCGAAAACAACCAATAGCACGGAGTCTTCTCCGGCCTTATGCAATGCAACATCACCGATCCAGACTAACATGTCCGGGTAGGCTTCACACATCATGCCTATGTCCGTTATCGCATACGGACTCTAAACAACGGGGACTTTACATATCTACCCGAAGGAACGCCTCCAACTCTCTGCAAACTCGCGAGAGCGGGCTTCCTATGCTAGGAAAGAGAGCTATTCGTGCTCAAGATGAGGATCGTTACCCTTGAGTTCCTCTTTGGCGCCATTGAAAAGTTATCGGATGTAAATCACCGCACTAGCGTTGCCTCCGTGGATCCGGAGTCGGCTTGCGATTCGGAGCTCCGAAGCTCCTCCAATGGCGGATCTAGCTCCTTCTTCTTCCCTTAGCTCTCCTCTCTCTCCAAGGATTTAGAAAGAGAACAAGTGAAGAAAAGTAAGGGTTTTCTAAGTCAAAACCCGGGTATATCCCTTCAGGAACAACCCCCAACCGTTGGATCTTCAGTCAAAGAAATGAACGGCTTCGATTCGGGACTGAAATGCCCATTCTGGGCCGAACACGGCTTGGCACACGCCCGTGTCCAGGGTCGTGTGCCGCATTCACCATCAAAATCGAATCACCTGGAACCTCACACGGGTATCGAATACGCCCGTGTTCGAGCTGACACGCCCGTGTTCCACCTCACACGGCCGTGTGGTCGGCCGTGTACCCCATGATTTTTCCCCATTTTCAACCCGAGCACTGCACGGGTTCTAGGACACGCCTGTGTCCTTGCCCGTGTCACCTTGACACGCCTGGGCCCCAGGCCGTGTACACGGGACACTTCGTCGAGTGAAGATCGACGACTTGATGACACGGGCTTGGACACGCCCGTGTCCTAGGCCGTGTGCCTTGTCTCGATGATCGTCGAGTGAATCTCGACGACTCCCCGGGACGATCGTCGACACGGGTCGACACGCCCTGTGACACGCCCGTGTCGCAGGCCGTGTGCCCATTCTCGACGAATCGTCGAGTAAAACTCGACGACTTCGCGGCTAAGTGTCGACATGGGTTGACACGCCCTGCGACACGCCCGTGTCGCAAGCCGTGTGCCCACTCTCGACGAATCATCGAGTCAATCTCGACGTCTTCGCGGCTAAGTGTCGACACACGCTTGACACGCCCTGGGACACGCCCGTGTCCCAAGCCGTGTGCCTGCTGCCAGAACCCAAACTGGCCCAAAACGTCCCCCCCTTTGCTCCTTTGAGTTTCGGGGCATTACAAGCCCGCAGTTTAGTACGCGGGGACTATGGTGTGTTCTTCAGAGGCGTACAAAAGGTTTAGGCCTAGTAGTGTGTATACCCGCCTAGTAGTGGAGTCGCATGCTCCATTATTGTCGTAGCTACAACGGTAGTACAAGAGAGTTAAGCTAACTCCAAAAAGTGGGAACTAAAGGTCTGTGCGCATAGAGTCGTGTGGGTGAGTTACACTTGTATGATTCATAACCTGCGTACCATACCATATATACATACTTAAGACATACACACCATAGATCCTTATCATATAAATTGGTATGGGCTCTTTTATATGATGAGTTATATTTATGAAACTTTAACTTATAAGTTTGTATGGGCATTCATATAAGTTAAGATTCTCCTGTGAAGCAGGAAATAGTTTATTTCCTGCTTCGTTCTCTACTTTTATTACAGCACTTCCTTTCAGTACAATCCTTTCTTACTTTGCTTGTACTATATAGAACTGTTAGTGTGGAGATATACTTGTTATTACATAATCTTGATAGATTAGATTCACTGTCACCTGCTTTCCTTTTATACCCTTTATTGTTCTCCACTTCGTCCTCCCGCTCGATACCTAGGAGTCACGGGGGTGAGGCGAGGACAAAATGGCTTAGTCTTTATGATTAACGGTCGGTTGTGACTGTATCATTTTAGGAGCTCGAGGAGCTAGAACACCGGCAGGACGAGGTGGCAGGACATGAGGAGCTGACACCACCTAATACTACTTCTATTGTAGCCCAGCGTCAGGTGACCATGCGTGTACTGATGATAGGTTAGCTTCCGCTTAGTTAGATTTTGTGAGAGAGCGATTAATTACTATGTACTGGGCATAAGCACTTTTCTCTTTCATTTTGTACTCGTTGTGGACTATTGGATCTCTCATTTTGCTTATATTATGATGATGTTGTGATGTGGACTTGATATATAATTGCTTATATTGCTTCTCTTCTCGATTGGCCGATAGGTTGAATGATCGTACTAGCCGTCGGGATCAGCGTCTTGCGGTGTCGACTAGCCCGTATGTGCTAAGTGTCAGCATAAGGATGCAGTTCTTGGCATCAGACCGGGCTATCTTCGGAGTAAGGGGAGGTCTGATAAACTGGTATCAGAGGCCTTCCTGGAAGGACTGGCGGGAATAGAATGATTAACGGGCATAACCAGTAGGGTGCGTCTACCAGACAGATCTGAGTTATTATCATATGCCAAGTATAACATGGAGGCAGAAATTGGAGTAAAGTCCTTCGAAGCGCCGTCAATGATTTTGAGAATTCCAGACTTCGATTTGATCTGGGGCATGACCTGCTTGCACTGGAGCCATTCCCGGATCGGTTACCTGTCAAGGAGGATCACCTTACGGTATGGGGACACCGACGTCGTCATTGAAGGTATTATACCTATTTCCCATCTTCTATTATCATCTGTACAGGCTGTCAAGGCCCATGAGTAAGGGGAGGAGGTATACATTATCTACTTCGAGATGGCGGGAGCAAAAGCTTTTATTGTTGATATCCCATTGGTTCGGGATTTCTCCGACGTATTCCCGGAGAAATTTCCCAGATTACCACCTCCTAGGGATATGGCCATCCAGATTCAGTTGGTGGTAGGAGCAAAGACTGTATCTCGGACACCGTATAGGATGGCTCCCAAGGAGCTTGTAGAGTTCAGGACCTAGTTGCAGGAACTGGTGGGGTCAGGATTTGTCAGACCGAGCTCATCACCATGGGGAGCTTCAGTGTTATTCATTAAGAAGAAGGATGGATCATTACGGCTCTGCATCGAATACCAGTAACTGAACCGATTGACAGTCCAGAAAATGTACCTATTGCCCCGAATCAACGAGCTTTTGATCAGCTATAGGGAGCCTTTTGGTTCTCCAAGCTAGATTGGACGTCCGGGTACTATCTGCTACACATTCTGGAGGAGGATATCCCGAAGACAGCCTTTAATTCTCAGTATGACCTATACGAGATCCTGATGATGCCCTTCATACTCACGAATGCACCTTCTACATTCATGAGTCTGATGAACTGTGTCTTCGATCCATTCCTAGATAGATTTATTATAGTCTTCATTGATGATATTCTGATCTACTCCTAGACAAATGAGGAGCATACCCAGCATTTGGCACTGGTCTTGGGCAAGCTGAGGAAACAACAGATGTACTCAAAGTTCTTCAAGTGCCAGTTCTGGCTGCAAGAGGTAGCATTCTTGGGGCATTCCATCTGTAGAGCTGGGTTGGCTATGGACCCTGCCAAGGTACAGGCAGTTCAAGATTGGCCGCGACAAAAGTAAGCTTCAGATATATGTAGTTTCTTGGGACTGACAGGATATTATCGGAAGTTCATGGAGGGGTTCTCAAGGGTAGCACTCCCCCTCACATCCTTGACGAAGAAGGACGCAGCTTTTATTTGGAGCGAGAAGTGCGAAGCAGCGTTCTAGGAGTTGAAGGATAGGCTCATCTCTTCCCCCATCCTTACACTTCCATCTGAGAAGGAAGTATTTCACATTTATACCGACGCATCATATCAGAGGATGGGTGCAGTCCTGATGCAACATGGACATGTCATTGCATATTCTTCAAGACAATTGAAGAAGCACGAGTAGAATTACCCCATACATGATTTGGATCTCGGGGTTGTAATATTCGCCTTAAAAACTTGGAGGCATTACTTGTATGGGGTTCATTGTGATATCTTATCAGATCACAAGAACCTCAAATATATTGACACGCAGAAGGATCTAAATCTGCGCCAGCAGAGATGGCTTGAGTTCTTGTACGACTATGACTACAGGATGCATTATCACCCGGGGAAGGAGAACACCGTGGAGGATGCCTTGAGCACGAGAGATGACACTACTGGACCAGAGCCCCGGGTGATGGCTATGAAGCTGGTACAAATGATGGAGGATATGCATATTACCATGGTTTCTAGAGCTAAGCCGGATGTTTATCAGGAGTACATGAACTCCTTGGTCATCGAGTATAATATATGGGAGCGCATCAGGATACAGCGGAGGCTGGATGAGGATTTGGAGCCGGTTTTCATAGCACTGGAAGGGGGCAAGTTAGAGGACAATTTTTTGCGTGATGACCTCGTTCATTTCCATGGTCGTGTCTATATACCCATAGGAGGCAGTGTCCGGGAGGATATAATTAGAGAGGCCCACTGTTCTCAATACTCGGTGCATCCCAGTATCACCAAGATGACAGCAGATATGCGGAGGAGCAGGTACTGGATAGGGATGAAGAGGGAAATCACATATTATATGACACATTGCGACACCTGCTAGGAGGTAAAGGCAGAGTGTAAGAGCCCAGTATGGTTACTACATTCATTACCGGTGCCATAGTGGAAGTTTGAGGATATAGTTATGGAGTTCGTGCACAGATTGCCTCGCTCCCACTCTAGGCATAACTCTATATAGGTCATTGTTGATAGACTGACCAAGATAGCCTGATTTATACCAATCAGGAAGAAAAGCCCAGTTTTTGTTTTGGTGAGGTTGTTTGTGGAACAGTTCGTCAGGTACCACGGTATCCCCAGGACGATTGTCTTGGTTCGTGACGGTCGGTTCACTTTTAGGGAGTGGAGAGCGGTGCAGGCATACTTGTGTTATCAGCTTTCTTTTTGCACCGCTTTCTATCCGCAGACCGACGTCCAGACAGAGCTGACAAACCGAACTATGGAGGATTTGTTGCGTCTATGTATACTGGATACAGGGAAACCCTAGGAGAGACTGTTGCCCCTGATTGAATTTTCTTACAACAAAAGTGAAAGTCCACCTAGTGTCAACTATCTTCACCTATGGGGGGGGGGGGAATAGGTGACGTGCAGCGTTTTTACGGAATTTGAATTGTACCTGCACACGAAAATAAAACAACACAGCACAGAAGGTACACAAACAATTTATAGTGGTTCCCCGATTTGGGTACATCCACTTTCCCCTTTCGACCTATCTCCCAATAAGGGATGACTCGGTCTCTTCACCAACAGGATTGAAATCCAATCCTTGCACTATCGGAAGGAACCCTTCCACACGTAGGAGTCAACACTCCCACAACCCGGGTTGTACCCAACCCTTATAACTGGGAACCAACGTTCCTTTACAACAAAAGTAAAACTAGAATGTACAAGAGATACAAACTACGTTTGGAGACTAAGGTGTCCCTCTTCGTTTACGACGCGTTTTTGAAGTCCACGAGGAGTCCACAACCCTAGATCTCACTTGGAGAGAATCTCCCCGGAACTGGCGGCGGCAAGATGGGCGGAGGCTAGGTTCACGGGATCGGCGGTGACAACGATGTGCGGCTGCAGTACTTTGGAGATCCAAACTTCGTAGCGAAGCTAGCTAGGTCTTCCAACGGTCACACTAGGATCAATCGTCTCGATCGATTCGAACGGGGAAGGTTTTCCCGATCAACAAATCAAGAGACAAAGGATCTCTGGTTAGACACGTGAGACGCTAAGCTTAGCTAGGCTTCTGTCGCAGGAGGATCTGGGCGAAACCATGATCAAACGGAGAACAACTCTCTCGAGCGGCGACGGTGGCGGCGGCGGAGCGGAACTCGCGATCTAGGTCACGTCGCGGCTCGTGTATTTCTTTTCTTCTTCACTGCCTTACTGTTCAAAAATACGCCTGTATTTATACAGTGAAATAATCCTTTATGACCGTTATGGGTCCCACCAGAAGAAACCCTAGATCCGGTTCAAAACAGTGTTAGCGGCAGAATCCGGTCCAGCTTTTTCCAGAAAAATGCCCAAGTCAAAATCGGCGAGAATCGAAGGTGATTCTCGACGAATCGGCGAGAATCAGTTAGTGATTCTCGACAATTCGTCGAGAATCACTAGTGATTCTCGCCGAATCACTTGATGATTCTCGACGAATATTACTTGGCCATGATCTGCTCAACGATGGGTTCGGCGAGAATCACTAGTGATTCTCGCCGAATCTTACTTGGCACCGCTTTGAGGTAGCCGGATAGAGTCGGCGAGAATCACTAATGATTCTCGACGATTCGGCGAGAATCACTAGTGATTCTCTCCGAATCGGCGAGAATCACTTGGTGATTCTCGTCGATTTATACTTAGACGATTTTTCGTCTTTACACCCAAGAGCTGCTCCTTGACCCATCCTTGCTCCTTGTCTGCTCTTGCATAGTTACAGCCCTGTACTTGAAAGTAAGTGCACTCCAATAGAGAGAGTACACGTAGGCCAACACATTGATCTGCTCAACGAGGGATTACGTTGTGCAGACCCGTGTATATTGACCTACTGCACCCTGACATTGGTGTGCACTTAGCGTGGAATAACTGCAAGCACAACTTGAAATATTTTATCAAATACATTGTGAATTCATCTTAGCTTGACAGGTGGCTTCCTCAAATCCAGGTAATTGTGGATACAATACCCAACAATCTCCCCCTATTTGACGAAGTCAAAATCCTACTAGCTAAGATGAATAATACCAACTAGATAATATAAACAACATTCTGAATTTAATTATGCAGCACAAGAGAATATAGGCAAACAGATCAAGACTTGAGTCATTCATAAATTCAAATACATATATATGTATATATATATATATAATCTCAAGATTGTTCATATACTAACAATAAACGTTAATTGTTCTTAAGAGAGAATGACAGGCTATAAATTTTTTGACTATTTTTCTTTGGCTAAGTCATCCTTGAGTTTTTGAGCCAAATACTTCTTTCTTTGCCTCTCCATATACTATATGGGCTTCGGATAATATCTGGGAGGAGGAGCTTTATCTGCCGCAGTGTTGGTCCTGAAAAAGATGTTACATTTGGCTTCATAGGTCTTGTGCAGCTCCCACTCATGCTGGCTGTATACATCGTTTCGATTGATTTCCCCTTGTTCTTGTAGCCAGAATGTGTCCAGTATGATACTCTTGGATACTGGACTCCACTTTTCGTTTCTTACTTTCTCCTCCTTCAGTCTGATTCTCTTTTCAGCATGCGTTTCCTTTGATGTCCCTTCTTGAGATTTCCTCTTGTCCATGGCTTTTGCTAGGGCTCCTTGATCAAACATTGCCATCAGTTTTGCCTTGGAGGAGGCCCTAGCAGCCCTATGAACATCAGCTTCACTTACAGGAACTTCTTCAACACTGGCGCCCTCATCAGCCACAGTATTATCTTCAGGAGCAGGAGCACCCTAGGGATTTTCAGGGAAATTAACGCCGAACGCTTGTTGGAGCATCCACCAGCAACTGTCATAAACATATTTGTTTGACTGCTCAAAGTTGTTGATCATGACTTCCCGAAGCTTAGCCATCTTAGCTATATATTCTTTCTCCCCCTTTTTGGCTTCGACTGCAATGGAGTTTGCATAAGAATGCAGTGACTCATCAATATGCTTTGTAGTCCTGTAGAATTCAGTGACCAAGGCTTGTTGATTTGTGTTGAGAGTTACCATATTGCCATCAAACTTTTGAATGTTATTGGCTACGACATGAGCATTCTGATTTACGATTGTGAGAGTATCAGTGTTCCTTTTTAATCCGTCCATGAGAAGACTGATAGCTTGGCCGGCAGCTGTATATTTATCTTCAAACTTCTTTTCCATCACATCCAGTTTGTGATTGATCTCCACTATGTTCTTGAGCATGAGATTTTCAGATTTCTTAATCCTTTTCAACATTTTATTTTGAGCTTTCTCAAAAGATGCCTTAAGCTCATCCACTATGCCCTGAATGACATTCACGGTGTGAGTGGCTAGATCATCTCGTAGTGGATGAGCCTGAGGCACTCCTTGGCCTTGCTCTTCATCAGATGCACCTGTAGAGCTGGACACGATCACAACCTCTAAGAGGGGAATTCTTGCGGCCTCTGTAGATTTTCTGGACTCCCCCTCCACTGTTGCACCAATGTTCTCAGGAACGATCTCAGGTGCGTGCTTGACAGATGGAGCTTCAATGATATCCCGAGTCTCCAATGCTTCCTGTCCCTCATTGCCTTTTGCCTCACCTTCATCATCCATGAGATCATTCTCATCAGCATTATCTTCCAACCCTTCGTCAGCAGTCTCCTCTACATTAGCTTCGGCTCCTTGATCGTTCAGGTTCAGAGCCTCCTCATTCTCCAGCACAGTTTCACTTTCTTCTTGTATATCTGCCACTGCATCTCTGGCCATCTGGGAGATGTCAGATACGATATCAGCATAAGTTGGTAGAGGCTCCCCCTCAATTCCTGCAGTCAAAGCATCAGGAATTTCACTGGGGATAACTACAGAATCAGCCATAGTTCCGTCCTCGGCTGGAGATACTTCCTATTGTTCTACCACGGCAGCCTGCCCAATGCGCCTCTCCCATCTGTCAAAAACACTCGCGTCCATTTTCTTCAAGTAATGTAGAGGAACACCTTTACTCATGTCGTACTTATCTCCGTTCAACTGATTGAGATACAGACTGATGATTCGGCCAAAGCTAGGAGATCTGAGGGTGTCCTTTATCTTCTCAAAAAGCAATGCCCCCCAGTTGAATCCTTTTCTGCAGACAATGGCTACCAGGATCTTGAACATGTCCGCAGAGATGTGGTCATGAGAACCCGGTTTGCATATGAGTACCTTCCCAATGATGTCTGACAGAAGTTTACCTTCTTCATTCATATCCTTTCACTTTATTGACCGAGTTCCTCGAGC
Source organism: Platanthera guangdongensis (assembly GCA_039583875.1). Lineage (NCBI taxonomy): Eukaryota > Viridiplantae > Streptophyta > Magnoliopsida > Asparagales > Orchidaceae > Platanthera > Platanthera guangdongensis. Next base: position 36,233,951 of record CM077161.1, read on the forward strand.
GAGACCACAGAATAATAGAGTCCTGGTTTTGTCTTCTTCCTCAAGATAATCCTCGCGCTCCGAGCTAGTGAGCTGCAAGTATTGGGTTAGCTTGTTTGCAGACATCTTGATCGTTGCCCCTGCAACCTTGCTCTTGATGAGAGAGTCTTAATTTCGGAGTCTGGCGGTAGCAAAGAACTCCAGCACTTCCTTGTCCAAGATTTTACACGGGTGCTCCACTACGAATGAGAGTCCAGCCTCTTCCAGCATAATAATGATGTTTCTGAATTCGTCAGAGGCATGTGAGAACCCTTGTAACACCCTGAAGTCAAGAGGGTCATTTTGAGCAAAATTGGGTTCAGGCTTGGGTGACACGGCCTGGGACACGGGCGTGTCCCAGGGCGTGTCAGTTGACACGGCCTGCGACACGGGCGTGTCGCAGGGCGTGTCGGGTTGTGTCGACGATCGGGCCTTGGTGTCGACGATTTTCGCGGGATATCGTCGAGAGTGGGGCACACGGCCCAGGACACGGCCGTGTCGGCTGCCGTGTCATAGGTTCGGCGAGTATTCTCGACGATCGTCGAGTATCGGGTTTCCCGTGAGGACACGGCCTGTGACACGGGCGTGTCACAGGGCGTGTCAGTGGGCGTCGAACTCAGCTCGATGTCTCGGGTTGGGGCGTGTTTGAGGAACACGGGCGTGTCCTGGTGCACACGGCCATGAACACGGGCGTGTGCCAAGCCGTGTGCCAGGCCGTGTGACGTCTCGGGTTGGATTTGGGATTATTGTCCTTGAGGCACACGGCCTCAGACACGGGCGTGTCTGAGGGCGTGTCGGGTACACGGCCGTGACACGGGCGTGTCACACGGGCGTGTACTGGTTGGATTGAGTCGGTTGTCTGCCGCTTAGGGGGACACGGCCTGTGACACGGGCGTGTCACAGGGCGTGTCAGGCCGTGTTTTGGGTTTTCTGGCCAGATCTGAGCCGTTTGTTTCCCTCTTCCTGGATCCAGTGGCTGGGCTTTGTCCAGGTGTCTTGGAGGCCGAGAATTAGAAGATAAATGCCCTTATCTTCTTCTCCTTCTTCTTCTTCATTTCCATTCTCAAGGAGAGAGAAGAAAGGCTAAGGGAGAGAGAAGGGAGGAGTTTTCCAGCTGCTGTAGGAGCTCCGGAGTGCGGATCGAAGATCCGAGAGCGGATTCGTGAAGCCAGAGCCGAGGCGGTGATTTCCATCCGGCTACTTCATGGCGCCGAAGCGATCTTCAAGGGTAACGATCTCCTTCTTGGACATCGAAGTCCTTTCTCTATACATGTGCTTGGAATCCTCCACCAAGAGGTGGATCGCGGAAGAGATTCCTTTGTTGAGTCTGCATCTAGAGCCGGAATGATGAAGTACGGCGTAGGCATGCTGCGTGAAGCCCATCTAGACCGGTAGTCTGGATTGGTGATGTTCATGGGTAAACCGGAGAAGACTCCGTGGCTTTGATGATGTGCAAAATGGGTTTCTGCTGTGATGAATGTATGGATGTGATGATTGGAAGGAGGCTTTGGTGAAGCTCCTGGTTATGAGATGATCAATTGGTAACATGCCTGGGGAGCTTGTGATAAACCCGGCCTGTTACACCACTAGGGTGGGTTGATCCAGTTAAGGGAAGGATCGATTGGTGGCAACGCCTGGGGAGCTTAGATAAACCCGGCTTGCTACACCACAGTGTGTGGGTCGATTGGATTAGGAGGGGGGTCGATGGGTAGACATTGCCAGGGGAGCTTGGATAAACCCGGCGTGCTACACCACGTGGTGTGGGTCGACCTGCTCTGGTTGTTTGGATGCTGTGAGGATGGACCTCTGAGTGGCTTGGGCGGGATGTCGCTAGCCTGCGAGCTGGTGGACTAGGGCCGGTCAACCAACAAGTTAACACCTCGAGAGACAGCGGTGTACGACGGTGGATTCCGGTACGCCAAGAAGGTGCCCTGCGTGCACGGAGCGTTGGTGGACTCCAGCGTTTGTGATTTGATGTGTTTGTTAGTTACGTGGCATCAAGAGAATGATCTACTTATGATGTGATTTGGTGTTGTTTTTATATAAATGTGGTATTTATATATGGGTGGACATTCTGGTTTGAGTTCATGCTAACAAGAAAAATTGCTGCGCTAGAATGGAATGAGTTAAGGACACGAGTAGAGTTTGATTACCACACGTGACTCCCTTGCTTGTCTGTGCTATATGGCGTGGGGCCCCGGCCGGACCCACCGTTATATGTCATGTGACAGGTGGGGGTGTTACAAAGTGGTATCAGAGCCAGGTTTAGATTGTTTGGGAGGAGAGAACATAATTGAACTCATGAATGTCCACTAGGAATGTATGTCATGCACATGATGTGCGTGAGTGTGTAGTCAATGTACCAGGACCGTTATGATTTGGACGAATTTAATGGTGTTCTGTACATTGATAGGTGGCGAGGGATGGAGCTGGGCCGTCTGAGCCCCAGCGGTCAGATGAAAGTGCAGCACCCGTGGAGGCGCCAATGCCTCCCTCGGCAGAGGCTATACGGGTGGTGGCGGAGACGGTGCGTGCAGTGTTACAAGCACACCCAACTGGACAGGCAAGACCTGGTGGAAGGCAAGAGCATGCTGCCGAGGTGGTGGAAGGGCAAGCAAGTGACGACGCATTGTCACGTTTTATGCACTTTCACCAACCGACGTTTGGTGGAGCGCTTTCACCAACGCAGGCAGAAGATTGGTTGGCAAGAGTAAAACGGATCCTAACCGCTATTAGGACGGTCGAAGAACAGAAAGTGATGTTGGCCACTTTTCTGTTGGACGGAGATGCGAGATTGTGGTGGGATGAAATTGAAGTGCACCACTTGGCCGGTCGAGGTTTAACGGAGATTTCGATGGAGGAATTCTCCCAACTATTTTTAGCCAAGTATGTGCCAGTGTCGCAGAGGATTGCGATGGAAAATGAGTTTCTCCGCTTGGTGCAGGGTGAGCAAGATATTGATACCTACCTGCATGAATTTACAAGGTTGGGAAGATATGCAGGATCGACCTTTGCGGAGGAAGCGCGAAAGACAAATCGGTTTTATGGAGGACTGCGGGATGACTTGAGGTTGGCACTTTCGAGTTCGGTGAGCCAAGGCTTTCAGGAGTTGGTCGATACAGCTCGTGCCTTGGAGAAGGATATGAAGCGAGTCCAGGAGACTTTTCGACGACGAGAGAAGAAAAGATTTAGGCTGGTGAAATCCGCACCGTCGACTGTTTCTTCGGAGGCAACGTATGGGCCAGGACGTGTATGCTATAACTGTGGGCGACAAGGACACATCGCAAAATTCTGTTGGAATGTCCCTCCAGGGAGTGAGAAAAAGACAGGTGCGTCATATGAAGAAAAAGGGAAAGCAGTGGCCGAGTCATCTGCACCCCGGACGCAACCTAGATTGCATGCGATGGAAGTACAGGAGCCGCAAAGTTCAGTTGGTGACATTTGGCCTCGAGCGGTTCATTTATCGTTAAATCGTGAATTTCAAAATCGCGAGGCTGAGCAGAAGTGAGCGGTGATGTGACTGATTTCAATGTTAAGTTGTGTATGTAACTATGTGTTGCTAGCAAGTGTGATGACTAATAGCTGATGTGCTTCACTTTTGGTTGAATTGGCTGGTTGATGGACATGATGTTGATGTATCACTTGATATCTATAGTTGTCGAGCTCTTGTGCTTGTGCTGGAATCCATCAATTCGGTTATTTTGTTTTGAGGTTGTATGTGGCTGCATGTGCACAAGTGGCAGTTAGGGATGTTTGTTGTGTTGTCTGTTTGGTAGTGTGTGCGGAGAATTGCGGTGTACGCTTTGGTGATGATTGTGCCTAATTGGCTGTGTTGAGTCAAATTTCGAGGACGAAATTATTTGAAGGGGGGGAGGATTGTAACACCCTGAAGTCAAGAGGGTCATTTTGAGCAAAATTGGGTTCAGGCTTGGGTGACACGGCCTGGGACACGGGCGTGTCCCAGGGCGTGTCAGTTGACACGGCCTGCGACACGGGCGTGTCGCAGGGCGTGTCGGGTTGTGTCGACGATCGGGCCTTGGTGTCGACGATTTTCGCGGGATATCGTCGAGAGTGGGGCACACGGCCCAGGACACGGCCGTGTCGGCTGCCGTGTCATAGGTTCGGCGAGTATTCTCGACGATCGTCGAGTATCGGGTTTCCCGTGAGGACACGGCCTGTGACACGGGCGTGTCACAGGGCGTGTCAGTGGGCGTCGAACTCAGCTCGATGTCTCGGGTTGGGGCGTGTTTGAGGAACACGGGCGTGTCCTGGTGCACACGGCCATGAACACGGGCGTGTGCCAAGCCGTGTGCCAGGCCGTGTGACGTCTCGGGTTGGATTTGGGATTATTTTCCTTGAGGCACACGGCCTCAGACACGGGCGTGTCTGAGGGCGTGTCGGGTACACGGCCGTGACACGGGCGTGTCACACGGGCGTGTACTGGTTGGATTGAGTCGGTTGTCTGCCGCTTAGGGGGACACGACCTGTGACACGGGCGTGTCATAGGGCGTGTCAGGCCGTGTTTTGGGTTTTCTGGCCAGATCTGAGCCGTTTGTTTCCCTCTTCCTGGATCCAGTGGCTAGGCTTTGTCCAGGTGTCTTGGAGGCCGAGAATTAGAAGATAAATGCCCTTATCTTCTTCTCCTTCTTCTTCTTCATTTCCATTCTCAAGGAGAGAGAAGAAAGGCTAAGGGAGAGAGAAGGGAGGAGTTTTCCAGCTGCTGTAGGAGCTCCGGAGTGCGGATCGAAGATCCGAGAGCGGATTCGTGAAGCCAGAGCCGAGGCGGTGATTTCCATCCGGCTACTTCATGGCGCCGAAGCGATCTTCAAGGGTAACGATCTCCTTCTTGGACATCGAAGTCCTTTCTCTATACATGTGCTTGGAATCCTCCACCAAGAGGTGGATCGCGGAAGAGATTCCTTTGTTGAGTCTGCATCTAGAGCCGGAATGATGAAGTACGGCGTAGGCATGCTGCGTGAAGCCCATCTAGACCGGTAGTCTGGATTGGTGATGTTCATGGGTAAACCGGAGAAGACTCCGTGGCTTTGATGATGTGCAAAATGGGTTTCTGCTGTGATGAATGTATGGATGTGATGATTGGAAGGAGGCTTTGGTGAAGCTCCTGGTTATGAGATGATCAATTGGTAACATGCCTGGGGAGCTTGTGATAAACCCGGCCTGTTACACCACTAGGGTGGGTTGATCCAGTTAAGGGAAGGATCGATTGGTGGCAACGCCTGGGGAGCTTAGATAAACCCGGCTTGCTACACCACAGTGTGTGGGTCGATTGGATTAGGAGGGGGGTCGATGGGTAGACATTGCCAGGGGAGCTTGGATAAACCCGGCGTGCTACACCACGTGGTGTGGGTCGACCTGCTCTGGTTGTTTGGATGCTGTGAGGATGGACCTCTGAGTGGCTTGGGCGGGATGTCGCTAGCCTGCGAGCTGGTGGACTAGGGCCGGTCAACCAACAAGTTAACACCTCGAGAGACAGCGGTGTACGACGGTGGATTCCGGTACGCCAAGAAGGTGCCCTGCGTGCACGGAGCGTTGGTGGACTCCAGCGTTTGTGATTTGATGTGTTTGTTAGTTACGTGGCATCAAGAGAATGATCTACTTATGATGTGATTTGGTGTTGTTTTTATATAAATGTGGTATTTATATATGGGTGGACATTCTGGTTTGAGTTCATGCTAACAAGAAAAATTGCTGCGCTAGAATGGAATGAGTTAAGGACACGAGTAGAGTTTGATTACCACACGTGACTCCCTTGCTTGTCTGTGCTATATGGCGTGGGGCCCCGGCCGGACCCACCGTTATATGTCATGTGACAGGTGGGGGTGTTACAACCCTGTTCGAACCAGCTCACATCCAGTGATCAGTCCAGCGGTTGTCCTTGGAGCCATCGCCAACCTAGGGAGAGAATCCCTACTCTACGCTTAATCAAAAGTCAAAAGGTAAGCGACACTAGTAATAAAGTCCAAGCAAGGGTGAGGATGTGGTTACTCAAAAGCGTAGACGGGAGTTAGTTGGTTGAAGATAATGGACACCCGATGAGTGCACGCGGAGAAATTCCTGGAAGGAAGAATCGAAACTGGGAGAGATCGGAACCGCGGAGAAATTCCTGGAAGGAAGAATCGGCGAGATCGACGAGATTCTTCACGAGATGTGGGATTCTTGCTGGATGCCGACGGAAGAGGAAGAGTCGGCGAGTTCCCCTGCAGAGAGAGTCAATTCGACGAGTTTCCTGCGGAGAGCGTCCTTCGGCGGGATTCCTACGGAATATGAAGGGTCGGCGGGAATATGAAGGATCGACGAGTTAAGGGGATTTTAGCGGTTTCCGTGTGTTTGGCGGAAGGCTTCGGGTTAAGCGGGTTTCTAGTTTGTCTAAGTGGAAATGTATGTATATTTCTTAAGGCCAATATATTTAGGGTTTGAACCGGGCTTTTCCAGACGTTTCTTGATGTCAAGATTTCCAATGACGTATCTTCGTTAGGTTTCAACAAACTGATTTATGCCTGTAGATGTGAGTTCTCGAATCAACCAGTGGAATTTCCGATAAATCTTCATTGACGTATCTATGGTTTATGTTTATCGTGTTAACCTATCCTTAGATGTACACACATATAAGTGTAAATATAAATATATATATATATATATGTAAATGTCGATACAATATGACTCAAGTCCTGGAACTGATCAAAAGTACCTGGGATTATGAGAGTTATCATTTAGTCCCTCTGGTAAAACATATTAGGAGCTCAATGTGAGTATGCCCATGTAGATATCACATCTGTTATTCCAGACGCTTGTTCCAATTTAGTCTTGAGCCATCTACTGTCTAGTTCCCATCATATTTACGGGAACCTAGACTACCCTGCAAAAGAGAGTTACTTTACCTTAGGAACCCAAACCATATTGGGTCCTAGGTTCTTGTTAGTATAAACACTTGAATGCCTTCCCTCAAAAAACCTGTCAGGAAGACTACCTCTGCCTAGAAAATGTGGATAGGCCCTTGCCCTTGACACAGAGGGGTTGTGCCAACAGTCGATGGCAAAGTGTCTCACCTTGCCACAGCACCAACACGGGTGAATGTTGTATCGCCGTTTCAGACCTGATCTAGTGACTGAGTAAGTCATGGTCCTAGGTCTAAACGGGATAGGGCAGGATCTCCTCACAAAATTTCCTCTTCCACCGTGACACGTGGAAGGGTGGAAGGAATACATGTTGCGAGCGTCATGAGGCCGGGGAGGTGGTGCCTTCCTTTCAGGCATCCCCCTTCCTGAGGCCCCATGAAAACTTACAGCATGACTTCTAACCTCCCTTTCCTGTGTCCTCGGGTGGTTATAAGCGTTCCGTGAGCTGATACCTGCAGATTCACACCGAGTTGAGGCAGTGGCAGTGAATACAAAGGGCTCAGAATGATCCTTAGGTATTCTCTCATGGGTGGCCATGACAGCCCTTGCACTGTGAGTGTCTCCACATGAGGACAGATCACCCTTATAGTGATCACGATTGTTCCTGTGATCATACCTGAAGGCATGATGAGTACCCTTCCTGTTTGGAGTGGGGGGTCGGAATACCGTTTCCCCATTTCTCCACGAATTGATAATTCGGGAGATCCACCCATTTTCTTGCTTTCTCTTCATAGCATCAACCTTGGAAAAGTTTGATATTATCCTTTTATCATTCTCTAGACTACTCTCTAGATAAGAGATTTTAAAGTCCTTGACCTTGTTGGATGCCAATTGGAGAACCAACAAGATCTTCAGCCGAGCAATCTCCTGAGCTTGTTCTTCAACAAGTAGGTTGCTTTTCTGAAGGGCTCTCTTCAGAGAATCAGGATTTTCTGAACGAAAGCAGTTCATGTCTTCAGAAACTTCAAGAGAGACGGGGCAAGATGAAGAAGTTACCTGCTCTTCAGTGTTCTTGTCATTAGAGCCAGTGACCGTTGTGTCATCCTCATCAGAACTACTTTCCTCACTGGCTTCTTCAGTCTCTGACACGGACACTGGAGCTCTGATGCTGTCCGATAGATCCTTGCCTTCATCTTCAGAGGCGAGGACCCCCACATAGGCTTCATCCTCTGGTTGACAGCAGATTCCAGCTTTCTCTGACCCCCCCCCCATCAGCTCTGAGATCATCACCCACATAGATTTAGCCGACCCACATTTTTCCAATCTAGAGCAAGAAGGTCCAGACCAGATATCCATGATAATTTGACGAATCCTCTTATCCAAATTAAATAATGAAAGTTCCGTCTCCGACATCTCAGCAATGCACTTGGGCACTTGGATATTCTTTCCAGAGTCGGAGGTCTTCATAGGAATAAAAGGACCCTCTTCCAGGATGAAAGATGCTCGAGGATCGATAGCCTCCAAGTGATATGACACTCTCATCTTCCAGACTGGATAATATTCCTTTGTGCATGTGGGAAGTCTTAGTGGCGATATCTCATGATCCAGCTCCATGCTTCTGACACTGGTGGCAGGATTCTACTCAAGGTGTAAACCTTTTTGATGAGTAACCTGGCTCTGATACCACTTGAAAGTCCACCTAGTGTCAACTATCTTCACCTATGGGGGGGGGGGGGGGGAATAGGTGACGTTCAGCGTTCTTGCGGAATTTGAATTGTACCTGCACACGAAAATAAAACAACACAACACAGAAGGTACACAAACAATTTATAGTGGTTCTCCGATTTGGGTACATCCACTTTCCCCCTTCGACCTATCTCCCAACAAGGGACGACTCGGTCTCTTCACCAACAGGATTGAAATCCAATCCTTGCACTATCGGAAGGAACCCTTCCACACGTAGGAGTCAACACTCCCACAACCCGGGTTGCACCCAACCCTTACAACTACGAACCAACGTTCCTTTACAACAAAAGTAAAACTAGAATATACAAGAGATACAAACTACGTTTGGAGACTAAGGTGTCCCTCTTCGTTGACGACGTGTTTTTGAAGTCCACGAGGAGTCCACAACCCTAGATCTCACTTGGAGAGAATCTCCCCAGAACCGGCGGCGGCAAGATGGGTGGAGGCTAGGTTCACGGGATCGGCGGCGACAACGATGTGCGGCTGCAGTACTTTGGAGATCCAAACTTCGTAGCGAAGCTAGCTAGGTCTTCCAACGGTCACACTAGGATCAATCGTCTCGATCGATTCGGATGGGGAAGGTTTTCCCGATCAACAAATCAAGAGACAAAGGATCTCCGGTTAGACACGTGAGACGCTAAGCTTAGCTAGGCTTCTGTCGCAGGAGGATCTGGGCGAAACCACGATCAAACGGCGAACAACTCTCTCGAGCGGCGACGGCGGCGGCGGCGGAGCAGAACTCGCGATCTAGGTCATGTCGCGGCTCGTGTATTTCTTTTCTTCTTCACTGCCTTACTGTTCAAAAATACGCCTGTATTTATACAGTGAAATAATCCTTTATGACCGTTATGGGTCCCACCAGAAGAAACCCTAGATCCGGTTCAAAACAGTGTCAGCGGCAGAATCTGGTCCAGCTTTTTCCAGAAAAATGCCCAAGTCAAAATCGGCGAGAATCACTAGTGATTCTTGCCGAATCACTTGATGATTCTCGACGAATATTACTTGGCCATGATCTGCTCAATGATGGGTTCGGCGAGAATCACTAGTGATTCTCGCCGAATCTTACTTGGCACCGCTTTGAGGTAGCCGGATAGAGTCGGCGAGAATCACTAGTGATTCTCGCCGAATCGGCGAGAATCACTAGTGATTCTCGCCGAATCGGCGAGAATCACTTGGTGATTCTCGTCGATTTATACTTAGACGATTTTTCGTCTTTCCACCCAAGAGCTGCTCCTTGACCCATCCTTGCTCCTTGTCTGCCCTTGCATAGTTACAGCCCTGTACTTGAAAGTAAGTGCACTCCAATAGAGAGAGTACACGTAGGCCAACACATTGATCTGCTCAACGAGGGATTACGTTGTGCAGACCCGTGTATATTGACCTACTGCACCCTGACATTGGTGTGCACTTAGCGTGGAATAACTGCAAGCACAACTTGAAATATTTTATCAAATACATTGTGAATTCATCTTAGCTTGACAGGTGGCTTCCTCAAATCCAGGTAATTGTGGATACAATACCCAACAAAAAGTCATCAGGCGAGCATTGGGATGGAAGCATATGAGGCTCTATACGGTAGGAAATGTCGGACACCACTGTCTTGGGTACATGATGTGGACACAAAGGCACTCGGGGCGGACTATAATGAGGATACAAATGCTTAGATATGGCTAATCAAGGATCAGATGCTGGAGGCACAAAGTAGGAAGGCCAAGTACTATGATGCGAGACATTGGAAGGTGGGGGATCAGGTGGGGGACAGTGTGTTCTTGAAGATATATCTGGTGCATGGTGTCTCGCGAGTGTAGAGGCATAAGAAGCTCAGCCCTCGATTTATGGGACCATACTTGATACTGGAGCGGATCGGTCCTTTTCCTTATAGGCTGGAGCTGTCGCCAGAGTTAGGGACCTTGCACGATGTCTTCCATGTCTCTTCACTTCGGAGAGCTCTTCTTCGGCCAGAACAACATAATACCATTACAGCGTGCCCGGTAGCACCTGATAGATTAGTCTGTTTAGAGCCAGTCTAGATCGATGATACATCAACGCGAGTACTGCGGAAGAAAAAGGTTCCCTTGGTCAAGGTGTTGTAGTCCAACCACGGACGGGAAAAACACACCTGGGAGCCAATAGATCTGATGCGTGAACGGTTCCCGGAGCTTTTTTGCCTCAGGTACCTTTTAGTTATTCTTAAAGTACTCAAAAGTCTTGTGCAGATAAATCCTGTAGACCCGAACTTGAATTTCGGGGATGAAATTATTATTTTTTGTTTATTGGGATTTGTAATATCCCATTTCGTGCTAGGTCCCTCGCACGCGTTTTGAGTCAGGTGAATTGACTCAGCCTCGGGAAGCATCGAGTGAGTCGGGTGAACACGACGACACTCGAAGAATTTAACTTAGAAAATACTCGAGTGATATCGATGAAATTAACTTAGAAATACTCGAGAAACTTTAAGCATCGAGTGATCTAGACTCCATTCGACGAAGCGTAGAGTGAACTCGACACCACTCAACGCAGTGTTGACTGGTCTCGACGCCTTTTTACTTAGACATTGCAGGATGATGTTGGTGTTGAGTGGTCTCAACGCCACTCAACACAACGTTGATTGGTCTCAACGCCACTCAATGCCTTAACTTGGAAAAATTTGGAATGTTGACGGCGTTGAGTGGTGTCAACACCACTCAATGTCGCCACTTGACTTAGGATTATGGGAGGTATTGAGTGGTGTCCACACCAATCAACGCGGTGTTGAGTGGTGTCGACACCACTCAACGCCTTGACTTAGGATTGCTGGCGGCATTGAGTGGTGTCCACAACACTCAACGCGGCATTGAGTGGTGTCCACACCACTCAACGCCCTGACTTAGGATTGGTGACGACGTTGAGTGGTGTCGACACCACTCAACACTTTTGACTTAAGTTTTTTATAGAGTACTGAAGGCATTGAGTGGTGTCGACCCCACTCAACGTGGCGTTGAGTGGTGTCAACACACTCAATGCTTTTGGACTTGGTGAATTTTTCACTGAAGAGATGTGTTGGCCGGTTCACTTTTATACCGGCTGAACCAAGATCAGGATAAAACGGTGATGAGACGTTTATCTCTATAATAAAACTATTTTATATATTTATCATTTCAAGAAAACATATTTATGGCAATGATTGACGATCCAATATATGGCTGATACATGGCAGCATGAGGAATCATGCTGTCGGCCATGCCCAGCCACTCCTATTGAGTCAAAACTTTTAAAACAGCCAACCTCACCTCCATTCCACCCCACCATCACCTTCAATAAACCCTAAGGAGTAGAAACTGACAGCTGGAGCAGAGGATTAGTCGGAGCAAGGGTCGGCCATGGAGCACCACCACCAAACTTGCCGTCAAGCTCGTCTAAGGGTCCGTTTCTCCTCCCCTCCCTCTGTGCTAGCTATCTATCTCCTTTAGGAGATATATCAGGCTCAAATGAGCCTGATGCCATAAGAGAGGGAACATTTCGAGCATTTCTTCTTGCTTGGGTTCACTAGAGGAGCCACCTCCGGTGGTCACGTCGCCAGGAAATGCTAGCCGCCACCTCAATGGAGGTGGTGGCAACAATCGCCAGTAGTGGCGGCAGCCAGAAGTCCGGGAAATGCAAGATCAAGTTTTGCCAAGGTTGGGGCAATCAGGTCCATCATCTCATTGGGGAAGATGAGCTGATGTCGTCCATTATTTATAATAAAACTATAGGTTTATTTAAATGTTTATTTTTCTGTCACTGTTTGGAAAATAACTTTCTTGTAAATTTAAGGCCTCTTAGAAGCATTTTCAGAAATAATTCTCAACATGAAAAAGGTAGATCTAGGTCTTACCTTTAAATTGACACCCTAAAGTTGTAATTTATAGCAATACAACTCCCTGTAGGGTCATTCTACTAAGACTGGCCCTACGCTATGATAGATTTTTAAATGAGTGCCCATGCCAAACCCTAAGTCACTTTTCATGAAATTTTGAGCATACATGTGTTTATGCTAGACTTAGGCCTTGTCCAAAAATTAGATTTTTGGGGATGTATCTTTCTACAGTTTTTATAAAAATATCATTTATTAAATAAATGGAATATATGAAGATTCTCACTTCCAAATGCCTCCAAATTTGGGTGACATGGTCATTGGGTCATTATATGAACATTGTAAAAGTTGCAGGTCATTTGGACCTCTGTATGTTGGGGAAATCCAACATGCATGCTGGAGGTAGATTTGTAAATATTATGCCAAAATGTAAAAATGGGAAGTTATCCCATTTGGCCCAATGAATGTCCATGGGATTTTGGATAGAGGCTTATAAGGATGAATTACACCTCCCTTGGAAGGAGTGGGATTTTTGGGAACAAAAATCCCATTATTTTGAATTAATGGAAAATAAGATCTTTTAGAAATAAAAATGAGATATGAGTCTACTGACCTTGTAAAATTCTAAAATTTTGATACATACCCTAATAGGAATTTTACATCTATGGAAAAAAGTTATAAGTCTATTTGAGGATTATATTTTGTGTATATAGTAGATTTACAATTTTACCCTTTTGGGAAATTAATTTAAAAGTAAAGAAAAATAATGTTGAAAATTATGGAAAAATTTATATCATCCTGTTTCTGTGATTAAATCCCAATATAATTAGTTGGGAATTTTTGGATGAATACATATGCTGAAAACCCTAGTGGTGGCATTTTGGTAATGATGTCCATATGAAATTATGTTAGGCCAAATCACTGACTAAGATCATGAATTTCTGTCCTGAGAATTATTATATCAATTTCGATCACCAGTAACGTTTTTAGGAATTTTTGGTTGTATATTTTAAGTACTTTATTTGGAAAATAGATTTTTTATGGATTTAATCGTAAAAAGAAAATATATGGAAATTCATATTAGAAAATCATGATTTTTGATAAACAAACATTTTTAACCTAGATGAACCTCAGATAATTTATTTAGACATAATGGACCACTGGTTAGAGTAGTTCTTGTTCAAAGTGACATATGTCACTTAATTAATTAATTTCAATTATGGTCCAAAATAATTAGAAATATGATGAAATTCTGAATGATCAATATTACATATATGACAAACCCCTGATAAATAATTAGGGGTATTTGGCTTAAGGAATTGGAAGTCATTTCGTTTGGTCTGGAATTAGGTCATGGGTTGCGCTTAGATAAAGTAACACATAACACTAGGACCCATAGGAGATATGATAGGAGGTTGGATTGAGAAGCATATTGGGATGTTGGAACCCTAGTTGGTGTCAAGTAGTAATGAGTGTTAGAGTGTAAAGCCCAAGGAAAGTAATTAGAACGGAGATGGCGGAAGACCGTCGTTCTCCCAATAATACCTTAAGTCATCAAGTTCACTCAAGAGCAACATTGAGAGCTGGGTATTCATAATGGGTAAACACTAATAAAAGTAAGTGTCCTTGAGAAAGGGAGTTTTGGGCTTCAGTCCATCGTAGTTCCTAGTGCCCCCGAGAGCCCCTCACCGGATATGCCCTGGGCAATCTAAGGACTAACCATTAGTTGTTATGCCTAATAAGCATTAAACAAGACTAGTCAAATAGGTTAAGGGAATGTTGTGACAATCTCACCCGTATAGGGTTGGAGGATACAGGATGGGTTTTGTCCTGCGAGCTGGAGGCTCAGATGTTTGGATACAGGACGGGTTTTGTCCTGCGAGCTGGAGGCTCGGGTTGGAAATAAATTGCATGTGCCTATAACATATTACTGGCGGGTCATGCGGTACTGGGCCAGTAGATTGTTTATACTGCGATTTAGAGGACAATCCCCAAGAATGCACACCCGACCTAAAATTCTAGTGGTTTAGCCAGCGGTTTAGTACGTGGGGACTCTGGTGTGTTCTTCAAAGGCGTAGGAATGGTTTAGGCCTGGTAGTGTGTATACCCGCCTAGGAGTGGAGTTAACTGCTCCATTGCTATCGTATCCACAACGGTAATACCTGAGAGTTAAGCTAACTCCAAAAAGTGGGAACTAAAGGTCTGTGCGCATAGAGTCGTGTGGGTGAGTTCCTCTTCTATTATTCATAACCCGCATACCATACCATACATGCACACTTAGGACATACACACCATAGATCTTTATCATATAAATTAGTATGAGATCTTTTATATGATGAGTTATATTTGTGAAACCTTAACTTATAAGTTTTATGGGCATTCATATAAGTTAAGGTACTCCTATGATGATAGATTAGCAATAAATATTTTATTTCCTGCTTCGTTCTCTACTTTGCTTACAACACTTCCTCTCAATACAATCCTTTCTTACTTTACGTGTACTATATAGAACTGCTAGAGTAGAGATGTACTTGTTATTATATAATCTTGTTATATTAGATTCACTGTCACCTACTTTCCTTTTATACCCCTTGTTGTTCTCCACTTCGTCCTCCCGCTCGGTACCTAGGATTCGCTGGTGTGAGGCGAGGACAAAATGACTTAGTCTTTATGACTAACGATCGGTTGTGACCGTATCATTTTAGGAGCTCGAGGAGCTAGAGCACCAGCAAGACAAGATGACGGGACATGAGGAGCTAACACTACCTACTACTACTTCTACTGCAGCCCAGCGTCAAGTGTTGACGTGTGTACTAATGATAGATTAGCTTCCGCTTAGTTAGATTTTGTGAAAGAGAGATTGATTACTATGTACTGGGCATAAGCCCCTTTCTCTTTCATTTTGTACTCGTTGTGGACTATTGGATCTCTCATTTTACTTATATTATGATGATGCTGTGATGTGGACTTGATATATAATATCTTATATTACTTCTCTTCTCGATTGGCTGATAGGTTGAATGATCGTACTAGTCGGCAGGTTCGGCGTCTTGCGGTGTCGACTAGCCTGTGTGCGCTAAGTGTCACTGTTTGGCGGCAGTTCTGGGTATAAGACCGGGCTACCTCCGGAGTAAGGGGTGGGGGTGGGTCTTACAATATACATGAAGTGTTTTAAATATATATGGATGACAAACAAGTTGACAAGTTATATGTGGCATTGGATTCGTACTAGCAGTCCATTCACAATTTGGATCTTATTTTCCCTTAATTTTGAACGGCTTCCGCTCGGCGCACTCCCAATCGATCTCATGCTCAGCCCTATTTATTTTCATAGCTCTGCCTCCAAGGTAGAGGTTCCTTGTCGCCACCTACTAAAGCTGGTCCCACACCGTTCTACTTCTACCGCTTGATCCCAACGACTGCCACATCTCTCCCACTAATATAACACATTGTTGAAATTATTGAAGTGGAAGTAGGCGGTCTGAGGAAGAGAGACCTCAGAGACCTCTGATGTTATGCACGGTTAGGTGTTAACGGTCAGCCGGGTTCTGGCTAATCTTTTGTTTTTGTGGTTTGTCTCAGAAAGCACCTTGGAGTTGTAACCAGACGGTTAGTGGAGCTAACCGCAGCTTGCGGTCTAGATTGTCAGACCGCGAAGTTTGCTAAGGTGACGGGTTCTCTAGTTTGCGTGGAAGATCGATGTAAGTGCGGATAACATATTTTAACCGTTGTGTTCACTGTGGTATGTCTGCGTGGGTTATTAGTACAATTTGTTGGGATTGTGGAATTGGTCACGGTGTTGTGCCAAGTTTTTGTTGTTGTATAGTTTGCAGACAGCACATGGGTTGCGCGGCTTGTTGCCAGGTAGTCTGGTCGCAACCCATCTTTATAGTCATGTGTTGGTATCTGCACTGATGTGCAGATAAGTGTTGCTAGCCTCAGGATGATGGGCTGTTACCCTATCACTTATGGGCGATGACTAGATTGCCCTAGTAGCCTATAATTAAGGGTTCCATGCACATCATATATAAAGGGAATAGTGAGAACTTAGCTCGTTTTTTGAACTTACGGTTAGACTTTGTTAACCACGTGACTAAGTGAAGATTGACATGTGTTGTACGGCTAAAACCGGGCAACTAGGCAACTAGTTGGGAACAGTTCGTGGTTAGCTTAGTGCGGAACAGTTCGCGGATAGCAGTTTGTGGTATACAACATGTCGCGATTAGGGTGGTCAATAGTCTTCTTTCTCGAGGTTGCAGTTTGTTCAATAAGCAGTTCGTCCGGTCAATCTGCGGGTAGGCTGGTTCCCAGTTCGACATCTTCTGTTCGTGGTTAGCTTCAGCTGTAAGGAGACCACGCGGTCAGGGGACTAGGAAGCAACAGACAGAGTTGTTCTCAGCATTCAATAAGCAGGCAGTCAGCTTGGCTTGAGAAGTGGTCTTGTAGTTCGGCGATTTCAGTGGTCTAGGCTGTTAGTTGCAACTTGGTGGTTTCGGTGGACAACTTTCGCGGTTAGCGACTTGGGAGGTTACTGGTGTCAGTCCGATAGAATTACTCTTGCTTGTGTTTTTTGCTTCCATTGAGCATATTGCGAAATCCTATATCACAATGTATGTCTTGCGTTGTAAAGAAGATTATTAATTCCAGTGTCTCTTATTCTTCAAGTTATTCTGGTTACTTGACTTGGTGTGGTTGAGTGTTCCTGCGACCTTTCTCAGCTTCCCAGAAATTTTTGCATGGTATCAGAGGTACAAAGGAGTTAGTAGTGATCAACCTCAAAGATGAGCTAATCCTTTGGAAGCTTAAGTAACCTAGAGTTATAACAATGGAAGCCAGTTATGCAAGAGGTCTGGGAATTGAGCCCTTAACGCTGACCGACTTTAAAAAGTGGTGGCTGTGCATGGAGAGCTATTTTCTGGTCGAGGGCCATTGGGAAGTCGTCAGTGGAGATGATAGACAAGAGGTAGTAGTTGTTGGAGGGAATGTTGAGGCGGTGAGGGATTAGAGGAAAACAAATGAAAAGGCAGAGTTCACTCTGAATTGGGCAACCACGCTGGGGCTTTTCGACCACATCATTGGATGTCGGTCGGCTGCTAGGATTTGAACGACCTTGGATGGCATGTTCAATAAGAAGAATATAATTCGATTAAAATTCTTGGATAATTATTTGGCAAAAGCAACTCAGGGTAGTTGTCCATATCATCCTTCTTTCTGAAGAGGAAGAACCTATACGCTTAAATTTCAGCATTGAACCCAGAAGAGCCTATCTCAGAGG
This sequence comes from Platanthera guangdongensis, assembly GCA_039583875.1. Classification (NCBI taxonomy): domain Eukaryota; kingdom Viridiplantae; phylum Streptophyta; class Magnoliopsida; order Asparagales; family Orchidaceae; genus Platanthera; species Platanthera guangdongensis. Next base: position 36,251,679 of record CM077161.1, read on the forward strand.
CGAAGTTGATGAGGCACATTATCCGCGGCTTGCGAAATAAATATGTTGTCTTTGTTACCTCTGTGCAATGTTGGGCCAATCAGCCATCATTGCTCGAGCTGTAAAACTCACTAGCTTCACAAGAGAGCTTGGCGAGGCAAATGGCTGGAGTTTCTATCATTGGAGGAGATAGTGAGGTTCTTTACTCAAGTAAAAAGAAGAGATGGCACAGAAATAAGAAGACACCTATTGGAGGTGGTGCCTCTACTTCATCGCAGTAGGAGAGGAGCAAGGCTCTTAAACAAAATGGAGGGAAGAAGGGAGGACCAAGGTGTTACAGTTGAAACAAGCTTGGTCTTATCTGGAAGGACTGCAGAGTAAATGTTTAGCCCGGGCATGTTGCAAGAAAAGGAGAAGATGAATCTAGGGATGAATAAGGTGGATAGTGGAATGTCTTTATGACGACGACAATTAGGAATTGGATGTCGGTCGTCATGTTTGTGCAGGGTGTAGAATGGAAAGGATCATCGCCTTCCATTTTACAAGTTACAGACCAGATGCAAGGCACCGTTCGAATGCATCCACGATGATCTGACAGGGCTGACCATCACTCCCACTCTTAGAGATAGTAGGTATATGATGGTTCTGGTTGATGACTTTACTCTGTATATTTGGGTATAATTTATGAAGGAGAAGTGAGAGGAGTTACAAAAGTTTGTGGATTTCAAGGAGCTTGTGGAGGGCCATCTCGACCTACAAATAAAAAGTTGAGAACAAACAATGGAGGAGAGTTTACCATAATGAGTTATCCAACTTCTATAGGAAGCACAGAATCTGGTGAGAGCTTACTTATACTCATACTCCACACCAAAATGGAATTGCAGAGTGAAAGATCTGTCATTTGATAGAGACTTTCCAATGTTGGCTTCACTCCAAAGGAATTCTAAGGGCCTATTGGGCGGAGGGAATGGTCTGTGGAGCTTATGTCATCGATAAGATGCCCCTAAGTATTAACAATATGAAATCTCCATAAGAGCTGATCTTTAAGGAGAAGCCCAGCATGGAACATCTTCGGATATTCAGGTCAACCTCCTATGTGCCTATTTTAGATTATCTCAAGACAAAGCTAGATGCGAAAGGAAGGAAGCTTGTCTTCATCAGTTATGATGAGAGGAAGAAGGGCTGGAAATGTATAGATCCCGAGACATGAAATTTTGTGGTCTCCAGGGATGTGGTATTTGATAAATTAACATCATATCAGGGTAGTTCATCTGTAGAAATTTAGTAAAGCAGGTTGGATGAGCAAGGAGAAGCTTCTTTGAATCTTCTGGTGGAGCTGCATGTGTCTCCATGAGCTCTAGCTACATCTAGGTCTAAGGTGGGTGCTTCTGGATTGAAAATCAGGGGGAGCGATGCTTCTAGTGTGTCTGTGAGGAGAGCTAAATTAGAAGAAGCAGCGAAAGTGGTGGATCAGAGTTAAGCCTTATGAGGTACGAAAGAACCATTATTCCACCAGCTCGATACAGGGATGGGAACATGGTGAGCTTCATCTCATGTTTTTTTGTAGGTACCTTGAATGAGTGGGAGTCATCATGTTTTTAGAATGCCACTGAGATTAAGGAGTGGTAAGATGTCATGAATGAGTAGATGTCTGCCCTCAGGAAGAATGAGACTTGGGATCTTGTACCCAAGGTTGATGACATCCGACTTGTAACCTACAAGTGGGTTTATATACTCAAGAAGAAGGCTGACGACATATCGAGCGGTACAAGAATCATCTTGTATCTCGAAAGTTCTCGCAGCATTACAGGGAATATTATGAAGAGACATTTAGTCTGGTGGCCAAGATGACTTCAGTAAGTGTGGTGATTGCTTTGGTGGCTTGCCAAGGGTGGAATATTTGACAACTCGACGTGAAGAATGTGTTCCTTTATAGCGACATTGACAAGGATATCTTCTTGGTGCAACCACCTGATTATGTTTCTAAACAACATTCAGGACACGTTTATAAGCTCAAGAAGGTGCTTTATGGCTTAAAGCAGGTGCCTCGGGCATGGTACGGGAAGATCGCAAAATATCACCACTTTTGCGGATATTTTGCTTCGAATTCTGATTCAAGCCTGTTCCTTAAGAAGGGGGAGCTCCAAGTCTTGGTACTGTTGTACGTTGACAATATGATCGTCACGAGAAACTCAGAGGAGGAGGTAGCTAGGCTCAGGGCTGAGCTAGCTATCCGGTTTGAGATGAAGGATTTGGGTGAGCTCTACCATTTCCTTAGTTTGGAGGCGGAGAGGAAGAAGAGTAGTGTGCTCGTTTCCCAGAAAGACTATGCGGAGCGGATCGTTAAGCGGTTCGGCATGCGAGGGGTGTGGGTGGGAGGGTAGAACATCTCTACTCCTCTGCAGGTCAATCTAGAACTTCAGCGTGATGAGGGAAGGGTTCTTCCAAATCCCTTTGTGTTCCGAGCTCTGGTTAGGAGCCTCATATATTTAATAATTACAATGCTGGATGTCACTTATATTGTAGGCTGAGTAAGCCAGTATATGCAGGAGTCGCCGAAATCTGATCTGGCGGCGGCTTCGAGTATTTTAAAGTACATGAAGTTCACCTCAGATATGGGTCTCTTCTATGAGAGGGGCATAGGCTTCAACTTGCACGATTACACAGATGCTGATTATGGGGAAGATACAGATGATCGAAAGTCGACGTCTAAATATATCTTCATGTGGAGATCGACAACTATCTCGTGGTACTGCACGAAGCAGGATTCAATGACTATCTCCACTATAGAAGCAAAATACAAGGCTTTGGCTTTTGCGGATTAGGAGACCATCTGGCTTCATAGGTTAGTGAAGGACATCCATGAGGAGGTGCGTGGTCCTACTATGCTACGCGTTGACCATGAGAGTGCCCTCAAACTGGTTAATAATCCATTTTGTTACGCGCGAGCAAAGCACATCGAGATCAAGCATCACTTTATTCGGGAGAAGGTGCTAGAGGGGTCTCTGATAGTATAGTATGTGCAAATCTAGGACAACGTCGTGAGCATCTCCATGAAGCCGTTATCAAAGAGTCGTTTGTGTAGTTACGGGAATTTCCCGGGTTGGTTTCCACTTCCCACTTCAAGGGGGAGTGTTGAAATTGTTGAAGTGGAAGTGGGCGGTCTAAGGTAGAAAGACCACATAACCGTAGAGAACACTGCCGGTTAGCGCGGTTAGGTTTTGGCGGTTAGCCGGGTTCTGGCTAAGGTTCCTTTTCCTCATGTCTGTCTCAGCAAACACTCTGAAGTTATAATTGGGCGGTTAGAGGAGCACATTATGGATTGCGCTCTGGATTGGGAGATTGTGGAGTTCGCTAAGGTGGAAGGTTCTCAGGTTTGCGTGGAAGATCGCAGTAAGTCCGGATAGCGGAGGTTAACTTCTGTGTTCATCGTGGTCTGTCCGGGAGGGTTATTTCCAGAGTTTGCTGGTATTGTGGAATTGGTCACGGTGTTATGCCATGTCTGTGTTGTTGCCTAGTTTGCGGAGACTGCATGGGTTGTGCGGCTTGTCGCCAGGCTGTCTGGTCGCAACCCGACTTTAAGTTCTGGTGTTGGTATCAGCATTGATGTTTGGATAGGTGTTTCTAGTCGTAGGATGATGGGCGGTTACCCTATCGCTTGTGGGCGATGACTGCACTCCCCTGGTCGATAATAAATAGGGGTTACCGTCTCGTCATATATAACGGGAACAGTGAGAACTCAGTTAGCATTTTGAACTTGTGGTTAGACTTTTGTTAATCGCGCGACTAAGTAAAGATTGACTTGTATTATGCATGTTGTGTGGATAGCACTGGGCGACTAGGCATATAGTTGGAAAGCTCAGTGTGCAACAGTTTGCAGAAAGCAGTTTGTGGTATACAGTAGATCGTGGTTAGTGAAATCAACAGTCTTCTTCTTCGGGGTTGTAGATTGTTCAATAAGCAGTTCGCCCAGTTCATCGGCGGGTAGGTTGTTTCCCAGTTTAACATCTCCTCTTCGTGGATAGCTTCAGTGGTCAAGAAACTTCGCGGTTAGGCAACTAAGAAGTGGTAGACAGGATTTTTTTCTGCATTCAATACGCAGACGGTATGTGCGGCTTGAGAAGTGGTCTGGCAGTTCAGCAGCTTCGCCGGTCTGGGCTGTTAGCGGCGCCTTGAAGGTTTCGGCAAACCACTTTGACGGTTAGCGGCTTGAGCATTTACTGTTGTCAGTCCGCCAATTTTACTCTTGCTTGTAATTTTTTCTTCCATCAGATATATTGCAAAATCATGTCTTGTAATGTATGTTTCGTGTTGTAAAGAAAATTATTAATTCTAGCGGCTCATGTACTTCTACTTCTTATGGCTAATTGGCTTGGTGTGGTTGAGTGTTCTTGTGACTTCCTCAGCTTCCCAGAAATTTTTACCCACATCCCTATTTACAAGCACCATCAGCTCCTCCCTTTGATTATATCTCTTTCAAAGACCTTGGAGATTATAGACTAGTGGAAATGGAACCCTCCTCGTAAGAATATTCAGAGCCTCGCTTCATTTGATCGCTCTTAAAGCTGCATAAATGTCCTTGCTATAATTTGATCTCTAATATGTGTTTCAAGTTTTGCTGGAGAGAGGGATTGTGGTAGAAAAAAAACAAGAGGCCATGGAGAGAAGAGTAGGCAATCAGAAAATTCAATTCATTCCATACATTCAATTGGTACATGCAAAAAGCATTTATTGCAGGTAAGTACATTAGTGCATGCAGGATAATTAAGATTCTTCAGTCCCAATGCAAAGAGTCTAATTGGGAACCGACATTACATTAATAGTGATTTAATTTGTATGGTTATCCGGTTCATCTTCCAGTACCCTCCCTTAAAGCAGAAACGGTAATGTCTTTAGGACTTTCTGGAGCTTCCCATATTAGCGAGCTGCTTTTCAGTTGAGCAATGTTCTACCCTGGCTTCCCCTTTCTCTACGATATCCCGGATGAATTGGTATTTTATTTAGATTTTCTTTTTCTAACCGCTTGGCTAGAAGTTTGTTGTGCGGCCTCTTTCTAACCGCTCGTGTGGTGCCATTCGTGCTGTCTTCTTTCCTCATTCCCCATGGCTTGTTTCTTCTGTCTATTTTCAATGGAGACTCCAACTTCTTCTACCATGTCCGCACCCCCTTTCTAGAACATCACCTCTATTTCCACTCCTTCCGGTAATCTTGGAACTGCTTCCAAGCTAACTTGCTCCAATTATTCAGATTGGTGTGTTTTCTTCATATTCTTGTTATGTTCTCAATGCAAACGTTATCATCTTACTAATGACCATTGATGCGCAAAACTATGCTTGCAAACGATAACGACAAGTGTACCGTATCGAAGTAGTATATGTTTATAAAAATCATGGTCGTATTAGACTCGGGGTGGTTGAGTAATTTTACTTTGAAAATCGCTATTATCTTATCAATTAGAACTTGGAGTTTGGGTTGTGAATAGTAAAAACTAGAGATATTAATGGAATTAATTCAATGGTTTAAAAGCTAGTAAACCTGATCTTTGAATCACCTCGGAAAAAGAAGATCCAAAGTGAAAATAGAATGCAATTCTTTTGTTGAAAAGGCTTTGACCGTGGAGGTTCCCGAATCATGAACACCCATCTTTCGAGTATTAGGATCAACTAAGGTTAGTTGTATCCACCGAACTCTCGTTCTCAAATCGTTTCGCTTAAGACTTGCTTTAGGTAGTGACGATCACTATTGGATTTTACTTCAATCCGGAAGAGTTACGTCGTCCTCTCTCGAAAATTGCGTTCTACTCTTTTTACCTATTAGCGATAGATTCGTCTTACGAGCTTTTCGGCTAACTAAAGAACGAAAACAAAATTAAAACTATATATCGACGATATAACCCAATATCAATTTAGATCAAAGGCAAATCGTAGGCGTTCAATAATTAGAGAGAAGCAAATCTAAAATCACAACCATATTACCTCATCATCGGATCATCTCGATCGAGCACTATAGTGATTAGCTACTCATGAAGATGAGAGGAATTATTATTAAAATGCGTCATGAAAAAAAGACGAGAGTGACTAGAGATAATTTGAAGCAGGAATAAAGTTAATATTGTAAGTGTAAAAGAAATTCGCTTCTAGCGCTAGTAAGAAAAACGATTACAAATAATAAAATTTACGAGGTTACAAGTTTTTCAAATCCTAAGTTGAAAGAAAAGTTGCGTTCACGATTATAAAATAACAATAAAACAAAGACAAAAAACGACAACTTTGTACTCGCAATCTCGGGACGAATTTCTCCAACCGAGAAATCTACCTAGCAATCTAGGGAAGGAATGCAAATTTTCTTCTTGAATTCTCCCCTTTTCACTGTAGATCCGAGGTATTTATAACCTTGATTAGCACAGACACAGAGGGCTGAAATTTAATTTCATTTGGCCGTTACTGTTCATGCTACAATATTCGGCCAAATGAAATTAAATTTTAGATGTTACTGTTCATGCTCTTCTCTCTTTCGCTGAAACGACAGCTGCATCTGTGGCGGGATCTGAGGAACCCGTGGGCTAGATGTGATCTGATGATGTGGAGGAGCTGGGGTGAGGCGGAATAGCTGACCGAAACGGAAACATTGAAGAGGTCGGCTTGAGCTATCCACGTGGCTGCATGGTGACGGCGGAGGTGGCAGTGGGTGTTGGACTTTGTTTGGGTTGACCAAGTCAATATTTGTATTTTAATATTTTATGTATGAATAATTAATATGAGAGAGAGTGTGTATTAAATAGGAGAGAGAAAGTGGCTGGTTTTATTTGCCTATAAATAGGCATGTATGTAGTTCATTTGATTTTTGATGAGATAGTGAAAATCCTCCTCATTTCTGGATTTTGTTTGAGAAGCGCTGCAGCGCTAGCATGAGTGTTCAGTCTCCTAGCCGGGTGGCTTGCTAATCTAGCTTGGCGACTTGGTGATCCCGCCGCGGGAAGAGTGCAGCTCGCGGTTTGGAGGTCTCGCCGCGAGAGGAGGTTGCAGGTTGTGTGCTCCCGCGTAGTGGTCTAGCCTCAAGCCAGCGGAGTCTCGCCGTGCCCGCTCGCCTAGTTGCAGCTCGCGTGGAGGTGAGCAGTCCGCAGTAGCTCGCGAGAAAAGGGTGCAGGTCGCTGGGTGGAGCTCGCCTTGCTAGAGGGCTACTCGTAGAAGGCTAACCGCGCGGGTAGGCAGTTTGTGGTGGCGGTCTCGCAGTTTGGACTTGTGGTATTTGGTGTTAAGTGGAATCGGTTAGAGGAGTTGAGATTGTGCGAGATCCCATACACGTTTCCAACAAGTGGTATTAGAGCGAGGTTGCGACCTCTGGAAGTTGTGTGTAAATCGCTCGGAAGGTTCAATGACGAGTGGAGATGGAGATGGGAGGTGCCATACCATGGCAAGTCCCCAAGTTGACAAAAACCAACTATGGGAACTAGTGTATTCAGATGCCAGTGCTATTAACCTCAAAGGAGTTGTGGGAGGTAGTAGAGGATGGCGTTGAGGAGCTTACTGCAGAAGCAGAGGCGGCATTGACTAACGCTCAGAGGACGACGTTGAGGGAGTCCAAGAAGAGGGACAAGAAGGCTCTCTTCTTACTATACCAAGGCGTGGATGAGGCGACCTTCGAGAAGATCTCAGATGCTGAGACATCAAAGGAGGCATGGGAGATTTTGCAACGCTCCATGCAGGGAGTTGATAAGGCTAAGAAGGTGAAGCTGCAATCCCTTCGGGCCCAATATGAAGTGATGAAGATGCAGAGTGCAGAGAAGTTTGGTGACTACGTGACCCGTCTGTGGACGCTCATGAATGAGATGAGGAATGGAGAGGTGACAGATGACATGAGTTTCATGGAGAAGCTCTTACGATCTATGTCTAAGAAGTTCATGCATGTGGTGGTGGCGATTGAGGAGTCAAAAGATCTCACCCTGATGGTAGTGGATAAACTTGTTGGCTCACTGCAAGCTCACAAGTCCCACATGTTGCAGGAAGATGAGGAGTCGAGTGGCTTGGGTAAAGCACTCCAGACTTAGCAAAATTTTGGAGAGAGCTCAGGAAGAGGAGGAGGCCAGTGTGGCCGAGGAAACCAAGGAAGAGGTAGATGAATAGGAAGAGGAAGAGATCAGGGAAGGAACCAGTACAACCAGAGGGAGGCGGAACAACCTCAAGGTTGGAGGCAAGATGCAAGTGGAAGAGGAAGAGGCCAAGGTAGAGGCCAAGGTAGAGGCCAAGGAAGAGGTCAATGAAGAGGTAGAGGCGATATGTCCCACATACAATGTTACAACTATAACAAGTTTGGGCATATGAGCTACGATTGTTGAGCTCTAAGGAAGGGAGGAGAAGCCAACCATTACGCTAAAGCATGTAACACGGGTGGTGACCCGATGATGTTCCTAACCTACAAGGGTGCTGAAGGTGGGAGGAATGATGTATGGTATGTGGATACCGGAGATATCAACCACATGTATGGAGAGAAGGAACTTTTCACCAGCCTCGAGCCAAATGGTGGTGAGGTCAGTTTTGGAGACGCCTCGAAGATATCAGTGGAAGGAAGAGGAGTCATAGAGATCACCTTGAATGGGAAGGAGGTGCACCTAAATGACGTGTTCTATGTGCCAGGCTTAAAGAGTAATATCTTAAGCCTTGGGCAGCTGGTGGAAAAATGGTACTGCGTGTTGTTGAAGGATGGATCCTTGGTCATGAAGTACCATCAAGGGAGAGAGGTAGTAAAAGTAAAGATGATGACAAATCATCTCTTCACACTGAGAATGTATGCCAAGGATACGGTGTGTCTCGCGAGGACAGAAGAAGAAGAGTAAGCATGGTTGTGGCACCACATGATGGGTCATCTGGGATTCACTGGGTTGAAGCTGTTATCTCACTCCAAGATGGTGGAAGGACTGCCTATGATCTCGCCTCCACAGTAGGTCTGTGAGGCATGCACGAAGTGGAAGCAGAAGAGGTTGACGTTTGACTGAGGCAAGTCTAGAAGGGCGAGAAGACAACTTGAACGAGTTCACTCGGACATTGCTGGTCCGTTTGAGACTACCTTAGTGGGCGAAAGCAAGTACTACATCACCTTCACGGATGACTTCAGTCGGAAGTGTTGGGTGTATTTCCTGAGAAAGAAGGCTGAGGCCCTTGACAGTTTCAAGGAGTTCAAGGCAATGGCTGAGAAGGAAAGTGGTCAACCACTCAAGGTGCTGGGGACTGATAGAGGTGGGGAGTACACCTCTAGGCTGTTTGATGAGTTCTGCAGAGAGTGGGGAATCTCATATCAGTTGACGGCGGCGTACTCGCCCCAGCAGAATGGAGTGGTAGAGAGGAAGAACTTGACCATAATGAACATGGCAAGGAGCATGGTAAAGGACAAAGGGTTGCTGAAGAAGTTTTGGGCGGAGGCATTACAGGTGGATGTGTACTTACTGAACCGATGTCCAACAAAGAGTGTAATGTTTATGACTCTGTTTGAAGCCTGGAGTGGGTGGAAGCTAAGTGTGAAGCACCTAAGGGTCTTTGGATGTGTAGCTTATGCTCATGTACCGAACCAGAGGAGGAGGAAGCTAGATAACAGAAGCGAGAAGTGCATCTTTGTGGGCTACGCTCCGATGAGCAAAGCTTACAAGCTGTACAACCTGGTGACCGAGAGAGCTATCATCTCAAGGGACGTGGTGTTTGAGGAAGGTAGCAGCTGGAGCTGGGATGAAGCCGTGAGGAGCATCAAGGGGATGTTTTTTGATGATGATGAAGAGGAGGGTGGTCAGGAAGCCGAAGCTGAGATGGGTGGAGCTGAGCCACCATCGCCACCTCGTGGAGAGTCAGGGGGAGCTCTTACCCCCTACTCGTGTGGATCAAGTACCAGTGAAAGCAGATCTGGTGGAGCTAGCACCAGCAGAAGCAAATATGATCGTCCTCAACCTCGGATGAGGAGGTTGGATGAGATCTATGAGGAGACGGCACCAACTGTTAACAGTTTTCATTATATTGTCTCTTAGCAGATGTTGAGCCGTACTCGTACGAGGAAGCTTCCAAAGAAAAAACTTGGAGGAATGCAATGGATGTTGAGATAGCCTCCATAAAGAAGAATGAAACCTGGAAGTTGGTGGATCCACCTGCAGGCCATAAACCCCTCGGGGTAAAATGAGTCTATAAGGTGAAGAAGAACAAGGATGGAGCCGTGGAAAATCATAAGGCGTGGTTAGTCGTGAAAGGCTAACGACAAGTCCAAGGAGTGGACTATGATGAAGTCTTCGCACTAGTTGTGCGGATAGATACTCTCAGGTTGATCATTGCTCTTGCTGCTCATCATGGATGGAACATCATGTAGATGGATGTGGTATCCGCCTACCTGAATGGCTACCTGGAGGAGGATGTGTACATCGAGCAGCCTCCAGGTTATGTGGTGAAAGGACAGTAGAGGAAAGTATGCAAGGTGGACAAGGCTCTGTACGGGCTGAAGCAAGGAGCTCGTGCTTGGAATGGGAGAATAGATGCTTACCTGCAGAAGCATGGCTACAGGAAGAACTGAAAGAAATTGTACCTAATCACCTACAGGGGGGGGGGGTGAATAGGTGACTAAATCTTTTTAAACTTTTTAGGCAGATTGCAGATTATATCACAGCGTTATAATTACTACTTCACAGAAATCAATCAGCAATCACAAAATCAAACATGCACACAGTGAACACACAGATTTATAGTGGTTCCCCAAGGTTTGGGTACATCCACTTTCCCCCTTCACCTATCTAGTAGTGTACTAGATTCGGCCAAACTCCTCCACTATCTCAGATCCTTAGATCTTACACTCAGAACCCCAAACAGGTTCCTATAGCTCAGGCCCAAGGCCCTACAACTCAGTCTTCTTCAAAGACCTACACTCAGCCACAAGGCCTACACTCAGCCACAAGGCCTACACTCAGCCACAACAGGCCTACACTCAGAGAAACAGATCTCCTACACTCAGGCACACAGGCCCTACCACTCAGCCTTTATAATTGCAGGCTTACAACTCAGATCCCTAAGGATCCTACAAGAAATTTAAAATACAAAGTGTATATACCTACAACTCTGAAGAGAGAGATGAGTTGATAGGTTCTTGATGAGTTCTTGGAAGAACTCTGCTGAGATCAACCTCACTTGGCTTTCTTCAAAGCTTCTTGAATGTAGAACACAATAGGATTGATTCTCTGCAGCTGATCTTCAATCACTGCAACTTAAGATTCAGAACTAGGTCTGAACCCTTCTTCACAGCCTGGTTCCAACGGCTGTCTTCTTGGAATGAGCTCTCTCTCTCCAACTTCTTAGATCTTCACTTGATTCTTCAATGAATAGCTAGATCTTCTACTCTTTTTCAATCTCTTGATCATCTCTTTCTGTTGACAGTATAAGCCTTTATATAGGCCTTATTCATGGTGACCGACAGATCCGGTTTCTAACGGCTTTCTGACATCTATGACAGTTGCAGTAGACCGACTGGAATGACAGCTGTCAAGTAATCCAGTCAGTTCTTGAAATATCTGTAACTGTCTGAAAGTGTCGAGACAATCTGTCTTTAAGTGTCGACACTTATAGACTAAGTGTCGACACAAGTTAACTAAGTGTCGACACTAGCCTTCAAGGTGTCGACACAACTCCTTGTGTTGTAGAATTCACTTCTCGACACAGCTTCTTCAATATGTGTCGACACTGATATTGAGTGTCGACACAACTCCTTGTTCTTCAGTACTTAGTTGAATTCTTGTAAGTGTCGACACAACTCCTTTGTGTCGACACATCTTCATGTGTTGAACTTGTTCAGTGTCGACACATCTTCTTGGTGTCGACACATGCCTTCTGTGTTGATACTTGCTGAGTGTCGACACAACTCCTTGTGTCGACACATTCTTCTGCTGTTGAGACTTTGGCTGAGTGTCGACACATCTCCTTTTTGTCGACACTTGTACTTAGAATTTTGTTGAACTTTGCTGATTGTCGACACAGCCTCCAAGTGTCGACACTTCCTTCATGTGTTGAGTCTTCTGCTGTGTGTCGACACATTCTTCATTGTGTCGAGTCTTCTGCTGTGTGTCGACACATTCTTCATTGTGTCGACACTTTCTTCATGTGTTGAGTCTTCTGCTGTGTGTCGACACATTCTTCATTATGTCGACACTTAAACTTAGACTCTGCTGAAATTTGCTGAGTGTCGACACAGCCTCCAAGTGTCGACACTTTCTGATGTAGACAAGGTTTCTCTAGGTGTCGACACTACTTCTAAGTGTCGACACAGCTTTACTAGACTTCTCTTCATTGAGTGTCGACACAAACTGTATGTGTCGACACTTTCTGTCTGGTGTCGACTCTGCATCCCTAGTGTCGACACAATTACTCCAAGTGTCGACACTGCTTGCCTGGGTGTCGACACAAGTCTTCTTAAGTGTCGACACTTTCCTTCTGGGTGTCGACACAAGGACTTAGAAACTTTTCAGCTTTCCCTATAAATACTTGACCTGCACAACTAAACTCAAAACACATCAAATACATTTTGATGTATATCATTGAGTAGGGTGGGGGTTCTTCAAATCAGGTACATTTAAACCAATGTACCCAACAATCTCCCCTATTTGGAGAAGTCATAAACTTTAGTCAATGATATACACAATACATAATAAAATCACAGTATGATGTAAAACAGGATTATGCAATCAGGGAAAGTACATAAACATGTATTAAACAAAACATGTACACACATATATCTCAGAACAAATATGTAATAGAGTTTTTCATACACCACATTGTTCTAACAACTTTGTCATATTCATTATACAAAAGTTTACAGAGTGTTTAAAATCAAAAGATTACAGCTGTAAACTAAAGATAATTCTAATCTATTTTTGCTCAGCCTCCTTGATAACTATGCCCTTCCCAGACTGTATCTTTGCTTGCACAGGGGCATTAGCATCTTCAGCAGCAGCAGGCTTCTTGCCTTTAAGATCCTTCTTCTTTAGCTCTTCAGCTTTGATCTTTTGCCTCTCAAAGTAATGATAAGGCTTGGGAAAGTACTTGCTAGGCTCCTGGGCAGTAGGAGGTAGCTTTCCCATCTTAGCCTTTCTCCTGTATTGCACAATGGCTTTTGCATGGTCTCATGCTTCCTCCACTCTAGTTCAGAAAATCACTTGTTTCTATCTTGAATATTGTCTTTGGCAGCCTTCCATGCAGTTAAGATAATATTCCTGGAGGTGGGGCTCCACTGTTCAAAATCAGGCCTTTGTTCAGCTTGCTCTCTGAACCTCTTCTTAGACAATCTGGCTTCTTGTTCTTTCAGTATAGCTTCTTGTATAGCCTAAGATACTGGCTGAACCACCTTTTCTATGATACTGGCTGAACCACCTTTTCTATGATGACATTTTGCTGTCCCTCAGGTGGGCTATACATTGATTGTATATCTGCTTGTATCATATCAAAGTCTGGTGGAGGATAGATCACCTGAGCTACTTCAGCGTGCTCACCTCCAAGATAGGCAGGATTAATCCCAGACTCTGCAAAATTATCATCATCACATAAAGGAGGATAACCAAGAGTGGCTCTGATGGAATTGGAAATCCATTTTGCATGATCAGAGCCTGCTTTGACTAACACCCTCTCACCCTTTATGACTTCTCTTTCAATATGATCTCTTAGATCATCTTTCTGGAATCTTATTTGGGCATTTAGATAATTGACTCCAACCTTGTAGAAAGGTTTCAACCTTTGGAGCTTTTCAGTGAGGAGCTTCTGGGAATCTTGAATTGCAGAAGTTACATCAGTTAGGCTTTCTTGCAATTCTTTGTCAAATTCCTCTTTGGCAGTGGTCAGGGCTGCATTCTGGGCAGTGGCTATATTCTTAAGTTCAGTGACAATTGCATTGTGGGAAGCTATCAAATTATCATTCATTCTTATTTGATTCTCTAGTACATATCCTTGCTTTACTTCAAGTTCATCCACTTGAGCTTTGATTTTCTCTTGATGTGTAGCCAAGTACACCACTGCATTCCCTCCCTTGTGGAAGCAGTCAGTCATCTCCTTCTTATTTAAATTCATCTCAAATCTAATAGACTTAATGTCTTGGGCCAGATCAAATTATAAAGACTTATGTCCCTCATCCATATATGTTTCTATTGCTTTCCTTTGCTCATCAAGTTTTATCTGTATTGCAACCATCAGAGAACTGTAATCTACAGATGGTGCTGACTGTGATATAGGCTGTGGTGCAATGGTTTGCAGAGCTTTCTTATAATTTTGGCTTCTCCTCTTGAAGACTTGAAACTTTCTCTTTTTAGCTCTGGCAGCCTCCTCATCCTCAGAAGCAGATGTACTAGCTATATCAACCCTCTCCCTAGGTAGCTTCTCAACATCCTTTGGCTTCTCAGGCTCTTTCCTTGCAGTTTCTTCTAGAATCTCCACTTGCACCCCCTCAACCTGGGCCTTCTCCCCCTCAGCAGTAGCACTTTCCTTCTCAAAGTCTGTTTGGAGAAGATCAGGGAAAAGTTCTTCCAAAGTAAACTCTTGTTGATGAGGGGGTGGAGATTTCCTGATCTCATCAACTACTTGATCAGACACTACTTGATCTGCAACATATGTGTCCTCCATGACAACATCTTGGGGTTGACTAGGAACCTGAGGTTGCTGATTTGTAGTAGATAATGTGTCAGTTATAACTGCATTCTCAATAGAGAAATCTAATTGGTTTATTTCAGTTATTACCTCAAGTATGGTTTGTGTATCTCTTTCACTTTCTAGAGGAGTTGGCTCTTCAACCAGTAGAGACTCCCCCTGGATAGAATCCTGGTGAAGAGGGCTAGCCTGTGGTAGCTCCCCCTGCCTCTCTGCATCATCTTGTCTTGCTGGAGATTGACCAGCATTTCCTTATGCTTCCTCATCAGGAGTAAAGACAACTTGCTCTTCAGAGCTACTAGATGATTCTTGAGCCACTGGGGCTATCTTCTTCTTCTTCTTTTGGGGTGTTACCTTCTCAGAGGTTGGCAATTCCTTGGTCAAGACCCTATCCCATCTTGAGAAGATTCTCATGTCCATCTTCCTCATGTGATTGATCTTTGATCCTGCAGCTTGACTCATTACTTCTGGTATACTACCAGCCAAGTAAAGACTTAGTATTCTACCCAAATTAGGTTTCTTCATACTCTCCTTAATCTTCTCAAACACTACTCTAGACCAATCAGTGTTTAGTTGGAAGATTAACCTTGTCATTAGACTGAACATATATGCTGAAATTTTGTCATGTCCTCCAGACTTGCACAGGATCACCTTGCCAACAATTTCAGAAAGAAATTTTCCTTGGCTGTTCATTCCCTTTCTATTGAATACTGATCCAATTTTCATCTTGGAATCCAGTCCACACCATGTTAAAGCTTCTCTGGTCTTAGAAGCAAAAACTTCATCTTCTTCTTTAATCCTTGGTAGGTTTAGTACCTTTCTCAAACTCTTAGTTGAGACCTTCACCTTTTCTCCATGAACCCTATACTTAATCTTTAGTCCTGATTCATCTAGGGATGCTCCATTCAGAAATTCCAGGACTTCTTTCTTCCAAATCTTGGTCGGCTCTGAAACAAGAAATCTAACCCTGAGTTTGCAACTAGGGTTACCACATCCTTGATCTCTGGTTCTGCATCATCAAACGCGTGCCACACCAGTTCATAGCCTTCATTCACGTTCTCTTCGAGCTTGGGCGCCATTAGGGTTTGAAGAATTTGAATTGAGAGAAGAGAGGTGTCGACACACAAGTTTGGTCTCGAAACTTTGGTGAGCGTGTCGACAGACAATGGCGAAATCCTATTTATACCTTTCTAGGATTGAAGATGAAAGGGCGCGTCAAGAAACTCAAATTGTGTCGACACTGTTGAAAAGTGTTGACATAGTCTTATACTGTCTCGACAACTATGTGTCGACACAAGTATAGTCGACAGAATATATATGTCGACACTTGTTTATGTGTCGACACCACTTAACTCGACACTTAGTCGAGACTTTACTTCACTAATTCTGCATAAAGTCTAAGTGTCGACACCACCTTGGATGTGTCGACACCTATCCTGTATGTGTCGACACTAACTTTCTG
The DNA here is from genome assembly GCA_039583875.1 of Platanthera guangdongensis. NCBI lineage: Eukaryota > Viridiplantae > Streptophyta > Magnoliopsida > Asparagales > Orchidaceae > Platanthera > Platanthera guangdongensis. The sequence continues at coordinate 36,267,765 of CM077161.1, forward strand.
AAGTGTCGACACCAACTTCCTAGATGTGTCGACACCTTTTCTCTGAAGTGTCGACACCAATTTTCTGTCTCGACACAGACAACTCTGTGTGTCGACACTATTTTACTTAGCCATTTCTGTAAACTTATTCTAAGTTTATCATACCTAATTCAATTTTAAACCTATTGAACTTGGTTTCTTCTAGGGGATTAGTATACATGTCAGCTAGTTGATTATCTGTATTAACATATTACAGGGAAATATCTTCTTTTTCTACATGTTACCTTAGAAAATGATATTTTATTTCAATGTGTTTAGTTCTACTATGAGAAACAGGATTGTTTGCATTAGATATAGCACTAGTAGAATCACAAAATAGTGGTGTTCTACTTACTTGAATACCATAATCCTCAAGCTGATGTTGTATCCATAGAAGTTGAGCACATCAACTTCCTGCAGCCACATATTCTGATTCTGCTGTGGAGATAGCCACACTTGTTTGCTTCTTGCTACTCCATGAGATCAGTCTTCCACCTAGGAATTGATAGGTACCAGTTGTACTTTTCCTATCTTCTTTGCAGCCTGCAAAATCTGCATCTGAATAACCTGTCAGTTCAAAGTCTCCATTCCTAGGGTACCAAAGGCCTAGATAAGGAGTGCCCTTTAGATATCTCAGAATCCTTTTGACTGCTGTCAAATGAGACTCTTTAGGGCATGCTTGGAACCTAGCACAGACACATGTAGCATACATGATATCTGGTCTACTTGTAGTCAAGTACAATAGAGAGCCAACTATCCCTCTATACAAAGTCACATCTACAGGTTTCCTTGTATCATCTTTGCTAAGAGACATACTTGACCCCATAGGAGTCTTCATGGTACTGGATGATTCCATACCATACTTCCTTATCAGTTCTAGGGTGAACTTAGACTAGCATATGGATAAACCATTCTCAGTCTGTCTAACTTGGAGACCCAAGAAGAACTTAAGTTCCCCCATACTGCTCATCTCAAATTGTCCTTGCATAAGTTTTGCAAACTTCCTGCAAAGACTACTTTCAGTAGACCCAAATATGATGTCATCTAAATATATTTGGACTAGTATTATCTTGTCTCTGGATTCCCTAAGGAATATAGTCTTGTCTATTTTCCCCCTTGTGAATTTATTCTCAATGAGAAAACTAGACAGGGTTTCATACCAAGCCCTAGGGGCTTGTTTTAACCCATACAAAGCCTTCCTAAGTCTATAGACATAATTAGGTTGAGTTGAATCAACAAAACTTGATGGTTGTTCCACATAGACCTCTTCCTTTAGATTACCATTCAGAAAGGCTGACTTAACATCCATTTGGTAGACTTTAAATCCTTGATAGGTTGCATAGGCCAGGAACATCCTTATGGCTTCCAGTCTGGCTACTGGAGCAAAGGTTTGATCAAAGTCAATACCTTCTTCCTGCATATATCCCTTAGCAACCAATCTTGCTTTGTTCTTGATAATTACTCCATGTTCATCCATCTTGTTTCTAAAGATCCACTTGGTCCAAATTATGTTGTGGTCTTTTGGTTTAGGAACAAGCTCCCAGACTTTGCATCTCTTGAACTGATTCAGCTCTTCTTGCATTGCCTCAATCCAATGAGGGTCTAGGATGGCTTCTTCAAACTTCTTTGGCTCTACTTGGGATAGAAAACTGGAGTAGAGTACTACACTCTGATTTCTGCTCCTTGTTTGTACCCCTTGTCTTAGATCACCAATGATTTGATCTGCTGGATGATCTCTTAGATGCCTATTAGCTGAAGGCATCCTGGCTTCAGGTTGAACTCCTTCAGCTTCTTCAACTTGTAGCACTCCTTGGTCTTCTTCTGCATTAGGTACATGTAGTACTCCCCCGGGACAACAGCTACTATCATCTACATGCTGACTTGCAGTCGATCCTTTTTCAATAGTGAGCTTGTCCATCTTCTTAGTTACACCTGTGGAGCTGCAAATACTTCTAGACAACTCATGGTTAATAAGTCTAGCTTCATCAAATACTACATGTACTGACTCTTCTACAACTTGAGTAGACAAGTTGTAGACTCTATAAGCCTTACTGTTGTTGATGTACCCAACAAAAATCCCCTCTTGGGATTTGACAGCAAACTTGATCAAGTAAGACTTACCATTGTTAAGTATAATGCACTTACAACCAAAGATCCTGAAATAGGATAGATTTGGTTTTCTGCCTTTCATAATCTCATAGGGGGTCTTATTGTGGCTTTTAGTAATGGTAGCCCTATTAATTACATGGCATGCAGTATTAACTGCCTCAGCCCAAAAATATTCTGGGAGAGATGTGTCACTTAATAGGGTTCTACCAGCCTCAATCAAGGTTCTATTTTTCCTCTCAGCAATGCCATTTTGCTGAGGTGTTCTTGGTGAAGAAAATTCCTGAAATATCCGAAATTCTTCACATAGTTTTGCCATACTGTCAGACTGAAATTTAGTACCATGGTCACTTCTTATTTTGACCACTGTACTGTCTAACGCATTCTGAATTTGTTTGAGAAAGCTATAGAAGATACTAGGTGTTTCAGATTTCTGTCTAAGGAATAATACCCAGGAAAACCTTGAGTAGTCATCTACAACCACAAATGTGTAGACCTTCCTACCTAGGCTGTGAACTGGCATAGGACCAAAGAGATCCATATGCAAGAGGTATAAGCACCTCACAGCATCTTTGTTTTCAATGCTACTAAAGGTGGATCTAGTCTGCTTGCCCTTTTGACAAGTTGAGCATATTCCATCTTTAATACACTTAACTTGAGAACCATTCCTCACTAACTCTTTACTATAGAGTTGGCCAATTGTCTTTTAGTTAAGATGGGCTAGCCTCTTGTGCCATTTGACACAATGAGAGACTTTCTCATCAGCTACAAGACACATTGGAGAACCATTGTTCTCACACATAATGTCTAGGCAATAAACATTTCTCTTTCTGTAACCAATCAAAATGATCTCTTGATCATTTAACCTCCTAATATGACAACCATCTTTGACAAATGAGATGTCATATCCTAAATCACTCAGTTGACTTATACTAATAAGGTTATGTTTCAAAACTTTAACATAAGACACTTGAGTAATTGTTATATGGGTGCTAGAAATGTTACCAAAACCCTTGATAATTCCTTTTTTAGAACCACCAAAGATGACTTTAGGACCATCCTTGATAGGTGTGTAGTCCTTTAGCAATCCCCTAGTTCCAGTCATGTGCCTGGAACATCCACTGTCCAAGTACCATATTGGGGCATGACCACTTGGACTCTCCCGCAAAACTGATTAGTTGACCTTGGAACCCAAAGAATTCTTGGGTCCTTGGTGCTGGTTAGTTTGCCTCTTAACAAAGCTACCTGCAGATTTTCCAACAGGCAGTTTGCTACTCACTCTGACACTTGAATTGTGCCAACAATCTATGGTAAAGTGGCCTACCTTGCCACAGCACCAGCACTCAAATCTGTTGTACCTTTGCTTAGGTACAACCCTAGCTGTTTTATCTACAGCTGGTTTGTTGAGAGCTGGGGCTTTGCCCTTAGACTTGGACTGAACAGTCCTAACAGGTTTTGTGAAACCTAATCCAGTTTTACCCTTTTGATGTACAAATTCATCAATCAAAGATAGAACAGACTTAGGTTTTGGAAACCTTGCAACAATGTCTCTCTCCTTTTGAAGACTAATCTCCAGATTTCTGATTTGATCATTCTTGAATATTATAGTTCCCATTTGAATAACAGTTATGTTCTTCAGTCTGACTATTTCATTTAACTTTTGATCAATCAGCTTCTCAAAATCAGTTGCAGCAACTTTAAGATTAGCAATCTCCTTTGCCTGACTCTTGGCTAGGGACTTGCTCTTCTTAAAAGCTTGCAACAGAACTCTATATTCATCAATCAATTGATGAATATCCCCTTCAGATTCAGATCCACTGACATCATTTGATGCTGATGTAACTGAATCTGAACTAGCACTAGAAATTGAACTTAAAGAACAATTTTGTACCTTACTAGGTCCAGGCTGCTCCTGGATTTTGTCACCTTCTATTAAGGCCATCAGTCCTTTGCACTGGATGTCCTCTTGTTCATATATAGAGTTCATTATCTGGATGAACTCTTCTTCCTCTTCTTCAGGAAATAGTCCTATGTATGCTTCAGCTTCTGACTTAGTTTTTGAAGAAGATATGTCTGACAGGCTTTTGTCCTTCTTGGCAACAAAGGACCTTTCCTTTTTGCCCTTGGTTTGAATCTTCTTCTTATCATTAGACTCTTTCCTTTTCTCAGGACAGTCAGCAATAACATGTCGTTGTCTGTTACATCAATAGCAAACAATTTTTGATAAAGTTACTTTGCTTGACTTGGTCTTTCTCCTGTCTTTCTTTGATGACTTCTTGTTCTGATAATAGTCATCTTTTCCCTGTGAAGTGGATGACTTTTATCTCCACTGTTTCTTCTTTAGAAACTTCTGAAAGTGTCTTGTGAAGGCTGCAAAATCCTCATTACTCTCACTGCTCTCAGAATTTCTGCTTTCTGAATCATCTGACCCAGTCTCAGTAACCCTTGGAGGTGGAGATGGAGACTTACTTTTGTATTTCCTGGTGGCTTCTGTCTTGAATGCCACTGTTCTTTCTTTATGCTCACTTCTTGTAGTCTTCTCCTCTTCTTTCCTCACCATCAAATGCATCTCATAGGATAGCAGTTTTCCAAACAATGTTGGAGGAGGGATATCTGCTAACTTGGCCATTTCCCTTATGACAGATCTTGGTGTCCCAATCCTTTGTTAGAGACCTCAAGAACTTATCATTCAGCTCATAGTTGCTGAATTCTCTTCCATAGGACATTAGCTCATTGACAATCCTATAGAATTTCTTATAGCATTCTGTTATGCTATCAGACCTACCTTGCCTGAAACTCAAATCAGAGAACACCTAAAGACTTTTCTGAAATGACAAAAGATGAGATTATTCTGGCCACCATGGACAAGAGGGCTCAGAATATCATTGTGAGTGTCATAGATGATGCTACCTTTCAGAACTTGATACACTGTAAGACATTTATAGCACTCACAATGATATTGCGACCCCTCTTGTCCATGGTGGCCAGAATAATCTCATCTTTTGTCATTTCAGAAAAGTATTTAGGTGTTCTCTGATTTGCATCCAAGACTGAAACCTTCATAGGCACACATGGCCCTTCTTTAACTGTGATATATATTCTAGGGTCTGAGACTTCCATAAACAGTCTCACCCTTTCTTTCCATATGCCAAAAATCTCTTTTATGCAAATGGGCAATTTCATGGATCCAAGTTCCTTATGATTCTCTATTGAACCCATGTTTCTTGATTTTCTTGATTCTGCACTTTACTCATTTTGAATCTGGCAACAGGATCTACTCAAACAGTTATGTCCTTTTTTTGAGTAACCTCCCTCTGATACCACTTGAAAGAAATTGTACCTAATCACCTAGAGGGGGGGGGGGTGAATAGGTGACTAAATCTTTTTAAACTTTTTAGGCAGATTGCAGATAATATCACAGAGTTATAATTACTACTTCACAAAAATCAATCAGCATTCACAGAATCAAACATGCACACAGTGAACACACAGATTTATAGTGGTTCCCAAGGTTTGGGTGCATCCACTTTCCCCCTTCGCCTATCTAGTAGTGTACTAGATTCGGCCAAACTCCTCCACTATCTCAGATCCTCAGATCTTACACTCAGAACCCCAAACAGGTTCCTACAGCTCAGGCCCAAGGCCCTACAACTCAGTCTTCTTCAAAGACCTACACTCAGCCACAAGGCCTACACTCAGAGAAACAGATCTCGTACACTCAGGCACACAGGCCCTACCACTCAGCCTTTATAATTGCAGGCTTACAACTCAGATCCCTAAGGATCCTACAAGAAATTTAAAATACAAAGTGTATATACCTACAACTCTGAAGAGAGAGATGAGTTGATAGGTTCTTGATGAGTTCTTGGAAGAACTCTGCTGGGATCAACCTCACTTGGCTTTCTTCAAAGCTTATTGAATGTAGAACACAATAGGATTGATTCTCTGCAGCTGATCTTCAATCACTGCAACTTAAGATTCAGAACTAGGTCTGAACCCTTCTTCACAGCCTGGTTCCAACGGCTGTCTTCTTGGAAGGAGCTCTCTCTCTCCAACTTCTTAGATCTTCACTTGATTCTTCAATGAATAGCTAGATCTTCTACTCTTTTTCAATCTCTTGATCATCTCTTTTTGTTGACAGTATAACCCTTTATATAGGCCTTCTTCATGGTGACCGGCTGATCCGGTTTCTAGCGGCTTTCTGACATCTCTGACAGTTGCAGTAGACCGGCTGGAGTGGCAGCTGTCAAGTCATCCAGTCAGTTCTTAAAATATCTGTAATTGTCTGAAAGTGTCGAGACAAGCTGTCTTTAAGTGTCGACACTTATAGACTAAGTGTCGAAACAAGTTAACTAAGTGTCGACACTAGACTTCAAGGTGTCGACACAACTCCTTGTGTTGTAGAATTCACTTCTCGACACAGCTTCTTCAATATGTGTCGACACTGATATTGAGTGTCGACACAACTCCTTGTTCTTCAGTACTTAGTTGAATTCTTGTAAGTGTCGACACAACTCCTTTGTGTCGACACATCTTCATGTGTTGAACTTGTTCAGTGTCGACACATCTTCTTGGTGTCGACACATGCCTTCTGTGTTGATACTTGCTGAGTGTCGACACGGCTACTTGTGTCGACACATTCTTCTTCTGTTGAGACTTTGGCTGAGTGTCAACACATCTCCTTTGTGTCGACACTTGTACTTAGAATTTTGTTGAACTTTGCTGAGTGTCGACACAGCCTCCAAGTGTCGACACTTCCTTCATGTGTTAAGTCTTCTGCTGTGTGTCGACACATTCTTCATTATATCGACACTTATACTTAGACTCTGCTGAAATTTGCTGAGTGTCGACACAGCCTCCAAGTGTCGACACTTTCTGATGTAGACAAGGTTCCTCTAGGTGTCGACACTGCTTCTAAGTGTCGACACAGCTTTACTAGACTTCTCTTCATTGAGTGTCGACACAAACTGTATGTGTCGACACTTTATGTCTGGTGTCGACACAATTACTGCAAGTTTCGACACTGCTTGCCTGGGTGTCGACACAAGTCTTCTTAAGTGTCGACACTTTCCTTCTGGGTGTCGACACGTGGACTTAGAAACTTTTCAGCTTTCCTTGTAAATACTTTACCTGCACAACTAAACTCAAAACACATCAAATACATTTTTATATATATCATTGAGTAGGGTGAGGCTTCTTCAAATCAGGTACATTTAAACCAATGTACCCAACAAGAACCCTCATGACTATGCCCTCTAGACAAAGGTTGAGAAGAATGGTGACATGATGATTGTTTGTCTATACGTAGACGATATGATCTTCACAGACAATAACCCTTCAATGTACGAGGAGTTCCAGAGAATGATGAAGAAGTAATTTGAGATGACGGACCTGGGAGAGCTCAACTACTTCTTGGGAGTGGAGGTGAAGTAGAGTGAAGACGGGATCTTCATCTCATAGAAAAGGTATGCGGAGGAGATCCTGAAGAAGTTTGGGATGGAGAACAACAAGCCTATCTCTACTCCTGCCAACCAGGACTAAAGTTGAGCAAGGAGTCGAAGGAAGGAGCGGTAGACTCCACTTTATTCAAAAGCTTGGTGGAGAGTCTACTCTACTCTACCTTCACCGGACCGGACATCATGTATGCTGTCGGTGTGTTAAGCAGACACATGGAGGAGCCAAAGGAGGATCACTTCACAGCAGAAAAGAGGATCCTGAGATACATAAACGAGACAAGAGGTCATGGACTGAAGTACTCTATAGGCAAGGAGTTGAAGCTGGTGGGGTACTCAGATAGTGATTATGATGGAGATGTGAATGACCGGAAGAGCACTTCCGGGTACGCTTTCAATATGGGAACAAGGGTGTTCTCATGGAGTTCGAATAAACAGGCAACGATTGCCTTGTCATCTTGTAAAGCGGAGTACATAGCAGCGGCAGGCTGTACCTGCCAGGCAGTTTGGCTAAGGAATCTTTTGGAGGAGCTACATCATCCGCAGGATGGACCTATGACCATGTTTGTTGACAACATGTCGGCCATCCAGCTCGCAAAGAAACCGGTGCTACATGGGCGTAGCAAACACATCAAGACAAGGTACCACTTCCTCCGTGGGTAAGTGGAGCTGAAGACGGTTGATGTGATGTATTGCCCCAACGGTGAGCAAGTCGCAGATATTTTCAACAAGGAATTGAAGGTGGAGACGTTCTTGAAGTTGAAGGGCAAACTCGGAATGTGCTGCCAAGTTTGAGGGGGGGTGTGTTGGACTTTATTTATGTTAACCAAGTCAATATTTGTATTTTAATATTTTATGTATGAATAATTAATAGGAGAGAGAGTGCATATTAAATAGGAGAGAGAAAGTGGATGGTTTTGTTTGCCTATAAATAGGCATGTATATAGTTCATTTTATTTTTGATGAGATAGTGAAAATCTTCCTCATTTCCGGATTTTGTTTGAGAAGCACTGCAGCACTAGCAGGAGTGTCCAGTCTCCTAGTCGGGCGGCTTGCTAATCTAGCTGGGCGACTTGGTGATCCAGACGCGGGAAAAGTGCAGCTCGCAGTTTGGAGGTCTCGCCGCGAGAGGAGGAGTTTGCGGGTTGTTTGCTCACGCGTAGTGGTCTAGCCGCAAGCCAGGGCGGTCTCGCCGAGTTGGTCTAGCCATGCTCACTCGCCTAGTTGCATCTCGCGTGGAGGTGAGCAGCCTCCAGTAGCTCGTGAGAAAAGGGTGCAGGTCTCTGGGTGGAGCTCGCCCTGCGAGAGGGCTACTCGCAGAAGGCTAACCGCACGGGTAGGCGGTTTGTGGTGGCGGTCTCGCAGTTTGGACTTGTGGTATTTGGTGTTACGTGGAATCGATTAGAGGAGTTGAGATTGTGCGAGAACCCATACAAGTTTCCAACAGTGGGCTGGCCGTGAGCTGCATGGAGGTGGCCATATGGAGGTGGCAGACTTTGGTGGCGGCATGGAGCTTGGATTCAGCATGGTGATGGCACTGGAGGTGTGGGTCGGATTAAGGTTGTTGAGGTTGCTCTGGCAGCTTGGAGGAACTATTGCAAGGTTGTTGTCGGGTTGAGGTGGCTGCCGGGTTGAGGAAGCTGAGCTGCTGCTTGCAAGGGAATTGAACGAGCATGGTTGTGGAGACGAGGAAGCTAGCCGAGCGAATTGGCCGAGCACGACGGTGGCGCCGAGGAAGCTAGCCGAGCGAATTGGCCGAGCACGATGGTGGCGAGGCATGCTATTTCTTCATGGAGGTGGAGATGTTGGCCGGAGCTATTGTCCAGAGTGCTGTTTACACACACACACACACACACACACACAGATATATATATATATATATATATATATATATATATATATATATATATATATATATATATATATATATATATATGAATGGTAGCTTGCATGGATGACCGAAGGAGCTGGGGTTGCATCCATGGAGGGTAGCGTTGGCGTTGAATATATCCGACCAAGCCCCATGTTGACAAGTTGGACTCGCATGCAAACCCTGGACGTGACAGCGGGACATTGAACATAAATTCTCTCAGGCCTGCCGTATTCCTTCAAAACAATATATATATATATATAAGATTAGAACATAATATAATTTTGGAGAAATTTTTATAAAGCCAAGGATCAAATGTATTTAGTTATTTAGATATCTCATAAAATTAAGCCCTAAATGATGACTAAAACACTAGTCATCAACCATCCTGCTCGAGGGCCTACTGACTTTGATGACTGGGATGGCATGATGAGTGCCTACCCGTCATTCATCATGATGAGACGGTTAAGGCAGCCTGGACTCATCTTACTGCTCTATACTCCAAGGGCGCTCAGACTTCGCGCATATATACATTATATGATGATCTGTTTGCTCGCCCTACTTTGACTCTTACTGCTGCTTACTAATAGGTGCAGGCCCTTGTTGCCGAAGTTCTTCAACATAGTCCCTTCTCTGCTGATCTTGCTGAACAACATAAACACTTTCAGGAACTTCTGTTTGTGTATTATCTACTTCGCCTTCCAGAATCATATAATATGATTAGACACCACATTCTAGGAAAGGTTGACTCTCCCACTATAGATGTCAGTGCTGCCCGTATCATTGTTGTTACTTCTCTTCTTCGGCGTCCTCTAGTTGCCTCCCCACCACATCCCGACACCATTTCTCATCCAGTGCATTTTGGCAATCCTAGTAGCTATGAAGGTCACTCTAGTGGGTGTGGGAAAGTCTTTGTTCAAGGGTAGCTAAACATCTAGAGGGGTGAATAGGTTTGTTTTTGCTTTTTTGAATCTTTTGAATTTATGAGCTTAGAGTGTACTGGGGTTAGTTGTTAGCTTTCAAAAATCACACTAACACACTAAGTTTATAGTGGTTCGCCTATCTATGGTATATCTACTTTCCACCTCCACCTATCTAACATTGAGTTAGATTAGGCTAACTTCTTCTATTTACTCAGCTCCTTGAGCTTACACCTCAGACCCCTTAAGATCTTACACCTCAGAGTGAGATTCACTTCTACAATTCATACTAAATACAGTCCTACCTCAGGCACAACATCCTTACCTCCGAGATATACCAAATATTCTACCTCAGATCCCTCAGGATCCTACCCAGATCCACTCTTGGATCCTACCCACTCAGAGACAGCAACTCCTACCACTCATCCTTTATAATATAGGATTACAACTCAAATCACACATTGATCCTATAGTTTGAATAAGATTTTGTCGTGATTAACTCCAAATAAATAGACCTCTGAGTCAGCTTCCTGGACTGTGTAGAAACAACCTTAACTCTTCACAACAACAAGAATATAGATCTTCAGAGTTGTTCTGCTTGTGCTGAGAAGAATTATTGCAGAGCTCTATTCCTTTAAGGTTGAGTATATCTGAGTTGGTGCAACAACCTTAAAGAACAACAACAACTATCTTGAGTGCTCTGCTAACTAACCCTTGCAGAAATTTAGGGTTTTAGTTCTTGTGGAAGACTTCTTAGAGTTTTTGATTTCAACCACTTTTTCAGCAAGCAGGATGATCTGTGTCAAAAACAAAAACTTCTTTTTAATTTCTTTACTTCGACTTTTCATATCCCATAGTTCAACGACTCTTTGATCAGTATGGGCAGCTGTAAAGTAGTTTTTCCATTAACTGCACTGCAAAAGGCATACGACCCTATTTGTCCTTTAACGAGCAAAACCCGCTTCATTTGAATTTTGGATGACATCAGCATGACTCAGTGCTTGTGGATTTAGAAACTTTCACCATACAGTCTGTATAGGCATTGAGTTAAATCTTGTGACTCAACGCAAAGAGGTGTTGAGTGTTGCCTTGAGACTCAACGCTTCTGAACTTTATATGTCAACTAGTGAGGCGTTGAGTGGTAAGTCTTCACTCAATGCAAAAACACTTAGCTGAATAACTGTCTAACTTCTGAGACGTTGAGTGACCCTTCATCACTCAATGTTGTTGTCTATGACAAATTAATTGATAAGGATATGAGTGAGCCTTAATCACTCATTGCATTTGTACTTAGCAGAATTCTTTTGGTTGAAGGTGTTGATTGATCATTCTTCACTGAACGCTCCAGGACTTGTCAATTATCCTGACTGAAGGCGTTGAGTGAACCTCTACACTCAATGCTTCTGCACTTATATAAAATTTGTGAATGAAGGCTTTGAGTGAACCTTCTACACATAACGCTTATGTACTTTGTTGTATCTTTGATAAGACGTTGAGTGAGCCTTCTTCACTCAACACTGTTGTACTTGGATAGATTTCCTTTGAGTAGACATTGAGTGAAAGGCATTCACTCAAAGCTTCTGGAATTAGCCAGATTTGAGTCCAGCACAACTAAGGATTTGAATGCCCGAGCTTCTGTTAATGCTTTTAGGCCTCTGGCATTGAGTGAAGTGTACACACTCAACGCTTCTAAACTTAAGCAAATTTTTGCCTCTCTGGTATCCTGTCTTGAGTCCAACCAACATTCTAACCCTGTTAACCTATCTAATCAATGAACAGAATGCAACCTGTATACATTGAACTAGAACATATATCAGAAACAAACATATGTATACTACTCACCTGTGAGCCTTCTTCAAATCTGGGACATTGTGATTAATGGACCCAACAATCTCCCTCTATTTGAAAAAGTCAGAACTCTAGTCATTGATATACACTAACGCATAGAAGAGATAATTCCACAGAATTGAAGTGCATTAATTAGCACAGAACAAAAATTAGATTAACACAAAATATGATAATTATAAACAAAAATGTGTGCCAATCAATAATGTTTCATATTCCTAGTGCCCTAAGGAACCTATTACAAATGTCATTATTAGACAACAAGTTCCTTAATGACTATGCCCCTGCTAGATCTTTTAGTAGCCTTCTCCTCATGAAAAACAAACTTAGTAGTTATCCTAGAACAAAAATTTGTGTTGGAACTTTGAAGGAAAATGGTCTTCTTAGGGCAAGATCTGTTCGATGTCTGATGGTTGTTAGTGATGATAAGAGTTGGATTGAGGATTCACCTCTTCTTTTAGATAGTACCAGGTATAGACGACTGGTGGGAAAATACATCTATCTGACTGTCAAAAGACTAGATATCAACTATGCAGTAGGCAGGGTCAGTAGGTTTATGCAAGCCCCCGGGGAGTGTAATCTTTGTTCTACCTTAAATATCTTGGAATATGTGAAAGGGTCTCCAGGAAAGGGGTTACTATTTCAGAAGAATAACCATTTTAGGATTGAATCCTTTTCAAATGCCAACTTAGCTGACAATAACAAAGATAGAAAGTCTATATCTGGTCTTTGTACCATAGAAGGAGGAAATCTGGTCAGCTGGAAAAGCAAGAAACTATTGTGCCTAGGTCAAGTGCTGAAGCTGAATACAAAAGCATGACTTCGACAATTTGTGAATTGAAATGGTAACAGGTTCTTATGTTTGACTTAGGGGAGGTCTATGATCATCCTCTACCAATATTTTGTGACAACAAGGCCGCTATATACATTTCAAAGAATCTAGTTTTTCATGAAAGAACAAAGCATATTGAAATTTACTGCCACTTTATCAAAAATGAAATATTGAAGAATCAAATTTACACTTTGTTTATCACTTTTGACAAAGGACTTGCAGATATTTTTACCAAACCAGTATCCACTTATCTTTTAAATGTCTATGACAAGCTGAGCATGATTAATATATATTCTCCAGCTTGAGGGGAAGTGTTAGAACTAGCGGTCTGGTAGACTGAACTGGCGGTCTGGTAGACTGACCTGGTGGTCTGGTAGACTAACCTGGCAGTCTGGTGTTGGCAGATTGGCAGACTACTCTAACAGATAAGTTTAGTAGTTCGATTGTCTTGAGGACCAATATGACCGCATGTTTGATAGAGCAAGGGAAGCTTGGTGGCTTAACCGATGTTGCAGTCTGGTGGTCAAGACGTTGAAGCTTTTGCAGTCTGGTTGTTAGAGTTATTTAACCACATCTATTACTCCTTGTGGTAAGCTGCTATCTAGATCAGAGACTGGCAGGTACTTCTCTAGTAGTTGGTCATTAGGGTGGTTAGCTTGTCTAACAGCATAGCTCGCTACGATTTATAAATATCTATTCACCCAGTTTGCCTATTATAATTTAGTCCCACATCGTTTGTTATATTGTCTCTCTATCTCTTCTCCCCTATAAATAGTGGTTAGTACCCATGTAATATTAAGTTTTTGGAATAGAAAATCTTGTTATTAGATTTTCTCATAACTCCTATTATGGAAGACCGAATTCTTAGACAAGGCGATGACGAAGGTATTATCACTTATGAGTATGATTGTTGTAGTTTTTCTTCCTTCTAATTCTTTTATCATAATCCTTAGACACATTACTTCACACATTGTTGAACATAGCCATGATTTGACACTATTTGCTATTTTTGCCAGCTCTGGGCTATTAGTTTTGTTCTGTAGAAGAAAATATGGCCACTTGTGCTTTGTCTATCACCCACAGAGCCTCCCTAGTCAGAGTTACTGAAACTAGCAGTGCAACATTTTTGGGCTTTAGCAACATTTGAAAACTGTTACCTAAAAATGCAAAGCGTTGCCAAAACATTGAAAACTGTTGCCATAGGGGTGTATGTCTATTCCCGTGTTACCAAAGACCTAAGGCAACAGTTTTCACATATTTAGGCAACATTACTTGAAACTGTTGTCTATATCCCTAGTAAAGGCAACAGTTTTTACATGGACCTATTGCAACATTTTCCAAATGTTTAGAGTCACATTTAATAAATGTTGCCAAAACTATTTAATTAATAAAAAAAAATATAAATTTTTTAAAAAAACATGAAAATAAATTAAAACTTTAAAACCAAACAGATTATATCATGAGACATTTTTTATAACGCATAAATATATAACAATTTTGCACATGCTTTATCATTAAATTAACAAGTCATTAGTAGGCTCATATTTTACCAAAATACATCAAAATATTTAAATATTATAGTACACAAACAAAATTATCTAAATCAACTTAAACATCCAATGATCTTCATGATATGGGGTCATCGATCATATTGCAACTCCTCATTTGTCTTCCCGGCCATCATCAAGAACTTTCTGCACAAAGTAAAATAATATATATATAAATACAATGACATCAAGATCAATATATAAATAAAAAATTGTAAACATATAAAAGTATTTTAATATATTGTATGAAAATCTACAACATTATACCTCTCCATAGTTTGGAACGTGTGTTGATGTAGAAGAATGTGCATGCGGTAGCCCGTCTCTCTTGTCCACTATTCATAGTATCTTGAAGTTGAGGCTGATAACAATTAAATTGAATAGTTGATTTTTTAATAAAACAAAATAAGTAAATTATATTTGATCTTAATAAAAAAAATAACTCACAATTGCATTGTTGGTTTCTAAATCCAGCTCCTTTCCACTAATGCTACTTCGAGTTTCAATAAAAACTTCAGCTTGAGTGGGGTCTCTCTTCTTTTTTAGACGCTACAGATGCATAAAAGGAACATGAATTTTGACATTGAAAAACAATCTTCCTAAATTTGAGTCAACTAAAATCCCATCATATCTAAGAAATTCAATCATCTTAAAGAAGTAATAAATTGATTAACTAATGAGACCATATGAATGACATACAAGCCTCAATCAAGGATATAGTTATAATCATCCAAACACAACAAAGTACTGCAGGCTTTAGAAAGAAGTGTCCACAGAACCAGGATTAGTGTAACCATGTTGATATAAAGTCGAGGAGTATAATTAACACAAACTACCCAAAATCATTCAAAGGATGAAGTAGAAGGAATACTAAAACTTTACAACTAGCATCTAAGATATCATTATTATTTGTTACCTTAACTTTGTAGAATAAAACACTGCTCCGCTTTTATTAATGCAGCTGATTGAAAAATTTTCAACTATGAAAGAAATAAACAATACATAAGTAAGAAGAGGCAAGAGAAAAAAAATTACATTGTTTATTGTGCGTTAAACATTTTGAACATGGCAACAAAAAACTCACTTAGCTGATCCATAGTGAAAAATTCATTGCCCATTCCATCACTCTCGCCTAAGAGTGCGAGATAGTTTACCATTGACTTAGGTAAATAGCCCATTTCCCTGAACTGTCAAAAACAAAAACAAAACATAGGATCAAACATGAACAATTACAGAAACATGTATCGAGTTCATTTACCTGCCCCACAGAAGTTGCACCATGTCGCTTTGATAGTTTACTTCTATCTGGAGCAAGAATTAGAGAAACATGCGCAAACGAAGGCATGGTAAATCCTAATGCCTGAGATAAACGTAAACAGATACAAGATATTTCATACAAATGAGAGCAAAACAGATACATGATATGAAAAAAACTGAATGATCACCAAGAACTTATAAATCTTACCTGGTAAATAAGAGCTTGTCGTAAAGTGTTAGGTAAATGCTCTTCAGCTCTAAAGCAAACGAAACCATATTTTAGTTGGTAAATCAAAAGGCTATATTTTTACAGTTCTTAGAGGGATGATAGCATTACCTGATAACATGTGATATATGCATAGTAGCATCATCTACAGTGACACAAAAATTATAAACAGGTTGGCCATTACTTCTCAGAATCACAAAATCACCTAGCGTGTCTAAGCTCCAGATGACCTTCATGAAACTATCTCATTATAGATAAATAAATCATTTCTTCGAATAACTAGGTACTTGGAATCTCGACAAAGAATCTTACTTCACCACGAACTAGGTCATTAATTTTCAAGGTCCCTTCCTTCGGCACGCGGAACATGTATGTGTGAGGAGTCATCTTGTCCAGCCCTTCGTGAATTTCTCCGTCTGAAGCGGTTGACCATTTCCCAGTATAGACTGGTGTCATCTGAAATTGTTGTGCACATTCCTTCATTTTCTCTAGCTCCTGAAAATAAGAAGATAGCAGAAACACTGGATAATATCTCCCCCACCCCCATTTGACTAAAATATGGTCAAGCAAAAGATTAGTTAATAAATCAACCTACAAGTCTACCTTTAATGTAATTTAGTATCCTAGCTTCAAATGATAATAGAGCTATCAAAGATGTATAAATCAAGTTCACAATCATTCCATTGTGCTCTCTCTGCATCATTTGGCATCAGAGCAAAGGCCAATCTGAAAGGAGATATCCCCTTTGACATCCCTTGTTATTTTTATTTATCTATAATCTATCTCAATTGCTTCATGAAATTGCATGATTTTGTATATATGTGTTCAACAGTATGTCCTTTATAATTTTAAGGTGCAAACATTTGCCGCTTCCGGCAAAATATATTACAAATTTCTTAAAAGCCAAAGGTTGCATTCTGCCTCCCACCTTACCAAGCTATAAAATATTTCCTAATCCACTTAACCAAACTATTTCTTAATTCTTATTCATATTATTCCTACCTATATCAATCTAGTTGGTACCATCCTTTTCCTAAAATCTCCATTCTAAATATAGACCGAATCTCTGGATCTTTTCATATCAAATCCCCTTTATATTTGGGTATGATCTTTGGCACCAATTCAATCTAAGTGGATCTTCCTTAATTTTGCAAAGCTTCAGTTTTCTATGAAAAACTTGTCATAGAAGGAATGGACTTAATTTAAGTGCAAAAAAAATTGGACCACAAATGCAGGATATGCATGTTTGGAATCACAATAGCATCATGAACTGAATCAAAATCTTCTTCTAACAAGCATACCACTTTAGATCTATTGCACATTGTTAAAGACATTAAAATACTCATTGATATCATTACTCTCTTCTTCAGTCATAGATCTATTGAAGATAGGTATAACCCCTCTACACAATATTTAGATGGGAGCTTCACTGTATTGATGTAATACTATAAAATTTTGATGACATGGATTTATCATGGTATCAAGGCAAAAAAAGCTTTTGCTCTGAGTAGACCGTGACACTTTACGATGCGATGCCGCATACAATTACATACCTTCTATGTAGTTTAACAAGATGTACAGGGTATTACATACCTTCTATATAGTTCACTGATCCATCTTCTGGATAGCGTACCCACTGTAAATGCCGAAGTAGAGCAAGGTACCACAAGTGTAGCACAGCACAGGTGATGAAATTCTTTAATACCATAGGTATATAATTAAAACATATGGACTTCCAAGGAATAAAATGTACCTCAAAATTACAACTTGTTGTACCATTAATAGAGTACCCACAAGCTTGAAGTTCTCTTCCTGGGAAAGCATCACCTGAAATCTGAAGCCCTTCTATCGCAGGCACTGGATCATCATCTGCAGCTGCATATTGGCATACTTGCATGAAAAATAAACCACAACCAAAAACGATTAATATACAATATGATAAGCATCAACAAGAATTTAATGTATTGAACCTTCAGAAAATGAAGAACTTGGCTCCTCAAGAATAGGCGGAAGGTAAGGATATGATGAGTTAGGATCATCAAGTCCAGAAGAAAGGTAAGGAGAGTTTGTAGAACCCCAATTGATAGCAGGTTCTCTTCCCTGATGAGTATTAGATGCTTCAGAATCATCTGTTTCATTGGTTGTGACAAGTGCTTTGAATGACAGGTTAAAACGGGCTAGGTACCGGACACAATATATGGAGGAGAAGGGGTATACCTCAGCGATAGGGAGAACGATAGCACAAGATATGCAGAGGAAGAATGTGCAAGAACACTGCTCTAGGTATCCCATGGAGAAATTCAGACGGATTTCTCTCTTCTTTTCGATGCAATCGGATTGTCGGCGTTGACAGGGAAGAAGCTAGGTCGGTGCAATCGGACTGCATCGTCGACGGGGAAGATGATTTTGCACGCCGGCGTCGACGGGGAAGAAGATCCACGCGGTGTAGCAGCCGCGCCCGGGGAAGAAGCCTGTCGTCGCCGGGGAAGAGAAGCTTGGAGTTAGGTATCGGGGGAAAAATGTTTCTGAAAAATGGAGTACGGGATGTGCGGCTGAAGTAATGAGTCGTGAAAAAGATTGTGGGTAGGTTAATTAGGTTAATTAGGTTAATTAATATGGAGTCACTATTTTTGATTCGAACGAAAAATGGGCAGATATCCTCACACCCGGTTAATTAATTAATGCCGCCCCAGGACCCCCACTGTCGTCGGCGCCGGATATGTCGGAGGGATTCACACTTCGATTCCTCTAAGCTCACGTGGGCAAAATCGGTGTGAGAAACAAGAGAACTGGAAGTGTTCCACAACTTGAACAAATTTAAATCCCGATATAAGTTAATTGAAATCCCGAGTAGGTACATAGAAAACTAACAACGACGACCCTTTTTAAAATGTCTCAATAAATGTGGAGTCATGATTTTTAACAAAATCTCAAAAATATGGCCGATGTTCATATTTTGGTTAATCATGAAGTATTCTTTAGGCAACACTTTTAAAATATTGCAAATTAATTTTTAAGAAGACAACATATCATAATTGTTGTCTAAAGTGAATCCTCAAGGGCAACATTCCAAAAATGTTACATATAAGGGAATAGAGAACAGTTTTTTGAATGTTGCACAAAAAGTGTTGCCTAAACATGTAAATCTATTGCAACACTTATAAACTGTTTTATAACAAAGTTTAGGCAACATTTTTATAACTGTTGCTAAGTCAGGTGTTGCTAAAGACCAAAAATGTTGTAGTGTAGTGAGCATTGGGTTGAGATCTTATTTCAAACAAAGTACATAATGCTTAGTGCCTTGAATGTAGCAAAGAATCCTCTTTGTTTTATTTAGATGTAGTTTTTTGGACTGGCTAACAAACTTTGCTACCCAGTTCACCATATGTTCGATGTCGGGCCTAGTGTGAGTGAGATAAATCAATAATCCAGCCAAGCTTTTGTATTGATCTTCATCAATTTTACGATCTCCCTCTTGTGAATTCTTGAGTTTTTTTCAAGTGCTCATGAGAGTTAAAGATGGATTGCAGTCTCTGAAAGAAATTGTACCTAAACACCTAGAGGGGGGGGGGGGGTGAATAGGTGACCTTAATCTTTTTAAACTTTAGGCAGAATTAATCACAGAATTCACAGAACGTTATACAACAATCACAGCAATAGTCACACATAGAGAACACAGAGATTTTATAGTGGTTCCCCAAGGTCTGGGTACATCTACTTTCTCCCTTCGCCTATCTAGTAGTGTACTAGATTCGGCCCAACTTCTCCACTATTCCTCAGATCCTCAGATCTTACACTCAGAACCCCAAATAGGTTCCTATAGCTCAGAGTGATCCCACTCTTACAACTCAGGCACAAAAGCCCTACCACTAAGTCTTCACGAAGACCTACACTCAGCCAAGAAGGACTACACTCAGCCTTCTACAAGGCCTACACTCAGAGAAATGAATCTCCTACACTCAGGCACACAGGCCCTACCACTCAGCCTTTATAATTTCAGGCTTACAACTCAGATCCCTTAGGATCCTACAAGAAATTAAAATTACAAAGTATAAACCCACAACTCAGAATGAGAGAGAAGAGTTGACAGGTTTCTTGATGAGTTCTTGGAAGTACTTTGCTGAGATCAACCTCCCTTGGCTTCCTTCAAAGCTTCTTGAATTTAGAACACAGTAGGGTTGAGTCTCTATGCAGATGATCTTCAATCACTGCTGACTTAAGAATCAGATCTCAATCTGAAACTTTCTTCACAGCCTGGTTCAACAGCAGTCTTCGTAGAAGGAGCTCTCTCTCTCTAACTTCTTAGATCTTCTTATCACTTCAATTGATTGTTGTTGATCATCATCTTCTGTTGACAGAATAAGCCTTTATATAGGCTTTCTTCATGGTGACCGGCTGATCCGGTTTCTAACAACTTTCTGACAGCTCTGACAGTTGTAGTAGACTGGCTGGAATGACAGCTGTCAAGTCATCCAGTCACTTCTTGAATTTTTTGTAACTGTCTAAAAGTGTCGAGACAGTCAGTCTTTAAGTGTCGACACAAATAGACCAAGTGTCGACACAAGTAGGCTAAGTGTCGACACTAGTCTTCATGGTGTCGAAACAACTCCTTGTGTTGTAGAATCTGCTTCTCGACACTGCTTCTTCAACATGTGTCGACACTGATCCTGTGTGTCGACACAAGTCCTTCTTCTTTGATACTTAGTTGATTTCTTGTAAGTGTCGACACAACTCCTTTGTGTCGACACATCTTCTTGTGTTGATACTTGCTAAGTGTCGATACATCTCCTTGGTGTCGACAAATGCCTTCTATGTTGATACTTTTGCTGAGTGTCGACACATCTCCTTTGTGTCGACACTTGTACTTAGACTTTATTGAAAATTGCTGAGTGTCGACACAGCCTCCTAGTGTCGACACTTTCTTCATGTGTTGAGACTTTTGCTGTGTGTCGACACATTCTTCATTATGTCGACACTTGTACTTAAACTCTGTTGAAGTTTGCTGAGTGTCGACACAGCCTCCTAGTGTCGACACTTGTACTTGAACTTTGTTGAAGTTTTGCTGAGTGTCGACACAGCCTCCTAGTGTCAACACTTTTGATGTCGACAAAGTTCCTCTGGGTGTCGACACTGCTTCTCAGTGTCGACACTGATTCTTTAGACATTTCTTCATTGAGTGTCGACACAGCCTGTATGTGCCGACACTTTCCTTCTGGTGTCGACTCTGCATTCCTGGTGTCGACACAATTACTCTAAGTGTAGACACAACTTCTCTGGGTGTTGACACAAGTCTTATTAAGTGTCGAAACTTTTATTCTGGGTGTCGACACATGGACTTAGAAACTTTTAAGCTTTCCCTGCAATTACTTAACCTGCATAAGGTAACTCAAAATACATCAAATACACCTTGATGTATATCATTGAGTAGGGTGAGGCTTCTTCAAATCAGGTACATGTATTCCAATGTACCCAACAATCTCCCCCTATTTGGAGAAGTCATAACCCTTAGTCAATGATATACACCATACATAACAAATTCACAGTATGATGTAAAACAATATTAAATGACAGGGTAAGTACATAAACATGTATAAACAAAACATGTATACACAAATATCTCAGAATAGTAATGTAATAGATTTAACACATATCACATTGTTCTAACAACTTCAACATTTTCATTATTCAAAAGTTTACAGAATGTTGAATGCAACTGATTACACATAGTAAACTTATGAAAAATTTCTATCCTAAGGCTGCTCAGGCTCCTTGATCACAATGCACTTTCCTGATTGTATCTTTGCTTGGACAGGAGCTTCGGTATCATCAACAATAGCATGCTTCTTTACCTTAAGATCTTTCTTTTTCAATTCTTCAGCCTTGATCTTTTGCCTTCCAAAGTAATGATAAGGCTTTGGGAAGTACTTGCTAGGCTCCTGTGTAGTAGGAGGTAGCTTTCCCATCTTAGCCTTTCTTCTGTATTGAACAATAGCCTCTTACCTGTTCTCATGCTTCCTCCACTCCAGTTCAGAATACCACTTGTTTCTATCCTGAATATTGTCCTTGGCAGCCTTCCATGCAGTCAAGATGATATTCCTGGAAGTGGGGCTCCATTGTTCAAAACCAGGCATTAGTTCAGCTTGCTCTCTGAATCTTTTCTTAGACAATTGAGTCTCTTGTTATTTTAGCAAAGCCTCTTGTTCTTTCAGTATTGCCTCTGGCAGAGGCTGAACCACTTTCTCAAGGATGACATTCTGAATTCCTTCAGGAGGACTGTACATAGTCTGGATCTCTTGATGTATCATGTCAAAGTCTGCTGGAGGGTAGATTACCTGAGCTACTTCAGCTTGCTCTCCTCCAAGATATGCAGGATTAATACCTGACTCTGCCACATTGTCATCATCACATAAGGGTGGATATCCAAGGGTAGCTCTGATGGAATTTGAAATCCACTTGGCATGATCAGAGCCTGCCTTGACTAATACCCTCTCCCCCTTTATGACTTCCCTCTCAATGTGATCTCTTAGATCATCTTTCTGGAATCTTATCTGGGCATTTAGATAGTTTACTCTATCTTTGTAGAAGGGTTTCAACCTTTGGAGCTTGTCAGTTATAGCCTTTTGAGAGTCTTCAATAGCAGTTTTAACAGCAGTTAAGCTCTCTTGCAGTTGTTTGTCAAATTCAGCTTTGGTAGTAGCACTTGCTGTAGTCTGAGCAGTAGACAGATTCTTCATTTCAGTTACTATTGCATTATGAGAGGCTGTCAAATTATCATTCATCCTGATCTGGTTTTCCAGGACATAGCCTTGCTTCACTTCTAGCTCATCAAGTTTTGTCTTTATTTTTTCTTGATGTGTGGCCAGATAGACTACTGCATTTCCTCCCTTATGGAAGCAGTCAGTCATTTCTTTCTTGTTCAGATTCATTTGAAATCTGATTGACTTAATGTCTTGGGCCAGATCAAACTGCAGTGATTTCTGACCTTCATCTATATACTTTTCCAGAGCTTCTCTCTGCTCATCCATCTTAATCTGCATAGCCACCATCAATGAACTGTAGTCAGTAGATGGGGCAGGCTGTGGTGCAATTGTTTGCAGTGCATTTTTATATGTCTGGCTTCTCCTCTTGAAGACTTGAAATTTTCTCTTCTTGGCTCTTGCAGCCTCTTCATCCTCTGAGGCAGATGTGCTGGCTATTTCAACTCTTTCCTTTGGGCTAGGAAGTAAATCCTTCCTAGGTAACTGCTCAGCATGTTGTTGCATCTCAGGTTCTTGTCTTGCTATCTCTTCTTGAGACCTAACTTGATCACCCTGAAGATCTACCTGCTCCCCCTCAACAGCTGCTTTTTCCACTTCAAAGTCAGTCTGTATTAAGTCTGGGAACAGCTCTTCTAGTATAAACTCTTGTTGAGGTTGACTTGGTGAATCCCTGATCTCAGGAGCAGTTGATACCTCTTTCGCAGCTACAGATGTGTCCTCCATGACCACATATTGGGGTTGGCTATGTGTCTGTGTTTGCTGATTAACATTAGGTAATGAAGCAGACAAAACATCATCCTCAATAGGGAAATCTAAATTATTAATTTCAGTGATTACCTCAAGTATTGTGTGGGTAGCTTGTTCACTCTCTAGTGGAGTTGGCTCTTCCACAAGTAAGGGCTCCCCCTGGATGGAATCCAGATGAATTGGGCTAGCTTGTGGTAGCTCCCCCTGCCTTTCTGCATCTTCTCGTCTTGCTGGAGACTGTCCAACATGCCTTCCTTATTCATCATCAGAACTAAATACTACTAGCTCTTCAGAGCTGCTGGAGGATTCCTGAGCCACAGGGGCTGTCTTCTTCTTCTTTTTCTGGGGTGTTTCCTTCACTGGAGATGGCAGTTCTTTGGTCAGTACTCTATCCCACCTAGAGAAGATTCTCATATCCATCTTCCTCATGTGGTTAATCTTTGAACTTGCAGCTTGGTTCATTACCTCAGGTATACTGCCAACTAGGTAAAGACTTAGTATTATACCCAGATTGGGCTTCTTCATACTCTCTTTTATCTTTTCAAATATAACTGTACACCAATCAGTATCTAGTTTGAAGATAATTCTTGTCATTAGACTGAACATATGAGCAGATATTCTATCATGTCCTCCAGGTTTGCTCAGGATGACCTTGCCAACAATTTTACATAAGAATTTTCCCTGCATGTTCATTCCTTTTCTGTTGAATACAGATCCTATCTTCAGGTTAGAATCAAGTCCACACCATCTCAGTGCCTCTCTAGTCTTAGAAACTGATACATCTTCCTCTTCCTTTGTCCTTGGTAGCTGAAATAAGTTCCTCAGACTCTTCTGTGTGACCTTGACCTTGGTTCCATGAACTCTTGACTTAATCTTAAGTCCTGATTCATCTAGTGATGCTGCATTCAGAAACTTCAGGACCTCCTTCTTCCATATCTTGATCGGTTCTGAAACAAGAAAATCTAACCCAGTCTCTGCTATTAGGGTTATCACGCCTTTGATCTCGGGTTTCGCGTCATCAAATGCGTGGCGCACGAGTTCATATCCTTCATTCACATTCTCTTCTAGCTTGGGCGCCATTAGGGTTTGAAGAAATTTGAATCGAGAGAAGAGAGATGTCAACACACAAGTTTGCTCTCGAAACTTTGGTGAGCATGTCGACAATAATGGCAAAAACCTATTTATACCTTTCTAGAATAGAAGATGAAAGGGCGCGTCAAAATACTTAAATTGTGTCGACACTGTTGAAAAGTGTCGAC
The DNA here is from genome assembly GCA_039583875.1 of Platanthera guangdongensis. Lineage (NCBI taxonomy): Eukaryota > Viridiplantae > Streptophyta > Magnoliopsida > Asparagales > Orchidaceae > Platanthera > Platanthera guangdongensis. The sequence goes on from CM077161.1 coordinate 36,292,603, forward strand.
ACTTACTTATAATGTCTCGACAACTATGTGTCGACACAAGTATAGTCGACAGAATATATGTGTCGACACTTGTTTATGTGTCGACACCGCTTTGTTCGGCACTTAGTCGAGACTTTACAAGACTAATTCTGTGTAAAGTCTAAGTGTCGACACCACCTTGGATGTGTCGACACATACACTGCATGTGTCGACACTAATTCTCTGAAGTGTCGACACCGACTTCCTAGATGTGTCGACACCATTTTTCTGAAATGTCAACACCACTTCTATGTGTCGACACAGACAACTCTGTGTGTCGACACCATTTTACTTAGCCAATTTTGAAAACTTATTCTAAGTTTATCATACCTAATTCAATTTTGAATTTATTGAATTTGGTTTCATCTAAGGGCTTAGTATACATGTCAGCTAGTTGATTATCTGTATTAATATACTCTAGTGAAATATCTCCTTTTTTCACATGTTCTCTTAGAAAATGGTATTTTATTTCTATGTGCTTAGTCCTACTATGGGAGACAGGATTGTTTGCAATAGAAATAGCACTAGTAGAATCACAAAATAGAGGTGTTTTACTTACTTGAATACCATAATCTTCTAGCTGGTGTTGAATCCATAGAAGTTGAGCACAGCAACTTCCTGCAGCAACATACTCTGATTCTGCTGTGGAGATAGCCACACTTGTTTGTTTCTTGCTACTCCATGATATCAGCCTTCCACCTAGGAATTGACAGGTACCTGTTGTACTTTTCCTATCTTCCTTTTAGCCTGCAAAATCTGCATCTGAATAACCTGTCAGTTCAAAGTCTCCATTCCTAGGGTACCCAAGGCCTAGATAAGGAGTGCCCTTAAGATATCTCAAAATTCTTTTGACTGCTGTCAAATGAGATTCTTTAGGGCAAGCTTGGTACCTAGCACAGACACATGTAACATACATGATATCTGGTCTACTTGCAGTCAAATATAGTAGGGAGCCAACTATCCCTCTATACAAAGTCTCATCTACAGGTTTCCCTGCATCATCTTTGCTTAGAGACATGCTTGACCCCATAGGAGTTTTCATGGTACTGGATGATTCCATACCATACTTCCTTATCAACTCTAGGGTGAACTTAGACTGGCATATGGATAAACCATCCTCAGTCTGTCTAACTTGGAGACCCAAGAAGAACTTAAGTTCCCCCATACTGCTCATTACAAATTGTCCTTGCATTAGTTTTGCAAACTTCCTGCAAAGACCACTTTCTGTAGACCCAAATATGATGTCATCTACATATATTTGGACTAGAATGATCTTGCCTCTAGATTCCCTAAGGAATAGAGTCTTGTCTATTTTCCCCCTTGTGAATTTATTCTCAATGAGAAAACTAGACAGGGTTTCATACCAAGCCCTAGGGGCTTGTTTTAACCCATACAAAGCCTTCCTAAGTCTAAAGACATAATTAGGTTTAATAGAATCAACAAAACATGATGGCCGTTCCACATAGACTTCTTCCTTCAGATTTCCATTCAAAAAAGCTGACTTAACATCCATTTGGTATACTTTAAACCCTTGATAGGTTGCATAGGCCAAGAACATCCTTATTGCCTCCAGTCTGGCTACTGGAGCAAAGGTCTGATCAAAGTCAATACCTTCTTCCTGCCTATATCCCTTAGCAACCAGTCTAGCTTTGTTCTTCACAATAACTCCATGTTCATCCATCTTGTTCCTAAAGATCCACTTAGTTCCGATAATGTTGTGGTCTTTTTGTTTAGGAACTAGCTCCCAGACATTGCATCTTTTGAACTGGTTCAGCTCCTCTTGTATTGCCTCAATCCAATGAGGGTCTAGGATAGCTTCTTCAAACTTCTTTGGCTCTACTTGGGATAGAAAGCTGGAATAGAGAACTGAACTTAGATTCCTGCTCCTTGTTTGTACCCCTTGTCTGAGATCACCAATGATTTGATTGGCTGGATGATCTTTTAGATGCCTATTTGCTGGAGGTAGCCTGTCTTCAGGTTGTACTCCTTCAGCTTCTTCAACTTGCTGCACTCCTTGGTCTTCTTCTGCATCAGGTGCATCTAGTACTCCCCCTGGACAACAGCCACTATCATCCACTTACTGACTTGCAGTAGAACTTTCTTCAATAGTAAGCTTGTCCATCTTCTCAGTCACACCTGTGGAGCTGCAAGCACTTCTAGACAATTCATTGTTAATGAGTCTAGCTTCATCAAATACTACATGTACTGACTCTTCTACAACTTGAGTAGTCGAGTTGTAGACCCTATAAGCGTTACTGTTATTGTTGTACCCAACAAAGATCCCCTCTTGGGATTTGGCAGCAAACTTAGTTAAGTAAGACTTACCATTGTTAAGTATATAACATTTACAACCAAAGATCCTGAAATATGATAGTTTTGGTTTTCTGCCTTTCACAATCTCATAGGGGGTCTTATTGTGGCTCTTGGTGATTGTAGCCCTATTAATCACATGACATGCAGTATTAGCTGCCTCAGCCTAGAAATATTCAGGGAGAGATGTGTCACTTAATATGGTTCTACCAGCCTCAATCAAGGTTCTATTTTTCCTTTCAGCAATGCCATTTTGCTGAGGTGTTCTTGGTGAAGAAAATTCCTGAAATATCCCAAACTCTTCACATAGCTTTGTCATACTGTCAGACTGGAATTCAGTACCATGGTCACTTCTTATTTTGACCACTGTACTGTCTAACTCATTCTGAATTTGTTTGACAAAACTATAGAAGATACTAGGTGTTTCAGATTTCTGTATAAGGAAGAACACCCAGGAAAACCTTGAGTAGTCGTCTACAACCACAAATGTGTAGACCATCCTACCTAGGCTGTTAACTAGCATAGGACCAAAGAGATCCATATACAAGAGGTATAGGCACCTCACAACATCTTTGTTCTCAATGCTCTTAAAGGTGGATTTGGTCTGCTTGCCCTTCTGACAAGCTGAACATATCCCTTCCTTAATACACATAACCTGAGGACCATTCCTCACTAACTCTTTACTATAGAGTTGACCAATTGTCTTATAGTTAAGATGGGCTAGCCTCTTGTGCCATTTGACACAATGAGAGAATTTCTCATCAGCTACAAGACACACAAGAGAAACATTATTCTCACACATAATGTCTAGACAATAGACATTTCTCACCCTATAACCTGTCAGAATGATCTTTTGATCATTTGACCTCCCGATATGATAACCATCTTTGACAAATGAGTTGTCATATCCTAAATCACTCAGCTGACTTATACTAATGAGGTTGTGTTTCAAACCTTTAACATAAGCCACTTGAGTAATTGTAACAAGTTTGCTAGAAATATTACCAAAGCCTTTGATGATTCCTTTTTCAGAACCACCAAAGGTGACTTTAGGACCATCCTTGATTGGTGTATAGTCCTTCAGCAATCCCCTAGTTCCAGTCATGTGCCTGGAACATCCACTGTTCAAGTACCATATTGGGGCATGGCCACTTGGACTCACCTGCAATACAGATTAGTTAACCTTAGAACCCAAAGAATTCTTGGGTCCTTAATGCTGGTTAGTTTGCCTCTTAACAAAACTACCTGTAGCTTTTCTAGCAGGCAGATTGATACTCACCTTGGCACATGAATTGTGCCAACAGTCTATGGCAAAGTGGCCTACCTTGCCACAATACCAGCACTCAAATCTGTTGTACCTTTGTTTAGGTACAACCCTGGCTGTTTTGTCTACAGCATGTTTCTTGTTGAGTACTGGGGCTTTGCCCTTATACTTGGACTGTACAGTCCTGGCAGGTTTAGTAAACCCCAATCTAGTTTTACCTTTCTGAGAAATGAACTCATCTATCAAAGGTAGAACAGACTTTGGTTTAGAAAACCTTGCTACTATATCTCTCTCTTTCTGAAGATTAATCTCCAGATTTCTGATTTGATCATTTTTATATGTTATAGTCCCCATCTGAATAACAGTAATGTGCTTCAGTCTGGCTATTTCATTTAATTTCTGATCAAGCAACTTATCAAAATCTGTTGCAGCAACTTTAAGATTAGCAATCTCCTTAGCCTGACTCTTGGCCAAGGATTTACTTTTCTTCAAAGCTTGCAACACTACTCTATATTCATCAATTAATTGATGAATGTCTCCTTTTGATTCAGATCCACTAACATCACTTGATGCTGATGTATCTGAATCTGACTCAGTACTAGAAATTGAGCTTATAGAATAATTTTGTACCTGACTTGGTCCAGGCTGATCCTGGATTTTGTCTCCTTCTGATAAGGCCATCAGTCCCTGACACTGATTGTCCTCATGCTCATATATAGAGTTCATTAACTAGATTAACTCCTCTTCCTCTTCTTCAGCAAACAGTCCAATATAAGCTTCTGAATCAGTTTCTGAAGAAGACATGTCAGACAGACTTTTGTCCTTCTTTGCAACAAAGGACCTTTTCTTTTTGCACTTGATCTGAGTCTTCTTCTTATCAGTTGACTCTTTCCACTTCTCTGGACAGTCAGCAACAACATGTCCCTGTCTGTTACAACAATAACAAACTATCTTTGAAGATGTAGTTTTACTTGACTTGGGCTTTCTCCTGTCATTCTTTGATGACTTCTGGGAAGTGGATGGCTTAGACCTCCACTGTTTCTTCTTTAGAAACTTCTGAAAATGTCTAGTGAAAGCTGCAAAATCTTCATCACTCTCACTGCTTTCAGAATTCTTGCTTTCTGACTCATCTATCTCAGTCTCAGCAACTTTTGGAGGTGGAGATGGAGACTTACTTTTATATTTCCTAGTGGCTTCTGTCTTGAAAACCACAGTTCTTTCTTTATGCTCAACTCTGGTAGTCTTCTCCTCCTCCTTCCTTACCATTAACTGCATCTCATATGATAACAGTTTTCCAAACAATGTTGGAGGAGGAATGTCTGCTAATTTGACCATTTCCCTTATGGCACAAATCTTAGTATCCCAGTCTTTAGTTAGGGATCTCAAGAACTTATCATTTAGCTCATAATTACTGAATTCTCTTCCATAGGATATTAACTCATTAACTATCCTATAGAATTTCTTGTAGCACTCAATTATGCTATCAGACCTTCCTTGTCTGAAGCTCTCATACTCTTGGTTTAATAAAGACTTCCTGTCTTGTCTTACTTCTTCAGAGCCCTCCATGTACACTATCAGTGTGTCCCACATTTCCTTTGATGTTTTACAGTGAATTAAATTCTGGAATGTGGCATCATCTATTGCACTTACAATAATATTCTGAGCCCTCTTGTCCATGGTGGCCAGAATTATCTCATCTTTAGTCATCTCTGAAAAGTCCTTAGGAGTTCTCTAATTTGCATCCAGAACTGATACTTTCATTGGCACATATGACACTTCTTTGACTGTGATATATATTCTAGGGTCAGAGGCTTCCATAAATAGTCTAACCCTTTCTTTCCAGATGCCAAAAATCTCCTTTCTACAGTTTGGCAACTTCATGGATCCAAGCTCTTTGTGATTCTCTGTTGAACCCATTTTCTTGATTTTCTTGCTTATGCTGAGTCTGCCTACAGGATCTTTTACTCAGACTGTTATGTCCTTTTTGAGTAACCTCCCTCTGATACCACTTGAAAGATATTGTACCTAAACACCTAGAGGGGGGGGGGGGGTGAATAGGTGACCTTAATCTTTTTAAACTTTAGGCAGAATTAATCACAGAATTCACAGAACTTTAAATAACAATCACAGCAATAGTCACACACAGAGAACACATAGATTTTATAGTGGTTCCCCAAGGTCTGGGTACATCCACTTTCCCCATTCGCCTATCTAGTAGTGTACTAGATTCGGCCCAACTTCTCCACTATTCCTCAGATCCTTAGATCTTACACTCAGAACCCCAAATAGGTTCTTATAGCTCAGAGTGATCCCACTCTTACAACTCAGGCACAAAAGCACTACCACTCAGTCTTCACCAAGACCTACACTCAGCCAACAAGGCCTACACTCAGCCTTCTACAAGGCCTACACTCAGAGAAATGAATCTCCTACACTCAGGCACACAGGCCCTACTACTCACCCTTTATAATTTCAGGCTTACAACTCAGATCCCTTAGGATCCTACAAGAAATTAAAATTACAAAGTATAAACCCACAACTCAGAATGAGAGAGAAGAGTTGACAGGTTTCTTGGTGAGTTCTTGAAAGAACTTTGCTGAGATCAACCTCCCTTGGCTTCCTTCAAAGCTTCTTGAATTTAGAACACAGTAGGGTTGAGTCTCTATGCAGATGATCTTCAATCACTGCTGACTTAAGAATCAGATCTCAATCTGAAACTTTCTTCATAGCCTGGTTCAACAACTATCTTCTTAGAAGGAGCTCTCTCTCTCCAACTTCTTAGATCTTCTTATCACTTCAATTGATTGTTGTTGATCATCATCTTCTGTTGACAGAATAAGCCTTTATATATGCTTTCTTCATGGTGACCGACTGATCTAGTTTCTAACAACTTTCTGACAGCTCTGACAGTTGCAGTAGACCGGCTGGAATGGCAGCTGTCAAGTCATCCAGTCACTTCTTAAATTTTCTGTAACTGTCTGAAAGTGTAGAGACAGTCAGTCTTTAAGTGTCGACACAAATAGACCAAGTGTCGACACAAGTAGGCTAAGTGTCGACACTAGTCTTCATGGTGTCGACACAACTCCTTGTGTTGTAGAATCTGCTTCTCGACACTGCTTCTTCAACATGTGTCGACACTGATCCTGTGTGTCGACACAAGTCCTTCTTCTTTGATACTTAGTTGATTTCTTGTAAGTGTCGACACAACTCCTTTGTGTCGACACATCTTCTTATGTTGATACTTGCTAAGTGTCGACACATCTCCTTGGTGTCGACACATGCCTTCTGTGTTGATACTTTTGTTAAGTGTCGACACATCTCCTTTGTGTCGACACTTGTACTTAGACTTTATTGAAAATTGCTGAGTGTCGACACAGCCTCCTAGTGTCGACACTTTCTTCATGTGTTGAGACTTTTGCTGTGTGTCGACACATTCTTCATTATGTCGACACTTGTACTTAAACTCTGTTGAAGTTTGCTGAGTGTCGACACAGCCTCCTAGTGTGGACACTTGTACTTGAACTTTGTTGAAGTTTTGCTGAGTGTCGACACAGCCTCCTAGTATCGACACTTTTGATGTCGACAAAGTTCCTCTGGGTGTCGACACTGCTTGTCAGTGTCGACACTGATTCTTTAGACATTTCTTCATTGAGTGTCGACACAGCCTGTATGTGCTGACACTTTCCTTCTGGTGTCGACTCTGCATTCCTGGTGTTGACACAATTACTCCAAGTGTCGACACAGCTTCTCTGGGTGTCGACACAAGTCTTCTTAAGTGCCGACACTTTTCTTCTGGGTGTCGACACATGGACTTAGAAATTTTTAAGCTTTCCCTGCAATTACTTAACCTACACAAGGTAACTCAAAATACATCAAATACACCTTGATGTATATCATTGAGTAGGGTGAGGCTTCTTCAAATCAGGTACATGTATTCCAATGTACCCAACAGTCTCCCATTTTGAATTTCTAGTTATTGTGATCGAAAAAAAGTGCCCAACAGATTGTTTCACTTACATTTTAAGATAAAATATTAATGGTATAAGGTCTGTCATTTTGTATTAGGACTTCATCTCATTTTTGAAAGTGATGATTGAATCCTTTGAACCTCCTGTGATGAGAAGATCATCTACATAAAGGAAAATGATGAGGCCAATTTCTGATGTGTTTCTTTTTATGAATAAAGAGGGTTTATACTTACATGTTGTAAAGCATATCTGGAAGAAAAAGGAGGTAATATTGGAGTTCCAAGCACATGATGTCTGCTTAAGCCCGGATAAAACTTTATGAAGTTTGTATAAGCCATCTTACTTCCCTTTCCTCTTGAAGTTTTCCGGTCTATCAACATAGATTTTTTTCATTAAGTATGCCATTCAAAAAGGAAGACTTGACATCCATGTGGTAGATTGGAATGCTTTTGTTTGTTGTTATTGTTATTAGTGAACAAATTTTTTTCCATACGAGTTACCGACAAAAATGTTTCATCAAAGTATTTCCAAAACTTTGGTTGTATCCCTTTGCAATAATTCTTGCTTTGTGTTTTGGCAGTTTAATAGTTTCATCACAATTTAGCTTGTATACCCATTTCAAACCAATCACATTTTTATGATTTGATCTGGGTATTAAGCTCCATGTTTTATTTTTCTTAACCAAATTAAGTTCTTATTTGATTGCACTTTTCCAGTCTTCTGAAATAATAACACCTGCAAAACCAGTGGGTGAACAATGAAAAAGAACAATGTTAGAATCTTCATGGACATCAATAAGTGATATTGTTTTTCTAGGCGGTGATGACCCCGAGAAAACCTATTCATCATCAAATTGTGGGCACCATTCACCAATATTTACAAATTATTCCAACTCAACAATTTCAGCTTTAGGTACCTCTTTGATGGGTTCATAGTTTGCTCAACCAAAGGTCTTGGTAAATAGTTATGTCTCCAGGGTTTGATGCCTAATCACATACATCATCTAATAAAATATTACTTCTCTTGATATGATTGTTGGATCTCGTGGCCAACCTTAGAGGGGGGGGGGGGGTGGGGGTGAATAAGGTTTCGAGCGTTATTTAAAAATTCAAATAATTTTGGTCTAGGTAAACTAGTTGTGGAAGCTATCGCGGGGCGATATGTAGCTACCGCACGACGGTAAGTTACTGTTGGGTATTGTATCCACGATTACCTAGATTTGAGGAAGCCCCCTGTCAAGCTAAGATGAATTCACAATGTATTTGATGAAACATTTCAAGTTGTACTTGCAGTTTCTCCACGCTAAGTGCACACCAATGTCAGGGTGCAGTAGGTCAATATACACGGGTCTGCACGACGTAATCCCTCGTTGAGCAGATCAGTGTGTTGGCCTATGTGTACTCTCTCTATTGGAGTGCACTTACTTTCAAGTACAGGACCGCTCTTATGCAAGAGAAGACAAGGAGCATAGAGGATCAAGGAGCAGCTCCCAGGTGGAAGACGAAAAATCGTCCAAGGCAAATTCGACGAGAATCACCAAGTGATTCTCGCCGAATCGGCGAGAATCACTTGGTGATTCTCGCCGAATCGACGAGAATCATCAGTGATTCTCGCCGACTCCTTCTGGCCATCTCAATATGGTGCCAAGCAAGATTCGGCGAGAATCACTTCTAATTCCCGCCGAACCAGTGGTCATGCAGCCCATGAATACCAAGTCCAATTCGTTGAGAATCGAAAAGTGATTCGACGAGAATCACAAACGATTCTCGACGAATCGTCGAGAATCACTTGGTGATTCTCGCCGATTCGTCGAGAATCGTCTGCGATTCTCGCCGATTTTTACTTGGCGTTTTCTCAGATTGCTGCTGGAACGGATTCTGCTTCTGGACTTATTTGAACCGGATTTTGGGGATTCCTTTTGTGGGTCCCACAAACGGTCATATTTGAGAATACTACAGTATAAATACATGAGTATTTTTGAACAGTACATGACGGATAAGAGAAAAAGAAAAACGAGCGGCGACGTAACCCTAAATCCGCGAACTCGCTCCGCTCCGCCGCCGCCGCTCGCGTCAAGTGGTCGCCGATGCTGATCGCTCATCTTCCCGATCTCCGGTGACAGAAGCTTAGCAAGGCTTGTGTCTCACGCGTCTATCCGGAGATCTCTTGTCTCTCGATTCGTTGACCGGGAAAAACTCCCCCGTCCGAATCGATTGAGACGACTGATCCTAGAGTGACCGTTGGTAGACCTAGCTTGCTTCGCTACGAAGTTTAGATCTCCAAGTTCTGCAGCCACTCTTCATCGTAGCCGCCAATCCCGAAGCTAGCCGCCGCTCGTGTGCCGCCGCCGGTTCCGGGGAGATCTTCTCCAAGAGAGACCAAGGTCGTAGACTCTTCATCGACTTCAAGAACACGTCGTCGAACAAAGAGGAACACCGAAGTCTCCAAAAGAAGTTTGTATTTCATATACATTCCATATTTACTTGTGTTGTAAAGGAACTTTTGTTCCGTGGTGTAAGGGTTGGGTGCAACCCGATTTGTGGGAGTGTTGACTCTCACGTGTGGAAGGGCTCCTTCCGTTAGTGAAGGGATTGGATTTCAATCCCGTTGGAGAAGTGACCGAGTCGTCCCTTGTTGGGGAGATAGGTCGAAGGGGGAAAGTGGATGTACCCAAGTCGGGGAACCACTATAAATTTGCTGTGTATTCTGTGTTCTGTGTTTGTTGCTTTTATTGTGCAGGTACATCTGTGAATTCCGCAAAAGAACCATACGTCACCTATTCCCCCCCCATAGGTGCACATAGCCGACACTAGGTGGACTTTCAAGTGGTATCAGAGGGAGGTTCCTCAACAAAAAGGCTAACACCTTGAGGTGAATCCTGCCACCAGTGTCAGAAGCATGGATCTGGATTATGACGTATTGCCACTCAAACTCCCTACATGCACAAAGGATTATTATCCTATCTGGAGGATGAGAGTGTTATTTCACCTGGATGCCATCGATCCACGAGCTTCCCTCATCCTGGAAGAGGGTCCATTTATCCCTTTGAAGACCACCGACTCGGGGATCCAAGTGCCCATGTGCAGTGCTGAGATGACAGAGATGGAACTCTCATTTTTCCAACTGGACCAGAGGATTCGACAAATTATCATGGATGTCTGGTCTGGAGCCTCTCGCTCCAGGTTGGAAAAATGTAAAACAGCTAAATCTCTATGGATGATGATCTCAGAGCTGATGGGGGGGTCAGAGAATGCTGAAATATGCTGCCAATCAGAGGATGAAGCGTATGTGGGGGTCCTCACTTCTGAAGATGACTGCAAGGATCCTTCGGATTGCATCAGAGCTCCAGTATCCTTGTCAGAGACTGAAGAAGATAGTGAGGAAAGCAGCTCCGACGAGGACGAAACATTGGTCACTGATTCTAATGACAATAACCCAGATGAGCAGGTATCATCTTCATCCTGTCCCACATCGTTTGACTTTTCTGAAGACAGAAACTGCTCTCCTCCAGAAAATACTGATTCCCTGAAGAGAGCCCTTCAGGAAAGCAATCTACTTGCTGAGGAGCAAGCTCGAGAGATTGCTCAACTGAAGATCTTGTTGGTTCTCCAATTGGCGTCCAACAAGGTCAAGGACTCTAAGATCTCAGCTCTAGAGAATAGTCTAGAAAATGAGAAACGTATAGTATCCAACTTCTCCAAAGTTGATGCTATAAAGAGAAAACAAGAAACCGGGTGGATCTCCCGGATTATCCAGGGATGGAGAAATGGGGAAACGGTGTTCCGACCTCCCACTCCAAGCGGGAAGGCAACTCATCATGCCTTCAGGTATGACCACAGGAATAATCGTGGTCACTGTAAGGGTGAGTTGTCCCCATGTGGAAATGTCCATAGTGCAAGAGGCATCATGGCCACCCATGAAGAAATACCTAAGGCTCATTCTGAGCCCTTTGTATTCACGGCCACTGCCACAACAAAGTGTGGATCTGCAGGTCCTGGTTCACAGAAGAACTCTCTCCATTCAAGGACACGGGATAGGGAAAATAGAAGTCATGATGTCAGACGTCATGGAGCCTCAGCAAGGAAGATGCCTGAAAGATTGGCACCACCTTCTCGGCCTCATAACGCTCATGTCATGCATTCATTCCACCCTTCATCATGCCTCGATGGAAGAGGAATTTGTGCAACAAGAACATGCCCTATCCCTTTGAGACCTAGGACCGTGACTACATCAGTCACTAGATCAGGTCAAAAACGGCGATACAACATTCACTCTTGTTGGTGCTGCGGCAAAGTGGGACACTTTGCCATTGACTGTTGGCACAACCTCTCTGTGCCCACAGCAAGGGCTTCTCCACATTATAGGGACAGAAGCAGTCTTCCAGACAGGTTTTCTCAAGGAAGGCAGTTGCGTGTTCATGCTAATAGAAACCTAGGACCCAATATGATTTGGGTTCCTAAGGTCAAGTAATTCTGTTTTGCAGGGTAGTCTAGGTCCCCGTGAATACTTGGGAACTAGACAGTATGTGGCTCAAGGCTAGCTTGGATCAAGCGTCTGCAATAACAGACGTGCTACCTGTTGAGCATAATCACTTTAAGCTACTGATATGTACTACCTGTGGGACTAAGACGATGACTCTCCATATCCCAGGTAATTTTGTTCAGCTCAAGGACTTGTGTCATGATGCATCCTCATTCAAAGTAAATATATATATATTGTTATCCTTGTGTATAAGTATACGTATGCTCATCATATATGTGTGCACCATTAAGGAAAAATTACCTCGAGGCATGCAAATCATTACACATCAATAAAAAGTCAACCAAGATATGTCATTGCGAATTTCGACAAATCACAATTGACATCAAAAAGTGTCTGGAGAAGCGTCGTTCAAATCCAAATAGATTGTCATTATAATAAATATGTATTCCTTAATCTTGTGTTAACTTGACACTCGAAGAATGTGAAAATTGTGCAATGCTTCCCAAAGGTTCAAGACAAACATCAATATATATATTCCAAATCCCGCCGACCCATTTTATATCTCGCCGATTCGACAAACGGTATTAGAAACCAAATTAGACAAATCTCGCCGAATCCCGTCCAAGAAACTCGCAGACCGCTCGGCTTCCCCCGAATCCCGACGACCCCTATAAATCCCGCCGAAAGAATCTCCGCCGGTTCACCTTCCTCACGACTCGCGCAGGAGACCTCTGGACGACCCTCGCCTTCCTCGCGCAAGTGCTCTTCCGCGAACTCGCCGACACCTGCAGCCCTTGGTATCACGCTCTCGTCGACGCCGTCGAATAGCTGCTGTGTGTGACCTTCTTCCGCAAACTCGCGCAGGAGACCTCTCCCCGTGAGATTCTAACAAGGGCGCACCCCACGGGATACCACCGAAGCTCTTCCTGAAGCTCACCAACTCTCTTCCACCGAGGCCCTTAGGTAACCTCCTCCTTACTGGCTCCAAGGCCGAACCCCATGTGATGCTTTCGTTTTGAATGACCACTAATGCTTGGAGTCGGGCTTCTTTCTAGATCCTCAATGGCCCCAAGGACGACCGCAGGTTTGATTTCTGGTTGCGAACTGGTTCGCACTGGTTTTTCTCATGCCTCGGACGAGTTCCGAAACATCGTTCTCATGTTGGAAGAAGCCGGGCTAACCTTCATATTGGAGCACCCTTGCAAAGTCTTAGATAAAGAAATGCTGGAGTTCTTTTCTACAGCAAGGCTTCGAAACCGAGACTCCATCATCAAGAGCAAGGTGGCGGGGACTAAAGTAAAGATGTCTGCCAGTAAGCTATCACGCTACCTACAGCTCTCAAGTGCGGAGCAGGAAGACTATTTGGAGGACGAGGACAAAGCCAGAACCCTCCTGTTCTGCGGTCTACCCAGAGGCACACGATCAGTAAAATGAAAAGAGATGAATGAAGAAGGGAAGCTCCTATCCGACATCATAGGAAAAGTACTCATCTGTAAGCCAGGCTCCCATGATCATATCTCCGGAGATATGTTCAAAATTCTCATAGCCGTGGTCTGCAGAAAGAGGTTCAACTGGGGAGAGTTGATGTTTCAAAAGATCAAGGACACTCTGGGCACTCCGAGCTTCGGCCGCATCATCAGTCTATATCTCAACCAGCTCAACGGAGATAAATTCGACATGAGCAAAGGAGTCCCTCTACATTACTTGAAAAAGATGGATGCTACTGTATTTGATCGATGGGAGCGGCGCATCGGGCAGCCGGCTGTGGAAGAGCAAGAGGAAGTATCTCCAGCATCCTCCCCCCGTGAAATTCCTGATACTGTGACTGCAGGAATCGAGGGGGAGACTCTACCCACTCATCTGGATATAATATCTGAAATCGCCCAGGTGGTAAGGGATGCGGTGGCAGAAGTTCATGCAGAAGGTGAACCTGGGTTGGAGGATGAGGAGGTCCTGAACAGAAACACCCTCAGAACTAAAGCTGAAACACTGGACTCTGCTGATCAAGAAGTGGAAGAAGATGCTGATATGGATGAGTTTTTGGATGAGGACGGAAAGGACGAGGTCAGTGAGGGCCATGAAGTGGTTGAATCTCCAGATACTGATGAACCTCCTACTGCTAAGCCTGCACCAGTGGAGGGGGAGGTAAATGAGGCCACCAACATTCCTCCCATAGAGGCTGTGATTGTATCCAGCTCTACTGATGCTTCTGCGGCCGAGCCAGAACAAGGCCAAGAAGTGCCTCCGGGTATTCCACTACGAGATGACCTAGCCATTCACACTGTACATATAATTCAGGGCATCGTGAATGAGCTTAAAACCTCTTTTGATAAAACTCAGAAAACAATACTGCAAGAGATTAAGACTTCTGAAGATCTCATGCTGAAGAATATGGTGGCAATCAACCACAAACTGGATATGATGGAGAAGAAGTTTGAAGAAAAGTATACTGCGGCCGGCGAAGCTGTCACACTGTTAATGGCCGTCTTGAAAAAGACTACTGACACTCTGGCTGTTGTCAATCAGAACGCACACGTTGTGGCCAATAATATTCAGAAATTTGATGGCAACATGGTCACGTTAAATGCAAATCAGCAAGCCCTAGTCACTGAATTCAGCAAGACAACTAAGCACATTGATGACTCCTTGCACTCATATGCCAATTGCATAGCTGAAGAAGCCAAAAAGGGGGAGAAGGAGTATATCGCTAAGATGGCCGAGCTCCAGAACAGCATGGATGCAAACTTTGCCCAATCAAGCAAATACGTCTATGAGAGTTGCTGGTGGATGCTACAACAGGCACTGGGCACGTTAGGCGTAGTCCTACCTGACCAACCTGCCGGTGTTCAGGTTCCTGAGACTTCTAAGGCTGCTGAAGAAGTACATATTGCTGAGGATGTAAGTACCAGTGCTGCTGATGTTTTCACTGATGAAGCTGACGCTAGGGCCATCTCCAAATCTAAGCTGAGAAGTATGTTTGACCAGGAGGCTTTAGCTAAAGCAAGGGGAAAGAGGAAAGTTCAGGAAGGGACATCAAAAGAGACACCAACTCAAAAGAGGATCAGACTAAGTGAGGAGGAGGTAAGAAACGAAAGGTGGAGCCCAGTCTCAAGGAGCATCATCCTAGACACCTTCCTGCTGCAAGAAAGAGGAGAGATAAATCGAAATGAAGCATATAGTCAGTATGAATGGGAGACGCACAAAGCATTTGAAGCGAAACGCAACATTTTCTTCAGGAACAACAAGGATCCAGACAAAGTTGCACCTCCTAGGTACTATCCGAAGCCCAAGGAATACATGGAAAGGCAGAGCAAAAAGTACTTGGCGCAAACTCTTAAGGGTGACGGAGCTAAGGACAAATAGTCATTATCTTATAGCTGGTCACGGTGTATTAAGAACATTTAACCATTATTACTGTCGTGTGAGCAAAAGAGGATCAGACTAAGTGAGGAGGAGGTAAGAAACGAAAGGTGGAGCCCAGTCTCAAGGAGCATCATCCTAGACACCTTCCTGCTGCAAGAAAGAGGAGAGATAAATCGAAATGAAGCATATAGTCAGTATGAATGGGAGACGCACAAAGCATTTGAAGCGAAACGCAACATTTTCTTCAGGAACAACAAGGATCCAGACAAAGTTGCACCTCCTAGGTACTATCCGAAGCCCAAGGAATACATGGAAAGGCAGAGCAAAAAGTACTTGGCGCAAACTCTTAAGGGTGACGGAGCTAAGGACAAATAGTCATTATCTTATAGCTGGTCACGGTGTATTAAGAACATTTAACCATTATTACTGTCGTGTGAACAATTCTGACTTATATGTGAATATATTTCTCTTGGTATATATATATATATTCTTGAATGTGTGAATGACTCAAGTCCTGTTCTAATTGCATTTATTACCTTGTGTTGCGTAATTAATTTTTTAAATGCAATAATTATTATTTGATAGGTGTTATTCATCTTAGCTAATAGGGTTTTGGCTTCGTCAAATAGGGGGAGATTGTTGGGTATTGTATCCACGATTACCTAGATTTGAGGAAGCCCCCTGTCAAGCTAAGATGAATTCACAATGTATTTGATGAAACATTTCAAGTTGTACTTGCAGTTTCTCCACGCTAAGTGCACACCAATGTCAGGGTGCAGTAGGTCAATATACACGGGTCTGCACGACGTAATCCCTCGTTGAGCAGATCAGTGTGTTGGCCTATGTGTACTCTCTCTATTGGAGTGCACTTACTTTCAAGTACAGGACCGCTCTTATGCAAGAGAAGACAAGGAGCATGGAGGATCAAGGAGCAGCTCCCAGGTGGAAGACGAAAAATCGTCCAAGGCAAATTCGACGAGAATCACCAAGTGATTCTCGCCGACGGCGAGAATCCTTGGTGATTCTGGCCATCTCAATATGGTGCCAAGCAAGATTCGGCGAGAATCACTTCTAATTCCCGCCGAACCAGTGGTCATGCAGCCCATGAATACCAAGTCCAATTCGTTGAGAATCGAAAAGTGATTCGACGAGAATCACAAACGATTCTCGACGAATCGTCGAGAATCACTTGGTGATTCTCGCCGATTCGTCGAGAATCGTCTGCGATTCTCGCCGATTTTTACTTGGCGTTTTCTCAGATTGTTGCTGGACCGGATTCTGCTTCTGGACTTATTTGAACCGGATTTTGGGGATTCCTTTTGTGGGTCCCACAAACGGTCATATTTGAGAATACTACAGTATAAATACATGAGTATTTTTGAACAGTACATGACGGATAAGAGAAAAAGAAAAACGAGCGGCGACGTAACCCTAAATCCGCGAACTCGCTCCGCTCCGCCGCCGCCGCTCGCGTCAAGTGGTCGCCGCTGCTGATCGCTCATCTTCCCGATCTCCGGTGACAGAAGCTTAGCAAGGCTTGTGTCTCACGCGTCTATCCGGAGATCTCTTGTCTCTCGATTCGTTGACCGGGAAAAACTCCCCCGTCCGAATCGATTGAGACGACTGATCCTAGAGTGACCGTTGGTAGACCTAGCTTGCTTCGCTACGAAGTTTAGATCTCCAAGTTCTGCAGCCACTCTTCATCGTAGCCGCCAATCCCGAAGCTAGCCGCCGCTCGTGTGCCGCCGCCGGTTCCGGGGAGATCTTCTCCAAGAGAGACCAAGGTCGTAGACTCTTCATCGACTTCAAGAACACGTCGTCGAACAAAGAGGAACACCGAAGTCTCCAAAAGAAGTTTGTATTTCATATACATTCCATATTTACTTGTGTTGTAAAGGAACTTTTGTTCCGTGGTGTAAGGGTTGGGTGCAACCCGATTTGTGGGAGTGTTGACTCTCACGTGTGGAAGGGCTCCTTCCGTTAGTGAAGGGATTGGATTTCAATCCCGTTGGAGAAGTGACCGAGTCATCCCTTGTTGGGGAGATAGGTCGAAGGGGGAAAGTGGATGTACCCAAGTCGGGGAACCACTATAAATTTGCTGTGTATTCTGTGTTCTGTGTTTGTTGCTTTTATTGTGCAGGTACATCTGTGAATTCCGCAAAAGAACCATACGTCACCTATTCCCCCCCCATAGGTGCACATAGCCGACACTAGGTGGACTTTCAGTTACAGAACTCATTTTCCTGGGCAAATCACCCTTTGGAGAACTACGCACACTAGTGAGAATTTTTTTCGTACGCTGCATAGAAGAATAAATTCACAGAACTAACTTTATTAAAATTGAATCAACAATAAGTTCTTAGCAATTACAAAATCGTGATCCTCGTGATGCCGGAGATCAAAGCTGGTGACAAAGAAACACTCGTTTATTTTTTATACCGACCAGCTCCACAGACCGGTTGGCTCTCTCCCTTTCCCTCCAAGAAAGGTCTTCGAGCCGCCCTTCACCTCCATGTAAGGAAGGGTTTTATAGCCCCGCTAGATTACCCGATCTAGACGTCCCAACCCCGAGATGATTTCCCACAGTATCCTTCCCGGATTCCGATGACATTCACCGGTTGATTTTCCTCACCATAAGAATGAACAGAAAATGTGGATTACAAAACATTTTAAAGAAATTAAGATTAAAGTCTCCCTCTAAATGATTTCTCTGTAACACGATCTGAGGTCGGTGCTTAAGATCTCTGTGTGCTTGCATCCGGTCGTCTCTTCATAATCGATGTAGACCTTGGATCACTGGAGTTCAAAATTCATGAACGAGAGGGAGGCGGAGTTCTTTTCCTTTGACAAAGAAGATTGGAACGGAACGCAGAGAGGCAGCCGAACCCTAGAATGCATGAACTTCTCCTTTTTCATCTTAGGTTTTGAGTACAGAAACCAAGGCGGCCTTATATACGTCTTCATGAAAATAGGCAACCGCCGGCTGTAAGACTAGCGTCGTGTTATAGGTTCGCGTGCTTGATGTGCCAAATGTCCTCCAAAATTGGAAAAATATTCAAAACAAATATTTTCCTTTTTCTAATGCTAGTGCGGCGCGGCAGAAAGATAGCGCCCAGCAGTAGGATTGTCTCCATGCACTGAATGCCTTGAAGCATTGAGTGGATTACCACGGCACGACACCAAGCTGGCGCCCGGCAGCAGTACTGTCTCAATGCACTCAATGCCTTCGAGCATTGAGTGGGTTACCGTGACGCTGTACCAAGCTAGCACATGCGCGGTAGGTTCTCGAGAGCTTGTCAAATTAATTAACCAAGCTAGCACATGTAACGACCCGGGTTTAGGACCACAGGATTTTTATGTTATTTTTGGATACTAGCTAGCTTCTTAGCTTTCTTTCTTTGTGTTTGGGATACTTGCTCTCTGGGATGTTTTATGCTAGGAATGCATGGTCGGTATTTTCAAGTATAAAATAAAATTACTATTATTACCACATGCATTGCACGCTTTTAGAATGTTAAGTCACTATATTTAAGGACCGTACAAATCTACTTTTATTGCTATTATAAACTTAGAACTTGCATACCTTGAGGTGTCCTTTGGGAACCTCTAAGCACTTGTAGGATGCGTATTCCGATAAAAGAAGTATTTTTCCACAGCGTTTAACTTCTTTTGTTGTGGATTAGATGAGTCACTAAGTCGAGGGATACGACTATCTACTATACTTAAATTGATTTTAACTCTAAATAACTTAAAGAACCTTTCTTCATGGTTAAGTAGGAGTTTTGCCTCAGCGTTCGCAGTTATCCCCTACTGACGTGGCATCATGACGTGTATTTTTCCCTTACTCTGATATATTTATTTGGCGGTGAAAAATGAGGGTTATGATAGTTGGTATTAGAGGGAGGTTTTTTTGTAACGACCCGGGTTTAGGCCCACTGGGCAGCCCCACAGCGTCGCCGTCCCACCAGCAGTCCGGGTTTAGATCTCAGAGGCCCACCACAACACTTCCTAGGCTTGGCAGCTTGTCTCACCCCACGACACCACTGGTAGTAAGCCTAAACATCAATTCCTGTAGGCCCAATGCACCCCAGCAAAATCTCCGCGTCTGTTTATTAACGACGGTAGGTTATTGCCATGGGGTCTCAAACCCGCAACCTTGCTAAGAGAGTCTTATTACCACTCCTCATCATCAACTGAGCTGCAACTCAGTTGTTGATGAGGAGTGGTAATAATACTCTCTTATCAAGGTTGCAGGTTCGAGACCCCGTAACAACAACCTACTGTCGCTGATAAACAAGCGCAGAGTTTTGGCTGGGGTGCATTGGGCCTACAGAACTTGATGTTTGGGCTTACTACCAGTGGTGCTATGGGGCGAGACAAGCCACCAGGACCAAGAAGGGTTGTGGTGGGCCTCTGACCTCTAAACCCAGACTGCTGGTAGGCTAGAGACGCTGTGGGGCGGCCCAGTGGGCCTAAACCCGGGTCGTCACAAAAAAGTTGGTATCAGAGCGAGGTTGGTTTGACAATTTGGTCGAACCAGCTAAACTCGTTTAGTTTGTTTCCCTGTATTCATTTGTATACACACATCGACGTGTCATCAGTACGTCTTAACCGAAGCATCGACACTACACTCATAGAATGAGTAGAAGTATACAAGGTATATTATATAGTATGGGATGCATAATATGTGTTTGTATATGGATCCACCAAAGGAGGCAACATGTGACGGTTATGTAGTATGGGATGCATAACAATCACCACATGGGTGCCCATTAGCACATTTTCGTTTCTCGTTGCATGCGATGTTATGTAGTATGAGATTCATAACATTTCATGTGTACGCCGCTCATGCATGCATTAAGTCCTTTGTAGAATGCATAGCACTACATACATAGCATATCATCACATAAGCAAGAGTGCTAAGTTAAGGTTTACATGATGACACATGCACACACATAATTTTATAGGAGAATAAAGAACTCATGCATTCATATCATAGGCACATGAGTAAATAGGATGAGAGGATATCATCCTAAGTAGGAAATAACATCATAATAAAATCCCAGAGTAAGATGCAGTATAAGCAAGTGTCTATGTATGGTCTGAACTATTTGTGTGGGCTAGTTGTGGACAGGGATTGTTTTTGACGAGTCGTTCGCTACCTTTTCTAGAATGTCGAGATGTCCTATGATGAGGTCGACTCCCCTGTTAGAGGGCGAGTCATCTGGTGCTCAGAATGAGGCCGTGATTGAAGGATTGCGATAGAGCAATGAAGCTTTGTCAAGGAAAATGTTGGAGATGCAGTCGCAAATCCAAACCTTGTTGACTGTCATTGCAGGACAACCACTTAGAGTTCAGGACCCGACAGGGGGTCAAGGAGTTCCAGTTCCTCCTACTCCTCTAGTGCCCCAGCTGTACTGCCACTAGAGATGAACTTCATCTCACACTTCTAGCGATTAGGACCCCCTACCTATGATGGTAGGATGGACTTTATGGCTTTGGATGACTGGATTATAGCCATCGAGCAGATGTTCTCTTACTCCGGATTTTCAGCGGACCAGAGAGTAATGGTCGCTGCTTATCAGCTCAAGGGTTTGGCAAAGAGTTGGTGGATAAGGGAGAAGGAAAACTTGAAGGATGGATGTTCTTGGGAAGTCTTCAAGGAGGGTTTGATGAAGAAGTTTCTGTCGTCGGTCGAGCGAGACCATTTGTTAAATGATTTCCTGCACTTAAAGCAGAGGCAGCTCACGATGAGTGAGTACGAGGCGGAGTTTAGCAAGCTGAGTCAGTTCGCCCCGGATTTAGTAGTCTCTGAAGATTGCAGAGTCAAGCATTTTCTAGGTGGTCTGAAGAGTGACATCCAGCAGTTGGCGAGTGCTTATAAATTGGGGAGTTATGCTGAAGCAGTCAAAACATCTCTTAAGGTTGAGGTAGTTAACAATGTCAAGAACCGAGGGCAATAAATGAGAAATGTTAACAGGAAGACTGGTGAGAGTAAGAGTTTTCAGGAATCTGGTGCTGCTTCGAGAAAGAGGAGAAAATAAATATACAGTTTCTGTGGGCGGCCGGGCCACCTGTTTGAGAAATGTTTCCAGAGGCTAGGAGCTCAGAAACAGGAGCAGGTCCATGTGATCCAGAGTGCTCCTAAGGGAGATTTTCTTTGTACTTCGTGCAAATGGAAGGGGCATGATGCTGCCCACTATTGGGATAAGGTTCGAGTCTCCTTTCAGTGCAGACAGAAAGGTCATATCAAGTCAAAGTGTTCGCAATCTCAACCTGTGCTGTAGCATATTCCTCTTTGGGCCTTGCCACCATCGCATCCTGTAGACAAAGGGAAGGGAAAGCTGAACGTACTGTCTCAGGAGGAGGCCCAGACTTCTACCCAAGTGATTTCAGGTTAGTTTCTAACCTGGTATTGTTTCTGTTTTAGCTTGTA
Organism: Platanthera guangdongensis; assembly: GCA_039583875.1. NCBI lineage: Eukaryota > Viridiplantae > Streptophyta > Magnoliopsida > Asparagales > Orchidaceae > Platanthera > Platanthera guangdongensis. The sequence goes on from CM077161.1 coordinate 36,314,444, forward strand.
GTTGTAGTTTTGATGTAGTTCGATTAGATATGTAAGCGTTTTTATAAGAAAATTTAAAGTAAAGAACCGTTGGGCGCGCGTTCTCTATGATTCTGGTGCTACCCACTCGTTTGTGGCTAGGGACTTTATTGAGCGTCATTGTTTGACTCTCGATCAAGTCGGCGATTCATTTCAAGTCAAATTTCCTTCCAGTGACTCGGTGGTGTCGGACCAGGGTATCTAAAGTTGTCCGATTTTATTAGGCGACTTTCTAGCAGTTGTTGATTTGAAGATGATAGACTTGGAAGATTTTGATGTGATCTTGGGTATGACTGGTTGTACAAATATGATGTGGTTATCTAGTGCAAGGTTAAGCGCTTGGACTTCAAGTTGGACAACGGTCAACCGGGGAGTGTTTATGGTTTTCCGCACCAAGTTTCTCCGATTATATTTGTGGTACGTGCTCGAAAGCTGGTAAATTCCAGATGTTTCGCTTATTTGGTTTCAGTTTTGGAGACCGTTGTTAGCTTTCCGCGTATTGAGGACATTCCGGTGGTGCATGAGTTTCCAGATGTTATTCCAGCTAATCTTCCTGGTCTCCCGCCTGAGATGGACGTGGAGTTTGTCATAGATCTAGAGCGGGGTACTCGTCCTATTGCTAAGGCATCATACCGGATGGCCCCGTGTGAGTTGGAGGAGTTGCGTACTCAGTTGGATGGGTTGCTCCTGAGTGGTTTTATTATGCCGAGTTCTTCGGCTTGGGGTGCACCCGTCTTGTTTGTAAAGAAAAAGGACGGATCAATGAGGCTTTGTACTGACTATAGAGAGCTGAATAAAGTCACAATTAAGAATAGATATCCCCTGCCTAGGATTGATGATCTGTTTGATCAGTTGCATGGTAGCTCTGTGTTTTCAAAGATCGATCTTCGTTCGGGCTACCACCAGTTGAGGATTCATGAGGAAGATTTTCCAAGGACTGCCTTTCATTTGCGGCATGGGCATTTTGACTTTCTAGTAATGTCCTTTGGTTTGACCAATGCTCCCTCTGCCATTATGGATATGATGAACCGTGTGTTCAATGATTTTCTGGACCATTTTGTGGTCATGTTTATAAATGACGTTTTCATGTATTCCCGTGGCGCTGATGAGCATTCCCAGCACTTGCTTTTAGTTTTGTCTACTTTGAGGGAGCATAAGCTATATGCCAAGCTAAGTAAGTGTGAGTTCTGGTTGCCTCAGATTTCCTTCTTGGGTCATGTGGTAAATAAAGATGGAATTTTGGTTGACCCTGAGAAGGTGACTGCTGTTATGGATTGGAATAGGCCCACCACCCCCAAGGATATAAGGAGATTCCTAGGGTTAGGTGGCTATTATAGGAGGTTTGTAGAGGGTTTCTCTATGTTATCTACGCCTTTGACTAAACTGACGCAGAAGAACACAACTTTCATTTAGAGCGATAAGTACGAGGAAGCATTTCTGGAATTGAAGCGGTGACTGTGCACTGCCCCAGTTTTGTCTCTGCCTACTGAAGGGTTAGAATATACGGTGTATGTAGATGCATCACATGTTGGTTTGGGTAGTGTGTTGATGCAGGAAGGAATTGTAATTGCGTATGGGTTGATACAGCTAAAGGTACATGAAAAGAACTACCCTACACATGATCTAGAGTTCGCAGCTGTTGATGCGCGAAAATGGCACTGCCTAGTTAATGAGTAGAGGTCGCGGGTACCAGCAGCTAACACGGATGTGTTTAGTCTCACGAGCTAGGCGAAGAAGAGGATTGCGGAGTTAACGAGGATGAGGAAGCTTCAGAGTGCTCGAGAGTGGAGCAAGCGCTTGTTCAAGGGTTGCGGGGTTGACGAGGAGGAGGAAGCTTCAGAGTGCTCGAGAGTGGAGCAAGCGCTTCTTCAAGGGTTGCGGGGTTGACGAGGAGGAGGAAGCTTCAGAGTGCTCGAGAGTGGAGCAAGCGCTTGTTCAAGGGTTGCGGGGATAAAGTAGAGGTTTGCTGAGAGCAGCCGGGAAGGCTGATGATCAGCGGAGAAGTTTGATGATCAACGAAGGAGGTTGATGAGGAGCTGTCGAGCAGACGGTTATTTTGACGGTTGTGCTTGCAGGTTGATGCCGAGAGAGTTGAGCTAAGATGAGAAGAAGAGAGGGGGCCACTAGAAGCAGTAACAGCAGAATTCGCTCGCCACAGCTGAAATGCCACTCTTGTGACGGGCTTTCCTTTGATTAATATCGAGTTATTACAGCTTGCAATACACCTTTACAAGAAAGCAAATAAAGGCGTACAAAGGGGAAGCTAGCTGCTAAGGAAGGGATGCCAGAAGGGAGGTCGCGCAGACTGGAGAGCAAGGTCGGCAGGCCGCGCGACTAAGGGAAGAGAGGAGGCTGCGCGGTCTGGCAACTGAAGCCGGCAGGCCGCGTGCAGTTAGAAGAAAAGGGATGGCAGACTGAGAAAAGGAGTATGCAGGGGTTGACCACTTGAGCTTGTTGTGGGCTATCTTCGAGCGTGATCATTGAGTGAAGCTCTAAACCTTGGGGTATCTGAACCTGAACTCAATGAGAGGTATGTCGGTCTATTTATAGTCCCGAGGAGGTAACGGATTTCGTTGATGTTACCCCTGGTGAGACGGTAACTTGAGCGAGTAGAGGATGGAATCCGCCGAGTCCGCAATAGGCCATGCAGACTCGGGCTTGCTTTTGGAACTGGTCCTGCTGATGGCGGACTAGGAAGACTCTGCACCTACTGCTGGCGTACTGCGAGGAGTCTGCCCGAACTGAGCTGATCGAGCCCGCGTTAAGATTATACGGGCTGAGAGACTATCTGCCCGCTGCTGAGAAGCGGGAGCTGGAAGCTGAGTGGCAGACTGCAAGGAGAATCCACGGAGTCCGCCATTACTGACCTGAGCATATGCTAAGGGTGCGAGCTGAGGGATATCCGCGGAGTCCGTAGCGTCCGCAAGAGGCCGAGCGGATAGGAACTGGCTTGAGGAGGTTCTGCTTCCTGGCGAACTGGGAGGAATCCACCACTACAGATCGAGCCCGTGCCAAGACTGCGGGATGAGGGAGGTTGATCCCGCTACTGGAGAGAAGCAGGTGCTAGAGGCTGAGGAATGGCGGGCTGCATAGCGAATCCGCTGAGTCCGCGGAGTCCGCACGTGCTGATAAGCTGAGTCTGCCTTTGCTATTGAACGAGGCGGTTGGCTGCTGAAATTGTTGGGGTTCATCAATGTAGGCGGACTAGAAGGCTTGACTGCACTTCGAGTCCGCCGAGCTTGCCATGAACGGGACGTGCGCTGATCTTTGCGTATAGCCGGAGAGCTGGAGCATCCGCGCTTCTTAGGTGAACTGATGAAGCTGGCTGCCCATGCTGCTGGAGTCCACCACTATTGAATGTAACTTGTCGCACCTGCTGGGTGATAAGGGATTGGAGACCTGCCGGACTGACGAGGCAGGCCGCGCGTGTTGGTGAGGTGGAAACTGGGGTAGCTGGCTGGTGGCCTGGGGGCAGGTCGCCACTTTTGTTTGGCAGTTTGAGCAGTCTAGGCAGATAGACATCCGAGTCCTGCAAAGGGGCCACCTGTTGAGAAGCTTGCGGTTTAGCTGACAAGGGGTGCGACATGCAGGGGCGGACTGCAGAAGCAGTCCGCATCCCCTGCCGACCAAAGGAACAAGGAGCGGCCTAGGCGGTCAGACCTCTGAGACCTCCCAAGCCGTGCGGCATGAGCGGACAGAAAAGCCTGTCAACCCATCCTAATATGTCGCGACCTCGAGGAGGAAGCCGGAGCAGGCCGCGACTAGCGAGCTGGCTGCCTTCGGAAGGATCGTCGATTTCGAGGTTAACATAATCCCTGCACTTTTTATGTTCAGAAGGGAACTTCAAAAAAGTTGGAGACCCACGAAAATCGTGATCCACCCCAAAGGAAAGGAAGGGGGCAAGGAGAGATAGAACTTGATGTCTCTCCTTAGAAGTTTGGTGCTGCCTATCTTTTTCCTACAAGAGAAAAGTTAGTGTAGGCATGTTTGGGAGGTACATCTTATGTGTACCTGGGTTTGCCTTTGCAAAACGAAGAAGATGTGTCTTCTGCTGGATTCTGCAAAATGAATGTGAGAGTAAAACATAGAAGCATAATAACTTGAAAGTACCTGATGGAGGCTTACAAGCACCTGTTATCTTCTGTAAAAAAGAAGAGTAAGCGACATTCATGAAGAGGAAAAATAAGTTGCAAGTACCTAAAGGGGGACTTGAAAGCATTTGCTGCTTTCTGCAAAAGAGAAGTTAGAAGCAAATTTGGGAGTAAAGAAAAAACCGCAAATACCTGAAGGTAACTTTCAGGTATCTGCTGGTCTCTGCAAGAAAAGGTTAGAAGCAGACATAATATATGTGAGTAGCTTGCAAGTACTTGTGAAGAAACTTGCAAGTATCTGCTGATCTCTATAAAATGAGAGTTAGAAGCAGATATAATATATGGAAATAGCTTGCAAGTACCTGTGAAGAAACTTGCAAGTATCTGCTGATCTCTGCAAAATGAGAGTTAGAAGAAAACATGATATATAAAAGTTGCAAGCATCTGCTGATCTCTGCAAAATGAGAGTTAGAAGCAGACATGATATTTGAAGGTTGCAGGTACCTGGATAAGACTTGCAGGTGCCTGCTAACCGCTATAAAGAGAAGAGTTAGCAGCAGACATAATATAACGAGCTAAGCTGCAAGTACCTGGATGGAACTTGCAAATGCTAACTGTTGATGAGGTAAGATGGATATGACCAAATAGCAGAGGAAATGCCTGATGAATTCTGCTGATAATTTGAATGAAGATCAAACCCGAATAATGATCTTCTTGCTATATCAGAGATGATATCTTTAACATGAAGTCCATATTAATAAGTTGAATGTTGATTGTTGATATGATAGGATGGATATGATCACATTGGCAGAGAAAAAGTTTAATGCATTCTGCGAATCTGAATAAAGATTACACCACAATGGTAATTGTAGTAAGATAGGCATGATATCTTCAATATGAAGTCCAGATCAATAAGAAGAGATTATCTTAATTTGACTCCGCTTGCATGGCTTGTTAATCAAGAAGAGCCAGATTCTTTGATCAATGATTGATGCCATTAACATTTAATAAGATTAATGAAGCTTATATAAGTAGATAGCTTGTAAGTCATCATCTGATAGAGTTTTGAGCAAGCAAAGCATATAAGATGAGCATAAGCAAAATGAATGTTGCAAATCCTTTTGGTAGGTCGGATTTAACTTGTTCACCTGTGAAAGAGGCAGTTGATAAAAAAGAGGTCTATACTCGGAGATGACCAAGAAAGGTCATCACTAGTATAGCCCTACTCAGAGCGGACTAGCTACACTCCCTTGACAGAGCACAAAAGGGAGACAAGCACAAAATCCTAAGAAGGAAGCGGCAGGTGCACTGCTCTCTTGCCTTGGCTACAATCATCACTAATCAATGAGACTATTTACGCCAAGTGGCCTAAAGTATTGCTTGTCTCTGGAAAGATCAGCGGAGTTGTGGATCCCGCGAAGCCATAGATTGAGAGTACCATTGTAACACCTCCCCTGTAATGACCGTAAAATATGGGTCCGGCCGGAGCCCCATAACATACAGATGCCACAGCTTTAGCATTAAAAGATTATATGAACTACCCAATCTCAAAACTCAAAACCAAACAACAGCGGAAAGATTAAACAAGACTAGAAGTTATCCACATACACAAGAGTATCGAAACGGCCTTATGTCCTTACAACAATAGAGAGTCCAAAACTCAAAAGATAACATCCACCATCAATGTGCATAAGCACTCCTACACTACCTCGGCCTGGAAGCCAGAAAATAAGAGCATCAAACATACAATGCCACAAAAATAGAGGTAGTACGAAACTTGAAACACTTTGTGAGGCATAGGCCTTTTTGGCCGATGAGCTGGCTCCTGCCTGCGATCCTTGCCCTGTAAAATTTGGTGGTAATGTGGGTCAGCAAAGGCTGACCTTAAACTGTGTAACAAATACATCTCCTCCCGGCCGCCCCTAATGGACCCCGGGGTACCCCTCCAACCTGCAAGTCAACAGTTCTTATACCATATACATAAATAGGTAAAGCTCTAAAAGAACAGGTTTGGATGTCTCAAACAACAAACACGTTTTCTATGTTGAGAATATAATAAAAAGGGGCCAACTATGCAGCATGTATGCAAAACCCGGGCTTCACCCAAGGCACCCTATTGCGTATGCAACTAGCACATCATCATCACATCTAGGTACTTCCAATTTACCCATTGGCATTAAGCCACAAACAAAAGGGGACTGCAATTCCCCTAACGACATACAAGCCGCCACACGGAACTCTTGTCAAGGCCCCACCCGCTCATGGTTCTTAGACCTGGGCTTTCCTGCAAGCTCTGACTTCTCGCGTCAGGATTCCGTCTCACACACTGACCGATTCTAGAACCCTTGTTGGACCCCACCCGCTCGTGGCCTCATTACCCGGGCTTGCCTCATGCTTGGCGTTCTCATCAGTCTCACAGAAGGGTACTAGTCTCGCCAGGACACTCTCCCAACATAACCTGCATGTCATGGGATAGCCAGCCGACCACAGAGATAAAGCCACGCCTTAGCACATCACAATCCATAATCATTCCCAACCTAATCCATCATTTGTACTGCAACGTCCCCGCACCATGGAAACCATCTACCAACAATTTGGAGCTAACCTTGTCCACCAAGGAAACCATCTACCGCCATTATGGAGCTAACCTTGTCCGATTCCGGCTACACATACTCACTCGAGAAGAGGGGAAAACACAAACATCATAAACGACATCTTGCCGCAACGGATTTCTACAAAATCAGTAGGGCTCGCTATGTAACATCACCGAGTCAGACTAACGGTCGCGACTACGGCTTCACCCATAATGCCTAATCCACTAACGGAGCGTATCTCTAATGCAAAATCATGCCGGAGACGAACTCAATCGACCCAGAGGTTCCTCTTGAACCATGGCGATCCAAACCCCTCTCATTTGAGAGTTTGGTGCCCAAAAGCTCGAAAGAAAAGATGCTAAGCACGCATCCTAAAAACCAAGAGGAGAAGTGTCATTACCTTACGTCCCCTCTTCCTAGCCTTGAGAACTTAGCCGGATGAAAACTACCGCAACGGATTTGCCTCCGCGGATCTGGACTCGGCTCGCGATTTGGGGCTCCGAAGCTTCTCCGACAATCAGATCTCTCCTTCACCTTCTTCCTTGCTATCCCTTCTCTCTAGAACCTTAGAAAGAGAAACTTGAAGAAGAATGAGGGTTTCAAACCCTATTCCCGGACATAACTCGTCCAGGACAGCCCTGAACCATCAGATCCTAAAAGAAGGAAACGAACTTCAACAATTCGCACTTAAAACCAAAATTCCTAGGCCGAACACGGCTTGAGACACGCCCATTGTTGGGTATATTGGAAAATGTGTACCAGATTTGGAGAAGCTTCACCTAACTCAATGATATTCATCAAGGTGTATTTGATGTTGTTTTGAGTTTGTATGTGCAGGATAATAAAATGAAGAAAAAGTTTCTAAGTACAAGTGTCGACACTTGGGAAAAGCTATGTCGACACTAGATGCCAGTTTGTGTCGACACACAGAAAATCTGTCGACAACAATTGTGTCGACACTTGGGAAAAGCTGTGTCGACGCCACAGGCCAGTTTGTGTCGACACACAGGACTTGTGTCGACACACAGAAAATCTATCGACAACAACTGTGTCGATACTTGGGAAAAGTTGTGTCGACACCAGAAGCAAGATTGTGTCGACGCACAGAACTTGTGTCGACATATGGCAAATCTGTCGACACCAACTTAGTCGACACCAGAAGACAGTATGTGTCGACACACAGGACTTGTGTCGACACACAGAATTTTATCTACAGCAACTGTGTTGACACACAGGACTTGTGTCGACACACATCAAGTTTATGTCTATAGCAATTATGTTGACACACAGGACTTGTGTCGACATATTCCAGAATTGTATCAAGACAACCACTGTGTCATGACAAGAATTATTTATGTCGACACACATGACTTGTGTCGACACATTTTACAAAAGCTGTGTCAAGAAGATTATAAAGTGCCGTGTCGACATTATGGGAGCTGTGTTGATATCACCAAGGATTGTGTCGACACATAGTCTATTTGTGTCGACACATGTAAAGGAATATCTCAACACTTTGCTGACTGAGACAAAGTTCATTGAAGTAACTGGTGACTTGACAGCTGTCATGACCAACAAGGCTGTTGCATCTGTCAGAGCTGTCAGAAGGTTGTTATGAACCGAATCAGCCGGTAACCTTGGATGAAGCCTATATAAAGACATGTTTTATCATCAGATAGAGGAGAGTTGGAAAGTATAAGAAGAGAGAACGGGAAGCATCAAAGACAGAACCAATCTGAGAAGAACTAACTACAAGGAGAGGAGTCTTCATCCAGAAATCCAAAGAGGGTAGATCCTGAACAATCTGGAAGAAGAAAACAGAATCACATCTGATTATGAATAAGCTGGATTGAGGATCATCTCCAACTTCAAGAAGATCAACCTTACTTTGTTCAGATTCAAGAAGCTTTGAAGAAAGCTAAGACAGGTTGATTCAAAAGTTATCTGTTTTATCAAGAACTGATCAAGAAACCTTCAACCCTTTCTCTCTCTATCTGGGTGAAGGATTTATTCTTTTCTATTATCAATTCACTATATGATCTATTGTAGATCTGAGTTGTAAGCCTAAATTATAAAGGCTGAGGTAGGGCTGAGTGACTGAGGTAGGAGATTAAATTCTCTGAGTTGTAGGCCTGGGAAGAGGCTGAGGTAGGGCCTGTGTGCCTGAGTTGTAGGAGTGTGGACTCACTCTGAGGTAGGATTCTTTGAGATAATCTGAGTTGTAGGACTTGCTGAAGTATGAGTTGTAGGAACCATCTTTGGGTTCTGAGCTGTAAGATCAGAGGATTTGAGAAGAAGAAGGAAGTTAGGCCGAATCTAGTATACTGCTAGATAGGCGAAGGGGGAAAGTGGATATACCCATCATTTGGGGAACCACTGTAAAACTGTGTGTATTATGTGTGTGTGTTGTGTTCTTTTTATCTATGCTGTGACAGTGTGCATAACAAGTTTTATTGTGATAAATTAGTCTTCCTAAGCAATAAAAAGAATTGTACTTATTGACCCCCCCCCCCTCTATGTGTTTATGTCATCTTGAAACCAATTCTTTCAATGGTATTAGAGGGGGGGTTCCTTAATAAATAGACTTAACAGTCTGAGTAGATCTGTAAGGCAGTTAACATTTAGACAAAATGGGTTCTGGAGAAAATCATAAGGAACTTGGTCCATGAAATTACCAATCTGTAGGAAGAAAATATTTGGTATTTGGAAAGAGAGAGTCAGGTTGTTTATGGAAGCATCTCACCCAAAAATCTATATTACAGTTAAAGAAGGGCCTTTCATTCCAATAAAAATCTCAGTTCTTGATGCAAATCTCAGAACTCCAAAAGGTTATTCTGAAATGACAAATGATGAGATCATCTTAGTTACTATGGATATGAGAGCACAGAATATAATAGTTAGCGCTATAGATGATTCAACCTTCCAAAACTTGATTCACTGTAAGACCTCCAAAGAGATGTGGGACACCTTGATTGTCTACATGGAGGGATCAGAAGAAGTGAGACAAGATAGAAAGTGTATGCTTAATCAGGAGTATGAAAGTTTTAGACAGGCCAAAACTGACAGCATAACTGAATGCTACAAGAAGTTTTCAGAATAGTAAATGAACTGATGTCATATGGAAGAGTTTTTAGCACATATGAGCTAAATGATAAATTCCTTAGATCACTAACCAAAGATTGGGACACCAAGATATGTGCCATGAGGGAAGTGGCCAGACTTGTATAAATTTCTCCTCCTACCCTATTTGAAAAACTTCTATCATATGAAATGCAGCTAATGGCCAGGAAAGAGGAAGAGAAAAGCAATAAGGCTGAATACAGAGAAAAGTCAGTGGCCTTCAAGGCTTAAGCCCCAAGAAAGTACAAGAGGATGTCTCCATCTCCTCCTAGGAAAGTTGCTGAAGTCATCTCAGAAAGTTCTGACAATTACACATCAGACAGCCATGATTCTGATGAGGACTTTGCTGCTTTCATAACGCAATTTCAAAGATTCTTAAAGAAAAAACAGTAGAGATCCAATCCATCCTCCTCACAGTCCAAGGATGCTTATCATAAGAAAAGGAAATCTTCAAGAAAGGAGAGGCCTGGACATGTAGTTGCTGACTGTCCTGACAAAAGAAAGGAATCAAATGACAAGAAGAAATTGCAACATAAGGGCAAAAAGGAGATATCCCTTATAGCAAAGAAGGAGAAAAGTTGGACAGACTCCTCATCATCATATTCTGAAGCTGAAGCTGAAGCAGAAGCATATATTGGATTATTTACAACTGAAGAGGATTCAGAAGAGACAGAATTCTTGGAAATAATGGACTCTATCAATGGGATTGAATATGCTCATTGTAGAGGACTGATGGCTATGACTGATGAAGATCAGTGCTAGGATCAGCCTGGTCCAAGTAAGGTAAACAATATGCCATCAGGTTCTGATTATTACACTGGATCATAATCAGAAGCATCTGCATCAAGAGATGTGGATGGATCTGAATCTGAAGGAGATGTTCATCAACTCATTAATGAATATGGTGATTTGTTGAAAGCACTTAAGAGAAGCAGGAACCTTGTTAAAAGTCATACTAAGGAAATTGCATCTCTTAAGATGGCTGCATTAGATTCAGAAAAAATGTTGGATCTAAAGATGAATGAAGTTGCCAAACTAAAAAACATAACTTTTATTCAGATGGGTACAATTATATTCAAGAATGATCAAATCAAAAGTCTGGAAGTCAAACTTCAGAGGGAGAAGGATCTGGTGGCTAAATTCTCTAAGCCAAAATCATTCTTACCCTTAATTGATGACTTTATTCCCCAAAAGTATAAGACAGGATTGGGCTTAAGGGAAATGCAAGGGCTGCCAATTCCAAAAGAAAAGGCAAAGCCCCAGTAGAGCCACTAGCCTTCAAACCCCCCATTTACTTCAGAAAAGTGTGGAAGCCAACAAATAGATATGATCATGATATCACACATGGTCATCATGAATCATCAATGGTTGATGCTCCAGCCCCAGCTCTCAAGAATAGAATCACTCAACCTACAGTTTTAAAGACTGCTGACAGCAATGCTGTTAAAACTGTATTGAAAAGAAGATATAATAGATATGAGTGTTGGTGTTATGTCAAGGTGGGTCATTATGCCATTGACTATTGGCACAACACAACTGTCAGGAAGAATGTCATCTTACCTGTCAAAAAGACTGCTGGTAAGTTTGACAGGTTTCAATCTAACCAGAACCTAGGACCCAATAATTATTGGGGTTCTAAGGTTAAGTAATTTAATTTGATGCAGGTGATTCCAAGTGCCCATACCCCTATATGGTACTTGGACAGTGGATGTTCCAGGCACATGACTGGAACAAGAAGAATCCTGAATGACTACACTTCTATAGAGAATGGACCCAAAGTGATCTTTGGTGGATCTGAAAAAGGGGTCATCAAAGGGTTTGTTAACATTTCTAATAGTTCCATCACTATCACTCAAGTGGGTTATGTGAAGGGTCTGAAACATAACCTAATAAGCATAAGTCAACTGAGTGATCTTGGTTATGACACTTCATTTATTAAGAATGGGTGTCAGATTAAAAGAACAAGTGATCAGAATGTCATCTTGTCTGGTTATAGGAAAGGAAATGTACATTGCTTAGATTTTGTGAGTGAGAATAATGATTCTCTTGTTTGTCTTGTTGCTGATGAGAAAGCCTCTCATTGTATCAAATGGCACAAGAGGCTAGCTCATCTTAACTACAAGACTATTGGACAAATCTTTAGTAAAGAGTTAGTGAGGAATGGTCCTCAAGTTAAGTGTATTAAGGGTGGTATATCTTCAGCTTATCAAAAATGCAAGTAGACCAAATCATCCTTTCACAGTCTTGATACCAATGACTCAGTGAGGTGTTTGTACCTCTTGCATATGGATCTATTTGGTCCTATGCCAGTTCATAGTCTAGGTAGGAAAGTCTATACCTTTGTGGTTGTGGATGACTATTCTAGATTTATATGGGTTTTCTTTCTGAGGCAAAAATCTGAAACCCCAACTATCTTCCAAAATTTTGTTAAACAAATTCAGAATGAACTTAACAATTCAGTGATCAAAATCAGAAGTGACCATGGAACTGAATTTCAGTCTGAAAGTATGACAAAGTTTTGTGAAGAAATAGGGATTCATCAAGAATTCTCCTCACCTAGAACTCCTCAGCATAATGGTATTGCTGAAAGAAAGAATATGACATTTATTGAGGCTGGAAGAACAATACTGAGTGGCACTTCTCCCCCAGAATATTTCTGGGCTGAGACAATAAATACTGCATGTCATGTTCTCATTAGAGCTTCCATAATCAAATGCTACAAAAAGACACCCTATGAGATTATGAAAGGAAAAAAACCAAATATATCCTATTTCAGGATCTGTGGTAGCATGTGTTATATACTTAACAATGGCAAGACTTACCTAACTAAGTTTGCTGGCAAATCCCAAGATGAGATATTTGTTGGGTATAGCAACTATAGTAGGGCATACAGGGTCTATAACTTGACTACACAAGTTGTAGAAGAATCTGTTCATGCAGTATTTGATGAATCTAAGCTAATTAACTGTGAGCTATCTAGCAATTCTTGTAGCTCTACCGGTTTAAAAGAAAAGATGGACAAGCTTACCATTAATGAAGACCAATCTACAAGGCAGGATGAAGAAAATGATGGTTGCTGTCCACGGGGAGTAGAAGACCCTCAAGTTGATGAAGAGCACAATGAAGTATAGCATGTTGAAGAGATTAGAGAAAATCAAGGTGTAGATGGATTACCTCCAGTAACAAGACATCTAAAGGATCATCCAGCACACCAGATTATTGGTGATCCAAGACATGGCGTTCAAACCAGAAGCAAGAACATGAACACAGTCGTTTGTTCAAGCTTCCTGTCTTAGGTGAAACGTAAAAGATTTGAAGAAGTCATAAAGGATTCAAACTGGATTGATGCAATGCAGGAGGAGTTGAATCAATTCAGAAGATGTAAAGTATGGGAGCTGGTCCCAAAACCAAAGAATCACAATGTGATTGAGACTAAGTGGATCTATAGGAACAAACTGGATGAAAATGGCATCATAGTGAAGAACAAAGCACGACTAGTTGCCAAGGGCTATAGGCAGGAAGAAGGAATAGACTTTGATCAGACATTTGCTCCAGTGGCAAGATTGGAAGCAATAAGGCTATTCCTTGCATATACAACTTACCAGGGTTTCAAGGTATTCCAAATGGATGTCAAGTCAGCATTTCTAAATGGTGAATTAAAAGAGGAAGTCTATGTTGATCAGCCCTCAGGTTTTGTAGGTCCTCATTATCCTAATTATATTTATAGAATTAAGAAAGCCCTATATGGACTGAAACAAGCCCCTAGGGCTTGTTATGAAACCCTGTCAACTTTCCTCATTGAGAATAAATTCTCAAGGGAGAAAATAGACAAGACTCTATTCCTTAGGGAATCTAAAGGCAAGTTGATCCAAGTTCAGATATCTGTTGATGACATTATCTTTGGATCAATAGAAAACAACCTTTGTAGAAAGTTTGCCAAACTTATGCCAGGGAAGTTTGAGATGAGTAGTATGGGTGAGCTTAAATTCTTCTTATGACTCCAAGTTAGACAGACTGATGATCGCTTGTCCATATCTCAGTCTAAGTTCACCAAGGAGTTGATTAAGAAGTATGGCATGGAGTCAGCCTCCACCATGAGAACTCCTATGGGGTCAAGTATGCCTATAGTCAAAGATGATGTAGGGAAACCTGTAGATGAATCTTTGTATAGAGGGATAATTGGCTCCCTTTTATACTTAACTGCTAGTAGACCAGACATCATGTATGCTACATGTGTCTGTGCTAGGTATCAAGCAAGCCCAAAAGAATCTCATTATACTGCAGTTAAAATAATTTTGAGATATCTCAAGGGAACACCTAATCTTGGCCTTTGGTACCCTAGGAATAGAGATTTTCTACTGATTGGGTATTCAGATGCAGATATTGCAGGATGCAAAGAAGATAGGAAAAGTACTGCTGGCATATGTCAGTTTCTAGGTGGTAGATTGGTGTCCTGGAGTAGTAAGAAGCAGACTAGTATGTCAATATTCACTGCTGAGTCAGAATATGTTGCTGCAGGCAGCTGCTGTGCTGAGATTTTATGGATTCAACATCAAATCGAAGACTATGGTCATAAGGTAAGTAGAACACCTTTTTTTTGTGATTCTACAAGTGCTATTTCTATTACTAAAAATCCTATTTCACATAGCAGAACAGAACATATAGAAATTAGATTTCACTTCATTAGAGATCATGTGGAAAAAGAAGATATAAATTTAGAATTTATCAATACTAATAATCAAGTTGTTGATATGTTCACTAAACCATTAGATGAAACTAAATTCAATAATTTCAAAATTGATTTAGCTATGCTGAACCTAGAATAGAATGACAAATTTGTCTAATTAATTCTGTGTCGACACATAAATAAGTCTGTGTCGACATTTAGTAGTTTGTGTCGACACTTCTAGAAAGTTATGTCGACACATCCAAAAAGTTGTGTCGACACTTAGGAAGTGGTGTCGACACAGAGAATTTCTAACACTTAGTTTGGCGTCGACACATAAATTAAATTGTGTCGACATATCAAGAAAGTTGTGTCGACACTAGGTTTGGTGTCAACACATAGTAGTAAATACCTCTGTCGAGACCTTAGAAGTCAGTGTCGACACCGTCTCAATAGTGTCGACACATTAAGTGTATTTCCACGCGCCTCTTGACATTCTGTGTTTAGAAGTATATAAATAGGTGGAAACAAACCCTGTCGACACGCTCTCCATATTATCGAGACCAAATCCCTGTGT
This sequence comes from Platanthera guangdongensis, assembly GCA_039583875.1. Classification (NCBI taxonomy): domain Eukaryota; kingdom Viridiplantae; phylum Streptophyta; class Magnoliopsida; order Asparagales; family Orchidaceae; genus Platanthera; species Platanthera guangdongensis. The sequence continues at coordinate 36,329,510 of CM077161.1, forward strand.
CGACAAGTTCTTTCTCTTCCCAATCCTAAATCTCTTTCATTCCCCATGGCGCCCAAACACGACGACAACATTAACGAGGGTTATGAACTCGTTCGTGCTGCCTTTGACGTTGCGGAACCCGAAATCAAAACTGTGATTACCCTAATCACAGACAATGGATTAGAATACCTGGTGTCAGAACCGATAAAGATTTGGAAGAAGGAAATTCTTGAATTCTATGCAGCAACATCTCTGGACTCAACAGGACTAAAGATTAGGTCCTTAGTTCAAGGAACAAAGGTTAAACTCACCTTGAATAGTTTAAGAAAGACTCTATACCTTCCCAGAGTTCAAGAAGAAGATGAGGTTGCATCTTCCAAGACCAACGAAGCTCTCCAATGGTGTGGACTGCATCCCACCACCAAGATTGGATCTTCTATGAATAGAAAGGGGATGAACTCTCAAGGAAAATTTCTTTCTGAAATAATTGGAAAAGTGATTTTATGCAAACCAGGTGGACATGATAAGATGTCTGCCTACATGTTCAGCCTCATGACCAGAGTCATCTTCATGATGAACATTAACTGGTCTGCAATGATATTTGAGGAGATAAAAGAAAGCTTCAAGAAACCAAACCTGGGGAGAATACTAAGTCTATATCTGGCTGCGACTATACCTGAAGTGATGCACCAGACAGCAGGATATAAGATCAACCACATGAGAAGGATGGATTTAAGAATACTCTCCAGATGGGAAATGGTGCTAACAAAAGATGTTCCTACTCAACAAAAACAACTACCACTGAAGAGAAAGAAACAAAACTCCAGGAAACCTGAATCTTCTAGTGATTCAGAAGAAAAAGTGACCTTCAGTTCAGATGAAGAACAACAAGAATCTGTAAGGAAATCACCTGCGCCTAAGAATGTAGATGATAGTCAAATGCAGGGGGAGCAGATTCCAGAAAACACCATCCAACTGGATCAAGTTCAGGAAGTGCCTCATCTAGGGGGAGCCAATGAGCTTTCTCCAGCTTAACAAGAAGCATTACCTTCAGAAGTTGCTCATGAGAAAGAGCAAGCTGCATTAGAGAGTGAAACAACCACTCAAACTATTCTTGAGGTAATAGATGATATTAATCCAACTACACTAGATTCTGAGCCCGATACACTAACTGTGCTTCTAACTGATGTTGAACAGACAAACCATGATAACATCCCTACACAGGATATAATATTGGATGACACATCTGCATTAGATGATGCCCCATTAATTGTACAAGATACAGATGTTCCACCTGTACAAACTCAATAAGAATTCACTCTTGAAGAGTTATTTCCTGATATTCAGGAGGCAAGGATTGAGGGGGAGTTGACTAGGACTGAGAAGGAGCTGCACTCTAGTCCTAAAGAGACAGTTGATATAGATAGTTCCTCAGCTTTTGAAGATGATGAGATCTCAAAAGCTAAGAAAAGAAAACTTATGGTTGTCAAGAAGAAGAGCTTAAGCTACAAAAGGGCTTTGCAAACAATCACTCAACAACCAGCCCCAGTAGTTGACTACAGCTCACTGTTGGTGGATGTGCAAGTTAAACTGGATGAACAAAGAGTAGACATGGAGAAATATATGGATGAAAGTCATAAAGACCTGCATTTCACCATGGCTCAAGACATTAAATCAATAAGATTTGTAGTCAATCAAAATAAGGAGATGATAGATTGCTTCCATAAGGGAGGTAATGTTGTAGTTTATCTAGCCAAGCAGCAACAAGAGGCCAGGACTCAAATTGATGACATAGTAGTAAAGAAAGGATATATTCTGGAAAATCAGCTCAGGATGAATGATAATCTTACTGAATCACATAATGTGATTGTTACCGAGTTAAATAATACTGCAACTGCATTAACTTCGGAAAGGGCTAAAGAGAAGTCAGAGTTTGATAAGAAACTTCAAGAAGATTTAGCCACTTTCCAATCTGCCATTCAAGCCTCTCAAACGATCATATCTGCTCAGCTATAGAAGTTTAAAGCTTATTATACAGAAGGCACCAACTACTTAGCTGATTAAATCAGATTTCAGAAATGTGATCTTAGGAATCAAGTTGAGAGAGAAGTCATAAAGGGGGAGAGGTTGTTAGTCACTACAGGCTTTGAACATGCCAAATTGATAACTAATTCTAGCAGAGCCACTCTTGGATATCCACCATTGTATGATGATGATAATATAGCTGAGTCAGGCATTCAAGCTGCAAAAATTAAAGGGGGTCAGCAGGAGGTAGCTCAAATCATATACCCTCCTTCTAACTTTGAGGGCATTCAACAACTGGTTCAATAGATGTATAGCCCTCCAGAGGCTACTAAGAATGTTATAATTGAGAAAGTGGAAATGTCTGAGGCTGCATTAAAGAGAGAGCAAGAAGCTCAACTTTTAAAGAAAAGATTTAGAGAGCAGGCTAAATCAAAGCCAGATTTTGAAAGATGGAGTCCCACTTCAAGGAACATAATACTCACTGCCTGACAAGCTGTGAAAGATAAAATACATGATAGAGGCAAGTGGTATTCTGAACTAGAGCTGAACAAGTATCAGAAGAGGCAAGATGCCCAGCAAATACTTCCCTAAGCCTTACCATTATTTTGAAAGGCAGAAGATCAAGACTAAAGAGCTTAAGAAGAAAGATCTTAAAGGAAAGAAGCCAGCTGAAGACACTGAAACTAGTGTACAAGCAAGTGTTCAGTCTGGCAAGGGAATAGTGATCAAGGAGCCTTATTAGTCTTAAGATAGTTTTACTAGAATTTAAACAATGTGTAAATCTATGTAACCTTTTGATTGTTAAACATATTTGTAATTCAACAAAACTTTGATTCTTTTTCTAAACATGTTATCATATTTTGTGTTGATATAATATGTTGTTTCTGGCTATGAATTATCCTGTCTGACAAATATTTTCTCTTATATACATCATAATGTCTGTTTTATTATAAAGTGGTGTATATCATTGACTAAGGGTTATGACTTCTCCAAATAGGGGGAGATTGTTGGGTACATTGGAAAATGTACGCCAGATTTGGAGAATCCTCACCTAACTCAATGCTATTCATCAAGGTGTATTTGATGTTGTTTTGAGTTTTTATGTGCAGGATAATAAAATGAAGAAAAAGTTTCTAAGTACAAGTGTCGACACTTGGGAAAAGCTGTGTTGACACTAGAGGCCAGTTTGTGTCGACACACAGGACTTGTGTCGACACACAGAAAATCTGTCGACAACAATTGTGTCGACACTTGGAAATAGCAGTGTCGACACCAGAGGCTAGTTTGTGTCGACAAACAGGACTTGTGCCGACACACAGAAAATCTGTCGACAACAACTGTGTCGACACTTGGGAAAAGCTGTGTCGACACCAGAAGCAAGATTGTGTCGACACACAGAACTTGTGTCAATACATGGCAAATCTGTCGACAGCAACTTAGTCGACACCAGAAGACAGTCTGTGTCGACACACAGGACTTGTGTCGACACATAGAATTTTATCTACAACAACTGTGTCGACCACCCGAGTTCTTCGTCGAACCCGAGCACGACACGGCCATGGACACGCCCGTGTCCAAGGCCGTGTGACGCTCATCAAGACCCAAACTTGGCTCTGAACGTTGTACGTCCCTCTTTCGAATTTTGGGGCGTTACAACTCTCTCCCCCTTAAAAGAATTTCGTCCCGAAATTACAGAAAGTAAAAGGGTACACAAAACTTAAATGATACCTTAATGGAAAAACTCTGGATACTCCTCCAGCATGGTCTGTTCTCGCTCCTACGAGAGCTCCTAATGACCGCATGATATCGCGGCCCCTCCGCCACTACTTGATGATGACCCGGTTGTCGAGGCACAATGACACAAAGATCTTAGGTGCCGTGATGATGCTGAAGGAAGACCGCATTACAACCTCTGCCCGCGGCTTGCCAAATCCGCCGTGAATAATTAATTACGTTATTTCATGCACTTTTATTTTATATTGATGAATATAAAATTATTCCATGTTTGGATGATAATTTTATATTCATAAATGTTATGTAATATTTATTTTTGGACATTTCATAGTTTGTGGTGTGTACTTAACCATACGGATGGATGAGATTCCATCTCCATCATGGATGGTTAAGGGCTTGTTGTAACTCCTATGTGTTTGTAACTCCTATGTGATTGTAACTCATATATAAGGAGACCTCTTTATGAGATTTAATCGAGAAGAAGAAAAATTTGAATCCAAAGAAACTCCCTAGGAGAAATTCGGCCAAGGAGAGACTCCAAGCTGCCGGCATTGTGTTGTGAAGTCGCCCCCCTTTCTTCCTACCTCCCCTCTTCGGTGCGACGCCGGTGTGGCTTCCTTCGGTGCGACTCCGAGGAAGAAGGATTGCAGCCCCATTCGGTGTGACGCCGGTGGTTCCGTGGAGAGAGTGAATCTCCCACCTATCTTGTGTGATTGATGTTCTTGGTTAGGTAATCTCTTCATCTTTAGTGATTCTTGCTTTTAGTTTGTGGAGGCTTTTGCGAACCGCCTTTTCCGTGATTTTAAAATACATCGCTTGCAAAATCTGATCCGGCTTCGTTGTTATTGAATCTCTTGTATTCCGGATTGGGAAGATCCGTTGTGGGAGAGAGACTTGGCCTAGCCTTGACTTGCCCTCCAAGATTGGAACACTTTGTGTCAATAAGGGAATTAATCTCAACTGGAACTCGACAGCCATTTGAAGTTTGCCGCTGTTCCGAAATAAATTATTGCTGCGTTTGAAACGGCTCAAGTTGGTACAATAGATGCTTGTGTAGGTGCGGTGAGTTGTGTGCTTGTTGGAGAGGTAGGTCTTAAGGACGTTGTATCGCGTCCGACTAGAATCTTCTATATTGATTTTATCATTCGGATTTGGGAGCCAATCTGACCCCTTTTCGTTCGCTTTTGGTCGAAGCCCTCCTATCTTGATTTTATGCTTTGTGACGATAGTTTCCGTTAGTGTAGTCGAGCACCCATCACGTTCTCCCCTACACCAATTTGGTATCAGAGGGAGGTTGTTTCAACTCTCATGTTGCAAACAACCTCGCTGCATTCCTGGTTGGTCAATCTAATCTTTAGAAAAACAAAAAAAATTATTTTCGGTGGTCTGCCAATAGCGGGCTAAAATCTTTATTTTTCAGCGAACTTTTTTAAAAATTTTTTTTTAACAATCCACCTGTTCCTCACATCGGGAATCTATAAAAGTATTCTATTTCCAATATAGCTTCAGCCCTAGGAAAAATCATCTTCCCAAGATTTTTCTAAACCTGTATGCGCACTAGGCTAGGATCGGAATTCACGACACCGTTTACGTCTAGAATGGCTGCGAGTGAGCGTGGGGATCCCAACACCGAGGCCATAGCAGGGCTACGTAATGAAATGACGAAGCTTAGGAACATGTTAGCACAGATCCTACAAAATCAAGCAAGGCCACGCCCGCCACCCATTAATGTTGAGCAGCCCAACCGGCGCCAACAAACTCCTGATTCGGATTCCGATGAGGACTCTCCCTGAGTGCCCCCTCGAGAACACCGCCACGATCGTGCTTTCGATATTACTAGGGCCATTAAGATCGACGTCCCCACTTATGATGGCATGGGAGATCCCCAGATCTTCCTTACTTGGGTGTTGGATATTGAGTGCTATTTCGATTGGCACACCCTTACGGACCTTCAAAAGGTTCAAGTTGCCAGGATGAAGCTAACGGGATGCTCCAAAAATTATTTGCTGAATGAAGAGCGTAGGCTAGGAACCGGGAACGGGGTCCTACTTATTGGATGGGCCGTGATGAGTAACCAGTTGACCGATCAGTACGTTCTCGCGTACCATCGGACACAGATGTTCGACGAGCTTGCCACTCTGCGGCAGGGCTCAAACTCGGTAGCTGAGTATATGGGAGAATTGAAAGACCGTATGGTGCATTGTGATCTGAGGGAGATCCCCGAGGTCACCCTATCAAGATTTTGTAAGGGGCTTCATCCTGATATTCAGCGGAATCTCTTACGATATGGTCATACAGATCTGAACACGACGTTCAATGCCGCCCTCGACATCGAAAAGAACTTAGCCTCTAAGGCTCACTCCTGTTATTCCCATTCGAAGGGAAAGTCCACAGCTGGAGCATCTTCCTCCACATATCCGGACAAAGGAAAGTTTCGGTCCACCTAGTCCAAGTCTGTCGTGATCACTGTTAGGAACGCTAAGAACCCAGCAAGGGAGCGTATCCCCATCGGTAAAGTTAGCAAGTCTAACGCTACATGTTACTCCTGCCCCATTCATGGACACTACGCCTTTGAATGCCCAACGAAGACCAAAGCCATAGCCCTATTAGAGTCGACTACCGACCTTGCTGATTACGTATATGAGGCTGCTGAGGAGAGTGACCCAGAAGGGGTCCCAAGTGATTTAAAGGACGATCACCCCCTTATGGTGATGCGTTGTATCTTGACGACTTCTCGTCCGTTAGATGACTGGAAGAGGACGAGTATATTTTCCCTAATCTTTAAGAGTGGCGAGAAGTTGTGCAAGTTGATCATTGATAGTGGCAGTTGTGTGAACGTCATCTCTGAGAATGCCGTTACACGTATGCACTTGACTATGCAGCCCCACCCGACTCCCTACCAAGTAGCTTGGATTAATAAGGTTACCGTCCCGGTCACCAAGCGATGCCTTGTACCCCTCTCGATCAAATCGTACACTGACGAGGTGTGGTGTGATGTCCTTCCTATGGATGCCTGCCACGTATTGTTGGGCTGCCCTTGGCTTTATGACCACGACGTGACACACTTTGGGAGATCCAACACGTACGAATTTAAATTTAATGGAAAGTTCATTGCGTTGAGGCCAACTGTCCCGAAGGAGCCGGTAGCTTTAGCTAAGGACACCACTGTTCCGGTCGAGAGGAAGACGTTGAATCTAGTGGGTAGAAAAGAATTTATGAAGGATCCCTTTCTTGACGGGATGATGTACGCACTAGTTCTTATGGGTGCAAAAGGGGATTCGAGAGCATTGGATGATTTACCGAAAGAGTTACGGGTATTGTTGGACGAATATAAGGACGTGTACCTGGATGAGCTACCTTCGGTGTTACCACCGCTGAGGAATATACAGCATGCGATAGACCTTATCCCTGGTTCCTCTTTACCGAACCAAACCCACTATAGGCTTCATCCCGCCGCCCATAAAGAGTTATAGACCCAGATCGAGGATTTGATGAAAAAGGGGTTCATTAGGACTAGTATGAGTCCATGTTCGGTACCTGCCCTTCTTGCTCCCAAGAAGGATGGTATGTAGAGAATGTGTGTTGATAGTCGTGCTATCAACAAGATTACCATCAAATATAGATTTCCTATTCCGCGATTAGATGGCCTCCTAGATGTCTTATCTGGCGCTACCATTTTTTCAAAGTTAGATTTGCGGAGTGGTTATCACCAGATCAGGATCCGTGACGGGGACGAATGGAAGACTGCGTTCAAGTCAAACGATGGGTTATACGAGTGGCTTGTGATTCCATTTTGGCTATCTAATGCCCCCAGTACTTTCTCCCGGATGATGACACATGTCTTTCAGCCTTACATGTGGAAGTTTGTGGTCGTCTATTTCGATGACATCTTAGTCTTTAGTACCACCACTGCTGAGCACGTCTCCCACATGAGGTCGGTTCTTTCCACCCTGCAGAAGGAAACCTTATTCCTTAATCTCAAGAAGTGCACATTCTATGTCACTGAAGTGGAGTTCTTAGGGTACATAGTCGGTTCGGAAGGCATTAGAGTTGTCCGTAACAAGGTTAAAGTCATTAAGGATTGGCCCGAACCGACCACATTACGAGAGGTGCAGAGTTTCCATGGGTGGTTAGCTACTTTCTACCGCCGTTTCATTCAAGACTTTAGTAGCATTATGGCCCCCATTAGTGATTGCATGAAGAAAGGTGAGTTTACTTGGACGAAGTCTGCCACTATCGCTTTCCAACGCATTAAGGAGCTTATGACTGAGGCACCTGTCTTACGTCTACCTAACTTCACAAAGGTCTTTGAGCTTACGTGTGACGCTTCTGGCGTCGGAATAAAAGGTGTCTTGAGTCAGGAAGGACACCCTGCGAGTTATTTTAGTGAGAAGTTAGCGGGCGCCAAATTGAATTACTCAAATTACGATGGGTAGTTTTATGCCGTCATTAGATGTTTACACCATTGGAGGCACTATCTCCTCTCTAAAGAGTTTGTGATCCTCTCCGATCACGAAGCATTGTGGTTCATCAATGGCCAGCATAAAATCATCCCGCGTCATGCTAAGTGGGTATCTTTCCTACATGGTTACACTTTTAGTCTCAAACACCTTAAGGGAGCTGACAATCGAGTCGCGGATGCTCTTAGTCGCCTAACCCTGTTACTCACCACTATGGAGGTTAATGTCGTAGGATTCGATCGAATCAAGGATGAGTACGCCACATGCCCGGATTTTCAGGACGCATATCTGTCTGCCCAAGATATCTTCCCCACGGTTATATCTGCGTTCGTCATTAAGGATGACTATCTATTTAGACATGGGAAGTTGTGTATTCCGCAGTCATCGTTACGCCTCCATATCATTTGGGAATTGCATAGTGGAGGGTTGAGTGGCCACTTCGGCAGGGACAAGACCATTACACTAGTTGAGGAGAAATTCTATTGGCAAAACTTAAGGCAATGGTGGGAAGGGTAGTTAATAGTTGTCGTACCTGTCAGGTATCCAAGGGCACCAAAACCAATGTAGGATTATATATGCCCTTGGCTATACCTTCTACTCCATGGGAAGACGTGAGCATGGACTTTGTCTTAGGCCTACCAACTACTTTGCGTCATCACGACTCCATTCTTGACGTTGTAGATAGGTTCTCTAAAATGGCATACTTTATTCCGTGTGCTAGAACCAACGACGCATCTCATATTGCAAAATTGTATTTTTAAGAAGTAGTTAGTCACCGGGGAGTGCCGAAGACAATAGTCTTGGATAGATATGTTAAGTATACGAGCTATTTCTGGAAAATACTTTGGGTCTTAATGGGTACCAAGTTATTGTTTTCCTCCGCCTATCACCCTCAGACCGATGGGAAAACGGAGGTGGTCAATCGGAGCTTGGGAAGCCTTCTTAGATGTCTAGTGAGCGATCACAAAGGTACATGTGATCTTCTTCTTCCCCATGCCCAGTTGGCCTATAATAATTCCAAAAATCGTTCCACCGGTCTGTCTCCAAACGAGATTGTTCACGGGTACAAGACCCCTGTGCCTCTTGACTTGGTTTCGTTGCCCCCAACATACAAGAAAAGTCAGTTTGCACAATCCTTCGCCCAACATATTCATGACCTACATGCACATATACGAGCTACTTTGACTGCTCAATACAAGTCTTATCAGACGCACACTAATCTACATAGGAGGGTGTCACACTTCAAAGTCGGCGATTTAGTCCTAGTCCGGTTAGTTCCCGAACGCTTGCCATCTGGCACCATTAAAAAGTTAGCACCAAAGCGCACCGGCCCTTTTTAGATTATAAAGAAGCTAGGTGACAACGCTTTCGTGTTGGATTTGTCAGCTGAATGGGGTAACTCCCCTATTTTTAATGTCTCGGATTTGACGTCGTTTGTTTCGCCTCCACCTGAGTTGAATTCTTTGTCGTCTTCTCCCTCCACTAAAATTTCTAATGGGTTGGGGAGTGGTAGTTCGGATGATCTCTCTCTTTCGGTCCCCGCAGGTATAACATCGGATGGTACGTTGCCTTTTTTGTTTCCTACAGCTGACATGTTTCCCAGGCTTCCCAAGACATTTCTCAGTCCAGATATGATACTTGCTGCTAAGACACTTACTACTCCTGATGGTGCTACCTACCGCTTCCTCATCCGTTGGCGTGACCGTCCCCCATCAGACGACTCATGGGTACTCGCGACAGAGCTTCAACGTTTGGATGCCAAGCTTCTCCGCCGCTATCTCTCGACCCACGCATCGGAGATACGTGATTTTGAGTGGGGGAGGATTGATGTCGCGTCCCCTCCTCCACTACTTGATGATGACCAGGTTGCCGAGGCACAACGACACAAAGATCTTAGGTGTCGTTATGATGCTGAAGGAAGACCGCGTTACAACATCCGCCCGCGGCGTGCCAAATCCTCCGTGAATAATTAATTACGTTATTTCATGCACTTTTATTTTATATTGATGAATATAAAATTATTCCATGTTTGGATGATAATTTTATATTCATAAATGTTATGTAATTTTTATTTTTGGACATTTCATAGTTTGTGGTGTGTACTTAACCATACGGATGGATGAGATTACATCTCCATCATGGATGGTTAAGGGATTGTTGTAACTCTTATGTGTTTGTAACTCCTATGTGTTTGTAACTCCTATATAAGGAGACCTCTTTATGAGAATTAATAGAGAAGAAGAAGAATTTGAATCCAAAGAAACTCCCTAGGAGAAATTTGGCCAAGGAGAGACTCCAAGCCGCCGGCCTTGTGGTGTGAAGCCGCCCCCTTGCTTCCTTCCTCCCCTCTTCGGTGTGACGCCGGCGTGGCTTCCTTCGGTGCGACTCCGAGGAAGAAGGATTGCAGCCCCATTCGGTGTGACGCCGGTGGTTCCGTGGAGAGAGTGAATATCCCACCTATCTTGTGTGTTTGATGTTCTTGGTTGGGTAATCTCTTCATCTTTAGTGATTCTTGCTTTGAGTTTGTGGAGGCTTTTTTGAACCGTCTTTTCCGTGATTTTAAAATACATCGCTTGCAAAATCTGATCCAGCTTCGTTGTTATTGAATCTCTTGTATTCCAAATTGGGAAGATCCGTTGTGGGAGCGAGACTTGGCCTAGCCTTTACTTGCTCTCTAAGATTGGAACACTTTGTGTCAACAAGGGAATTAATCTCAACTGGAAGTCATCGCCATTTGAAGTTTGCCGCTGTTCCGAAATAAATTATTACTGTGTTTGAAACGGCTCAAGTTGGTACAATAGATGCTTGTGTAGGTGCGGTGAGTTATGTGCTTGTTGGAGAGGTTGGTATTAAGGACGTTGTATCGAGTCCAGCTGGAATCTTCTATATTGATTTTATCATTCGGATTTGGGAGCCAACCCGTCCCCTTTTCGTTCGCTTTTGGTCGGAGCCCTCCTATCTTGCTTTTATGCTTTGTGACAACAGTTTCCGTTAGTGTAGTCGAGCACGTATCACGGTCTACCCTACACCACCGCAGTTGTCCCATCGGACTTTTACATGTTCGACCTCTTTGTTCCGCAACCGTTGAGTTTCTGAATCCTCTATAGCGATGGGACGAACTCGCGTCCTCAAGTCCTCTTCTATCAGCACTGATGCCGATTCGATCACCACACTAGCCTCTACTAAGGCTTTCCTCAAGACGGAGACATGGAAGATATCGTGTAATCCACTCAGCTCTGTGGACAATGCTAACCGGTACGCTGCTTCTCCCACCCATACTATAACCTCGAAAGGACCCAAAAACCTTGGACTCAACTTCTTGAGTCGGCGAATGCGCGAAATGCCTTTGAACGGCTTGATCTTTAGATAGACCTAATCGCCTACTGTGAACTCCTGCTTCCTGTGGCGAACATTAAAATATTTTTCTTTCCGATCTTGAGCCACCTTCATGTGCTCTTGAATGGTTCACACCAGCTCGCATGCATCAGCTACCACTTTTTTCCCAAAAGTTTGGTGTCTCCCGCCTCTATCCCAGACATCGGTGTTCGACACCACCTCCCATACAATGCTTCGCATGGCGCCATCTTGATACTGGCTTGGTAAATATTGTTATAAATGAACTCTACCATGAATAGGTGATCCTCCCACTTCTTGCCGAAGTCAATAATGCACATTCTCAGCATATCCTCCATAGTACGGTTCGTTCTTTCAGATTTGAAAGTTAGGGGTTAGATCTGCTATACTCTAGAGGGGGGAGGGTGAATAGAGTATCTTGAGGTTTTTAAAACTTTTGGTGTAAATAAACCTTAGTCCTAAAATAGTCTGATCTAACACAGAATCAGCAAATATAAAATATCACAAACATAGCAAACCTAATTAGCACAGCCACAGAAGGAACAAAAGAAAAATGGCAACACAGACAACACAAGAATTTTATAGTGGTTCCCCAACCTGGGTACATCCACTCTTCTACCACTCTGGTAGGAATCCACTCATGTTTCTGATCATGTGACTGCCACCAATGAGCTTTTGATCAGTTGCTCAAAAACAAAACCTCAAGTTTTTTGATCAGGTGACTTGCAACTAGGAATAACTTTTGAAGGGAGTTAAGAACCCTTTATATAGTGGGGGTGAGAGAGTGATTTTGTCTTCTATTTCTCAGATACAATTGAGAAGACTTTAGTGGAAAATGATATTAGTAAAGGCTCCCCCTGAGATGTAGAATGGTTCAGGAAGTTGAAGCCTTGCTGCAGGGTGATAGATCTTCAGCTTTTGCTTTGACCAGATGAACTCCAGGAACTTCTTGACAGATAGATTGTTTGTTGTCCTTTGAAGAATCCTGAATGAAGACAGAATAAGACTCTTGATTTGAATGATTGTTCTTCTTCTTCTTACTACAACTTCTCTGGTTTAGGGCTACTATTTCTTTACTGTGTTATTGCCCTGTGAGTATCTTTCTCAGTTATTTCTCAGTGTGCTATCGAGAGAGAAGAAGATCCTTTTTCATTATCTTTTCTGACTACTCTTCTGTGTGTGTTGAAATAGAAAAGAAAAATCCCTTTTATATTTTCCATATAAATTTCCTTTTGAAATTTGAATTCCTCTCTACATTGATTTCTGACGGCCTAGAGAATATTTACATTAATTGGTTTCCCCAACTGTCCCATGGAAAAACGACAAGCAATAATCATGATGAAGACCGTAATCAATGCTTGCTTCTAACGGTAATATTCAGAGAATATTTATGCATTGATTACTCAGGAATTGTTGCAATAGAAAAAGGAAAGAGGGAGGGAAATTTCTAAGTCTGGAACTTTACAGAATTCGGTGAGCAGAATTCGTCGATCTGTGTCCTGAGTTCGTCGAGCAGAGAAGTCAAGTTCATCGACCAGATAATCTTTGTTCATGGAGCTGAGACCCAAGATCGTCGACCTAAGGACAGAAATTCTCTCTCGAACCTTGTCAACTCTGTGCATCAAGATCGTCGAGCTGAGAATGAAACTTCGTCGACTGAATAACATAACTCCATGTTTCTTGGACTTAAGGATGTTGAAGTAATATGTCCAGAAATCGTCGACCTCAGAACTGAGTTCGTCGACCTGAGAACTAGTTTTGTCAAGCTGAGAACCTCTAACTGCTAGATAAATCTTGACAAGACTGTGGTCTAAGTTCGTCGAGCTGAGAAGGTGAGTTCGTCGACTGGAGTGTGATTTTGGACTTAGAATACTTAGTTGTTTCTGGTCTTATAGTGTTGAAGTAGATGATCTAGAAATTGTCGAACTAAGATCCAAATTCGTCGAGCTGATATTCTAACTTTGTCGACTGGAGTGTGAAGCTAGACTTCAAATACTTAGATGTTTCTAGAATAAGATGTTGAAGTAGAATACCCAGAGATCGTCGACCTGAGAACTAAGTTCGTCGACTAGAGTTAAGTGTGAAGAACTCTGGACTTGATATTGAAGTATACTCTGGAATTCAATGACCTGAGATTCACGTTCGTCGAGCTAAGCTCAGAGAATTGTCTCTGAGTTCGTCGAGCTGAGCATGAATTTCGTCGAACTGAGTTTGACGAATGTCGAACTCATTTTCTGAGTGAGATTTCTCTATGTCTTGAGTCTTTATGCAGTCTGTTGATGGCTGGTCCATGTAATGTTGATTTTAAGGACTTGGCCTAGACTCTAGGACATAACCATGACCCTGGTTATACATGTTGGGTCAGATGATCCTAACTTAGTGAACCTAGCCCAAATCCAACTAGGGATCCAACAATCTCCCCCTATTTGGGTAAGGTCACTAATTACAGACATACAAAATATACAAAGCAATAAAACATATATCTGGCAGGAAATTTTGAAAAAATGCAGCAGATATATATGTATAGAAGACTTTGTATCAGGAAGTAAGAAAGAATTTTTTAAAATACCATAAAAACTAATCAGTTTAAGTATCATTTCCTTTTCTTCTGCTCCTTGTGCTTCTCCTCTTTAGCCTTTTCGCCAGGCTTAGTAAACTTGATTTCCCTGTTAGGGTCTGCAGGTTGAACCTTTGTCATTGTCATGTCAGCAGCCCCAATGATATTTAGAGAGGTAGCCCTGGGCACTACTGCTTCTGGATGCAACTTCATATAATCATCAACATTGAAAAATTTATTGGCCTTAGCAAACCTGTTAAGCTCTTACTTCCTGTATTTAGACATGGTTGAGAATTGAGAGGGATCCTTCCTGTCAGCTTTATCTTTGTTAATCATGGACAGACCAACCAGTTCTTGGAATCTGGCCATCCTAGCAGTTGTAGCTGACTCTGGATCTTCAAATGGTATAGGAGGGGAAGCAGGTTCTTTGGGGCTTTCAGCCTTTTGATGTTTAGGGAATTGTTGTTGTTGTTATTGTTGATGCTGCTACTATTGTTGTTGGTGCTGCTTGCCAGATGAATATTATCTTTGCTGGCTGCTTCCTAAGGATGAGGACCTACCCTGCTGTCTTTGATAAGTTTGAAACTCGGTAGTCCTTGGAGTTGAAGAACTAGATGCACCAGTAGCTGGAGGAGGAGGAGGAGGAGGATCCTTTCTGAATCTTTGTGGAGGAGGAGCATATCTTCTGCTTCTCTTCTTTTCTTTTTGTTCATTCTTGGACAGCCACATCCATGCTGGCATGCCCTTATAAGGTGTGATCTTCTGAAGTATATAGTATGGTGTGTCATTTGTAGGATTGGGTTTTGGGGCAGGAGGTGGAGGAGCTTTCCTCTTCTTAGACACTTTCTTTTTCTTTGACTCATCATCTGAATCTTCATCATCATCATCATCATCATCATCAGTAGAATCCTGTGGATTATCATATAATGCATTTAACTTTCTTAGAGCCTCAACAGATATTTAAGGTTTCTCTGGCTGGGAGGGAACTGGAAGAGGAGCTGGAGCTAGAACTGGAGTTGGAACTGGAGAGCTATACAAAACAGTGTTTTCAACAACTCTCTTATTTTCCTCTTCTATATCAGCCATGATCAAAGCATCAAGATCAGGCATAGGTGAATCATCTATTAAAAAAACTGGAATAGAAATGTCTGTTGGAGGGGATGAAATAATGGGTGAAATAACTCTGGGTGGAGATGGAATGGCTGGAATCTCTGGAGTAGCAAAGATGTCCTTGAGTTGCTTGGCAACTTTGGGACTTATAGGTGAGGTATATGGAATTATAGCCAAAGATGGTTTATTGCTGTCTACTGGCAGATTACTCAAATAAGCTATATCAAAAATACTCAATAAATTTAACAAATCTACTGTGGGATTTATAATAAAATCACCAACAGTTATTTCCTCATCCAACACAGGCTCATCCAAGTCCATATCAGACTCAATAAAATCAATGAAATCAAGTAATTCTTGATCAGCATCTGCTATTGTTATTTCTGCTGCTACTGCTGTTGCTTCTGCTACTATTACTGATGCTGCTTCTTCTGATGATGCTGCTGCTTCTTCTGTTGTTGCTGCCGCTTCTTCTTCATGGATTATCTCCCCCTGTCTGGTTACAATGGATACTAAAGTCAGGCCCCTAACTGAAGAGGAAGGAGCAGAGAGAGAAGATATCTATACAGCAAGAGAAGATATGGTAGTAGCAAGAGGTGAAATATCCTCTTCTATAATCATTTTGAGGAGGGGTGTAAGCAGTGCAATGAGAGATAGAATAGTGGATGGATCCAATAGTGGAGTGGTAGAGGGTGTGGTAGAGGGTTTTGGAATGGGGACAAAAGTGGGTATGGTAGTAGTTGGTGGAGTAGGAGGGAGAGCATCTTGCATGTGGACATCTGGAAGAGAGGAAGTATGAGGAGGGGAAGTAGGCAGAGTAAAGAATGGGATGTTGTCTAGATGGTGTGGTAAGGGAGATGAAGTTGGTGAAGGACTGGGTGTACCATGGGGGGATTGAGGTGGGGTTGGTTGTGGTGATTGAGAGGGAGAAGGTTGTTGAGATTCTTGAAGAGGGGAAGAGGGGATGTCAGTGAGATCTATTGGTGGAGAAGTTGCTGGAGATGTAGCTGGTGTAGGAATATGAACAGGTTGTTGTGGTTATTATTGTTGTGTTTGTTGTAGAGAAGGTATGGTGGAAGAGGATGGAGGTGGAGGAGGGATCTCATCAGTAGGGTGGGGAGTGGCTAAACCAGCCCTAGTACACTTAGAAGCCCTGGTGGAAGAGGAGGGAGCCTTGGAGGGCTTGGTGATGGTCCTCTCCTACCTGCCAAAAAGGGCACAGGTGAGCCTCTTAGAGGCATTGATGAATATGGTCTGGGAGGCCAGAGATTCAACAACCTTTTCCTTCAGGAAGATACCTAAGATCCTTCCAAAGCAGACCTCTTTATTTGTATTCTTTTCCTTAATCAGATCAAACATGATCTGAGCCCAGTTGACTTTCTTCTTGTTAACCACAACACACATAACCAGGAATTGGTGCCTGGTTATGTAGTCATGGGCTGTGTGCTTGCCCAACAACACAATTCCCACAATGTTTGCTAGAAACTTGAACTCAGCAGACAGATGTTTCTTAAGAAGTTTGTTAGGGGTTTGTCCAGAATAACCCATCATATATAGCATCATATCAAACTCCTCAGTATCCATTTCCAATTCTTCTTCACCATTACTTAATCCAAAAATATCTGTTAAAACGGCGGGGCTGAGGGAAACAGTATTACCCGCTATAGTTCCAGTCATGGTGTTGTCATCTGTTGTAGAAGAAGTATACACCCACTCTCTGATTTTAGTGGCATATATCTTTATCCTAGTGGACAGCAGATTCTTCAAGTTTTGTTCTTCAAGCAGTTGTAGTATTTCAAGGAAAATTAGGTCTGAATGCTGGAAGGAATCGAAATCGACATCAAACCCGTTGTCGAATTTCATTGTCGCAAGTGTTCGTGCTGGAATCGCCATTAAAGCACCTGCAAGAGAAAAATGAAGATCAAGTGCAAAGGAACTGAAAGCGTGGGATGGAGATCGAAAAAAACCTAGATATGAGGTTTTCCAGAATATGAATCGACAAACTCCATTCCACGAAAAATAAAATAATTCTTCGATCTGAGGTCGACGAAATATTTTGCAGTTAAATAATTCGTCAGTCTCAGTCTGAAGATTTGGAGACATTTCGTCAAGCTCCGTTCGACGAAAGTTTTCAGAAGTAGAGTTGTCGATCTCCATTCGATGAAAATGACTTCACTCACAGAGAGTTTGTCGAACTCCGTTCGACGAATTTCTGAAGAACTTTCCCCAGTTCGTCGAGCTCCATTCAACAAACTTTGGCAAATTCATCGAGTGCAGACAGAAATTAAACTAAGGCTTCTCCATTGATCATTCCAAGCTGATTTATAAATAACAGGTGATTTCTTTCATCCAAGGGTTTGGTGAAAATATCAGCTCTTTGTAAATTAGTGTAGATATATACAAGTTAATTTTGTTTTTGTCTACACACTCTCTAATGAAATGATGTCTAATGTCTATATGCTTAGTCCTACTGTGATGGACTGGATTTTGTGCTATGGCTATAACACTTGTGTTATCACATAAGAGAGTTGAATTATTTATGTTGAAGCCATAGTTTAGGAGTTTGTTTTAGATCCACAGCATCTGGGAACAACAACTGTCAGCTACTATATATTCTTCTTCAGCAGTTGATGTGGACACAGATGACTGCTTCTTACAAAACTAAGAGACTAATCTCATACCAAGGAACTGGCAGGTTCCTGAGGTACTTTTTTTGTCGACCCTGCATCCAGCAAAGTCAGCATCTGAGTATCCAGTTAACTCAAATTCTAACTCAGTAGGATACCATAGGCATAAACTAAGACAACTCTTTATATATCTCAAAATTCATTTTAGAAAAATTAGGTGAGATTCTTTAGGGTTCACTTGGAACCTAGAACAAAGGCATGTGACAAACATAATATCAGGTCTGCTAGCTGTAAGATATAATAGGGACCCAACAATGCCCCTATATAATTTATGGTCAACAGGTTGCCATGTGGATCAGAATCTATTACAGCATTAGTAGCCATAAGTGTTTTATTTGCTGAGACATCAACCATCCCAAACTTCTTAAGAAGCTCTTTAGCATGCTTAACATGGGAGATGAAGATGCCATCAGGTAACTGCTTCACTTGGAGACCAAGAAAGTAGGAGAGCTCACCCATGCTACTCATCTCAAACTTAGAATGCATGAGGTCAAAAAACCTCTTGCATAGTTTAGAGTCAGTAGATCCAAATATGATGTCATCCACATAGATTTGTACTGACAAGATTTTATCCTTATGATGTCCAATGAATAGTGTTTTATCTACTATGCCTCTAGTGAAATCATGCTCTAACATAAAGCTAGCTAAGGTCTCATACCAAGCTCTTGGAGCTTGCTTTAGACCATAGAAGGCTTTATGCAATTTAAATACATGATAAGGATGGGTTGGAGAGATGAAACCTGGAGGTTATTTAACATAGACTTCTTCTTTTAGTACTCCATTCAGAAAAGCACTCTTTACATCCATCTGAAACACCTTAAACTTCGGCAGCATAGGCAAGAAAAATTCTGATTGCCTCTAACATTGCAACTAGTGCAAAGGTCTGATCATAATCTATGCCTTCTTCCTGCCTATAGCCTTGAGCAACAAGCCTAGCCTTGTTTCTCACTATTGTACCTTGGGCATCTAGTTTATTTCTATATACCCATTTAGTTCCAATGACTGGGTAGTTTTTGGGTCTTAGAACCAAATCGCAAACTCTACATCTCTCAAACTTGTTGAGTTCCTCTTACATTGCAATGATCCAGTGGGTATCTTGCTTAACATCTGTTATGGATTGAGGCTGAACTTGACAGATAAAATAGGCATGCATCAAGTCTTGGTTGAGTTGATGCCTTGTCTGTACACCTGCTAACATGTCTCCAATCACTTGAGATCTAGGGTGATCCCTAAGTGTGAAAAGATCAGTGGGTGGAGTTGGTTCAGCAACATCATTTTGATTTAATTCCTCTTGTGGAATTATGTTTGCTGTTGGATGAAGTTCAGTCACTTCAATGCTTTCTTCTTCACTATCTTCATCAACTTGTGGAGAAGGATGTGTTGGGGCCTCTTGGGTGAGGCTTAGTCTATCCAAATTCTCACTCAAGTGAGGTACCTGCAAGGGATTACTGGTAGAAATCTCTTTCTTCTTGTAAAACATGTTTGTTTCATCAAAGGTAACATGTATAGATTCCTCAATTTTTAAAGTTGATTTATTGAACACCCTATAAGCTTTTCTTACTTGGGAATATCCTAGAAAAATTCCCTCTTGAGCCTTATCTTCAAAATTTCTAATGTATTTCTTGTTGTTATTATGTATATAACATATACATCCAAATACTTTAAAATAAGTTATTTTAGGTTTCTTCCCTTTAAGTAATTCATAAGGAGTCTTGTTCTTTAGTTTATGTATCAAACTTCTGTTCAGTACACAATTTACTGTGCTTACAGCCTCTACCCAAAAGGATAGGGGCATGTAAGCATCTACAAGTAATATGCATGCAGCTTCAATTAGAGTCCTATTTTTCCTTTCAGCTACCCCATTTTGTTGGGGAGTTCTAGGAGCTGAGAAGCAGTGCCTGATACCTTCCTTCTCACAGAACTCATGCATAAAAAGAGACTCAAACTCTGTACCATGATCACTTCTGATCAATGCAACATGAGTAGAGTACTCAATTTGTATGGCCCTGAGAAAATCTGT
Organism: Platanthera guangdongensis; assembly: GCA_039583875.1. Taxonomy (NCBI): domain Eukaryota; kingdom Viridiplantae; phylum Streptophyta; class Magnoliopsida; order Asparagales; family Orchidaceae; genus Platanthera; species Platanthera guangdongensis. The sequence continues at coordinate 36,349,436 of CM077161.1, forward strand.
AAGAACTTTAAAGGTATCTGACTTAGATCTCAGAAAGAACACCCAAGTGAACCTTTAGAAGTCATCTACAATAACTAAAGTGTAGGATTTCCCTCCTATACTTTGTACAACAATGGGTCCAAATAGATCCATATGTAGCAAATACAAAATCCTAGGTGAATCACTTTTATTAACTGACTTAAAGCTAAATTTAGTTTGCTTGCCTAGTTGACAAGCCCTGCAAAGGCCTTCCTTCTTGTAGGGACCAGATGGTAAATCTCTCACAAGGTTGTCTTTAGATAGCCTAGCAATGTTTTTCATATTTACATGTTCTAGCCTTTTATGCCATAATTCATTTTGATTACTAATTATGTTAAGTAAGCAGATATCTGAATTGGCGGAATGAAAATCAACTAAGTATATATTTCCTTACATATTCCTAATTAAAACATTTTGTTTTTCTATATTAGAAATAGTACAAGATGTTGAGTTAAAGTGTACCTGATAACCTTCATCACATAATTGGATTATGAAGATGATGTTATGTTTGAGTCCTCTTACATAAGTTACTTTCTTGAAGGTGACTGCTCCAATTTTCACTTCTCCATAGCCTTCTGACTGGCCACACTTTGAATCACCAAAGATTAACTTTGGTCCCAGCTTGGACTTGTAGTTGATTAAATTGTCCTTACTGCCAGTCATATGTTTGGAGCATCCACTATCCAGGTACCATAGTTGATTAACTACTGGACAGCCCTTTTCCTGTAATGAAATCAGTTAGTTGTTCTTGACCCAGGTTACCTTGGGTCCTTTATATTACTGATATGAAAAACTAGATATCACAAAAAATTCTGGTTGAGATTTGTATCCTAATGGATGATATTTATTGTGTCGAATTATCCAATCAGCTAATGGATTAAATGGTTTTCTAGATTTAATAGAGTGACTGTTATGGTTATGATTTTTGTTAAATCTTTCTGGGTTCGATGAAATATTGTGAGTTCGTCGACCAGAGTTTGACAAATTGTGATGAGATCGTCGATCTCTGCCCAGAGAATGAACATAGTCATTTCCTGTGCCCTATGTTTGTCGATCTCTACTCGACGAACCATACAAAGTTTGTCGATCGCAGTAAGACGAATAATTATAGTTAAACTCTGCGTTCAGAGTTCGTCGACTAGAGTTCGACGAATTGGCCACATTTCGTCGATCAGAGTTCAACGAAATCTACTGAACTTTGTTTTTACCTAAGGTTTTCTGATTTCTGTTATTTTGACTTTTTGAGTTAGGCATTTGTTCTGTTGTTTGTTTGTTGGTTATTATTTCTTTCCCTTTAGTAGAAACAAATTTAATGGGTGTGGATAAAATATTCTTCTTGAGAATGGGGGGAAGGGCGCAAACTTGATGATGCACCCAAGCCCAGCTTGCCATTTAGTCTGACATTAACAGTGATTGTAATGTCCATCAGCTTGAGGCTTCTCCCATTGAGATATTCCTCAAGTTGTTTGGCCTCGCATAGCTCAGTTTTTAAAACAATAATTTGTTCATTAGCTAATGTGAGTTCATCTTTTAGCCTATTATTTTCAGAAATAATATTTTCTTGGTTTCCTAGTCTTTCCCTAAGTGTCTTAATTTATTTTTATGAATTTATCAGATCAATGCACATGGTTTTAAATTCAGATTGGAATGAATCAGAACTATAATCAAAAGTAGAAAGTACCTGGTCAGCTTCAGATTCTTAAGCTTCATCACTGTCAGATGCATCTTCATCTGACTGGCTTTTGGAGGCATCAATGGCCATGAGGCACACTTCTTTGGCCCTTGCCTCTTCTTCTTCTTCACTGGAGCTGGAAGATAAGGATTCATCTTCTGTTTTAATCCAGCTTTCAGCTACAAAGCCTTTCTCCTTCTTTTTATATTTGCTGGAGGAAGGCCTGCAGTTTTGCTATCTTCTAGAGTCCTTCTCTCTTCTCTTCTCCTTCTTCTGATTTTCTGGACATTCTGAGAGGAGGTGTCCAGGTTTCCTGCAGGCAAAGAAAAACACTTCTTTAGTGGGGGTTTTGTCATACCTTGGCTTATCATCCTGCCTGGATGACTTTCTTCTGAAGTCTTTCTATGCCATTTTGTAGAATTTTCTGGCAAATAGACTCATCAACTCTTCATTGATTGTTGGAGTCTCTGTCTCCTCAGTATCCTTAAATGCAATGCTGTGCTCCTTCCTAGCTAGTGGAGGTGTTCATTGCTCAGCTGCTTCTCTGGATTTGATCAGCTGCTCATAGGACTTTAGTTTTCCTAAAAGAGATTCAGTGGAACTCTCATTTAGGCTTCTGGCCTTCTTGATGGGACATATCCTTGAATCCCATGAGCTTGGGAAGCACATAAGGATTTTGTCATTCACCTCTGTGAGGGTGATGTCCTTATCCAATGTTTTTAGCTCATTGATGATTGAGCTCAGCCTATTGTACATATCTGCTACTGATTCTGCTTCCTCCTTCTTGAAATTCTCATATTGGGATATGAGATTCGATCTTCTGTCCTTTCCTTCATCTGCAGATCCAGCCACCATTTGGTTAAGGGATTCCCAAATGGCCTTGGCTGATGTGCATTCATCCACCTTCTGGAATATGTCATCAGACATAGTTTGGGCCATATTATTCATGGCTTTAACATTAACAACTCTAGCTTTCTTCTGGGCTTCAGTTCACTCAGGTGGTGGTACTGGATTAGTGCTGAATGTTGTTGTAGAGGTAGATGCCTGAGGGGGACCTGTCAAGATAGAGTTGTAGATATCTTCATCAATAGAGTTCGTATAAAATTTAATTCTTGCCTTCCAGATGGTAAACTTATTTAGATTGCATATTGGAGGTCTGGTGCTTGCATAGTCTTTATTCTGTGTCATGCTGTGTGTATAATTCTAATAGAAATAAAAAGACAGATCTAACTCAGGATCTTTGGTTCAAGGGTTAGCTTGTACAACCAAAGGAATCTAAGCTCTGATACCAATTAAAAGTTAGGGGTTAGATCTAGTATACTCTAGAGGGGGGGGGGGGGGGGGGGGGGGTAAATAGAATATCTTGAGGTTTTTAAAACTTTTGCTGTAAATAAACCTTAGTCCTAAAATAATATGATCTAACACAGAATTAACAAATATAAAATATCACAAACATAGTAAACCTAATTAGCACAGCCACAACAAGAACAAAAGAAAAAGGGCAACACAAACAATACAAGAATTTTACAGTGGTTCCCCAACCTGGGTACATCCACTCTTCTACCACCCTGGTAGGAATCCACTCAGGTTTTTGATCAGGTGACTGCCACCAATGAGCTTTTGATCAGGTGCTCAAAAACCAAACCTCAAGTCTTTTGATCAGGTGACTTACAACCAGGAATAACTTTTGAAGGGAGTTAAGAAACCTTTATATAGTGGGGGTGAGAGAGTGATTTTGTCTTCTGTTTCTCAGATACAACTGAGAAGACTTTAGTGGAAAATGATATTAGCAAAGGCTCCCCCTGAGATGTAGAATGGTTCAGGAAGTTGGATCCTTGCTGCAGGGTGATAGGTCTTCAGCTTTTGCTTTGACCAGATGAACTCCAAAAACTTCTTGACAGATAGATTGTTTGTTGTCCTTTAAAGAATCCTGAATGACGACAGAAGAAGACTCTTGATTTGAATGATTGTTCTTCTTCTTCTTGCTGCAACTTCTCTGGTCTAGGGCTTCTATTTCTTTACTATGTTATTGCCATGTGAGTATCTTTCTCAGTTATTTCTCAGTGTGCTGTCGAGAGAGAAGAAGATCCTTTTTCACTATCTTTTCTGACTACTCTTCTGTGTGTGTTGAAATAGAAAAGAAAAATCCCTTTTATATTTTCCATATGAATTTCCTTTTGAAATTTGAATTCCTCTCTGCATTGATTTCTGACAGCCTGGGTAATATTTGCATTAATTGGTTTCCACAACTGTCCCATGGACAAACGACAAGCATAATCCTAATGAAGAGCGAAACCAATGCTTGCTTCTAAAGGTAATATTTAGAGAATATTTATGCATTGATTACTCAGGAATTATTGCAATAAAAAAAGGACAGAGGGAGGGAAATTTCTAAGTCTGGAACTTTACAGAATTCGTTGAGCAGCATTCGTCGATCTGTGTCCAGAGTTCGTCGAGCAGAGAAGTCAAGTTCGTCGACCAGATAATCTTTGTTCGTCGAGCTGAGATCCAAGATCGTCGACCTGGGGACAAAAATACTTTCTCTGGAACCTTGTCAACTCCGTGCTTCAAGATCGTCGAGCTGAGAATGAAACTTCATCGACTGAATAACAAAACTCCATGTTTCTTGGACTTAAGGATGTTGAAGTAATATGTCCAGATATAGTCGACCTCAAAACTGGGTTCGTCGACCTGAGAACTAGTTTCATCGAGCTGAGAACCTCTAATTGCTAGATAAATCTTGTCAAGACTGTGGTCTAAGTTCTTCGAGCTGAGAAGGTGAGTTCGTCGACTGAAGTGTGATTCTGGACTTAGAATACTTAGTTCTTTCTGGTCTTATAGTGTTGAAGTAGATGATCCAGAAATCGTCGAACTAAGATCCAAATTCGTCGAGCTGATATTCTAACTTCGTCGACTGGAGTGTGAAGCTGGACCTCAAATACTTAGATGTTTCTGGAATAAGATGTTTAAGTAGAATACCCAGAGATCATCGACCTGAGAACTAAGTTCGTCGACTGGAGTTAAGTGTAAAGAACTCTGGACTTGATGTTGAAGTATACTCTAGAATTCGTTGACCTGAGATTCAAGTTCGTCGAGCTCAGCTCAGAGAATTGTCCCTGAGTTCGTCGAGCTGAGCATGACTTTCGTCGACCCGAGTTCGACGAACGTCGAACTCATTTTCTGAGTGAGATTTCACTAAGTCTTGAGTCTTTATGCAGTCTGTTGATGGCTGGTCCATGTAGTGTTGATTCTAAGGACTTGGCCTACACTCTAGGACATAACCATGACCCTAGCAATACATGTTGGGTAAGATGATCCTAACTTAGTGAACCTAGCCCAAATCCAACTAGGGATCCAACACGATTGCCCGTCAGTTTGAGGATGGAAAGTCGTAGTGAACTTTAGCTTAGTGCCAAGACTCTTCTAAACCAAACTCCAGTCCTTGGACGTGAAACGTCCATCGCGATCACTAACTATACTCTTAGGAATCTCATGCAGTCGCACAATGTTGCGAATGTACAACTCTACCAGCTTCTCCACACTGTCCTCCTTTCGATTTGGGATGAAGTGAGCCACTTTGGACAAGCGATCCACAATCACCCAAATCACGTCGTTACCCTACTGTGATCTTGGTAACCCATGCACAAAGTCCATGGAGATGTCATCGAATTTCCACTCGGGGATTGGAAGAGGCTTCAGGAACCCGCCCGACTTCTGACACTCAGCCTTCACCAAGGCACAAGTTTGGCATCGATTCACATACAAAGCTACGTCCCGCTTCAGTCCAAGCCACCAAAAGGATTTCTTCATATCCAGGTACATCTTTGTACTGCCCGGGTGAATGGATTACTTTGTGAAGTGAGCCTCAAACATCAACTCCTCACGGAGCTTGCCAAATTGCGGTACACAAATCCTTCTGTCCTTCCTCAGAATCCCGTCAATTATCTCCCAGGTGCTACTCTCGCACTTTTGAGCTTCCATCACGTACGGCTGCAACTCATCATCCAAACGAGTCCCTTCCCGAGTATGATCAGACAAATCATTTTGTATTTCAATCCAGTTCAACCGAGCCATGCTAGACTCGTCCCATGCTACGCACTCCAAGCCGATGGACTCCTAGTCCATCACCAACCACTCATCATGAGCTTCGATCCAATTCCCTTGCCTATAGTATTTTCTACTTAAGGCATCTGCCACCACATTGGCATTGCCTAGTGCATACTGAATCTCCATCTCATAGTCTCCAAGGAACTCGACCTATCTGCGCTGCCGCATATTCAGGTCCTTCTGATCCAGGAGATACTTCAGGCTTTTGTGATATGTGAAGATCTCCACCTTCGCACCATAAACATAGTGCCGCCATAATTTTAACGCGAAAATTACCACCGCCAATTCCAAGTCATGGACGGGGTAATTCCTCTCATGAGGCTTCAGCTGCCTAGACCCAAAGGCTATCACACTGCCATGTTGCACCAAAACGGAACCCAAACCGCATCCCGATGCGTCACTGAAAAATTGAAATCCTTTGGTCCCTTTCGGTAGACTTAGGATTGGAGTCGTCATCAGCCTTTCCTTCAGTGTATCAAATGCCTGATTGCACTCCTGAGTCCACACAAACCTCTGGTCCTTACGAGTCAGTGATGTGAGGGGTAGAGCTATCCGCGAAAAGTTTTCTACGAATCTTCTACAATACCTGGCTAGTCCAAGAAAACTTCAGACTTCCGCCACAGTTCTTAAAGTCGGCCAATCTCTGATGGCTTCCACTTTTGCAGGAACTACTGCCACCCCATCCCCACTAATTACATGGCCCAAAAATGCTACCTTCTCTAGCTAGAACTCACACTTCGAGAACTTTGCATAAAGCTGGTTCTCTCTCAACACTTGCAAGACTACTCTCAAGTGAGTCTCATGCTCCACCTCCGATTTGGAGTAAATCAGAATGTCGTCAATAAAGACAACTACAAAAGAGTCCAAGTATTCCTGAAATACTCGATTCATCAAATCCATGAATACGGATGGTGCATTCGTCAACCCGAACGACATTACCGAGAACTCAAAGTGACCATACCTCGTACCAAACGTTGTCTTGGGTATGTCCTCGTCTCGAATTCTCAACTGATAGTATCCCGACTTCAAGTCCAACTTTGAATACACCACCGACCCCACCAACTGGTTGAACAGGTCGTCTATCCGAGGAATCAGATACTTATTCTTGACAGTCAATTTATTCAACTCTCAGTAGTCTATGCTCAGCTGCATACTACCATATTTCTTCTTCACGAACAATATAGGCACGCCCTACGATGAAGAACTGGGTCTGATATACCCCTACTCCAACAGTTCCTACAACTGTACCTTGAGTTCAGCCAACTCTTTTGGTGCCATCCTAAACAGAGGACGTGACACTGGTCATGCCTCTGGCACTAACTCAATCTAGAAATCAATCTCCTGTCGAGGAGGTGCTCCAGGAAGTTCATCAGGAAATACATCCTGAATTCTGCCACTGCGGGCACTTCCCCAAGTGATAACTTGGCAAGACAAACCTCCAATAATGCTACAAGAAATACTCCCCCTGGTTAACTGCCCGCACCAACTGCATGGCTGAAATCAGGGAACATGCCACTCCATTAAGGCACTCAAACTTGACTTCTGCCTGCCCTTCACCTCTTAGGGTCACCACCTTGGATAGGCAGTCAATACTGGCACGCTACTCTGCTAGCCAGTCCATTCCCAAAATCACATCAAACTAAACCAATGGTAGAACCGCTGCTATTAATATGAAGTCAACTCCGTCTAGCGTCCAACAAATGCGCCCTTTTGACCCGGTGGTCATGGATGACCCATTAGGCATATGCACCTTCAGCTTAGCGCCCGCCGAGAACGACTCAAATCAAATTCTCCGGATGAAGCTTTCCGCAAGAAAAGAGTGCGACGCTCCCGTATCAAACAATACCCTAGCGGGGTATACAGAAACTTCCACAAAGCCTAAAACATAGACATCAACTATAATGGTCTGAAAGTATGAAGCACAAGGTTAAAATTAAACTTCCTCGTACTTTTCACCACATCGGGTTGTCGTATCGCTTCCTGCTAACCAAGGTTATAGGCCCTTGGTTGCACCAGTTGGAATCGAGAAGTGCAAGACTCCTCCATCTTTCCTTTCTCTACAGCACTGGGGCCGTAGCGCATAGTCTGCTCCTCCTTGGCTCCTGCTCCGCACCTCCTTGATTACAAAAATGAGCAATGTGCCCCACATTGCCATAATTAAAGCACGTCGGTGGCCCCTTAGAGCGAGACTCTCTGGACGTCCAGCTTCTTTTCTCACCGGACTTGAATGAGTGAGGTTTCTTCTTCCACCTATTCCCTTCAGACTTTCCTTAGGATTGAGAATGCTTCCCTTCCCCTTACTTGGGCGCGAAACCCTTACGATGTTGGCTTCGCTCAAGATCACTCTCCAACATCCTGACAGCCTCAACTAACTCATTGAAACCAGCTCTCTTCATGGCGATGAGGTGTTATCTTAGATTCTCCCTCAGCCCTTAGTAGAAGAGGTTATCCCTCTCCTCATCGTCTGCCATTGTCGTTCCTGCATAATGACCCAACCTAGTGAACTCCTGTACATACTCGTCCACCATCTTATCCCGCTGCACCAAGTGTAGAAATTACCTTTGGAGGGACAACCTTGTCAACACAGGAATGTATTTGTTTTTAGGAAAGCATTCCCAAACTCTTCCATGGACGGGGTGAGTCCGGGAAACTGGCGGCTGCTATGGCTCACCCACCACAACTTCGCATCTCCCTCCAACATGAAGGCCACAAACTCAGATTTCTTCTCCTCTGGCGTCTCTGCCGCCCTCAAAAGTTCTTGCATCCGTGCCCACCAATCCTACGCATCAGTCGACGTACTAAATCCCCTGAATGTCGGAGGATGGAAGCTCAGAAAATACTTCATCTGCCTGTCTCCGTGCCCGACAACAACCCTTTCGGCCAACGGCTCTGCTCGCCTAGCTTCTCCGCCCGGCACGACCGTCGCCGTATTCGGGGTAGCAGGAGTTGCTACCTGAGCAACAGGGGTTGCTACTTGAGCTATCGCTACAGCTTGGGCCGCCACCATTTCTTCTGCAAGCATGGGGCAGAAGTCGGCCGGGTTTACACCCATGCCCAAAGGACCCTGAGTAGTAGTGCTGCTCGCTGAAAGGTCTTCTCTCGAGATACCCGCCTCATTGCTTGCACTCTTAACGAGAGCAAGAAAACCAAGAATCAGTCTCAAATTACAAGACTCAGACATAAGGACACTCATGGTACCACATTACTCCTCTGTGGATAACTTCTATACGCGATCCGATTATGTTAAATCGACCGTCCTAATTGACATTGGACAAAACCTGGCTCTGATACCAAAATGTAACACCTCCCCTATAATGACCGTATAATATGGGTCCGGCCGGGGCTCCACAACATATAGACGCCACAGATTTAGCATTAAAATATGATATGAACTACCCAATCTCAAAACTCAAAACCAAACAACAGCGGAAACTGTAAACAAGACTAGAAGTCATCCATATACAGAGGAGTATCAAAACAGCCTTATGGCCTTACAACAATAGAGAGTCCAAAACTCAAAAGATAACATCCACCATCAATGTGCATAAGCACTCCTACACTACCTCAGCCTGCAAGCAGTTAAACAAGAGCATCAAACATACAATGCCACAAAAATAGAGCTAGTACGAAACTTGAAACACTTCATGAGGCTTAGGCCTTTTTGGCCGGCTAGCTGGCTCCTGCCTGCGATCCTTGCCCTGTAAAATTTGGTGGTAACGTGGGTCAGCAAAGGCTAATCTCAAACTATGTAACAAACACATCTCCTCTCGGTCGACCCTAACGAACCCCGGGGTACCCCTCCAACCTGTAAGTCAGCACTTCGTATACCATATACATAAACATGTAAAGCTCTAAAAGAACAGGTTTGGATGTCTCAAACAACAAACACGTTTTCTATGTTGAGCATATAATAAAAAGGGTCCTACTATGCAGCATGGATGCAAAACCCGGGCATCACACAAGGCACCCTATTGCATATACAACTATCACATCATCATCACATCTAGGTACTTCCAATTTCCCCATTGGCGTTAAGCGACAATCAAAAGGGGACTGCAATTCCCCTAACGGAATACAAGCCGCCACACGGAACTCTTGCCAAGGCCCCACCCGCTCATGGTTCTTAGACCAGGGCTTGCCTGCAAGCTCTAACTTCTCGCGTCAGAATTCCGTATCAAACACTGACCGATTCTAAGAACCCTTGCAGGACCGCACCGGCTCGTGGCCTCATTTCCCTAGCTTACCCCATGCTTGTCATTCTCGTCAGTCTCACAGAAGGGGACTAGTCTCACCGGGACACTCTCCCCACATGACTTGCACGTCACGGGATAGCCAGCTGACCACGGAGACAATGCTGCGCCTTAGCACATCACAATCCATAATCATTCCCACCCTAATCCATCATTTGTACTACAACGTCCCTACGCACCATGGAAACCATCTACCGCCAATTTGGAGCTAACCGTGTCCACCAAGGAAACCATCTACCGCCATTATGGATCTAACCTTGTCCGATTCCGGCTACACATACTCACTCGAGAAGAGGGGAAAACACAAACATCATAAATGACATCTTGCCGCAACGGATTTCTACAAAATCATTAGGGCTCGCTATGCAACATCACCGAGTCGGACTAACGGTCGCGACTATGGCTTCACCCACAATGCCTAATCCACTAACGGAGCGTAGCTCTAATGCAAAATCATGCCGGGGACGGACTCAATCGACCAGGAGGTTCCTCTTGAACTATGGAGACCCAAACCCCTCTCATTTGAGAGTTTGGTGCCCAAAAGCTTGAAAGAAAAGATGCTAAGCATGCATCCTAAAAACTAAGAGGAGAAGTATCGTTACCTTACGGCCCCTCTTTCTAGCCATGGGAACTTAGCTGGATGAAAACTACCGCAATAGATTTGCCTCCGCGGATCTGGACTCGGCTCGCGATTTGGGGCTCCGAAGCTTCTCCGGCAGCCGGATCTCTCCTTCACATTCTTCCTTGCTCTCCCTTCTCTCTAAAACATTAGAAAGAGAAACTTGAAGAAGAATGATGGTTTCAAACCATATTTCTGGACATAACTCAGCCAGGACAGCCCTAAACCATCAGATCCTAAAAGAAGGAAACGAACGGCCACAATTCGCACTTAAAACCAAAATTCCTGGGCAGAACACGACTTGATACATGCCCGTGCCCAAGGCCGTGTGCCTCAATCGATGCCAAAACCATCGCACCTAGAACAAGACACGGACTCGGAACACGCCCGTGTCAAAGATGACATACCCGTGTCACTCAGTACACGCCCGTGTGCCTGGGCGTGTTACTCCATCGACACAGGAACAAACACAACCCGAGGAGAACACGGGTACTCAACACGCCCGTGTCATACACAAATACGCCTAGGCTCCAGGCCGTGTTTATCCCCTCACACGGCCCAGCTATCATCCCGAGTAGGACATGGCCTGGGACACGCCCGTGTCTCTGGCCGTGTTTGTCCTCTCGATGATCGTCGACCGCATTTTCATGGTCCAGACGAAATTCGTCGAACCCAAACATGACACGGCCATGGACATACCCGTGTACTAGGTCGTGTTTACTATCTCGACACTTCGTAGTTCGTCGACCACTCGAGTTCTTCGTCGAACCCAAGCACGACACAGCCATGGAGATGCCCTTGTCTAAGGCCGTGTGACCCTCACGAAGACCTAAACTTAGCTCTGAACGCTGTCCGCACCTCTTTCGAATTTTGGGGCGTTACAACCATAGAGTGTTCAGCCATCACAGTCATGAGATGATCGAAGAGACAAGTCTACGCTTGATCGTCATTGCTTGTCCAGCGAAGATCATCGTAACTGTAATGCATCCTGAACGAAGCACAACAAAGCTAACCCATGGGGCCTCCCTAGCACACACTCTGTGTTAGATGCCGGTTAGGATTCGAAGTTTGAAGCCCAACATCGTAGATTGAACTACTCCCACTGCACATACGTGAACACTCCCCATATTATGTGGTCGTAGCTGTCGTGCCAGAGAATAATCTATGGAGGGAACAATAGGACTTGGCGATATCTCATTGGTTTAGCGATCTCTTTGGCAAAGAGAAAATTGGAGGAAGTGGTATTACAAAAGGGGAACCGTGTCAGTATGAGATCCAAGAAGAAAACTTTATTGAAAAGCAAGAATGAACACTTAGGAGTGTTTTGAGATGAAAAAATGTTCAAAGAGTAAGAGTAAAGATAACATGTCATGGTTGCGAAAAAAACTTTGAAGAACTATGAAGTCCTTTGTCGGCTTAGAACAGTCTTCCAAGCGCGCCCTCATCATCGGCATCGAAGCATTCAACAGCATTGTTAACAATAAGGAGAGGGTGCTCTTTGACTAGGCTCACTCCTCTTGAGCTGCAAGGAATGTCTGCAACTTCTTTTCCCTTCGAGGTTGCTGGATCAGGGCGATCACCTTTTGGAAGCAGGTCACACATCTTACCCTGCCGGAGCATCTTTTGTACTAGTTGGCGCAGTGCTCGGCAGTTCTCAGTCAGGTGGCCTGGCTCTTTGTGGAATTCGCAATATAGATCTGAGTCTTTAGACCTTTGATCAGCTGGTCGATAAGGCCTTTTGTAGTTAGCCATATCCTTCATGACTTGGCTTACTTCCAGCATGGATTCATCTAGTTCAGACTCATGCAAGCCATTGTCTTGTTGTTGATGGACCGTAGCTGTTTGTAAAGATGGAGGTGGTGGTAGTAGCGACTGATCTTGAGCACAATCATGGCTCGGGAAAGGGTATCGATGGCGTTGAAATCTTCATTCCCTCCTTGAGTGAGTTGGGAAATCTTTCCGAGGTGATCTCGGAGGCGATTTGTGAGAAGGATCATTCTCTGATATAAGCCTGGAGATGATGCCTAGGTTGCTCTTTTTGCCTTGGATGTATGAGTTAGCTAAGGCAATCAACTCTTGTTACGTTCTTGGTGCTCGGACATTGGCGTCAAACTTGAGCGGTCCTTCACGAAGACCGTGGATAAGAGCCACTCGGTATATTTCTTGACCAACAATCTCGATGTCCAAGATTTCTCTCTGGAATCGATCAACGAACTGAGACCAAGTCTCGTTCTCACATTGCTTGATCTCAAAGAGGGCTTCTGGACCGCCCTTTCTCTTAGTTGAGGTAGAGAATCTGAGCAAGAACTCCCTTCGCAGATCAGCAACGGAAGTGATGGACTGAGGGCGAAGACCATAGAACCAATCCCTCACTTGTCTATCAAAGGTTGTCACAAGGAGCTTGCACTTAGTTGCATATAAGAGAGTTTTGAGAGCAACGACTGATTTGAAAGCTTGAATATATTTCACTGGATCAATCTCTCTAGTGTAGATCGGCAACAGTGGCTCTCTGAAGTTAGCTGGAGTCAGTTCATGGCGAACGTTCTCTGTAAATGGCGAAGGCTCTTCCTGTTCTCCTACAACATAAGGATAAAAGGGAGCATAAGTTGCAGCTGCAAAAGGAGGAGGAGGATAGAAAGGAAAAGCTGCAGGAGGAGTAAAGGCAGGAACTGATGGGTAAGGATGACTTCCCTGAAAGTTGAGAAATCCTGCAGGACTTCCCCGGGCTGCTTCCCGGAAGAAGTTTTGACGAGCTGCAAACTCTTCATCTTGAGGTCGCAAGGGGCTGCAGGCCCTTGCTGAAATGTTGTTGTATAAGGAGGATAGACCAGTGGGCAAGCAGGATGATAAGCTTGTTGATTCTCCAATGTTGGTGTTGGATTGACCAGAGCAGTTGTAGCAACTAGAGCTGCTGCAGGTTGTGTGTCTAATCGCTGCGTGATCACAACAAGCATTTGGTTGATTACTCTAAATTATGGGGCATTTTCATAGCGTGTTTGCTCGAAGGCCTCCCAGAGAGGATAATCTCTAGAACTTGATTGAGCAAGGTTCTCGGCTAAATGATGATCTGACATAGCTAACTATCTATGTTAACCGTCTGTTCGGATCTGAAGGCTGTGTGTGAACTGTTGATGCGCGAAAATGGCACCCCCTAGTTAACGGTTCGAGGTCATGGGCACCAGCAGCTAACACGGATGTGCTCGGTCTCAAGAGCTAGGTGAAGAAGAGGATTGCGAGGTTGACGAGTAGAAGGAAGCTTTAGAGTGCTCTAGAGTGGAGCAAGCGCTTATTAAAGGGTTGCAGGGTTGACGAGGAGGAGGAAGCTTTAGAGTGCTCGAGAATGGAGCAAGCGCTTGTTCAAGGGTTGCGGGGTTGACGAGGAGGAGGAAGCTTCAGAGTGCTCGAGAGTGGAGCAAGCGCTTGTTCAAGGGTTGCGGGGATAGAGGAGAGGTTTGCTAAGAGCAGCCGGGAATGCTGATGATCAACGGAGAAGGTTGATGATCAGCAGAGGAGGTTAATCAGGAGCTGTCGAGTAGACAGTTACTTTGACGGTTGTGCTTGCAGGTTGATGCCGGGAGTGTTGAGCTGAGCTGAGAAGAAGAGAGGGGGCCGCTAGCAGCGGCAACAGCAGACTTCACCCGCCACGTCTTAAATGTCACTCTTGCGACAGGCTTTCCTTTGATTAATATTGAGTTATTACAGCTTGCAAAAAAACTTTACAAGAAAGCAAATAAAGGGGTACAAAGGGGAAGATGGTGGCTAAGGAAGGGATGCCAGAAGGGAGGCTGCGCGGACTGGAGAGAAAGGTCGGCACGCCGCGCGACTAAGGGAAGAGAGGAGGCTGCATGGTCTGGCAACTGAAGCCGGCAGGCCGTGCGCGGTTAGAAGAAGAGGGACGTCGGACTGAGAAAAAGAGTCCGCAGGGTTTGACCACTTGAGCTTGCTGTGGGCTGTCTTCGAGCATGAGCGTTGAGTGAAGCTCTGAAGCTTGGGGTGTCTGAACCTAACCTCAATGAGAGGTATATGGGTCTATTTATAGGCCCGAGGAGGTAACGGCTTTCGGTGACGTTACCCCCGGTGAGACGGTAACTTGAGCGAGTTGAGGATGGAATCCGCCGAGTCAGCAACAGGCTACGCGGACTGGGGCTTGCTTTTGGAACTGGTCCTGCTAATGGCGGACTTGGAAGAGTCTGTGCCTACTGCTGGCGGACTGAGAGGAGTCTGCCCAAACTGAGATGATCGAACCCGCGCCAAGATTGTGCGGGTTGAGGGACTATCCGCCTGCTGTTGAGTAGCGGGAGCTGGAAGCTGAGTGGCAGACTATGAGGATAATCTGCAGAGTCCACCACTGCTGAACTGAGCACGTGCTAAGGGTGCGAGCTGAGGGATATCCGCCGAGTCTGCAGAGTCCGCAAGAGGCCGACCAGACTGGAACTGGCTTGAGGAGGTTCTGCTGCCTGGCAGACTGGGAGTAGTCCGCCACTATTGATTGAGCCCGTGCCAAGACTGCGGGCTGAGGGAGGTTGACCCCGATGCTGGAGAGAAGCGGGTGCTGGAGGCTACGGAATGGCGGGCTGCATAGCTAATCCTCTGAGTCCTCGGAGTCCGCACCTGCTGACAAGCTGAGTCCGCCTATACTGTTGAACGAGGCGGCTGGCTGCTGAAACTGCTGGGGTTCATCAATGTAGGCGGACTGGAAGGCTTGACTGCACTTCGAGTCCACCCAACTCGTGATGAACGGGACGTGTACTGATCTTTACGTGTAATCGGAGAGCTGGAGCATCCGCGTTCCTTATGCGGACTGATGAAGTTGGCTGACCATGCTGCTGGAGTCTGCCACTCTTGAATGGAACTTGCCGCACTTGCTGGGTGACAAGGGATTGGCGACCTGCCGGACTGTCGAGGCAGGCCGTGCATGTTGGCGAGGTGGAAACTGGGGTAGCTGGCTGGCGGCCTGGGGGCAGTTCGCCATTTTTGTTTGGCTGTTTGGGCGGTTTGGGTGAAAAGACATCCGAGTCCAGTAAAGGGGGCTCCTGTTGAGAAGCTTGCAGTTTAGCTGATAAGAGGCGTGGCCTGCAGGGGTGGACTGCAGAAGCAGTCCGTGGCCCCTGCCGACCAAAGGAACAAGGCACGACATGGGCGGTCAGACCGTTGAGACCGCCCAAGCCGTGCGGCCTGAGCGGACAGAAAAGCCTGTCCACCCATCCTAAGACGTCGTGACCTCCAAGAGGAACCCAAAGCAAGCCGCAACTAGCGAGCTGGCTGCCTTGGGAAGGATCGTCGATTTCGGGGTTAACAACAGCAGTGATTTATGCCCTAAAGTTATGTAGGCACTTGTTGTATGGCTCAATATGCAAGATTTATACCGATCATAAAAGCTTAAAGTACATTTTCACTCAAAGAGAGATGAATCTACTCCAGCGAAGATGTAACACCCCCTATCTGTCACATAACATATAGCCGTAGGTCCGGCGGGGGCCCGACGCCATATACCACAGACAGACCGGGTGGTTACTAAATGGAAACCATTCAACCAATAACCAACGTCCTACACAGATTCATTCTAGCGGAAGCAATTTTAAAAGTTGCAAAACAAAGAACCCAGCACAAGCATGAATGTCTACTACAAAACCCAATAGGAATGAAGTACAATACACAAGTACAATGGCCTTAAGTCCTTACAGTTTTTTACTCAAATTACATGTTTTGCAAACCTTGGCACGCAGGCCTGTCACACATGAATAAAGCAAGTAAACACTCAATATTTAGGCCTTCGAGGGCTGGCTCAGCAACATGGGCTTTTGCCTGCTATTTACCGTTTGGTCCTGCAGCACCTGCAAGCAACAATCCACCACAACAGTGGCAAACAAAGGCAACAGTTAGCTATGCTGACCAAATTATAACGATCCCGCCCCCCCAAACTCGGGGCGGTGATGCTCCTTCCCTGCACTTTATTAGCATCACCAAGTATTATAGAGTAATAATACTACATCACAGGCATAGGCACGTACGACCACACACCCCGTGCTCTCAGGGCACATTCTCGGTGCACTCGGTCAAAACTGCGTTCTAACCACCGCCACTTGGACAACAGAACTTGTGAGCATTTGAGTCTTTCAAGCATAAGTCACGTCACCTGAAAACATCGACAGCCTAAGACCTGACCTCTATGCCCTCGGTAGGCCTCTAACACCGAACTGTATAGAGTAAGAATGGTTCCACTCAACTCGTTGCTCACTTTGCCATGACAATTAAAATCATCGGCACGGGTTAAGCTTCCCTGAAGCCCGTGAATCGAACACACAATATTACATAACCCAGTTATGTGCAAGTTGGCTCTCAGGCCACCAAGACGGCAGAATCACGCATCTGCCCAGTTTTCCGGGTGCATCTCGAGGTTAGTCCCCAAGGCTCCCGGTTGCAATCTACCGCGTAGAAAACCCAAAAAACAACCAATTGCACGGAGTCTTCTCCGGCCATTAATGCAATACAACATCACCGATCCAGACCAACTTCTCCGGGTAGGCTTCATACATCATGCCTATGTCTGATTCTCGATTACGGACTCTACATATACACAACAGGGACTATTCATGTCTACCCGAAGGAACGCCTCAACTCACCACAAACTCACAAGAGCAGGCTTCCAATGCAAAGGAAAAGAGGACTTCACATGTCCTAGGATGAGAATCGTTACCCTAGCTTTTTCCTTTGGCGCCATAGAAATGTATGCGGATGAAAAGCGCCGCAATCTCCTTCCCTCCGTAGATCTGAAGTCTGCTGGCGATTTGGAGCTCCGAAGCTCTGCCGGTGACCGGATCTAGCCTCCTTCTTCTTCCTTGCTCTCCCCTCTCTCTAGATCTTTAGAAAGAGATCGGTAGGATGAAATGAAGGATTTCCAACCCTAAACCCGGGTATATCCCATCAGGAACAACCCCCAGCTATCGGATCCCAAAGTAAGGAATCGGGCAGCCACGATCCTGATCTGAAATCCAAAATCTGGGCTGAACAGGGCCTGTGACACGCTCGTGTCCAGGGCCGTGTTCCCCATTCGCCGTCGAAACCGACGCATCCCGAAAAGAACACGAGCACCCGACACGCCCGTGTTTAACCTGACACGCCCATGTCATCCAGTACACAGTCGTGTATTATGCCGTGTTACTCCATCGACACAGGACCGACACCAACCCAAGAAGGACACGGGTCTTGGACATGCCCATGTCCCATTTGGCAGGCCCATGTCTACTGGACACGGCCCATGTGTTGCCCCGTATAATAATCACGCCACTGCCCGACTTCAACCCGTGAAGGACACGACCTGTGACACGCTCGTGTCCCAGGTCCTGTTCGCTTCTCGACGATCGTCGACTCCAAAATTCATCGACCTATCGGGCAGATCGTCGAACCGAGCACGACATACCCTGGGACACACCAGGCCGTGTGCTCCCTGCAAATTTCCAAACTTGGCTCAAAATGCTTCCCGTCGCTCTTTTGAGTTTCGGGGTGTTATAACTCTCTCCCTCTTAAAAGAATTTCGACCCCGAAATTACATAAAGGAAAGATCAACATAAAACTTAAACGATACCTGAGTGAAACAACTCCGGGTACTCCTCAAGCATGGTCTGCTCTCGCTCCCAAGAGAGCTCTTCCCGGCCGTAATTGTCCCAACGGACCTTTACCATCCTGATCTCTTTGTTGCATGGCCGCTTGACTTCTGAGTCCTCAATGCGTATAGGCTTGACCTTCGTCGTCAACCCATTATTGACCGGCAATTGATCTACTGCAATCACTTACAAAAGCTATTGCACCACCTTCCGTAGCACCGATATATGGAATACATAGTGTAGACCACTAAGCTCCACTTATAGCTTCAACCAATACATTGCTTCGCCAATCCGCTCCAGAACCTCAAACATTCCAAGGTATCTCGGGCTTAGCTTCTTCAAGCGCCGCACGCGTGAGACACCCTTGAATGGCTTGATCTTCAAGTACATCCAGTCGCCAACAGTGAACTCCACGTTCCTGTGCTTGGCATTATAGTACTTAGCCTGGCGGTCCTGAGTGATTAACAACCTTTCCCGAATGGTTCGCACAGACCAAGTAGCATCTTCCACCTCTTGTCGCTTGTACAACTTTGACTCGCCCGTTTCCAACCAAGACAACGGCGTGCGACATCTTCTACCATAAAGGGCCTCGAAGGGCTCCATTTGTATGCTTGTCTGGTAGCTATTGTTGTACGCGAATTCAACCAAGTATAGGTGATCTTCCAACTATTTTCCGAAAGTCCAAGACGCACATGCGAAGCATGTCTTCCATTGTCCTATTGACTCTCTCGGTCTGACCATCCGTCTGCGGATGAAAGGCTATACTGAAACTCAGATTTGTTCCCAACATCTGCTGCACCAATCTCCAATCATTGGATGTGAACTGCCCATCTCGGTCACTCACGATGCTGCGGGGCACACCATGAAGCCGCACAATATTGTCCACATACAGCTTTGCCAATTTCTCAACCGGATCATCCTTCCTATGCAGATTGAAGTGCGACACCTTCGTTAGACGATCTACGACCACCCAAATGGCGTCGTTCCCCTTTTGTGACCTTGGCAACCCGTGCACAAAGTCCATAGCAATGTCATCGAACTTCCACTCCGGAATAGGCAAGGAATTCAAGAATCCTCCCGGCGTTTGGCACTCCCCCTTCACTAAGGCACATGTTTGACACTTCGCCACGTACAGTGCCACATCCTTCTTCAGTCCTGGCCACCAGAATAATTTCTTCACATTGCGGTACATCTTCGTGCTCCCAGGGTGAATTGAGTACTTAGTATGATGCACCTCGTACAACAATTCCACCAGCAAAGTGCCCACATTTGGGACGCACAGACGACCGTATTTCCAAAGCAATCCATCCACAACCTCATATTGGGAATTTTACCCATCCAAAGCCTCTATCATGAGCTGCTTCATGCTGCTATCCACATCCAAAGCCTGCCGAATCCGATCAGCCAGGTCATATAAAACTTCCGCCCACTTCAATAACGCTTCACCACTTGACTACTTGTCTACGCAAGAGATCTCCGACGGCTCCAACTCCCGAACCAACCGCTCGTCATTGGCCGACAGCCAATTGACTTGAGCTGGGGCCCGACAACTCAACGCGTCCGCAACCGCATTGCCTTTCCCAGGCACATAGTGGATCTGGAACTTGTAGTCCCCCAGGAACTCCATCCATCTCCTCTGTCGCATGTTTAGATCTTTTTGATCCAACAAGTATTTCAGGCTCTTATGGTCGGTATAGATATCGAGCTACACTCCATATAAGTAGTGCCTCATAGCTTCAAGGCAAAAATCACGACCGCTAACTCCAAGCCATGGACCGGATAATTCCTCTCGTGCACCTTCAGCTGTCTCGAGCCATACGCTATCACACTTCCATGCTGTAGCAGCACACAACCCAAGCTACTGCCCGAAGCATTGCTATAGATCTCAAAACCTTCGGTCCCACTCGGCGAACTCAGCAAAGGCGCCATGGTCAACCGAGATTTCAACTCCTCAAAAGCTCGTGCGCACTCCAGCGTCCAAACAAACTTCTGCTCTTTCCTCGTCAAAATCGTGAGGGGTAATGTTATCCGCGAGAAGTTCTCCACGAAGCGCCTGTAATAGATGGCTAGCCCTAGAAAGCTCCGGACTTCCGCTACCGTAGAAAGCACAGGCCACTCTCGTATCGCAACAATCTTCGCCGGATCCACTGCAATTCCCTCTCCACTGACTATGTGACCAAGGAACGCCACTGAGGATAACAAAAATTTGCATTTGGAGAACTTGGCGTACAATTGATTCCTCCTTAGCGTCTCCAACACCAAATGCAGATGCTTAAAGTGATCCTCCTCACACTGCGAGTACACCAATATATCGTCGATGAAGACGATCACAAAATGGTCCAAGTACTCCCTGAGAGTCCTGTTCATCAAATCCATGAACACCGACGACGCATTAGTCAGCCCAAACGGCATGACCGTAAACTCGTAATGCCCGTATCTCATACTGAACGCTGTCTTAGGGATATCACTCTCCCTTATCCTCAGCTGATAAAAACCGGACTTGAGATCCAATTTTGAGTACCCCGATGACCCGACTATCTGATCGAATAGATCATCAATCCTTGGGATCGGGTACTTGTTCTTCTCAATTAGCTTGTTCAGCTCTAGATAATCAATACAAAGTCTCAAGCTTTCATCCTTCTTCATCACAAAAACGACTGGTGTAGTCCAAGGCAACGAACTTGGACGCACACAACCTTGCTCCAACAACTCTTGAAGTTGCACCTTCAGCTCCTCCATCTCCTTAGGCGCTAGACGATACGAAGAGCGTAACATAGGTTTGGCATCACACCGAACTGACTCAACCATCTGAAGAGCAGACATCAACGTCATGCTCGACCCCTTTCAAGACCACAAATATCGTCTCACGGCCGGTTCCCAAGTTTACTTCCTTGAGATTTCGATCAATGTATGCTTGCTGCTCCGAGAGCCAGTCCATACCAAAGATCACGTCAAGCTCCCCTAGCGATAGTAATGACGCTTGTAAGTCAAACTCTTGACTCCCAATCCGCACCTAAATGCAACAGATTCTACTCGCGCGCATTAAGCATCATTAGACAACAACGCATCCAATTTGTCTTTTGCCATCGAAGGAGGTACTCCGACGCGCAATACAAATCCTTTGGTCAAAAGGGAACGCGAAGCTCCCTAAGAGAATTGTGCTCTCGCCGAATTAATCGAAAATCAGAACAAAGTTTAGCACAAACAGTTCTAATCTAAAATGTACAAGGGCAACAAGTATTTAAAGCTAAACTGCTATAACTTTAAGCCATACTTGTCATCACGACAGCGTGCTTCTTCTCGGACTTGGGACGTCCGCTCCAGCATTCTTGGGGAAAGTGCCCCGGCTTTCCATAATTAAAGCATGCGCACGGTGTTCAACCCGTAGTCGCCCCAGAAGCATTAGAAGAGGGGGCTGGACCCGAGGTCCTAGCCTTCTTGTAGAACTTACGATAGCCAGACTTCGAAGTAGTCAGCACTTTAAAATCTATCTTCTGCATATACAAGTCTCTGCCTCCTTGGTTTTGATTCAAATCTCTGGCACTTTGTCCTATACCAGCTCCTGGCATAGCTTTATTTAACTTTTGAGCACCATCACGACAGTCTCGGGCAGCCTTTTCTTGCCACAAGAATGACAGTTGTAAGTGACTTTGCTAGTCGATGATCTAGCCCACTTTTTTAGCATTCCGCAGGATGCAGCTCTTATGCGGCTTACAGAGTTCGACACTCTGCTCACTGGCATCTGGTGAGTCTTCCTCAAATCTGCTTCTAAATCTCTAGCCGACTCCACCAAGGCTCGGAATCCCAATAGTTTTGGTCCTAGCAGTAGAATTCACAGCTTGCCACGCAGACCATTATAGAATCTATCAACTATAGACTGTTCGTTCTCCAACTCAAAGCATGAGTAGCAGCTTATCATAAGAAATGCCTACGAGTACTCATCAACTGAGTGCATACCCTGCACTAAGAACATATTTAACTGCTGACATGATGACCTTCTTAATGTCATTTGATCAAACACACCACTCTACATTAAAGCCATCTCAGGGACAAAGGGTTGCACATTGCTTCCCTGCTGTGCATTAGTCACAGCGAACACCGCTTCAACGATCCTTATTATGGTTTCAAACAAAGGAAGGGTCTCAAGCACGTCGCTGGATGCACTATAATCCTCAGAAACCGGATGTTCTGACGGCCCTGCGCCACTCCTGGTCAAATATAGTCATACAAAACACCACTAAGTGACCAAACAAAACTGCAAAAAGTAATTATAGGAACACGCAGGTTCCTCAAACACGTTTATTTTCATTCCTAAGTGGACATTCATGGGTTCTTTTGATGTTATAACGATGACGCACACACATGTGCTCACCACCCCTTAAAAAGAATTCGTCCACGAATTAATTTTAAGCCTGACCGAAACTAGTAGTCTGATACCAAATTGTAACACCCCCTATCCGTCACATAGTATATAACAGTAGGTCCAGCCGGTGCCCGACGTCATATACAATAGACAGACCGGGTGGTTACTCAATGGAAACCATCCAACCAATAATCAATATCCTATACAGAGTCATTCTAGCAGAAGTAATTTTAAAAGTTGCAAAACAAAGAACCTAGCATAAGCATGAATGTCCACTACAAAACCCAATAGGAATGAAGTACAATACACAAGTACAATGGCCTTAAGGCCTTACATTTATTTACTCAAATTACATGTTTTGCAAACCTCGGCACGCAAGCCGGTCACACGTGAATAAAGCAACTAAACAACCAATATTTAGGCCTTCGAGGGCCGGCTCAGCAACATGGTTTTTTTCCCGCTATTGACCTCTTGGTCCTGCAGCACCTGCAAGAAACAACCCACCGCAACGGTGGCAAAAAAAGGCAACGACCAGCTATGCTGACCAAATTATAACGATCCCGCCCTCAAACTCGGGGCAGCGATGCTCCTTCCCTGCACTTTATTAGCATAACCAAGCATTATAGAGTAATAACACTACATCACAGGCGTAGGCACGCACGACCACACACCCCGTGCTCTTAGGGCACATTCTCGGTGAACCCGGTCAAAACCGCGGTCACACCACCGCCACTTGGACGACACAACTCATGAGCATTTGAGTCTATCTGGCAGAATTCACGTCACTTGAAAACATCGACAGCCTCAGACCCGACCTCTATGCCCTCGGTAGGCCTCTAACACCGAACTGCATAGAGCAGGAACGGTTCCACTTAACCCGTTGCTCACTTTGCCACGACAATTAAAATCATCGGCACGGGTTAAGCTTCCCCGAAGCCCGTGAATCGAACAAACAATATTACATAACCCAGTTATGTACAAGTTGGCTCCCAGGACACCAAGATGGCAGAATCATGCATCTGCCCATTTTTCCGGGTGCACCTCGAGGTTCGTCCCCAATGCTCCCTGTTTCAATCTATCGCATAGAAAACCAGAAAAACAACCAATTGCACGGAGTCTTCTCAGGCCATTAGTGCAATGCAACATCACCGATCCAGACCAACTTGTCTGGGTAGGCTTCACACATCATGCCTATGTCCGATTCTCGATTACGGACTCTACATGTACACAACGGGGACTATTCATGTCTACCTGAAGGAACAACTCAACTCACCACAAACTCGCGAGAGCAGGCTTCCTATGCAAAAGAAAAGAGGA
Source organism: Platanthera guangdongensis (assembly GCA_039583875.1). Lineage (NCBI taxonomy): Eukaryota > Viridiplantae > Streptophyta > Magnoliopsida > Asparagales > Orchidaceae > Platanthera > Platanthera guangdongensis. Next base: position 36,373,386 of record CM077161.1, read on the forward strand.
CTTCACATGTCCTAGGATTAGAATCGTTACCCTAGCGTTTTTACTTGGTGCCATGGAAATCTATGCGGATGAAAAGCACCGCAATCTCCTTGCCTCCGTAGATCTGAAGTCGGTTCGCGTTTTGGAGCTCCGAAGCTCTGCCGGTTACCGGATCTATCCTCCTTATTCTTCCTTGCTCTCCCCTCTCTCTAGATCTTTAGAAAGAGATTTGTAGGATGAAATGAAGGATTTCCAACCGTAAACCCGGGTATATCCCATCAGGAACAACCCCCAGCCATCGGATCCCAAAGTAAGGAAACGGACAGCCACGATCCGGATATGAAATCAAAAATCTGGGCCGAACACAGCCTGTGACACGCACGTGTAAGGGCCATGTTCCCCATTCGCTGTCGAAACTGATGCATCCCGAAAAGAACACAGCCACCCGACATGCCCGTGTTTGACCTGACACGCCCGTGTCATACAGTACACGGCCTTGTACTGTGCCGTGTTACTCCATCAACACAGGACCGACAGCAACCATATAAGGACATGGGTCTTGGACACGTTCGTGTCCCATTTGACACGCCCGTGTCTACTGGAAACGGCCCGTGTGCTGCCCCGTGCAATAATCACGCCACAGCCCGACTTCAACCCATAAAGGACACGACCTGTGACACGCCCGTATCCCAAGCCGTGTTCGCTACTTGATGATCGTCGACTCTAAAATTCATCGACCTCTCGGCCAGATCGTCGAACCGAGCACGACACGCCCTGGGACACGCCTGTGTCCCATGCCTTGTGCCCCTGCCAAATTCCAAACTTGGCTCAAAATGCCTCTCGTCGCTCTTTTGAGTTTCGGGGCGTTATAGAAGATGGTTTGAGTATGTTGCTGATTATGATGTTGAGATCCAGTACCATCCAGACAAAGATAATGTGGTAGTCGACGCCCTGAGTAGAAAGACGGGGAAAATTTTTAATCTTTCTGTGGATTCGCTGGTAGAAGAATTTCTCTTGATGAATATTTCTGTTGCGAGTTTTAATTTGTCAAGTAGTTTGGAGGTAGCTGAGCATTCATGGATTGGACACACAAGATTGCATCAGATGGAAGACCTTGAGTTGTTGCACCTTTACAAGAGAACTGAGAAGGGAGAGTTACCAGATTTTTCGCTCATGGTTCCAGCATTGCCTACCACCCAGGTTCAACCAAGATGTACCAAAATTTGAAGCAGATCACGTGGTGGTTTGGAATGAAAGGTGATATAGCAAAGTTCATTTCAGAATGTTTTACGTGCAAGCGAGTAAAGGCCGAACATGGCAGACCTAGTGGTAAGCTAACACCCTTAGAAATTTTGAGTTGGAAGTGGGAGAGTATCTCAATGGATTTCATTACTGGGTTACCGAGATCTCCCAGTGGACACGATTCAGTCTGGTTTATCGGAATAGGCATCCTACAAGAGCTTCAATGTTCCCAAAGGACACCTCAAGATATGCAAGTTCTAAGTTTATAATAGTAATAAAAGTAGATTTGTACGGTCATTCAATATAGTGACTTAACATTCAAAAAGTGTGCAATGCATGAGGTAATAATAGTAGTTTTATTTTATACTTGAAAATACCTACCATGCATTCCGAGCATAAAACATCCCAGAGAGCAAGTATCCCAAACACACAGAAAAAAAGCTAAGCAGCTAGCAAGTATCCAAAAATAACAGAACAATCCTGTGGTACTAAGCCCGGGTCGTTACAAAAAAGTGCAGAAGGGTTAAAAAACATAAGTTAAACAATTACCATCAAGATCAAGAAAAAATGGGGAAAGAGGAAAAACCACCACTTGCCTCGGTTTTGACGGAAAAACTCTCCAAATCACTCCTTGTCATAGATCGGGACTAAAGAAAACGAGAAGGGTCGAAATCTGAACAAAAATGATCGAAATAGACGTTAGGGTCAAAAACCCTAACGAGAAAACTCAAGAAATGGGGAATGTTTTACCACGATGTCGTAGGTCTCGACGAGAGCTTTCAAGATCTATATTTGGTTGAAGATTTCGAGCACCGGAGCTCCGTCGGCGGCCACCGGAAGATCCACGAATGAGAGGGAGTCGACGCTATAGTTTCGGTTCAGTCTAATCGTGAGGAAGAAGATGAAGTTTTTTTATCTTTCTAATTATCCTTAAGTATAAGAATATATATATATATACACCTATTTATAAAATTTGTTCGTCTAAACAGGAAAAAAGGCAGACGAATTAAGTGCGGACGTGTGGAAAACAAAAACAGAGGTTTAAGATGACTTCAAATCGAAAAGTGCTTCACATGAAAGTTATAGATCTTGTCGAGACGAACAAATTTATGTAACCATTATTTTCTAAGACAAAGTTTTGACCTTCAAAACAGTGCCCGAATGCAGACTAGAACGGAATTCTCGAGAACACACTTAGAGTTCTCGAGAAGGACCTATAGTAGTCGAGAACAAAAAAACGAATACTCGAGAAGAAGAAAACAGGTACTTGAGAACAAGAAGCAAATTACCCAAGAACTACAGCAGGATTACTCGAGTACAATCCTGCGACACTCGAGAAGTAAAAATGCAGCACTCGAGTACAACACAGCAACTGCCCGAGAACAAGCCAGACTACTCGACAAAAAAATTGCATAAACAGTTGATTTTTTACAAATATATCCAAAAAATTAAACTATAGAGATGAATAGGAAAAGACATTTTTGAATAGTGTTTTAATATTAAAATAGTCATATTTATATTTTTAACAAGGAAACACGAGTTCAAAACGGAGGCCCAAACGCATGCCAAAGTAAACGAAATTCGCACCGTAGGTGAATACTGACGCTACAAACCCAACGGCGAAGCAAAAACCAAAATCCGACAAGCCATTCCCGAGATATTAATTTCTAAAATTTACAACAAACGTAAATAATTCAAAACAACAAACGCGCGCCGAGACTCCAAAAATGCTCGGATCGCGACGAAACTTGACGAGCAAATCCAAAATTACTAACTTAGTTTTCCAACACAAAATTTTCCAATTACAAAAAGAATTCGTGAATCTGGCCAACTCGACCGAACAAACACGAAAATGCCTTTACGGCGTCGCGCCGTCAACTCGACGTCAAAAAGTAACACCCTGACACCATAACTATGACATAACCAAATCAAATAATTATCAAAAAGTCGGGGGCGTTACAGTCACTCTCCCTCAAAAAATGTTTTGTCCTGAAACTTAACACAACTTTGTAGCATTGTAGTGATTTGATGAAATATTATATTGTTGGCTTTAATCGCCCTTAACTATTGTTGTAGAATGCGTTAGAGTTTATTTAGGGTTGGAAATTCTTCCTAAAGGTTGATCAACCGTTTCATTCTAAAATTGCCTAGTAGAATCCAATGTGTCATTGTTGACTTGAGGTTTTGATGAGTTGTAAATATTACGATTTTGATGTACATTAAATAAGTCGTTTTAATTTATTTTTGTTATTTTTACTTAATTTTTTGTAATAAATTGCTCCTATTTTGTAAATATTTTCTAACTTAGTTTATTTTTGATTTTCTGAAATTTTTCAGGTAAAGTCAAATTTTTGCATGGGTCACGCCCGTGTACTATGGGTCACGCACGTGACCTGGGAGTGACAACTCAATTCCAATGAAATCAGCCGCAAAAGTGAAAAAATCATGTGACACGCCCTATCACACGACCATGTCAAATGTGACACGGCCGTGACCTGACCCATGCCAGCCAGTTCGACGATTTTTCGCTCGACATTCGTCGACCCGACAGGACACTCCCGTGTCCCATGAGCGACACGCCCGTATCATGTGTCACGCCCCGTGCCGAAGCCCGTGACCATCTCTCGACATTTTTCACTCGACAATCGTCGACTCAACCCGCCACGCCCGTGACACGATGCCACACGAGCGTGTACTCCTCCACCTGGCCCGACAAACCGCCACCGGTGACTTTCGATGCAAACGACGCCCAGTTTAACCTTCCTGACACTCCCACCGTCACGCCCGTGACTAGGGGCGTGACCGCCGCGTTTCCAGCTGTAATGTCAAATAGACGTCAAATCGCCGAAATCAGTCATGAATAGTGTCAACACGCCCCCTGACACGCCCGTGTCAGAGGGCGTGTACTTTGAAATTTTTTCTCTATAAATTCAGAGCTTCTGCCTGATCTCCTGTTCCATTTTTTGGATCCATTTTGTATAGGGGCCGGCTGTTAGATGATTTCCAAAGATATGTAAAGTTATTTTTCACCCTCTCTTTTATTTTGGTTTTAGCTTTGTAATCGTCTTTTAGTATTAATAAAATTAATAGATTTTCTCCCGTTATACATTTTTTTATAATGCATTCATGAGCCCATCCCTTAAGCAATCTTATTTTTCGACTTTTAAAATGCATGTGTGCGTGTATGAGATTAGTTTTCATGCTTTTATACTTAGGAATTTATTTACTTAGTTTTGTTAGAATTAGTTTTTTTATCGCTTTTATGTCATTCCTATAGATCCTTAAAAACATTTTGAAAGTAATTTTTAATTTTTCGCTAATTTAGATTTTCATTTTTATGTTGTAAAACTTTTCTTTCTTTTTACTTTATTATCACTTTTTTAGCATTTTTATGGAGTTATAAGAATGAATATAAGATCGTTTTAATTTTCCGTGCACTTTCATTTTGTTTTAAACTTTTGCTCGTTTTATTCTTTTGACTTCATTTTACGCATTTCTACCGCATTCTAGCGGTAAAAATGTAATTGTTTTAATTTTTCGAGCACTTGAATTTTGCGTTTATTTGCAAACTTTTTTGCTCCTTTTAAATATTATTTTCACTTTTTATACATTTCTAACGCATTCTAGTGGTAGAAATGTAGTTGTTTTAATTTTTCAGCAACTTAGTTTTTCCTATTTTTTGTACGTGTGCGTGCGTGTATGAGTTAGTTTAAATTACATTCTTTCAATTCTGTAGAGTGTGTGTGTGTGTGTTGCATTTATTTTCGCTTACTCGTTAAGAGTTAAATGACGTGCTTTAATTTTCTCCTGCTCATTTGAGTAGAACTTGTGTGCGTGTGTTTTCAATTTACAGTTGTGTGCGCGTGTTTTACTTTCAAGTAGAGTGCGTAAGTGTTAGCATTTATTTCCCCCTACTCGCTAGGAGTTAAATGATAGGTCTTTATTTTTCTGTAATTATTTAAGTAGTATTTGTACTAGCATTAATTTACCGTTTACTCATTTGAGTTAAATGATAGGTCTGTGTATGTGTTTACTTTTTAGTAGAGTGCGTGCGTGGGTGCATTTATTTTCTCCTACTCATTTGAGTAGGACTCACTTTATTTCTCCCCCTCACTCATTTGAGCCGGGACTTGTAATTTTCCTGCTTTCATTTCAGTCCTACTTGTTTGAGTAGGACTTGCAATTTACTGCTTTCCTCTAACTGCTTTCTTTTATCGCTTTCATTTACAGCTTTATTTATCGCTTTCGCCGCAAGCCGTCCCCATTCTGATGAGTGGCTAACTGTTCTTATCCCTCAGTATCGAAGAGCATTGAGACAAATAAAATAGCTTTAAATAAAAAAAGGTCATGTTATTCTAATTAATTAAAATTAACTTAAGATTTACCTAGGGTTTACGACACGTAGTACCACATAATCGATGTATGAGCCCTATTTCCGTAGTCCATACGCTAGCTAGCCGAGAGGCCGTGCGTATGGATCGATCTCCCCTTTGTTATTGGAGTTCTGCACTAACGCTCGAGAGAGGAGGCGCACAAACTCTACCGGATTGTGTTCCCCACCCAATAGCGGGGTTCTTAGCGTAATGCGGGCGTTAAGAGGAATCCTTTGTCAGACGAGAGCCCGGTCAAATAGTCTTAGCGTTCAGGTGAGCGATATTCCTATAGCTAGGTGAGCTCATTTTAGTGGAACCTCCACGGCCAAGTCTCCGCCTTAATTATTTTGAAATTTAGGATTTCTTTTTATTCAAAGTTTATTTTAGTTCAATTTTATTCGGTGCCCTCGAGCTAAGCTCTTCATCGGCTCCAGCTTTTTAAAGCTCTATATTTTCTGCCTTTCTCTTTTATTGTATATGTAAAAATTAACCCGACAAGTTAAATATCGGTAAAATAATAGTCCGCTCCAAGGAAGAGTAGAAATAATCGAACCGACCACGAGAACAATACGACCTCGATATTCCACACCAGAATATCTTGTACTACATACGATAGATGCACTTGTCTCCTTTCGTTAAAACTCGATTTCAATATTTTATATCCAAATAATAAATATACGCGCCTCGTTTTCTAAATAAAAACTAACTCCGCTTTTCTTAAATAAAACTGCCTGGGGCGCCGCGAGCTCGTAATAATTTTAGAGTTTTAACCCCAATCAAGTTTTTGGCGCCGTTGCCGGGGAAATTTCGAGTCATTATTTTAAACTCTGGAGAGCTATTAATTTTACCTATTATATATATTTAACAAAAAATGGCCACCAAAATTAAAATTAATCATAACTATTATTAATAAAAAAATAAAACATTTTAAAAAAACTACTTCAAAAAAAAATCGACAACTACTTAAAAACCTACTTAACAAAAAAAATTTTAAAAACTTAAAAAATTATGTTATTATTATGAATTTACCAAAAAAACTACTTAAAAAAATTTAAAAAACTTAAAAAAACAGCTTAAACAACTTAAAACCAAAAAAAACTTAAACCAAAACGTAAAAAAAACCTAATTTTTTTAAAACAATTATGTTGTTATTATCTATAAAAACATATAAATAATATGACATCGTTTTAGGATGAGTTTAAACTTCAAATTCTCAAAAACTTAAAAACTAAAAAACAAAAAAAATACAAAACTCTCCAAAACTTCAAAACTTCAAAACTTCAAAACTTATAAACACAAAAAAAAGAAAATTTGCCAAAATATATTATAATAAACACTTTAAATAAATAACCCTTTTACAACACAAAATTAAATATCTATTTTTTGCTTCTGCGCACTTCACACTCTTATGCACGCTAGGGGTCCGCATTTCTGTAGCGCTCATAAGCTAAGACGTTAGATTCGAGTCACAAACGCACATGCCCCTACCACCCGCACAATTTCGGCTGAGTTTATCATTTTTTGTTTTTACTGTTCTATTTTTGTTATTTCTTTTTAATAATGCAGGATTCCATATAGGCCTCCCCGAACTCGTCTAACGGAAGCTTCTACCCTCTCTTTTAATTTTTATGCATATTTTATTTTGTAAATTATTCGTTCCGTATACTTAGATTGCAACATTGGAGACAATGTTGGATTTAAGTATGGTGGTGTTTTCTTATTTTTTCTATTTCTGTACTTTTATATTTTGCAATAATAACAAAAATCATCAAAATAAAAAATATCAAATATTAATTCCTTCAAAAAAAAAAATTTCCTTGTTTTTTATAAAGAAAAAATCAAAAAAATCACAAAAAAGATTTTCTCCTTATTTTAACAAGCCCGCGACGTTCGACTCATCGAACCAACCACCTAAATAAAAGTCTGTTCGAGGGCCTTCTAGTTAAAAACTTAATAACTTAAAAAAATAATCAAATCTTAAAACTACAAAGAAAAAAACAAACATCAAAAATTTTTTAGAAAAAAGACAAAAAAAAAGATAAAAACACCTTTAAAAATTCACAAAAAAAGATAATAATCAAAAAAAATAAAAAAAAGATAAAAATCCCAAAAATCCAAAAACTATTTTGTTAATTATGTAACGAATAAATCGAATATCTCAATTCTTAACCCTTTTCGCTCTCCGAAAATTTAGTTGCGAGCTAATTTACAATCGAATTTTAGTTAATTCTTTGCTTACTATTCGTTTATTAATTAGAGATCGATAGATTTCGATATCTGAGGTTAAGTTTTAAAATTTTTTATTGTATGTCTTTTTTATTTAGATAGAGTCCTGTTTTCAGAATTACTTCTACTTATCTAAATAGTTGCACATTTCTTTTTTTAGAAATAACGATCTTAGATTTCAATTATGTTAACTGCAAGCTTTTTTTCGCAATATAGGAACGTTTGATTTATAAAAGTTGCTCTTAAAAACGTTTTATTAAACCTAGTTTTATTATTGAACAAAAACCTATCACTTTTCTTTCATGTCATACTTGCGTGATTTCGATCCTTAAAATATCCTATGTCCATGGGAATAAGATTTTGTTCCATAAATATAGGCATCCAATATTTAAAAATATTATATGTCATGTAGTAAGAGGACAAAATTCATTGCTCCTATACATATACATTGGATTATTATGAAGATGTTAAAAACTTATTTATGTTATGAAAAATAAGATTTTGTTTTCCTAACATCCATTTTCAAGCCAAAAAATTTTTAGAGGTTCGAGTGAAAAAATATACCCTCTCCTCTAATTCAAAGCCTTCTTCATATACCATGATATCCTACTCCACCAATTTAAGAATCTATATTTAATTTTAATTTTTTTTAAGAGTATAATTTTTAAATTAAATTATTTCCTGTAATTCATACAAGCTCAAGTTTTCAAAACTCCAATCTATTTTTGTTAACATAACAAATAAAATTTTTTGTTATCTATTCGATCATATCAGAAGTTTTTAGCTGAAACACTTCCTTTATTTTAATTTTTGGCATAATTTAGGATTTAACTCTAATACCTCGGATATTTATTTAAATCTTTCTTTCGATTAATTCAAACGGTAGCTAAACTTAGGATTTTTTTAATTCATTATAAGTTCATCTCCAGCTTTTGCTCTGGAATAACAAAAGCTTAAGTATGGGGGTATTTGATGAGTTGTAAATATTCCTATTTTGATGTACATTAAATAAGTCGTTTTTTTTTTTATTTTTCTTATTTTTACTTAATTTTTTGTAATAAATTGCTACTATTTTGTAAATATTTTATAACTTAGTTTATTTTTGATTTTCTGACATTTTTCAGGAAAAGTCAAATTTTTGCATGGGTCACGCCCGTGTACTATGCGTCACACCCATGACCTGAGCATGACAACTCATTTCCCGTGAAATCAGCCGCAAAAGTGAAAAAATCACGTGACATGCCCTGTCACATAGCCGTGTCAAATGTGACACGGTCGTGACCTGACCCGTGCCAGCTAGTTCGACGATTTTCCGCTCGACGTTCGTCGACCCGACAGGACACAACCGTGTCCCATGAGCGACACGCCCGTGTCATGTGTCACGCCCCGTGCCGAAGCCCGTGACCATCTCTCGACATTTTTCACTCGACGATCATCAACTCAACCCGCCACACCCGTGTCACGATGCCACACGGGCATGTACTCCTCCACTTGGCCCGATAAACCGCCGCCGGTGACTTTAGACGCAAACGACGCCCAGTTTAACCTTCCCTACACGCCCACCATCATGCCCGTGACCAGGGCGTGACCGCCGCGTTTCTACCTGCAATGTCAAACCACCGTCAAATCGCCGAAATCAGTCATGAATAGTGTCAACACGCCCCCTGACATGCCCGTGTCAGAGGGCGTGTACTTTGAAATTTTTTCTCTATAAATTCAGAGCTTCTGCATGATCTCCTGTTCCATTTTTTTGGATCCATTTTGTATAGGGTCTGGCTGTTAGATGATTTCCAAAGCTATGTAAAGATATTTTCCCCCTCTCTTTTATTTTCGTTTTAGATTTGTAATCGTCTTTTAATATTAATAAAATTAATAGATTTTCTCCCGTTATACGTTTTTTTGGAATGCATTCATGATCCCATCCTTTAGGCAATCTTATTTTTCGTCTTTTAAAATGCGTGAGTGCGTATATGAGATTAGTTTTCATGCTTTTATACTTAGGAATTTGTTTACTTAGTTTTGTTAGATTTAGTTTTTTTATAGCTTTTATGTCATTCTTCTAGATCTGTAAAAACGTTTTGAAAGTAATTTTCAGTTTTTCGCTAACTTAGATTTTTATTTTTATGTTGTAAAACTTTTATTCCTTTTTACTTTATTTGCACTTTTTTAGCATTTTTACGGAGTTATAAGAATGAATATAAGATCGTTTTAATTTTCCGTGCACTTTGATTTTTTTTTTTAACTTTTGCTCGTTTTATTCTTTTGACTTCATTTTACGCATTTCTATCGCATTCTAGCAGTAGAAATGTAATCGTTTAAATTTTTTGAGCACTTGCACTTTGCATTTATTTGCAAACGTTTTTGCTCCTTTAAATTTTATTTTCACTTTTTATGTATTTCTACCGCATTCTAGCGGTAGAAATGTAGTTGTTTTAATTTTTCAGCAACTAAGTTTTTCCTATTTTTTGTACGTGTGCGTGCATGTATGAGTTAGTTTAAATTGCTTTCTTTCAATTCTGTAGAGTGTGTGCGTGTATTGCATTTATTTTCGCCTACTCGTTAAGAGTTAAATGACGTGCTTTAATTTTCTCCTACTCATTTGAGTAGAACTTGTGTGCGTATGTTTTCAATTAACTATTGTGTGCGTTTGTTTTACTTTCAAGTAGAGTGCGTAAGTGTTAGCATTTATTTCCGCTACTCGCTAGGAGTTAAATGACATGTCTTTTTTTCTGTAATTATTTAAGTAATATTTGTACTAGCATTTATTTACCGCCTACTCATTTGAGTTAAATGGCAGGTCTGTGTATGTGTTTACTTTTCAGTAGAGTGTGTGTGTGGGTGAATTTATTTTCTCCTACTCGTTTGAGTAGAACTCGCTTTATTTCTCCCGCCCACTCATTCGAGCCGGGACTTGTAATTTTCCTGTTTTCATTTCAGCCCTACTCGTTTGAGAAGGACTTGCAATTTACTACTTTCCTTTTACTGCTTTCTTTTATCGCTTTTATTTACTGCTTTATTTATCGCTTTCGCCGCAAGCCGTCCCCATTCCGATGAGTGACTAACCGTTCTTAGCCCTCAGTATCGAAGAGCATTGAGACAAATAAAATAGCTTTAAATAATAAAAGGTCCTGTTTTTCTAATTAATTAAAATTAACTTAAGGTTTGCCTAGGGTTTACGATGCATAGGACCACATAATCGATGTGTGGGCCCTATTTCCGTAGTCCATACACTACCTAGCCGAGAGGCCGTGCGTATGGACCGATCGCCCCTTGCTAATTGGAGTTCCGCACTAACCCTCGAGAGAGGAGGTGCGCAAACTCTACCGGATTGTGTTCCCCACCCAATAGCGGTGCTCTTAGCGTAATGCTCGCGTTAAGAGGAATCCTTCGTCGGACGAGAGCCCGGTCGAATAGTCTTAGAGTTCAGGTGAGCGATATTCTTATAGCTAGGTGACCTCATTTTAATGGAACCTCCACGGCAAAGTCTCCGCATTAATTATTTTGAAATTTAGGATCTCTTTTTATTCAAAGTTTATTTTAGTTCAATTTTATTCGGTGCCCTTGAGTGAAGCTCTTCATCGGCTCCACCATTTTAAAGCTCTTTATTTTCTGCCTTTCTCTTTTATTATATATGAAAAAATTAACCCGACAAGTTAAATATCGAAAAAATAATAGTCCCCTCCAGGGAAGAGTAGAAATAATCAAACCGACCCCGAGAACAATACGACCTCTATATTCCACACCGGAATATCCTGTACTACACAAGATATGTGCACTTGCCTCCTTTCGTTAAAACTCGATTTCACTGTTTTATATCCAAATAAAAAATCTGCGCGCCCCGTTGTCTAAATAAAAACCAACTCCTTTTTTCTTAAATAAAACCGCCCGGGGCGTCGCGAGCTCATAATAATTTTGGATTTTTAACTCTAATCAAGTTTTTGGCGCCGTTGCCGGGGAAATTTCGAGTCGTTATTTTAAACTCTAGAGACCTATTAATTTTATCTATTATATATCTTTAAAAAAATGGCTACCAAAATTAAAATTAATCATAAGTATTATTCATAAAAATTAAAAGATTTTTTAAAAAAACTAGATCAAAAAAAAAATTTTAAAAAAAAACTCGACAACTACTTAAAAACCTACTTAACAACAAAAATTAAAAACTTACAAAATTATGTTATTATTATGAATTTAACAAAAACAAAACGACTTAAAAAAATTTAAAAAACATAAAAAACAGCTTAAACAACTTAAAACCAAAAAAAACTTAAACAAAAACGTAAAAAAAAACTTTAAAAGTTTTTTTAAAAAATTATGTTATTATTATCTATAAAAACATATAAATAATATGACATCATTTTAGGCCGAGTTTAAACTTCAAATTCTCAAAAACTTAAAAACTAAAAAATGAAAAAAAAAATACAAAACTCTCCAAAACTTCAAAACGTATAAATACACAAAACATTTTTTGCCAAAATATATTATAATAAACACTTTAAATAAATTGTACAACACAAAATTGTATATCTAATTTTTGCTTCGGCGCGCTTCACACTCTTATGCACGCTAGGGGTCCGCATTTCTGTAGCGCTCATAAGCTAAGACGTTAACTTCGAGTCACAAACACACAAGCCCTACCACCCGCACAATTTCGGCCGAGTTTATCGTTTTTTTGTTTTTACTATTCTATTTTTGCTATTTCATTTTAATAATGCAGGGTTCCATATGTGCCTCCCCGAACTCGTCTAAGGGAAGCTTCTACCCTCTCTTTTAATTTTTGTGCATATTTTATTTTATAAATTATTCGTTCCACATACTTTGATTGCAATATTGAGGACAATGTTGGTTTTAAGTATGGTGGTGTTTTCTTATTTTTTTATATTTCTGTACTTTTATATTCTGCAATAATAACAAAAATCATCAAAATACAAAAATATCAATATTAATTCCTTCAAAAAAAAAAATTTCCTTGTTTTTTATAAAGAAAAAATAAAAAAAAAACAAAAAATCACAAAAATAATTTCTTCTTGTTTTAGCAAGCCCGCGGCGTTTGTCTCATCGAACCAACCACCTAAATAAGAGTCTGTTTATGGGGCTTCTAGTTAAAAACTTAATAACTTAAAAAAATCATCAAATCTTAAAACTACAAAGAAAAAAACAAACATCAAATTTTTTTAGAAAAATACAAAAAAAAGATAAAAACACCTTTAAAAATTCACAAAAAAAGATAATAATCAAAAAAAATCAAAAACGATAAAAACCCCAAAAATCCAAAAATATTTTGTTAATTATGTAACGAATAAATCGAATATCTCAATTCTTAACACTTTTCGCTCTCCGAAAAAATAGTTGCGAGCTAATTTATAAGCGAATTTTTGTTAATTTTTTGCATACTATTCGTTTATTAATTAGAGATCGATAGATTTAGATATCTGAGATTAAGTTTTAAAAATTTTTATTGTATGCTTTTTTTATTTAGATAGAGACCTGATTTTAGAATTACTTCTACGTATCTAAATAGTTGCACATTTCTTTTGTTAGAAATAATGATCTTAGATTTCAATTATGTTAACTTCAAGCTTTTTTTCGCAATATAGGAACATTTAATTTATAAAAGTTGCTCTCAAAAACTTTTTATTAAACCTATTTTATTTTTGAACAAAAACCTATCACCTTTTTTTCATGTCATACTTGGCATGATTTCGATCCTTAAAAGATACTATGTCCATGGGAATAAGATTTCATTCTGTAAATATAGACATCCAATATTTAAAAACATTATATGTCATGGAGTAAGAGGATAAAATTCATTGCTCCTATACATATACATTGGATTATTATGAAGATGTTAAAAAACTTTTTTATGTTATGGAAAATATGATTTTGTTTTCCTAACATACATTTTCAAGCCAAAAAATTTTTAGAGTTTCGAGCAAAAAAATATACCCTCACCTCTAATTCAAAGCCTTCTTCATATACCACGATATCCTACTCCGCCAATTTCAAAAAAAAATCTATATTTAATTTTAAAATCTTTTTGAGAGCATAATTTGTAAATTAAATTATTTCCTGTAATTCTTAGAATCTCAAGTTTTCATAACACCAATCTATTTTTGTTAGCCTAACAAATAATTTTTTTTGTTATCTATTCGATCATATCAGAAGTTTTTAACTGAAACTCTTCCTTTATTTAAATTTTTGGCATAATTTAGGATTTAACTCTAATACCCCGGATATTTATTTAGATCTTTCTTTCGATTAATTCAAACGGTAGCTAAACTTAATATTTCTTTAATTCATTATAAGTTCATCTCCAACTTTTGCTCTGTAATAACAAAAGCTTAAGTATGAGAGTATTTGATGAGTTGTAAATATTTCTATTTTGATGTACATTAAATAAGTCGTTTTACTTTATTTTTGTTATTTTTACTTAATTTTCTGTAATTAATTTCTCCTAATTTGTAAATATTTTCTAACTTAGTTTATTTTTGATTTTCTAAAATTTTTCAGGAAAAGTCAAATTTTTGCATGTGTCACGCCCATGTACTATGGGTCACACCCGTGACCTGGGCATGATAACTCAATTCCCGTGAAATCAGCCGCAAAAGTGAAAAAATCATGTGACACGTCCTGTCACACGGCCGTGTCAAATGTGACACGGTCGTGACCTGACCTGTGCCAGCCAGTTCGACTATTTTCCGCTTGACGTTCGTCGACCCGACAGGACACGCCCGTGTCCCATGAGAGACACGCCAGTGTCATGTGTCACTCCCCGTGCCGAAGCCCGTGACCATATCTCGACATTTTTCACTCGACGATCATCGACTCAACCCGCCACGCCCGTGTCACGATGCCACATGGGCATCTACTCCTCCACCTGGCCCGACAAACCACCGCCGGTGACTTTAGACGAAAACGACGCCTAGTTCAACCTTCCCGACACGCCCACCGTCATGCTCGTGACCAGGGGCGTGAGCGCCGCATTTCCAGCCACAATGTCAAACAACCATCAAATCATTGAAATCAGTCATGAATAGTGTCAACACGCCCCATGATACGCCCGTGTCAAAGGGCGTGTACTTTGAAATTTTTTAACTATAAATTCAGAGCTTCTACCTGATCTCCTGTTCTGTTTTTTTGGATCCATTTTGTATAGGGGCCGGCTATTAGATGATTTCCAAAGCTATGTAAAGTTATTTTTCCCCCTCTCTTTTATTTTCATTTTAGCTTTGTAATCGTCTTTTAATATTAATAAAATTAATAGATTTTCTCACGTTATACGTTTTTTTTAAATGCATTCATGAGCCCATCCCTTAGGCAATCTTATTTTTCGTCTTTTAAAATACGTGTGTGCGTGTATGAGATTAGTTTTCTTGCTTTTATACTTAGGAATTTGTTTACTTAGTCTTGTTAGATTTAGTTTTTTTATAGCTTTTATGTCATTCCTATAGATCCGTAAAAACATTTTGAAAGTAATTTTCAGTTTTTCGCCAATTTAGATTTTTATTTTTATGTTGTAAAACTTTTCTTCCTTTTTACTTTATTTGCACTTTTTTAGCATTTTTACGGAGTTATAAGAATGAATATAAGATCATTTTAATTTTCCATGCACTTTGATTTTGTTTTAAACTTTTGCTCGTTTTATTCTTTTGACTTCATTTTACGCATTTCTACCGTATTCTAGCAGTAGAAATGTAATCGTTTTAATTTTTGAGCACTTGCACTTTGCGTTTATTTGCAAACTTTTTTGCTCGTTTAAATTTTATTTTCACTTTTTATGAATTTCTACCGCATTCTAGCGGTAGAAATGTAGTTGTTTTAATTTTTCAGCAACTTAGTTTTTCCTATTTTTTGCACGTTTGCGTCCATGTATGAGTTAGTTTAAATTGCTTTCTTTCAATTCTGTACAGTGTGTGCGTGTGTTGCATTTATTTTCGCCTACTCGTTAAGAGTTAAATGGCGTGCTTCAATTTTCTCCTACTCATTTGAGTAGAACTTGTGTGCGTGTGTTTTCCATTTACTATTGTGTACGTGTGTTTTACTTTCAAGTAGAGTGCGTAAGTGTTAACATTTATTTCCGCCTACTCGCTAGGAGTTAAATGGCAGGTCTTTATTTTTCTGTAATTATTTAAGTAGTATTTGTACTAGCATTTATTTACCGTCTACTCATTTGAGTTAAGTGGCAGGTCTGTGTATGTGTTTACTTTTCAGTAGAGTGCGTGCGTGGGTTCATTTATTTTGTCCTACTCGTTTGAGTAGAACTCGCTTTATTTCTCCCGCCCACTCATTTGAGCTGGGACTTGTAATTTTCATGCTTTCATTTCAGTCCTACTCGTTTGAGTAGGACTTGCAATTTACTACTTTCCTTTTACTGCTTTCATTTATCATATTTATTTAGTGCTTTATTTAACGCTTTCGCCGCAAGTCGTCACCATTCCGATGAGTGGTTAACCGTTCTTAGCTCTTAGTATTGAAGAGCATTGAGACAAATAAAATAGTTTTAAATAATAAAAGGTCCTATTTTTCTAATTAATTAAAATTAACTTAAGGTTTACCTAGGGTTTACGACGCGTAGGACCACATAATCGATGTGTGGGTCCTATTTTCGTAGTCCATATACTAGCTAGTCGAGAGGCCGTGCATATGAACAGAATGCCCCTTGGTAATTGGAGTTCCGCACTAACCCTCGAGAGAGGAGGCGCGCAAACGCTACTGGATTGGGTTCCCCACCCAATAGCGGGGTTCTTAGCATAATGCGGGTGTTAAGAGGAATCCTTCGTCGGACGAGAGCTCGGTCGAATAGTCTTAGCGTTCAGGTGAGAGATATTCCTATAGCTAGGTGAGCTCATTTTAGTGGAACCTCTACGCCCAAGTCTCCGCCTTAATTATTTTGAAATTTAGGTTCTCTTTTTATTCAAAGTTTATTTTAGTTCAATTTTATTCGATGCCCTTGAGCTAAGCTCTTCATCGGCTCCACCTTTTTAAAGCTCTTTATTTTTTTCCTTTCTCATTTATTATATATGAAAAAATTAACCCGATAAGTTAAATATCGGTAAAATAATAGTCTCCTCCAAGGAAGAGTAGAAATAATTGAACCCATCCCGAGAACAATACGACCTCAATATTCCACACCGGAATATCCTGTACTACACATGATAGTTGCACTTGCCTCCTTTCGTTAAAACTCAATTTCACTGTTTTATATCCAAATAATAAATCCGCGCGCCCCGTTTTCTAAATAAAAACCAACTCCGCTTTTCTTAAATAAAACCGCCCGGGGCGCCACGAGCTCATAATTATTTTGGAGTTTTAACCCCAATCAAGTTTTTGGCACCGTTGCCGGGGAAATTTCGAGTCGTTATTTCAAACTCCGGAGACCTATTAATTTTACATATTTTATATATTTAAAAAAATGGCCACCAAAATTAAAATTAATCATAAGTATTATTAATAAAAATTAAAACATAAAAAAAACTACTTCAAAAAAAAAATTTAAAAAAAACTCTACAACTACTTAAAAACCTACTTAACAAAAAAAATTTTAAAAACCTAAAAAATTATGTTATTATTATGAATTTAACAAAAAACAACTACATAAAAAAATTTAAAAAACTTAAAAAAACAGCTTAAAGAACTTAAAACCAAAAAAAAACTTAAACAAAAACGTAAAAAAAACTTAATTTTTTTTTAAAAAATTATGTTATTATTATCTATAAAAACATATAAATAATATGACATCGTTTTAGGCCGAGTTTAAACTTCAAATTCCCAAAAACTTAAAAACTAAAAAACAAAAAAATACAAAACTCTCCAAAACTTCAAAACTTATAAACACACACAAAAAATTTTTTTTGCCAAAATATATTATAATAAACACTTTAAATAAATAACCTTTTTACAACACAAAATTATATATCTATTTTTTGTTTCGGCGCGCTTCACACTCTTATGCACGCTAGGGGTCCGCATTTTTGTAGCGCTCATAGGCTAAGACGTTAGCTTCGAGTCACAAACACACATGCCCCCTACCACCCGCACAATTTCGGCCGAACTTATCATTTTTTGTTTTTATTGTTCTATTTTTGCTATTTCTTTTTAATAATGCAGGGTTCCATATGGGCATCTCCGAACTCGTCTAAGGGAAGCATCTACCCTCTCTTTTAATTTTTGTGCATATTTTTTTTTTGTAAATTATTTGTTTCGCATACATAGATTGAAACATTGAGGACAATGTTTGATTTAAATATCGGGGTGTTTTCTTATTTTTCCTATTTTTGTACTTTTATATTCTGCAATAATAACAAAAATCATCAAAATACAAAAAAATATCAAATATTAATTCCTTCAAAAAACATTTTTCCTTATTTTTTATAAAGAAAAAATCAAAATAATAATAAATAAAACAAAAAATCACACAAAAAAAAATTTCTCCTTATTTTAACAAGCCGCGGCGTTCGACTCATCGAACCAACCACCTAAATAAGAGTCTGTTCGCAGGTCTTCTAGTTAAAAACTTAATAACTTAAAAAAAATCATCAAATCTTAAAACTACAAAGAAAAAAACAAACATCAAAAAACTTTTCGAAAAAATACAAAAAAAAAGTTTAAAACACCTTTAAAAATTCACAAAAAAAAGATATTAATCAAAAAAATCAAAAAAGATAAAAACCCCAAAAATCCAAAAAATATTTTGTTAATTATGTAACGAATAAATCGAATATCTCAATTCTTAACTCTTTTTGCTCTCCGAAAATTTAGTCGCGAGCTAATTTATAAGAGAATTTTTGTTATTTCATTTATTAATTAGAGATCGATAGATTTAGATATCTGAAGTTAAGTTTTAAAAATTTTTATTGTATCCTTTTTTTTATTTAGATAGAGACCTGTTTTCAGAATTACTTCTACTTATATAAATAGTTGCACATTTCTTTTATTAGAAATAACGATCTTAGATTTCAATTATGTTAACTACAAGGTTTTTTTTGCAATATAGGAACGTTTAATTTATAAAAGTTGCTCTCAAAAACTTTTTATTAAACCTAGTTTTATTTTTGAACAAAAACCTATCACCTTTTTTTAATGTCATACTTGACATGATTTCGATCCTTAAATGATCACCTATGTCCATGTGAATAAGATTTCGTTCTGTAAACATAGGCATCCAATATTAAAAAAGATTATATGTCATGGAGTAAGGGGATAAAATTCATTGCTCCTATACATATACATTGGATTATTATGAAGATGTTAAAAAACTTTTTTATGTTATGGAAAATAAGATTTTGTTTTCCTAACGTCCAATTTCAAGCCAAAAAATTTTTAGAGGTTCAAGCAAAAAAATATACCCTCGCCTCTATTTCAAAACCTTCTTCATATACCACGATATCCTACTCCGCCAATTTCAAAAAGAATGTAGATTTAATTTTAAAATCTTTTTGAGAGCATAATTTGTAAATTAAATTATTTCCTGTAATTCTTACAAGCTCAAGTTTTCATAACTCCAATCTATTTTGGTTAGCCTAACAAATAAACTTTTTTGCTATCTATTCGATCATATCAAAAGTTTTTAGCTGAAACTCTTCCTTTATTTAAATTTTTGGTAGAATTTAGGATTTAACTCTAATACCCCAGATATTTATTTAGATCTTTCTTTCGATTAATTCCAACGGTAGCTAAACTTAGGATTTATTTAATTCATTATAAGTTCATCTCAAACTTTTGCTCTGTATTAGCAAAACCTTAACTATGAGGGTATTTGATGAGTTGTAAATATTCCTATTTTGATGTACATTAAATAAGTCATTTTACTTTATTTTTGTTATTTTACTTAATTTTCTGTAATAAATTGCTCCTATTTTGTAAATATTTTATAACTTAGTTTATTTTTGATTTTCTGAAATTTTTCAGGAAAAGTCAAATTTTTGCATGGGTCACGCCCGTGTACTATGGGTCACGCCCATGTCCTGGGTGTGACAACTCAACTCCTGTGAAATCAGCTGCAAAAGTGAAAACATCATGTGACATGCCCGGTCATACGGCCGTGTCAAATGTGACACATCCATGACCTGACCCGTGCCAGCCAGTTCGACGATTTTCTGCTCGACGTTCGTCGACCCGACAGGACACGCCCGTGTCCCATGAGTGACACGCCCCATGCCGAAGCCCGTGACCATCTCTCGACATTTTTCACTCGACGATCATCGACTCAACCCGCCACGCCCGTGTCACGATGCCAGACGGGCGTGTACTCCTCCACCTAGCCCGACAAACTGCCGTCGGTGACTTTCGACGCAAACGACGACCAGTTCAACCTTCCCAACACGCCCACCGGCACGCCCATGACCATGGGAGTGACCACCACGTTTCCAGCCGCAATGTCAAACCGTCGTCAAATCGCCAAAATCAATCATTAATAGTGTCAACACGCCCCCTAACACGCCCGTGTCAGTGGGCATGTACTTTGAAATTTTTTCTCTATAAATTCAGAGTTTCTGCCTGATCTCCTGTTCCATTTTTTTGGATCCATTTTGTATAGGGGCCGGCTGTTAGATGATTTCCAAATCTATGTAAAGTTATTTTTCCCCCTCTCTTTTATTTTCATTTTAGCTTTGTAATAGTCTTTTAGTATTAATAAAATTAATAGATTTTCTCCCGTTATACGTTTTTTTGGAATGCATTCATGAGCCCATCCCTTAGGCAATCTTATTTTTCGTCTTTTAAAATGTGTGTGTGCGTGTATGAGATTAGTTTTCATGCTTTTATACTTAGGAATTTGTTTACTTAGTTTTGTTAGATTTAGTTTTTTTGTAGCTTTTATGTCATTCCTATAGATCCATAAAAACATTTTGAAAGTAATTTTCAGTTTTTCGCTAACTTAGATTTTCATTTTTATGTTGTAAAACTTTTCTTCCTTTTTACTTTATTTGCACTTTTTTAGCATTTTTACGGAGTTATAAGAATGAATATAAGATCATTTTAATTTTCCGTGCACTTTGATTTTGTTTTAAACTTTTGCTCGTTTTATTCTTTTGACTTCATTTTACGCATTTATACCGCATTCTAGCGGTATAAATGTAATCGTTTTAATTTTTCGAGCACTTGCACTTTGCTTTTATTTGCAAACTTTTTTGCTCCTTTAAATTTTAGTTTCATTTTTTTTGCATTTCTACCGCATTTTAGCTGTAGAAATGTAGTTGTTTTAATTTTTCAGCTACTTAGTTTTTCCTATTTTTTTATGTGTGTTTACGTGTACGATTTAGTTTAAATTGCTTTCTTTCAATTC
The DNA here is from genome assembly GCA_039583875.1 of Platanthera guangdongensis. Classification (NCBI taxonomy): domain Eukaryota; kingdom Viridiplantae; phylum Streptophyta; class Magnoliopsida; order Asparagales; family Orchidaceae; genus Platanthera; species Platanthera guangdongensis. The sequence goes on from CM077161.1 coordinate 36,394,488, forward strand.
TGTAGAGTGTGTGCATGTGTTGCATTTATTTTCGCCTACTCGTTAAGAGTTAAATGGCGTGCTTTAATTTTCTCCTACTCATTTGAGTAGAACTTGTGTGCGTGTGTTTTCAATTTATTGTTGTGTGCGTGTGTTTTACTTTCAAGTAGAGTGTGTAAGTGTTAGCATTTATTTCCGCCCACTCGCTAGGAGTTAAATGACAGGTCTTTATTTTTCTATAATTATTTAAGTAGTATTTGCAATAGCATTTATTTACCGCCTACTCATTTGAGTTAAATGGCAGGTCTGTGTATGTGTTTACTTTTCAGTAGAGTGTGTGCGTGGGTGCATTTATTTTCTCCTACTCGTTTGGGTAGGGCTCGTTTTATTTCTCCCGCCCACTCATTTGAGCCGAGACTTGTAATTTTCTTACTTTCATATCAGTCCTACTCGTTTGAGTAGGACTTGCAATTTACTGCTTTCCTTTTACTGCTTTTTTTATCGCTTTCATTTACTGCTTTATTTATCGCTTTCGCCGCAAGCCATCCCCATTTCGATGAGTGGCTTATCATTCTTAGCCCTCGGTATCGAAGAGCATTGGGACAAATAAAATAGCTTTAAATAATAAAAGGTCCTGTTTTTCTAATTAATTAAAATTAACTTAAAGTTTACCTAGGGTTTACGACTCGTAGGACCACATAATCGATGTGTGGGCCTATTTCCGTAGTCCATGCGCTAGGTAGACGAGAGGCCGTGTGTACGAACCGATCGCCCCTTGGTAATTGGAATTTCGCACTAACCCTCGAGAGAGGAGGCGCGCAAACTCTACCGGATTGGGTTCCCCACCCAATAGCGGGGTTCTTAGCATAATGCGGGTGTTAAGAGAAATTCTTCGTCGGACGAGAGCCCAGTGGAATAGTCTTAGCGTTCAGGTGAGCGATATTCCTATAGCTAGGTGAGCTCATTTTAGTGGAACCTCCATGACCAAGTCTCCGCCTTAATTATTTTGAAATTTAGGATCTCTTTTTGAAAGATATGGTACCTAAACTCCTAGAGGGGGGGGTGAATAAGTGACCTAATCCTTTTCTAACTTTGTTGGCAGCCACTTAGTTAAATCACAGAGTTCTAACTACTTTTGCACAGCAAACAACAATAACAAAACATACACAACACAATCACAGCACAGCACACAGTGTTTTATAGTAGTTCCCCAAGATATGGGTACATCCACTTTCCCCCTTCGCCTATCTAGCAGTGTACTAGATTCGGCCAAACTTCTCCACTGTCTCAGAACCCAAATTGGTTCCTACCTCAGCCCCAAAGCCTTACAACTCAGCTTTATCTCAAAGCCTACACTCAGCCAATCAAGGCCTACACTCAGCCAATCAAGGCCTACACTCAGCCAACAAGGCCTACACTCAGAGATCACAATCTCCTACACTCAGGCTAACAAGCCCTACCCTCAGCCTTTATAATTATAGGCTTACAAATCACTCAGATCCAAAGGATCCTACAAGTTAAAAAGATATTACAAATTATAACTCTACAACTCAGAAAGATAAGAGGGGAGTTGAGAGATTCTTGATGAGTTCTTGGAAGAACTCAGCTGGATCCAATCTGACTTAGCTTTCTTCAAAGCTTCTTGAGTAGAACTGAATAAGACTGAATCCTCTACAGTTGTTCCTTGACCTCTGCTTCTTAAGAATCAGAATTGAATCTGAATCCTTCTTCTCAGCCTAGTTCTAGAGGCTGATTTCTTGGATGGAGCCCTCTCTCTCCAACTTCTTAGATCTGCACTTTGACTGCAAGATCTTCTTGTGTTGATACTCAATATATCACTTTTCTGATTACTTGAATAATCTGTACCACTTGTTAATTACTTGATCAACTCTTTCAACAACAGTTTCTGTAAACTGTGGGTGCCTATTTATAGGCCTTCTTCATGGTAACCGGCTGGTCCGGTTCATAACTGACTTCTGACATCTCTGACAGTTGCTGTAGACCGGCTGGAATGGTAGCTGTCATGTCATCCAGTCACTTCTTGAAATTCTCTAACTGTCTGAAATTGTCGAGACTTTCTGTCTTTAAGTGTCGACACTTATAGTCCAAGTGTCGACACATGTTATGTAAGTGTCGACACAAGTCTACAAGGTGTCGACACAACTCCTTGTATGTCTCGACACAGATTCTTCTGCATGTGTCGACACTGAAATTGAGTGTCGACACAAGTACTTGTTCTTCTAGCTTTTGCTGAATTCTTCTATGTGTCGACACATCTCCTTTGTGTCGACACATCTTCTTGTGTTGAATCTGTCAAGTGTCGACACTGCTTCTTGGTGTCGACACATAGTCTTCTATGTTGAATCTTGCTGAGTGTCGACATAGCTCCTTATGTCGACACACCTTCTTGTTGTTGAGACTTCAGCTGAGTGTCGACACATTCCCATAGTGTCGACACTTGTACTTAGAATAATTTGTTGTTCTTTCTGTTCTTTGCTAAGTTTCGACACAGCTCCATGTGTCGACACTTTCTTCAAGTGTTGAGTCTTCAGCTGTGTGTCAACACATTGTTCTGGGTGTCGACACATACTTCAAATGTTGACTCTTCTGTTGAGTGTCGACACATTGTGTTGAGTGTCGACACACGCTTCAAGTGCTGACTCTTCTGCTTAGTGTCGACACATTGTGTTGAGTGTCGACACTTGTACTTAGACTCTGCAGACTTTTGCTGAGTGTCGACACAGCTCCAAGTGTCGACACTTTCTGATGTAGACACAGCTTCACTGGGTGTCGACACAGCTCCTTGTGTCGACACTTTCTGTCTGCACTTTTCTTCACTGAGTGTCGACACAGCTCCAAGTGTCGACACTTTCTGTCTGGTGTCGACTCTGCATCCCAGGTGTCGACACAATGACTCCAAGTGTCGACACATCTTGTCTGGGTGTCGACACAAGTCTTCTTAAGTGTCGACACTTTCCCTCTGGGTGTCGACACATGGACTTATAAACTTTTTGCTTCAGTCCAGTACTTTCTTAACCTGCACAAGTAACTCAAACATACATCAAATACATTATGATGTATATCATTGAGTTGGGTGAGGCTTCTTCAAATCAGGTACATTTGACCAATGTACCCAACAATCTCCCCCTATTTGGAGAAGTCATAACCCTTAATCAATGATATACATCATCCATAATTAAAATTACAAAATGATGTACAGCAGATTATATTCAGCAGGGTAAACATAAACATGTAATATTTCACACATGTATACACATTCAACATTGCAGAACAAACAAGAAATAGACATATTCTCAGAACAATCATGAAATATATTTGTCATATATTGTTCTAACATTTTTCTAATACATCTTCAATGGTTTACAGAAATGTATTTCATTCAAAAGATTACAACAATCTTCAAGTCAATTTCTAATCTATTTCTGGTCAGGTTCTTTGATAACAATGCCTTTGCCAGGTTGGACTTGAGCTTTGACAGTGGCTTCAGCAGTTGCAGCATCAGCAGGCTTCTTGCCTTTTAAGTCCTTCTTCTTCAGCTCTTCTGCTTTGATTTTCTGCCTCTCAAAATAATGATATGGCTTGGGGAAGTACTTGCTAGGCTCCACTGCAGTAGGAGGTAGCTTTCCCATCTTAGCCTTCCTCCTATATTGAACAATGGCCTCTTGTCTGATTTCATGTTTCCTCCATTCTGCTTCAGAGAACCACTTGTTCCTTTCATGAGCATTGTCCTTGGCAGCTTTCCAGGCAGTTAAAATTATATTCCTTGAGGTAGGGCTCCACTGTTCAAAATCTGGCTTTTGTTCTGCTTGTTCCCTAAACCTCTTTTTAGACAACCTTGTCTCCTCTTCTTTATTCATAGCCTCTTGCAGAGCTTCAGAAATAGGTTGAACAAACTTTTCAATATGAACATTTGTCTTGCCCTTAGTTGGGCTATACATTGTGCTGACATCTGCTTGAACCATATCAAAATCTGGAGGTGGATAAATCACTTGAGCTACCTCTGGTTGCTCACCTCCAAGATATGCAGTTTGAATCCCTGATTCAGCAACATTATCATCATCACAGAGTGGAGGATAGCCCAGTGTAGCTCTGATGGAGTTAGAGATCCATTTGGCATGGTCAGAGCTAGCTTTGACTAATACTCTCTCCCCCTTTATGACTTCTTGGGCAACATGATCTCTTACATCATCCTTTTGAAATCTAATCTGACTATCCAAGTACCTGATTCCCTCTTTAAAGTAAGGTCTGAGCTTAGTGAGCTGTTCAGAGATGACCTTCTGGGAATCTTGAATTGCAGTCTTGACAGCAGTAATCTCAGCTTGAAATACCTTATCAAAGTCAGCCTTAGCAGCAGCAGTAGATGTTGAAGGTTCAGCAGTCTTATTCTTCAACTCAGTGACTATAGCATTATGGGAGGCAGTCAAATTATCATTCATTCTTAACTGATTCTCCAGCACATATCCTTGCTTTAATACTATATCATCTACCTGAGCCTTAATCTTCTCCTGGTGAGTTGCCAAATAGACTACTGCATTCTCACCCTTGTGGAAGCAGTTAGTCATCTCCTTCTTATTCAGGTTCATTTCAAACCTTATTGACTTGATATCTTGAGCAAGATCAAACTGTAATGATCTATGCCCTGCATCAACATAAGCCTCTATGGCTTTCCTTTGTTCATCCATTTTTATCTGTAGTGCAATCAGTAAAGCACTATAGTCAACAGTTGGAGCTTGTTGAACTATAGGCTGTGGGGCAATGGATTGCAAAGCTTTCTTATAACTCTGGCTTCTCCTCTTGAAGACATAGAGTTTCTTCTTCTTGGCCCTAGCACTCTCCTCATCTTCAGAGGCAGAGGTGCTGGCAATATCAACCCTGTCCTTAGGGCTTTGTGGCTTTTCAGGTTGCACATCAGGTGCTTGCTCAGTTTCTAGCCTAATAGGCTCTTCCAGAACTGTCAGTTGCTCCCCCTCAGCAGCAGCACTCTTATCTTCAGCAGCAGCATCCTTGTCCATATCAAAATCTTCTTGATCTAGATTTAGGAATAAATCCTCCATTGTATATTCAGGTGGAGAAGGAGCTGGAGACAGTCTTTGCTCTTCAACCACTGACTCAGGTACCACTTCTTGTTCAGCAGATTTGTCTTCTAAAACAACATCTGGAACTTGACTGTCTAGCTGAGTTTGCTGATGGACATCAGACAAATTAGCAGCTGCTATAATATAGTCTAAAGTTTTTAGGTCAGTGAGTACCTCTTGGATAATGATGGTTGCTTGCTTACTGTCCAGAGTAGATGGTTCTTCTACTACTGGAGGCTCCCCCTGGATCTCAGCATTATCTGCAGCAGCAGGGGTCTTCTCTGCAGCCACATCCTCTTGGTCATCAGGAGTGAAGACAACATGTTCTTCACTATCAGAACTGCTGGAGGACTCTTGTGCCACAGCAGCAGTTTTTCTCTTCTTCTTAGGAGAAATCTCCTTCTCAGTAACTGGCTTCTCTGGGGTTGCCACTTCCTTGGACAACACCCTGTCCCATCTGGAAAATATCCTTTGGTCCATCTTCCTCATGTGGTTGATCTTGCTTCCAGCAGCATTGCTCATTACCTCTAGTATTGTACCAGCTAGGTAGAGACTTATAATTCTGCCCAGATTGGGCTTCTTCAAGCTCTCCTTGATCTTGTCAAAAACCACTAGAGACCAGTCTATTCTTAGAGTAAAGATTATTCTGGTCATAATGTCAAACATAGAGGCAGACACCCTGTCATGCCCTCCTGGCTTACTGAGAATAACCTTGCCTACAATCTCAGACATGAATTTCCCTTGATTATTCATGCCTTTCCTGTTGAATATCGATCCTATCTTCATCTTGGGATCAAGACCACACCAGGTAAGAGCTTCCCTGGTCTTTGAAGCAGTTACTTCCTCTTCATCTTGAGTTTTAGGTAGCTGGAGTACCTTCCTCAGACTTTTTGGTGAAATCTTGACCTTAGATCCATAAACTCTGGATTTGATTCTGTATCCAGATTCATCTACAGTAGCTCCATTAAGGAATTCAAGAACTTCCTTTTTCCAAATCTTTGTTGGTTCTGAAACCAAGTATTCGAGTCCAGAATTGGCGACTAGGGTTATCACCGATTGGATTTCTTGATCTGCGTCGTCGAACGCGCCGCGCACCAGCTCATAGCCCTCGTTCACGTTCTCCTCAAGCTTCGGAGCCATTAGGGTTTGGAGAATTTGTCTTTAGAAAAGAGAAGTGTCGACACAATAGTTTTGGTCTCGAAACTTTGAAAGCGTGTCGACAAACAAAGACAGAACCCTATTTATACCTTTCTGATTTTGAAGATGAACAGGCGGGACAGCTAACTCAACATGTGTCGACACTGGCAATAAGTGTCGACACTGACTTATAATGTCTCGACACACATGTGTCGACATAAGTTTAGTTAACAGATATTATGTGTCGACACTTGGTTAGGTGTCGACACAACATAGCTCGACACATCGTCGAGACTTTACTTAGAAAATTCTGAGTAAAACATAAGTGTCGACACCATATTGAATGTGCCGACACCTACTTGACATGTGTCGACACTAACATTCTGAAGTGTCGACACCACATTCCTAGATGTGTCGACACCATATTCCTGAAGTGTCGACACCACTATTCTGTGTCGACATAGACTTGTCTATGTGTCGACACCTTTTTACTTAGCCAATTTTCTATTCTGTAAACTTAGTCTAAGTCTATCATTCCTAGTTCAATTTTGAATTTATTGAACTTAGCTTCTTCTAGGGGCTTAGTAAACATGTCAGCTATCTGATTATCAGTTTTAACATATTCAAGTGAAATATCTTCTCTTTCTACATGTTCTCTAAGAAAGTGATATTTAATCTCAATATGTTTTGTCCTACTATGAGATACAGGGTTATTAGCTATTGAAATAGCACTTGTAGAATCACAGTAAAGTGGAGTTCTACTTACCTAAAATCCATAGTCCTCTAGCTGATGTTGAATCCACAGAAGTTGAGCACAACAACTTCCTGCAGCCACATACTCTGACTCAGCTGTGGAGATAGCCACACTAGTTTGCTTTTTGCTGCTCCATGAAATTAGTCTCCCACCTAGGAATTGACAGGTTCCAGTAGTGCTCTTTCTATCCTCTTTGCATCCTGCAAAGTCTGCATCTGAATAACCTGTTAGATCAAAGTCTCCATTCCTAGGGTACCAGAGGCCTAGATAGGGAGTGCCCTTTAGATATCTCAAAATTCTCTTGACTGCAGTCAAGTGAGACTCTTTAGGGCAGGCTTGATACCTTGCACAAACACATGTAGCATACATGATGTCTGGTCTACTAGCAGTCAAGTATAATAGGGAGCCAACTATCCCTCTATACAAGGTTTCATCTACAGGTTTCCCTGTATCATCCTTGCTAAGAGACATACTTGACCCCATAGGAGTCTTCATGGTACTGGATGAATCCATACCATACTTCCTTATGAGTTCTAGGGTGAACTTTGACTGACTAATGGACAAACCACTCTCAGTCTGTTTAACTTGGAGACCCAAGAAAAACTTCAGCTCTCCCATACTACTCATTTCAAACTGACCTTGCATAAGTTTTGCAAACTTTTTGCAAAGGCTGCTTTCAGTAGACCCAAATATAATGTCATCTACATATATTTGGACTAGTATGACTTTGCCTCTAGATTCCCTAAGGAATAGAGTCTTATCTATTTTCCCCCTTGAGAACTTGTGCTCAATGAGGAAACTAGATAGAGTTTCATACCAAGCCCTAGGGGCTTGCTTTAACCCATATAAAGCTTTCCTAAGTCTATAGACATAATGAGGTAGAGTTGGATCAACAAAACCTGAAGGCTGCTCCACATAGACTTCTTCTTTCAAATTACCATTTAGGAATGCTGACTTGACATCCATTTGGTATACCTTGAATCCTTGATAGGTTGCATAGGCCAAGAATATTCTTATGGCTTCCAGTCTGGCTACTGGAGCAAAGGTTTGATCAAAATCAATACCTTCTTCTTGCCTATATCCTTTAGCAACCAGTCTAGCTTTATTCTTAATGATGACACCTTGTTCATCCATCTTATTCCTGTAGATCCACTTAACTCCTATTACATTGTGGTCTTTAGGTTTAGGAACAAGTTCCCAAACCTTGCACCTCTTGAACTGATTAAGCTCTTCTTGCATTGCTTCAGTCCATTGTGGATCCATTATTGCTTCTTCAAATCTTTTAGGTTCAACTTGAGACAAAAAGCTGGAATAGATTGCTGCATTCATGTTTCTACTCCTGGTTTGTACTCCTTGTCTTGGATCTCCAATAATCAGCTCTACTGGATGATCTCTAAGATGCCTGTGTGCTGGAGGCATCCTCACTTCAGGTTGAACCACTTCAGCATCTGCATCATGCTGTATTCCTTGGATTTCTTCAGCAATTGGCACATGTAGTTCTCCCCCTGGACAGCAGCTACTCTCCTCTCCTTGCTGTCTTGCAGCAGGCACTTCTTCTATAGTCAGCTTGTCCATTGTCTTTGTCAAACCTGTGGGGCTGCATACATTGCTAGACAACTCATTATTAATAAGTTTAGTCTCATCAAAAACTACATGCACTGATTCTTCTACAACTTGTGTAGTCAAGTTGTAGACTCTATAAGCCTTACTATTATTGTTGTACCCAACAAAAATTCCCTCTTGGGACTTGGCAGCAAACTTAGTTATGTAAGACTTCCCATTATTAAGTATGTAGCATTTACAACCAAAGATCCTAAAATAGGATAGGTTTGGTTTCCTGCCTTTCACTACTTCATAGGGGGTCTTGTTTAGCCCTTTAGTGATGGTAGCCCTATTTATAACATGGCATGCAGTGTTAACTGCTTCAGCCTAGAAATACTCAGGCAGTGATGTATCACTTAGTAGGGTTCTACCAGCTTCTATCAAGGTCCTATTTTTCCTCTCAGCAATGCCATTTTGCTGAGGTGTTCTAGGTGAAGAGAATTCTTGAAATGTCCAAAAGTCTTCACATAGTTTTGTCATGCTTTCAGATTGAAACTCAGTACCATGGTCACTTCTAATTTTGACCACAGTACTATTAAGTTCATTCTGAATTTGCTTGACAAAGCTGTAGAAGACACTAGGTGTTTCAGATTTCTGTCTTAAGAAGAACACACAGGAAAACCTTGAGTAGTCATCTACAAATACAAGGGTATATACCTTCCTACCTAAGCTGTGAACTGGCATTGGACCAAAGAGATCCAAATGCAAGAGGTACAAACACCTCACAGCATCTTTGTTATCTATGCTTCTAAAGGTGGATTTAGTCTACTTGCCCTTTTGACAAGCTGAGCAAATGCCATCTTTAACACACTTAACTTGAGAACTATTCCTCACTAACTCTTTATTAAAGAGTTTGCTAATTGTCTTGTAGTTAAGATGGGCCAGCCTCTTATGCCATTTGACACAATGAGAGACTGTCTCATTAGCTACAAGACAAACTGGAGAACCATTGTTCTCAATCATAATGTCTAGGCAGTAGACATTCCTCTTCCTATAACCTGTCAAGATGATCTCTTGATCACTTGACCTCTTGATATGACAACCATTTTTAACAAATGAGATGTCATACCCTACATCACTTAACTGACTTATACTTATTAGGTTGTGTTTCAACCCTTTAACATAAGCCACTTGAGTAATGGTAACTAAGTTTGAAGAAATGTTACCAAACCCTTTGATGATTCCTTTTTCAGAACCACCAAAGGTCACTTTAGGACCATTTTTGATTGGAATGTAGTCCTTCAGTAGTCCCCTAGTTCCAGTCATATGTCTGGAGCATCCACTGTCCAAGTACCATGTAGGGGTATGGCCACTTGGATTCACCTGCAAAACAAATTAATGGACCTTAGAACCCAAAGTATTCTTGGGTCCTTGGTGATTGTTAGTTTGCAATTTGACAAACCTACCTACTGGCTTTCCAACAGGTAGTTTGGAACTCACTTTGGCACACACATTGTGCCAACAGTCCACTGCAAAATGGCCAACTTTGCCACAGCACCAACATTCAAATTTATTGTACCTTTGCTTAGGTACTGCCTTGGCTGTCTTGACTACAGCAGGCTTGTTGAATGTTGGGGCTTTGCCCTTGGACTTATACTTGGATTGCTCAGTCCCTGCAGGTCTAATAAAACCCAGTCCAGCCTTGCCTTTATGATGAACAAATTCATCAATTAAAGGTAGCACTGATTTAGGTTTTGAAAACCTAGCAACCAAGTCCTTCTCCTTCTGAAGATTGTTCTCCAGACACTTAATTTGATCATTCTTAAAAGTGATAGTTCCCATCTGAATCACAGTAATGTGTTTCAGCCTGGCTACCTCATTCAGTTTTTGATCAAATTGCTTCTCAAAATCTGTTGCAGCAGCTTTAAGATCAGCAATTTCCTTTGCCTGACTTTTGGCTAGGGTCTTGCTTTTCTTGTAGGCTTGCAACAGTACCTTATATTCATCTATAAGCTGATGAATATCATCCTCAGACTCAGATACATTCTCATCACTTGATGAAGAAGAATCTGAATCTGAACTAGAACAAGAAACTGAACTTGAACATGAACCTTGTACCTGACTGGTTCCTGGCTGCTCCAGGATTTTGGCACTGTCTGTCAAAGCCATTAGCCCTTGGCAATGACTGTCTTCTTGTTCATAAATTGACTCCAAGATCTGCATGAATTCTTCCTCTTCTTCTTCAGCAAACAGCCCTATGTAGGCTTCAGCATCAGACTCAGATTCTGAAGAAGAAATGTCTGATAGAGTCTTCTCTTTCTTGGCTACAAAGGACTTTTCCTTCTTGCCTTTGAAGTGAGTCTTTTTCCTGTCACTGGATTCCTTTCTCTTCTCTAGACAATCTGCAACAACATGTCCCTGTCTATTGCAGCAATAGCAGACTATCTTAGATCCAGTTGCCTTGCTTGACTTTGTCCTCTTCCTGTCTTTCTTTGAGGCCTTTTTCTCCTGATGAAAGACTTCCATTCCCTTTGAAGAAGAAGGTCTTGACCTCCACTGTTTCTTCTTCAAAAACTTCTGAAAGTGTCTAGTGAAGGCAGCAAAGTCTTCATCACTTTCACTGCTCTTACTCTTTGTGCTGACTAACTCATCAGACTCTAAATCAACTACCTCTGGAGGTGGAGTTGATGACTTATTCCTGCACTTTTTGGGAACTTCTGTCTTGAAAGCAACAGTTCTCTCTTTGTGCTCAGTCCTTGTTGATTTCTCCTCCTCTTTTCTCACTGTTAACTGCATCTCATATGACAATAACTTGCCAAACAGTGTAGGGGGAGGAATTTCCCCCAACTTAGTCATTTCTCTTATGGCACAGATCTTGGTGTCCCAATCTTTGGTTAGGGACCTTAGTAACTTGTCATTTAGTTCATAATTACTGAACTCTCTTCCATAAGACATAAGTTCATTAACTATTCTGTAAAATTTCTTATAGCACTCAGTGATGCTATCACCCTTTCCTTGCCTAAAGCTTTCATACTCCTGATTTAGCAAGGACTTCCTATCTTACCTAACTTCTTCAGAACCTTCCATATAGACAATGAGGGTATCCCACATTTCTTTTGCTGTTTTACAGTGAATTAAGTTCTGAAAAGTTGCATCATCAATGGCACTCAATATTATGTTTTGTGCCCTCTTGTCCATGGTGGCCAGGACAATTTCATCCTTAGTCATCTCAGAGAAATCCTTTGGAGTTCTCTGGTTTGCATCCAATACTGAAATCTTCATTTGCACATAAGGCCCTTCCTTAACTGTGATGTAGATTCTAGGGTCAGAAGCCTCCATAAATAGCCTTACCCTTTCTTTCCAGATCCCAAAGATCTCTTTCCTGCATATGGGTAATTTCATGGAACCCAATTCCTTGTGATTCTCATAAGAACCCATGTTTCTTGGTTTTCTTGATTTTCTTGAAACTGTGTAATGCCTTACACTGAATCTGCCAAACAGGATCTCCTCAGACTATTAGTCCTTGTTTTGAGGAACCTCCCTCTGATATCACTTGAAAGATATGGTACCTAAACACCTAGAGGGGGGGGGGGTGAATAGGTGACCTAATCCTTTTCTAACTTTGTTGGCAGCCACTTAGTTAAATCACAGAGTTCTAACTACTTTTGCACAGCAAACAACAAAAACAAAACATACACAGCACAATCACAGCACAGCACACAGTGTTTTATAGTGGTTCCCCAAGATATGGGTACATCCACTTTCCCCCTTCGCCTATCTAGCAGTGTACTAGATTCAGACAAACTTCTCCACTGTCTCAGAACCCAAATTGGTTCCTACCTCAGGCCCAAAGCCTTATAACTCAGCTTTATCTCAAAGCCTACACTCAGCCAATCAAGGCCTACACTCAGCCAATCAAGGCCTACACTCAGCCAACAAGGCCTACACTCAGAGATCACAATCTCCTACACTCAGGCTAACAAACCCTACCCTCAGCCTTTATAATTATAGGCTTACAAATCACTCAGATCCAAAGGATCCTATAAGTTAAAAAGATATTACAAATTATAACTCTATAACTCAGAAAGATAAGAGGGGAGTTGAGAGATTCTTGATAAGTTCTTGGAAGAACTCAGCTGGATCCAATCTGACTTAGCTTTCTTCAAAGCTTCTTGAGTAGAACTGAATATGACTGAATCCTCTGCAGTTGTTCCTTGACCTCTGCTTCTTAAGAATCAGAATTGAATCAGAATCCTTCTTCTCAGCATAGTTCCAGAGGCTGATTTCTTGGATGGAGCCCTCTCTCTCCAACTTCTTAGATCTGCACTTGGACTGCAAGATCTTCTTGTGTTGATACTCAGTATATCACTTTTCTGATTACTTGAATAATCTGTACCACTTGTTAATTACTTGATTAACTCTTTCAACAACAGTTTCTGTAAACTGTGGGTGCCTATTTATAGGCCTTCTTCATGGTAACCGGCTGGTCCGGTTCATAACTGACTTCTGACATCTCTGACAGTTGCTGTAGACCGGCTGGAACGGCAGCTGTCATGTCATCCAGTCACTTCTTGAAATTCTCTAACTGTCTGAAAGTGTCGAGACTTTCTGTCTTTAAGTGTCGACACTTATAGTCCAAGTGTCGACACATGTTTTGTAAGTGTCGACACAAGTCTACAAGGTGTCGACACAACTCCTTGTATGTCTCGACACAGATTCTTCTGCATGTGTCGACACTGAAATTGAGTGTCGACACAAGTACTTGTTCTTCTAGCTTTTGCTGAATTCTTCTATGTGTCGACACATCTCCTTTGTGTCGACACATCTTCTTGTGTTGAATCTGTCAAGTGTCGACACTGCTTCTTGGTGTCGACACATAGTCTTCTATGTTGAATCTTGCTGAGTGTCGACACAGCTCCTTGTGTCGACACACCTTCTTGTTGTTGAGACTTCAGCTGAGTGTCGACACATTCCCATAGTGTCGACACTTGTACTTAGAATAATTTGTTGTTCTTTCTGTTCTTTGCTAAGTGTCGACACAGCTCCATGTGTCGACACTTTATTCAAGTGTTGAGTCTTCAGCTGTGTGTCGACACATTGTTCTGGGTGTCGACACATACTTCAAATGTTGACTCTTCTGTTGAGTGTCGACACATTGTATTGAGTGTCGACACACGCTTCAAGTGCTGACTCTTCTGCTTAGTGTCGACACATTGTGTTGAGTGTCGACACTTGTACTTAGACTCTGTAGATTTTTGCTGAGTGTCGACACAGCTCCAAGTGTCGACACTTTCTGATGTAGACACAGCTTCACTGGGTGTCGACACAGCTCCTTATGTCGACACTTTCTGTCTGCACTTTTATTCACTGAGTGTCGACACAGCTCCAAGTGTCGACACTTTCTGTCTGGTGTCGACTCTGCATCCCAGGTGTCGACACAATGACTCCAAGTGTCGACACATCTTGTCTGGGTGTCGACACAAGTCTTCTTAAGTGTCGACACTTTCCCTCTGGGTGTCGACACATGGACTTAGAAACTTTTTGCTTCAGTCCAGTACTTTCTTAACCTGCACAAGTAACTCAAACATACATCAAATACATTATGATGTATATCATTGAGTTGGGTGAGGCTTCTTCAAATCAGGTACATTTGACCAATGTACCCAACACTTTTTATTCAAAGTTTATTTTAGTTCAATTTTATTCGGTGCCCTCGAGCTAAGCTCTTCATCGGCTCCACTTTTTTAAAGCTCTTTATTTTCTGCCTTTCTCTTTTATTATATATGAAAAAATTAACCCGACAAGTTAAATATTGGTAAAATAATAGTCCCCTCCAGGGAAGAGTAGAAATAATCGAACCGACCCCGAGAACAATATGACCTCAATATTCCACACCGGAATATCCTGTACTACACACGATAGGTGCACTTGCCTCCTTTCGTTAAAACTCGATTTCACTGTTTTAGATCCAAATAATAATTCAGTATGCCCCATTTTCTAAATAAAAGCCAACTCCGCTTTTCTTAAACAAAACTGCCCGGGGCGCCGCGAGCTCGTAATAATTTTGGAGTTCTAACCGTAATCAGGTTTTTGTCATGGTTTTTCTACGTGGTGATGCCATGGGGCGTGACAAGCTACACGTTTTATGGGCCTCTGAGCTCTAATCCCGGGTCATTACGAGTTTTTTCCTCCCGGGTTTCCTTTGTTGCGGATATTATTAGTGGTTGAAACCACCTCCGCAACATTAGTTCTCCTTATTAGTATGTTATGGGGCTCTAACGGGTGTTTGGGGCATTTGCGGAGAATTGTGGAGTGTTTAGACTCCCCCGCATTTAGACGAATAATTACCTTTGGGGTTGTGTCCAGCTGAGTTGACCACCTTGCCCGTTTTGGATTGTTTGGTGGTGTTGACCACATGAGGCTAGTAGGGGTTTATTTCTTTTCTGGATGATTTAATCATGACCTTTTTCCCCTTATAGTCTTGTGTATTTGTGGTGCTTTTGTGGTACGCGATGCTTCACGTAAGTGTTTCCTTTTGGCTTTTGTACATTTCTGCTGTACTTTAATTAAGTATTTTTCTTTGTTCTTGGGTTGCTACCCCCGACTTTATCTACTTTTGGCTTACTTTCTGCCATTACCTGTACATTCTTGTTGAGGTGTTCTATCTTTATAATGCCTCAGGTTCAGAGCTATAGCTGGTAGGCGTGCTGGTTTTGGAGTTTCTGAGCAGCAATGTTGGCTGTGTTCTTTCCCTCACCGTAGTGAGGTAGTTTGTTGATTTTGTTTATTCACTAGTTCAGACAAACTTTACTTTTGTGGGTTCGTGTCAGTTTGTTGACGCCCACAGGATTGTTATGTTATTTTTGAATACTTGCTAACTGCTTTACCTTCTTTCTGTGTGTTTGGGATACTCTCTCTCTCTGTGATGTTTTATGCTAGTAATGCATGGTAGGTATTTTCACGTATAAAATAAAACTACTATTATTACCTCATGCATTGCACGCTTTTAGAATGTTAAGTCACTATATTTAACGACCGTACAAATCTACTTGTATTGCTATTATAAACTTAGAACTTGCATAACTTTAGGTGTCCTTTGGGAACCTCTAAGCTCTTGTATGATGCCTATTCCGATAAAAAAATTATTTTTTTCGCAGTGTTTAACTACTTTTCTTGTGTACTAGATGAGCCACTAAGCCGAGGGATACAATTATCTGCTATACTTAAATTAATTTTAACTCTAAAAAACTTAAAGAACCTTTCTTCATGGTTAAGTAGGAGTTTTGCCTGAGAGTCCGCAGTTATCCCCTTCTGACGTGGCATCATGATGTTCATTTTTCCCTTACTCTGATATACTTATTTAGCGGTGAAAAATGCGTGTTGTGGCACCGTTGGCGGTAGGACTAGTGCAGAGCAATAGGTTCTCGAGATCTCTATCCAATTAATCTATGGTTACTGCTCGACGGTAACTTCTATCGCGCGGCGTTAGTATCCATAGGAGACTTCTTTTACTTTGCGTGAACCTATCAACCTGCACACTCTATCAACACAAGACGTGATCAAATCAACCTGGGATTTTATATTGTCAAACACATGGAATATGAAACATCGGTTCCAACAAACTACCCCTTTGATAATATCAAATCCCCTTCATGAGAGATAACAAGGAAGTGCATGATATAGTAAATATACATAAAATATAATCATGAAAGTTTAGGTTTCAGGTTCTCTGTATAGCTCCCTACACACACACTCCTCCTATCTATGTGTTCTACATGCTCCCCCTATCTACATGCACGCATTGTAACAAGCTCCTCCTACATGTGACCCTTTCTATCCCGTGACTCATACTAATGAACAATTTTCTTCTTCCCCTTTGATAGTATCAAAAGGGTAGGCCAAACCAAACAGATATGCAGGGTGAGTATAAATAATGAGCATGATATAAAAAGGAGACGGTGCACACAATCAGTAAAGCAAAGAGTGAGAAACATAGGGGTGACCCAAAAAATGCAAATCAGAGAATATGAAGCACATGGGCATACATAAATGCGGAGTACATGAACATAGAATTAGTCATTTCATAGAGATGATATGGATTGCACAACATAGAGTAGACTAAGCACACATCGAGAAACAATACAATGCTACGAGTGTTATAGAGTGAATCACATGTAAACATTATAAACGTCAAAAGCATAAATCGTATGCTAGTACTTATGTGCTAAAACATATAGTGTAGTTTCATTCCAATTCTTATGCATGGAAGCATTAAATAAGGCAATGACATGTGTACGTGTAGCATCACAAGAGAGATAAAACACTAAGTAGAAATAACATATTTTACATGTTTATCTCGATCCTTTAAAAATGCTAAGACAAGAGAAATAGAGTGAACAATCACGCCACGTGTCTATTTATGTCATACCAAGACTTGAACTAGGGAAACTAATCCTAAGTTATAGTCTATGCACAAGATCGAAATGACTCTTTAAACCAAGTTGCTCATCCTCACAATGCTCATAAAGACTTATCAGGAGGAATGAGTAGTGCTTGGGGGGTCCGCGACATGACATTTGATAGCTTATATAGTTTTCTTTGTATTTTGCTTTGAGCTATAACTTTTATATATTTTTGAGTTCAAGGGTCCCGAGTCAATAGAAATCTATTCACCTAGATAGATACACTTTAACTTGTATACATAAGACCTTAGCACTAGGGATTTGGCCCAAAGTTATAATTTCATATAAGCACATATATGTCGTGACATTGATTATTCAAAGCATTTCTAACGTGTTATGATACAATGTCACGAGTTATAGCATGTAAGCCTGGTATTTGTACAAGAGTGCTCCTTAAAGGGATGTGTGAATAGTGTGGAGTCATTCCCCTCTCTAAGTCCTCACACATACCTAGAGGTATAGTCAACATACACTAACATGTAATGTCGCACTCAGTGGCTAAGCACCTATAGATTCTACACACCATGACCGGGGACAATGTTCACACGAAATTCCACTCTTAATTCAAACATTGTATGTATTCATTATAGCCAAAGTTCAGGTCCTGTTTGCACGTAACGTCCGAAGGAATGTTAGTTTTTTGTTTGGGTTTTATAGATATATTTTATTTTAATTTTGGTTTTTTTTGGATTTATCACACAAGAAAAAAATGAAAAACAATCAACGCAGCAAGAAACAAAGACAAAAAAGAAGCACAAAGAAATAGAGACAGCACGATGGACTATTGTGCATGTGGAATAGTCATCAGGTATGAAACATTGTTTGTGCTATGAAGGAATAGTCATGAGAATACTCATGACACACTTGACCCAAATACCATGTCATCACCCTAGCCCCATACTAAGTGACGGATGGGCACGAGGAGCTGCACACGTGTCGTAGGGTGGGGTGTTAATCCCATGTGTGTAATGCCCCCGATTTTTCTATATTCGGTTTAATTCGTTATCTGGCGTGATTATGATGTTAGGGCATTACGTTGACGCATTTTCGGCATATGCCGTTGTTAGAGCATGGTTTTATCTTTTAGGTTTTTAGTGTATGGCTGGGTTTAGCATATTTGCAAGATTCCCTAGCGAGCCGGGTCTATTTTGGTGACTCGGTGGAGCCTCTTTGGGAATGCTTGTGTTTTGGCTTCGAGAGGTGTTTGCCCGAGTTTGGTTCGCCAAATCTTAAATTCGACTGCATCGTTGGGTTCGTAGCGTCTGTATTTAGCTACGGTGTAATTTTTGTAGAAATCAGTGTTGGCGAATTTTTGGGTCGTTTAGACCATTATTTAATAATAAACTATTATTTTAATACTTATATGTCTAAGTATAAATAACCTTGTGAATAGACAAACCCTATTCATCATCTTCTTCTTGAAAACCGTCACCGTGTTTGCGTAAGAAAGAGGCGTCCTTGTAGTTCCTTTGACCATTGATTGGAGGAGCTCTGGTGTACGCAATTTTCATCAGAGGGTAGATCCGGATAACTCTCACCTAGATCTACGTTTCAAATGTAAGTTTTTCCCGTTTCGTGGATTTTTAAATAGGTTGTGGTTTTGACCGTTTTTTCATCCTGAAAAGTTTCAGGAAGTATTGCTTAGGTGTTGTTGCGGCCAGGTCCTTGAGGTGGAGCGTTTACCAGGCTGGATTCGGCGATTAGAGGCAAGTGGTGACTTCTTCCACTTGCTAAGCTTGTCTTTTCCTTGTATATTTTCCGTACTGTTCTTCCCTTTGTAGTTTTTGGGAGTACGGCTAGATCCGACTTTTGCCGATCAGCTTTATGGCATCATTTTCCGGCCAAGTTCAACATACAAATGATTCATTGTACTAGTTTCATTGTGTAGTTATCGGTTTGGAGTGGTCAGAGTTCGCCGAACAGAAGCTAATTCGTCGAACAGAGTTCGACGAATAGAAGGAAATTCATTGAACGGAGTTCGACAAATATATGGCAATTTGTCGAACAACATTCGTCGAATGGAGTTTGTCGAACTGAGCTAATTCGTCGAACGAAGTTCATCGGGCGGAGCTAATTTGTCGAACAGAGTTCGTCGAACGGAGCATGATTCATTGAGTGCAGCCCTAGGCATTGAGTGGAGCCCTTAGGCGTTGAGTATAGCCTTATCACTGATATTCAGTTTCTATCCTATGCATAAAAGTGTGGAAAGCGTTGAGTGTGTTGAATGCACTCAACGCCTTGCTGAGTGGTCTGAGAAGCTAAATTAAAAAGCGTTGAGTGAGTTGTATACACTCAACGCAACATTGAGTGACCTTAGCACACTCAACGCCATTCTGTAAATTTTAGAAGCTAAGTCTAAAAGTGTCGACAACGTTGAGTGAGTTGAACTCACTCAACGTCGTCTCTTAATTCTGTAAGCCTGATTATAAAAGCGTTGACAGCATTGAGTGAGCTTAACTCACTCAATGTCATCGCTTAATTTGCCAAGCTAAGTAAAAAAGCGTTGATAGCATTGAGTGAGCTGAATTCACTTAACGTCGTCGCTTAAAATCTGTAAAGATAAGTAGAAAAGCGTTGACAACGTTGAGTGAGCTGAACTCATGCAACACAATCATCTGATTTTGGCAGCTAAGTTATCAAGCATTGAGTGAGTTGTACACACTCAACACGGCATTGAGTGTGTTGAATACACTCAACGCCATCTTATTCTTTGGATGGAATCGAAAGCATGTCCTGCACTCGACGCGGTGTCAAGTGTACTCGATGCTTTTCTGTGGACAGTCTTTTTTTGCTGATTCTTGGTATATCATTAGTAGGTTATTTTTGCTAAATAAAATTTGTCTAGTGCATGTTGTTTTCATCAAATTTGATCTTAGGCCAATTTTTGGAATTTATTCCTACATAGTTGTTGGAGAAGTCCAATGTTTTGGTTATGGGTTTTTGGTGTCTTGGTTATGATCGCCGGTATTTTTGTAAATCTTTTGATCCTGATGGGTTTATAACTGTGGGTGTGCTGGTGGAGGTGTTTCCCCCCACAGGTGCCGATTTTTTTCCTGTTTTGGGAGTGCCAAGATAAAATACCTCCTTTCCTTGTGCCCTTGTGAAGTTTTTATTATGGGTGTATCGGCGGAGGTGTCTCCCCCCCCCCCCCACAAGTACCAGGTTATGCCGGTGATTTTGCTCACTCATGTTGAGATGACCTATTTCTTACATTTATATACTTACTTGTATATGTATCTAATGAAACTTAGTTCTTTATTTCACTTGGTGCAAGCACCTTACCCTTGGATTTGGTAAGTTTAACGTTTATCACAATTCTATTTCTTATTTTGCTGAGGTTTTGTCAGCTATTCTTGGATTTGGGGTTGGTAACCCTCTTTGCCTCTTTTGGTCATTGCTACTACTGACCCTTGTTCACCACTTGTATTTTTTATATATATCTCTTGTTGAGGTGTTCTTTCTTTGAATGCCTTAGGTTTGAAGTAGCAGCCG
This sequence comes from Platanthera guangdongensis, assembly GCA_039583875.1. Taxonomy (NCBI): domain Eukaryota; kingdom Viridiplantae; phylum Streptophyta; class Magnoliopsida; order Asparagales; family Orchidaceae; genus Platanthera; species Platanthera guangdongensis. The sequence continues at coordinate 36,414,950 of CM077161.1, forward strand.
GTTGAGCGGCTAAGACTTTTGGTTTTAGGCTGGTGTTCTGCAGCTGCCTTTTCCTCACCGATTGTGAGGTAGTTGTTTACTTTTCCTTTAGTTCAGACATATATTGTTTTGGTGGGTTCATGGAAGGTTGTTGACGCCCACATGATTTTGTTTTATGCTAAGTACTTGCTTGCTGCTAAGTCATTTTTGTATGATTTAATTGTTTCTACTTGCTCTCTGGCAGGTTTTATGCCAGGTCGCATGTTAGATATTTTAAACTATTAAGTATTATTTCTAACTCATGCACATCACTTTTGAAAAGCTAAAATCACACTATCTTATTGAACGCACAAATTAATTTCTATACTTATACTAAATTTAGAGTTATGCATAACAGGAGTTGTCCAGTTGGGATGTTTATGCTCATGTAGGATGTTATGTAATATAGACAAGTATTTTTCTGCAGCATTATATCTTTACTTGTGAACTAGTAATCCACTGGGCCGAGGGATACGGCCATCTAAATTTAAACTGGTTTTTAGTTAATAACGTATGGATTTTATTTAACTTGTAGAGTTTGGTGTCTTGCCTGAGCATCTGCATTTATCCCCTGCATGGCGTGGCATCACGAAGCGTATTTTCTCTTACTTAGATGTAACTTACATGTTGAGAAAATGCGGGTTGTATAATGTGCCCGCACAAGAACCCTCTCAACCTAACACTCGTTCCCCCCAGCGTCACACAAGGACCCACTAGAACCCTTCCCTGATTAAGGACACGATGTGGATTAAAGGTTAGCGATCCTAATGATGACACACCTACGCCACCGCTAATGTGTGACACATTATAATGAGATGTGTTGATGTTTATACATGCACTGTAATGACGTTACTAGGACAGATAGGCAATAGTACGGAAAGCAGTGCTACCACCGACGGTATAGTTATCACCTCGTGATATCTTCAGAATATATATACTCTGGATCAGATCCAATTCTGCACGCCATCCTTCCTTGCTTTCCAGCTTCTACCAACACAACCATTTCCTGTAGCTCTCTCCTTCATCTTAAGGTACTCTCTTCCTCTCTCTCTCTCTCTCTCTCCCTAATTTCTATTATTATAGACTTTAGATGTTTAGGTTTTAGATGTCACGTGTTTTTGGGCACGATTCGTGGCGGTTTTGAGATGGTTTTACGTTTGATTTCTGAGTTTTTGCTAGGGTTCATCACCATTTCTCATGGATCTAGCTTATGTAAGCTCGGATTATGCATCTTTGATGTTTTTCAAGAGACTGATTCATATAAAAATCACGTTTTTGGTGAGATCTAGAGCCAGAATGTTATCTGTATAGCTTTTCGTGATTTTCCATGTTGGATGTATTTTCTATGTTTCATAAACATGGATCTATGTTTTCTACCATGTTTGAGAGGAAATTTTAACACGAGATCGGGTTTTTGAAAATTGTCCAACGAAGGAAGATGATGACAGTCCGTGACGCTACCTCTTGGAAATACCAAATTATCGCCCGACGGTAGGATCCAGAGGCCGGTTTCAATTTTATGTTTTGTTGTTTTTGGTTATCCCCCTTTTTATATATTTTACCGAAACGTTTCATGGTTTATATTCAGGATATGGCATCATCGAGTTCCCAGTCTGCTCGCTACAACTTTTCGAAGAGATCCCGGGTGTCGGGCTCCACCTACCCTGCTATAAATGACGTAATTGTGAGCGTTCCAATGAACGCAGATATTGATGACCGATATACTCATATCTATGAGTACTTTGAGATATCGGGCATGGTGGCAGTGATCTCATCTGGTGTCCCATTCTCGTCGGCCCTTTCCCGAGAGTTCTAAAATAACCTTCGGGATCCCGCTTAGACAAACCAAGGTGGAGGTGTTCAGTCCTTCATTGGGACTGAGATAGTGACCCTCCTCCACTCAGATCTCGAGAAGAAATACGTCTGGTTTCCCTACTCACAACACCTGGACATCATGGAGCCTTTTATGATGAGCCGAGACTGGAGGGACATCAACGAGGTTCTCCATGGAGTGGAGAATCGCCGAGACCTTATGACGATAGTGGGCATAGTCACCCCCTGAACACCGGGGTCTTAGCCCCAGAACCGCAGCTTTGCGGTGACACCTTCACGCCCTGAAGGGTCATCACCGCAAATCACTGATTCTGCCGGCCGATTCGATCACAGAAAAGCAACAAAAGTAGAGTTAGCACAAGAGTGGTAAAACTCTAACCAGAAGTCCACAAAATACAATCACATTAGAGTAAAATGTCTCCACGAAGGGAGAGTCCACAAAATATAAATGTACTGAAAATAAGGGCTTAAGCCCGCTACATCAAATCCTCACTACAAATTCACTCAAGCGGAAGCAATAATAAAACACTACTAAAGTCAGGGGTTCACAGTCCCCACCGTCTGAACTCCGGTGCTAGATTGTCCCATCTCGAAGCGTGCCGTCCTACAGGGCTGCTCCTCAATGCTGGGCTCCACGATCCCCTAAATGATGTGGTTCGAAAACCGTTAGTCTAAAAGACTAAGTCCTATCATCCCCTACCCATTCCCCCATGGCTCCTAGGCATCGAGCGGAGAGGGAGAAATGGGAGGACTTTAAGGTGTAGAATAATCAAAAACAGATAGCAGCGGACCTATACTAGCAATTCTATAATAGATATTGACAATAAGATGAAATATGAAAAGTAACCTTCACTTATGTGAGAACACATAAGCCAAGGGGTCTTCTTCAAGGCTCCCATCATATAAAAAGTCTCATACCAATTTATATGTTGGGGTGTCGGTTATCAAACAGTAGTAAATATATATCAAAATTATCCTTAATTTATAAACATGTGCACACAAGCTTATAGACCAAGGGGTCGTTTTGCAGGTCCTAATGTATAAGCGTCCCATTCCACTTATACCTTAGGTGTCAGGGTTAAATGAATCGATTATGCTATGACATGCAAGTGGGTATGATGGAACATGCAAGTGCAATACACACACCCGACTCTGTGCACACACACCTTTAGTTCCCCCTTTCTAGAGCCTCACCTCCCAGGATACCTCTGTAGTGGCAGACGGAAGCGGCGGGTTGGGCCTCGCCCACCTCTAAGCCAGTAAAGCACTACCGGTCAGGCCTATCATACGCCTCAACGCTGGTGCACAAAGCGGACTCCTGTGTACTCTTGCCGGCTGGCGCACCGGACTTCGGTTGGCGAAGTGCTAGCCACACTTGCCGAGTGAACATGTTGGCGTCGGTGCATCAACACTCCAATACCGAACACCCACCACCTTTATTTTATGGACATGCAACCTTATGTATCCGCACTAAGGCAAAGCTCCCCGGACCATCCCGTCCGTCACAAACATCAACCGAGCCAAAGTTCGCCGGGCCATCCTGCCCCTCACAAATATCAACCTAGTCAAACCAACTTCCCGAGACACCGGGGTGTGTGAAAGTGAACCCCTAATTATTCTAGTTGCTCTTTAAGATTTATCACTCCTAAAGTTTACGTTAGCCAAGGACTGCCCCCGGTTTTCCCTGTAAAGGGCTCTCAAGGGGCACTAGGAACTATGATGGGATTACGCCCATCATTCCCTTTCACAAGGTACTTAATATTATTATTGGTTTATTCTCTTACCCATTACCTTCTCATATTACAATAGGCTAATCCTAGGATGATTTGACTCTACCTCACCTCGGGAAAGACGATCTTTCGTCGAACCCGAACGCCTCTAAACTCTAGCCAGACCAACTTCTCACCACTCTTCCTATCCTTCTATGGTGAACTCATCAACATCTATCCAAAATGACTAACTCCTGCAACATGTCCCATCGTATCTTATTGCAATTTCCCATCTTGCCAAATGTAAACCATCATAGGTTATATGTCGGACCGGACAAGAGATAATCAGAATACTCATCTAAATGGCCTACCTTATTTACTGGAGACTTATCATGACACAAATAGACTAAATCGAGGAAATTATAATTTTCCTAATTTATCTGGCATGTAATTATTTTCCTTAAAGCTTCTAAAGGCTACCAGTTTGAACATGAACTACTCTAAGAACTCATGCAAGATGCCTAACAAAATTATGATAAATATTAGGTTATCTCAATATGGTAAATCCAAAGTATCACAATTTTTCTATCATCAAAAGGGCACTAAAACTATTTTAGCAATATTTACTATCTTCCGTTGTTTATGAATCAAGTACAAAAAATATCCATCCAAAAATTATAAATTAATTATACTATGCAGATACAACAGTAAAAGTAGCATTGGCCAAGTTTCATAATTTTTCAGCAAGTATTAATCTCTGAATAAATTAATTATCAAAAACCCCCATATTATGGACTTGTAAAGAAAGTACTGTAATAAGCCCTCTAAAAATTATGAATAAATTCCTACAATCATATTTTGTTCTGAAATCATCCGTACCAAAGTCTCATGATTTTGTAACAGATATATCATCTATAAATAATTTCATACCACCAAAGCACCTTTTTGAAACTAGTGAAGAAAGTACTAAATATCATCAATTAAAAATTGTAACAAAATATAGGGATATACACTTAGACATTGATCATCTACTGACCAAGTTTCATTAGTTTCAAATGAACAGAATAATCAAATTAATTAAAACACCATTTTGGGCATATTGATATTCAGCAAATAAAGTACTAGAAATATGATCCATAAAATTCTAATAAAATTACTTGGGGTTCTAGATGGTCTAAAACTTACTCTACCCAAGTTTCACAACCTTTAAATAATGTTTATTGGCTGAATTTACAAAATTGTGCTTCTACCCTAAAACTAGGGTTAGGGTTTTGAGGTGTCTACCTTCCTCCAAGTCCTCTAAGATTCCTTCCAGATAACTTAGGTTGCACTACATTCAATTCTACTGAGTTTTCAAGGTCATAACAAGGCATTATCCCCCATGTCCTTCACAACCCCCCAAAAATCCTTCCTTAGGGTTTGAGGTTGAACCCTAGGGTAAATCAAGCCTAAATCATCCCATTTTCCTTACGAGGGTGACATTTGCCATACTAAGTCAGTGTCCAAAACCTCAGCCTCTGTTGAAGGGAGGTGGCCACCCTAAGCCCATGGTGCACTTTTAATCAAAAACACCTCCTTAAGGCCAAACTAGGGTTTGATGATTTCCTAACCAAAACCCATCCAAATGAGTTGAGATTTTGTACAGAGCTAGGTATTGATGCCAGGGACCACTCACCAAAATTTGGGATGGTTTGGAGATATTTAGGCTACTTAATTAAAATACCCTAGCATTATTAAATAAAAGTAAAAACTTTGGGCAAAGTTTCTCCAAAAAAAATCCCAATTTTGGATAGATCCTAGATATAGTTAAGACTGATCCCCTGTCCAAATTTCAGCCCATTTGTACAAGGGATGAAGCGGGGGCATCCATTTGAATCTCAGGACAGCCCTAGGGATAGACCTCACCAAAATACGTGTTGAGGTCTAACCAGGACTCCAAATTGAATAAAAGTAATTTTAAAGTAAACTAGACATCCAGGGATACATTTTCTATGTTGATCACTTTTTCTATTCTAGCACCTAAGTATTTTTAAATTTTAAAACCAAAAAAATATAAAATCTGTGACAGAAATTGAAATAATCATGAAATTAAATCCTATAGTTTAATATTTGATGAAGCACGAATCTTGGCGCAACCAGTGGACGGCATCTGGTCAACTTCAAGCTTCAGCCGACGGCCTGGATCCATCCCACCTGGAGCGTCTTCCAGATGCTGCCGCCGGCGATCTGGCCACCTCCCCAGCCGGCCACCGCCACCACCACCTCCGTTGAGGTGGTGGTTGTCGCCAGGCGGCGGTACAGCCGCCGGAGAGCCACATTCCGGCGAACCCGAGCGTTGGATTTTTGCGGAAAATTCCAGAAATTTTAGGCTTGTATCGGGCTCAATTGAACCCGAACCTTGGACCTAAGAACTTCTATGATCTAACCATGAGACAAGGAGAGGAGGAGGACCTTAATCGTGGCCTAGGAGCAGGTGTTGTGCCTCCTCGCCATTGTCGGTCACCAAGCTTGAGCTCCTCTGCAACTTCTACACCAACCCCTCTGGAACTGAGATCTGATCTGGGGAAACGTTTACCCTTGCCCTGGTGAAGGTGTCTAATAAAGGAATTGGGGAGAGGAGGTTTGTAACTCCCCAATTCTTCAAGACACCATTAAGGCCATTACTGGGGGGTTTTTGGTTTCACTGAATTTGGATGGCTGAGCTCCTCCACTGGCCGGCCACCACTTGAGAACTCCTCCCCTACCTCCAAGGAGTTAAAGCCCCATCAAAGGAGGGGGTTATGGAGCCTCCATGGTCATGATGGCCATTAAGCTCCTTCTTCTCTCTCTTCCAAATGTAGGTAACTCCCTCTTTCTCTCTCCTAGTCACCCATTTCTGAATTTGATCGACCCAAAATATGTCTCACCACCTCCTAGACCTATGAGCCACAATTGACTAGGCCTAGCCCACTTGAATTGGGCTTGATATGCCATTTAGGCTAGTTTGACCATCTTGACCCAAAAGTTGACTTTGGTCAATTTGGCCACTGGGGCTGACCACAATGGATCCTTGGTGACCCATGGGACTCCCTAAAGTCTACAAGCACTTGGGTAGGGTCCACTTGCACACTGTAGGTCACTTGACAATTAGTAAGGGCACTTTGACCACTTTGGGACTTGAGTTGACTCGGGTCAACTTAGCTATTTGGGTTCAAGGAGTCCTTGGTGACCCATTGACACCGTTTTAGGTCTAAGAAGACCTGGGCAAGGTTGGTTGGGCACATTAGAGGCCAACTCCCTTTTGTTAGGGCACCTTGCCCAATTTAGGCCTATGGTGGTCCTAGGTCAAATTGGCCACTTGGGTTGACTCCAATGGACCCTTAAGGCTCTAGTGGACCCTCTGATAGGTTAGTGATGTTGTGGTGGGGTCAAATAGTCAAGATGAGACGCTAAAATCAAACCCTAGGTTGGGTAATTGGAAATTGTTATGTGCAAACCATGATGATCTCAAATCCATTCCTAAGCTCACTTGGTCTCTTGGGCTTCCTAGGGTTTTGTCATGACCTAGTCATGGCCAAAACCATTCTTAGGGGTCTAGGTGGAAATGGGATGTTACAAGATCAATTGGTGATGAGAGTTGAAAGAACTCCATAGTTAAGCGTGCTTGGGCAAGAGTAGTATTGGGATGGGTGACCTCCTGGGAAGTCCCCGTACGGCCCAGCTTGACTGTCGAGTTCACTAATCAAAGGGAGGTTGTCGCCACAAACAACCCGCCTGTGGAGGGAGAGGGGTTGGGTTGCTTGGGCTGCAGCCCGGTAGCGTCGCCTAGAGTGGAGCCGTGATGCAGTCACGTTGGATCGGCTAGGGGCGTTACAATAAAAGTGCACTTTTTGTAACGGTCCAGGCCCATCCCATGGGAACCCGCTGGCACCGCCGGCCTTCCAGGGTCCAGACCTGGGCCTATCACTGGTAGTCAGCCTCTCACATTCAAGCCTGCAGGCCATGCACCCCAACCTTTCTCCGGCCTATTTATCAGCACGGTAGGTTGTTGCCACTGGGTATCGAAACAAGGACCTTGATAAGAGAGCTTTCCGCCACTCCCTCATCACCAATTGAGCTGCAACTCAGCTGGTGATGAGGGAGTGGCGGAAAGATCTCTTATCAAGGTCCTGGGTTCGAGACCCAGTGGCAACAACCTACCGTGCTGATAAATAGGCCGGAGAGGAGTTGGGGTGCATGGCTTGCAGGCTTGAATGTGCGAGGCTGACTACCAGTGGTGGGCCCAGGTCTGGACCCTGGTAGGCCGGCAGTGCCAGCGGGTTCCCATGGGATGGGCCTGGACCGTTACAGAGGTGGTGGCTGTCGCCAGGCGGCGGCACAGCCGCCGGAGAGCCACATTCCGGCGAACCCGAGTGTTGGATTTTTGCGGAAAATTCCAGAAATTTTGGGCTTGGATCGGGCTCAATTGAGCCCGAACCTTGGACCTAAGAACTTCTATGATCTAACCATGAGACAAGGAGAGGAGGAGGACCTGAATTCTGGCCTAGGAGCGGGTTTTGTGCCTCCTCGCCATTGTTGGCCACCAAGCTTGAGCTCCTCTACAACTTCTACACCAACCCCTCTGGAACTGAGATCTGATCGGGGGAAACGTTTCCCCTTGCCCTGGTGAAGGTGTCTTATAAAGTAATTGGGGAGAGGAGGCTTGTAACTCCCCAATTCTTAAAGACACCATTAAGGCCATTAATGGGGGATTTTTGGTTTCACTGAATTTGGATGGATGAGCTCCTCCACTGGCCGGCCACCACTTGAGAACTCCTCCCCTACCTCCAAGGAGTTAAAGCCCCATCAAAGGAGGGGGTTATGGAGCCTCCATGGCCATGATGGCCATTAAGCTCCTTCTTCTCTCTCTTCCAAATGTAGGTAACTCCCTCTTTCTCTCTCCTAGTCACCCATTTCTGAATTTGATGGGCCCAAAATATGTCTCACCACCTCCTAGACCTATGAGCTACACTTGGATAGGCCTAGCCCACTTGAATTGGGCTTGAGTTAGCCATTTAGGCTAGTTTGACCATCTTGACCCAAAAGTTGACTTTGGTCAATTTAGCCACTGGGGCTGACCACAATGGATCCTTGGTGACCCATGGGACTCCCTAAAGTCTACAAGCACTTGGGTAGGGTCCACTTGCACACTGTAGGTAACTTGACCCTTGGTAAGGGCACTTTGACCACTTTGGAACTTGAGTTGACTCGGGTCAACTTAGCTATTTGGGTTGACCCCAAGGAGTCCTTTGTGACCCATTGACACCATTTTAGGTCTCAGAAGACCTGGGCAAGGTTGGTTGGGCACATTAGAGGCCAACTCCCCTTTGTTAGGGCACCTTGCCCAATTTAGGCCTATGGTGGTCCTAGGTCAAATTGGCCACTTGGGTTAACTCCAATGGACCCTTAAGGCTCTAGTGGACCCTCTAATAGGTTAGTGATGTTGTGGTGTGGTCAAATAGTAAAGATGAGACCCTAAAATCAAACCCTAGGTTGGGTAATTGGAAATTATTATGTGCAAACCATGATGATCTCACATCCATTCCTAAGCTCACTTGGTCTCTTGGGATTCCTAGGGTTTTGTCATGACCTAGTCATGGCCAAAACCATTCTAAGGGGTCTAGTTGGAAATGGGATGTTACAATTCCCAATAAACAAAACAACGATTTCGTCCCCGAAATCAAGGTTAAGCCTACGAGAATTTCTATCGAAGAAAAATAACTTGTAACACCCCATAAGAAGTGAAAGATTACATCACTACGCCATGTTTGCTAGGTGGGGTTTAAGGGGAAACCTAAATCTATGACCAGTTCGCCCAATTGGCAAAGCCAAGATCCCAATAAACAAAAGATTAGCCTCTACTCTTCCTAGAGCAGCCCTACTAGTTTAGAATAGGAAAGTAAATTAAATATCTTGAGAGGTTGTGAGGTATACCTGACTGAACAGCTCTGGGTACTTTTGTCGCATCAGGTCCTGCGGTTCCCAGGTATGCTCCTCCTGGCCATGGTTCCTCAACAGAACTTTGACTAACGGAACCTTCTTGCGACGCAAGATCCGTACTCCTCTGTCGTCGATCCGAACCGACTCTAAGCGCACTGACCGGTCTGAAGCTACCGGTCTATCTATGGTCGAAATCTGCTGCTCCGGGCATAATAGAGCCCTCATGAGCGAGGAAATATGGAACATATTATGCAAGGCTGCCAGCTCTGGTGGCAACTCCAGCCTGTAAGCTAGGGGTTCGATCTGCTCCCGGATCCTGTAAGGACCCATATACCTAGGGCTGAGCTTCTTCTTCCGACCACGCACCCGTGAAACTCCATGCATGGGCCGGATCTTCAGAAACACTCGGTACCCCACCTGAAACTCCACCTGATGATGCCGGGCGTCATAGTACTTATCCTGTCTGCTCTGCGCCTCTAACATCTTGTCTCTGATCAGCCTCACCTGAGCCTCGGTGTCTTCAACAAAATCCGATCCCAACACCTTTGGATCCTCGTCCTGAATCCAAGAAAGCGGGGTCCTACATTTCCTTCCATACAAGGCTTCGTAAGGCACCATCCTGCTACTAGACTGGTAGCTGTTGTTACAGGAGAGCTCGACCAGGGGTAAGAGCTTCTCCCACGGTTCCCCGCGGTCCAAAATGCATAGCCTCAAAAGATCTTCCAGCGTCCGATTGGTGCGTTCCGTCTGCACATCCGTCTGGGGATGGAATGCGGTTATAAAGGTCATTCGCGTGCCTAAGTAAGCCTGCATGGATCTCCACTCCCCGAAAGTGAACCGGCCATCCCGATCCGACACGATCGTCTTGGGCACCCCGTGATATCGAACGAACTGCTCCACAAATCTCCGCACTAATACTCCCACATAGTCGTCCTTCCATCGGAACTGCCTCTACTATTCTTAGGGGTCTAGTTGGAAATGGGATGTTACATCTACTCCCCTTAATGTGCTTCTCTAATGGGTGCGAATTTATGTTCAACAAATTGTTCTTTACGATTTTCTTAAGCACGTTGACTTTTACTTCCAAGTCCTTATTCTTAATGTTGAGATTTAGTCTAGCTTTATTGTAAGCAACTGTGTTGTTCTTAAGAATAGTGACTATAGAGTTGATATGAGCTTCATACTTATTTATGTATTCTTCAAAAGTCTCATTCATCTCCATAATTTTAGTTTTATACTCAATGCTTCTAGCACTATCCCTTTTTAACGATGAGTTCTCTAGGCCTAGTTTCTCAGTTTGTTCATGTGCAGAAAGAAGCTCTTTCTCAAGCAACTCTTATTTTTCTTTCAATTTAATACAATCTATACACGATATATAGTTGCCATCAAGAGAACAGTTGGGAGGACATGTCGCATCATAATAGGGTTCTACATTAAGTCGTGTTTTTTACTTTTTGTTTTCTAGTCGTAGGTTCGAATTAATATCTTTCAACTTCTTAATTCTATGTCTAGCATTTTCTTGCACACGTAATGTATAGATAGAATTACAAGAAAAATGAGTGTGTGACTGCCTTACATTGCTCTTAGATGAGGCAAGATTGGAGCATAGGTTTTCTTTCACTCCTTCATGTGTCTCCTTATCCAATGTTAAGATCTCATGTTCCCTTCCCTATGATGTGGATGTTATGTCCCTTTGCAAGAGCAAGTCTCCATTTTGTTCTTCGCGCGGATCCATGAGAAATAGCTCAATCTCGTCAACTGCATAAAGAGGACTATAAGTAGACTCAAGAAATTTCCATATGTCATGGGCAGTGGGAAAAATATAGATGTGTTTAAAAATTTCTTGACCAAGCCGACAGAATAAACTATTCATAGCTTTATTGTTTAAATGGGACTCGGGCTTGGTTAAGTTACTTGGCAGCTTTATACACGTCATGTTCCACACCGCTATATCTTGACTTATAAGGAAATATCTCATCAACACTTTCCATCCTTTGTAGTTTTTACCTAAGAATAGTGGTGGTGCTACTGATTTTTCTGTGTACCAGTTTTTATCCCCGCTGGTCGATTCAAGATCATGGTTACCATTAATCCCGGTGGTGAAACAATTCTTGGAATAACCCGGCTCTGATACCACTTGTTGGATCTAGTGGCCAACCTTATAGGGGGATGAATAAGGTTTCGAGCATTCTTTAAAAATTCAAACTATTTTGGTCCCAGTAAATTAGTTCTGGAAGCTACCGCGGGGCATTAAGTAGCTACCACGCGGCGGTAAATTACATAACTCGTTTTCCTGGCCAAATCACACTTTAGAGAACTACACACACTAGAGAGAATTTGTTTGTACATTGCATAGAAGAATAAATTCACAGAATTAACTTTATTAAAATTGAATCAACAATAAGTTCTTAGCAATTACAAAAATGTGATCCCCGCGATGCCGGAGATTTAAAGCAGTGAGAAAAAAAACACTCTTTTGTTTTTTATACCGCCGGCTCCACGAACCGATTGTCTCTCTCCCTTTCTCTCCAAGAAATGTCTCCGAGCCGGCCCTTCACCTCCACACAAGGAAGGGTCTTAGAGCTCCTCTAGATCACTAGATCTAGACGTAGGCTTCCCCGCGGTAGCTTCCAAAACTAGTTTACCTGAACCAAAATCACCCTTTGGAGAAGTATGCACAGTAGAGAGAATTTGTTCGTACACCGCACAAAAGAATAAATTCACAGAACTATCTTTATTAAAATTGAATCAACAATAAGTTCTTAACAATGACAAAATCGTGATCCCCGTGACGCCAGAGATCGAAGGTGGTGAGAAGGAAACACTCTTTTGTTTTCAATACCGACCCACTCCACAGACCAATTGGCTCTTTCCCTTTCCCTCCAAGAAAGTTCTTCGAGCCAGCCATTCACCTCCATGCAAGGAAGGGTCTTAGAGCACCACTAGATCACTCATTCTAGACATCCCAACCCTGGGACGATTTCCCAGAGAATCCTTCACGGATTTCGACAACCTTCACCTGTCAATTTTCCTCACCACAAGAATGAACAAAAAATGAAGATTACAAAAAGGTTTAAAGAAATTAATATTAAAGTCTCCCTCTTGATGATTTCTCTGTATCGCGATCTGCATCTAGTGCTTGGGATGTCCGTGTGCTTGCAACTGGTCGTCTCTTCATAATCGATGTAGACCTTGGATCGCCGGAGTTCTTCATTCACTAACGGGAGGGAGGCAGAGTTCTTTTACTTTGACGAAGAATATTGGAATAGAACGCAGAGAGGTGGCCGAACAATGGAATGCACGAACTTGTCCTCTTTCGTCTAGGTTCTGAGCATAGAAACTAAGGCGGCCTTACATATGTCTTCGTGAAAATAGGCTACCGTCGGCAAGAATACTAGCTCCCGGCGATAGGATCGCGCACTTGATGTGCCAACTGTCCTCCAAATTTGGAAAAATATTCAAAATGAATATTTTCCTTTTTCCAATGCCAGTGCAACGCGATAGAAAGATAGCGCCCAGTGGTAGGCCTGTCTACATGCACTCAATGCCTTGAAGCGTTGAGTGGATTACTGCGACACGGTACACAGCTAGTGCCCGGCTGTAGTACTGTCTCAACGCCCTCAATGCCTTGGAGCGTTGAGTGGGTTACCCTGGGGCGGTACCAAGCTAGCGCTTGCGCGGTAGGTTCCCTAGAGCTTAGCAAATTAATTCAGCAAGCTCGCGCTGGTAGTAGGACTAGCGCAGAGCAGTAGGTTCCCGAGATCTCTATCCGATTAATTCGCGGCTAAGGCTCGGTGGTAACTTCTATCGCGCAACATTAGTATCCATAGGTGACTTCTTTTACTTTGCATGAACCTGTCAACCTGCACACCCTATCAACACAAGATTTGTTCTTCTCAAGTTTCTTCTCCACATTCTCTTTAATTGCCTAAAGTAGATATAACTTCTGATTTCTTCTCCAAAAAATAAAACTAAGAGTATGTGGTATAGTCATCAACAAGAAAGAAAAATACTTCCTGCCTTCCTGTAATGCGAGCAAAGTTGATCCCCAAAAATCACAGCGGATAAGCTCCAATGATTGAGTAATCTTTTTCTATGATTGAGTAATCTTTATCTGTGAAGGATAGAAGGGTTATTGATGAGATTTTCCATGTGCATATGTGTCACATTGGCGATTATGAACTTGAAATTGCAATAATATCGGGCCAAGATTGTCCTCAATCTAATGCTTCATTGAGTTGAAATTCAATGTCGTAATATGTGATGCCAAGTATTAAAAAAATCATGGCTGCAAATCAATGTGGAAAGAGCAACTTCATTTTGAGTTTCAAGATCCGTGTGGGTGGGGTGGGGTGGGTGCGGGGGGGGGGGGGGGGGGGGGGGATAGACGGTTCTTTGTCATTTCAGTACTGGCAAATGTATTGTAGAATGGATCAAACATTGTGAAAGAATTTGAAGAGAACACCACGCTGTAGACTCTGGTCATCAACTGTCCAACACTCAGCAAGTTTTGAGTCAATGAAGTAACAAGTTCTACATCCTAAATAACATTTTGTCCTCCATCAGGATTATAAACAGTTAAGTTTTCTTTTCCTTCTATCTCTTTGCAGTTGCCATCACCAAGATATACATTTGACTTATATGATTGATCTATTGAATCAAAAAGTGTAATATCATTGGCCATATGGGTTGATCAGCCCAGGTCTATGATCCATTGAGATGATTTCTCTAATTCAATAGACTTTGTGCTGCTAATTAGTAACATATTTTGATCTTCAATTTTTTTTTCCGACAACAACTCTTGCATCTTCCTTTTCTCTATTTAAACAAACAAACTTTGTTGAAATGAGTAGCTTTTGTCATCGTTTTTATTTAAAGAAACATTTTGTTGCATCATGGTTTTATCTTGTAAAGAGTACAGAAGATTGTGGAGCCATTGTCATGTCCTTCCAACTGTTTTGCATGATTTTTAGTATGCTGTGTAGAAGAGGTTCCTTTTTTGCTGAGCAGGGTTTAAAATACTTTTGTTTCTGTTATCATTATTTTATTTTCCAAGATTCATCTTTATTTGGAGGGCTTAATAAAAAGTAGAGACATGCCTCTTCATCCTCTCCTCATGAGATTGAATTTTGCTGACAAGGATTGTGATGGAGAGTTATTCAACATCATTGCTCTCCTCAATTGTAGAAGCAACATGATCATACTACTTGGGTGGGTATTGGGTCCATTGATCCCAATGTATCCAATTTGTAAGAAGTCAAACAAGTCAATGGTATACACATAGTTGTATTTGATGTATTTTTAAGTTCATGTATGCAGGTTAGTCCTTATTGTTGGGTCCATTGATCCAAATGGACCTGATTTTTAAGAAGTCAAACAAGTCAATGACACACACTAGTTGTATTTGATGTGTGTTTGAGTTTATACATTCAAGTCAGTCTCTATTACACTGATGGGACATATGGACACCAAGCAAGTTGGTGATCAATTAGAAATTACACTAAGTTCACAAGCATTGAGTGGAGCAAGCTCACTCAACGCCAGTTGTCTTACGAAAGAAAGCTGGACAGGAAGATTACACTAAGTCCACACGCGTTGAGTGGAGCAAGCTCACTCAATGCCAGAATTCAAGGAAAGATGTTGGCAAGCAAGAAATTCTACTCATTCCATAGGCGTTGAGTGAAGCCAGTTCACTCAACGCCATGAGCTAAAAGGCGTGGAGTCAGGTGTGGATAGTTAAAGCCTGTGCATTCGCAAGCAGAAAAGTTAACTAAGTTCACAGGCATTGAGTGATGTAAACTCACTCAACGCCATACTGCTTATTCATTGAGAAAAGCTCATCCTGTCAAAGCCACAGAGTTTCTGGCAAAGAAAAAGATTTTATGTCCAGAAGCGTTGATTGAATCTAGTTTACTAAACGCCATACTGATTATGTCAAAGTCATAGAGTTTCTAACAAAGAAAAAGATTTTAAGTCCAGAAATGTTTAGTGAAACCAGTTCACTCAACGTCATACTGATTCTGTCAAAGAAAAATGAGATAGACCGAAAAATCTATCTAAGTACAAAAGCGTTGAGTGATGCCAATTCAATCAATGTCAAATGATTGAAAGCGTGGAGACAAGCTCCCGCAGTCAATGCCAAAAGAAAGGATAGAATTTGACTAAGTCCAGGAGCGTTGAGTGAAGCAAGGTCACTCAACGCCAAGATCAAAAACCTTTGAGTCATGCTAATGCTATCAGTATAACTAGAAATAGAGAAATCGGCTAAGTCCAGAAGCATTGAGTGAAGCCAGTTCACTCAACTCCCTCAACGTTAGATTTCAGAAGCAAAGGCGAAAAGCATTGAGTGAGTCCAGCTCACTCAACGCATTCAAATAGAAGGAGATTAAGCTAAGGCAAAAGGCATTGAGTGAAGCTTACTCACTCAATGCTCTCAACGCCAAGCATACAGAAAGGGATGAAGATTAAGCTAAGAAAAAAGGCGTTGAGTGAAGCTTACTCACTCAACGCTCTCAACGCCAAGCATACAGAAAGGGCTGAAGATTAAGCTAAGGCAAAAGGGGTTGAGTGAAGCTTACTCACTCAATGCTTTCAACGCCTGGAGTAATTATGTGAATTTGGATAAGTAAAGAATGGTTAACGTCAGTATGAGTCAGCAAAAGTCAACAAAGTCAATGCAGTTCATATTCTTTGCGGGAAAGATGCAGTATGCCATTGAAAGTGTCGGCGGCAGCTGTTGTCGTATTCTGCAAATGGAAGGTGGTAAATCGGCAATTAAGGCTGAGCCCACAATGAAAAGAGCCGCTGATCGATGATTAATAAAAAAGAAAGATTGGCTGATACGACAACAAGCAATTAGGGTTTTTTGAATTCGTATTGTGGCTAAACATCGTCTTCTTCCTCGACATTGCTGTCAAAGCTGAAGGTCATGTTCAGTTCAGTCAACCTGAAAGCAAAAAGATATAGCTGCTACGATTTTCATCTGTGACAGCAAGGTCAGGAATGATTCCAGAAAATAGAAGAGGCAGAGGTTTCTGCAAGTTACTTCTAGATTAAGCCGTGATTCCTCTGAAGATATTTGTCAACTTGTTGCTGTGAAGAAGAGGTTATGGCAAACTTATTTTTAGCACAGGAAGACAGACACAGAGAAATTTCTTTAGTGTCTGATTGTTTCAAATCACTTCTACTTTTTGTAGGATCCAATTTTGGATCGGAGTGTAAGATTCCTGAGTGAATCTGAGTATATGCCTGTGTTATAAAGGTTGAGGTAGGATCCAGTTTGGATTTGAGAGGTAGGGTTTAGGCCTGAGTTGTTGGGCTTTTGGGCTTGAGGTAGGTGATTGTTATATCACTGAGTAGTAGGGCTTAGTGCCCGATTGTTAGGTATTGAAGAATACTAAGTGGCCCTGCGGGATTTTGTTGTAAGCTCCTTGGACCTGAGATTTTGGAGAAGAGCAATGTCTAACACACTGTTAGAAAGGTGGGTGGGACAGTGGACGTACCCATAATCTGGGTAATTACTATGAAATAATTATGTCTTCTTTGTGTGTTCTTTAAAGATTAACTACTAACTCACAAAGCACAACAAAGTAAATTATAAATCTGATAAAGTTTTAAAGAGACCAAAAACCTATTCACCCCCCCCCTCTTTAGGTGTTAAGCTGACCCTGAAAACAAAGTCTTTCACCCTTCATACAATGATAAGTACATCTTGTATTTGATAATCATCTATTGTGACACATATATGAATAGTATAGATCATTAACATATACCTTCAGAACTCATAACTAGTCTAAGTAAAATAACATTGTGTTTACAAGAAGCATAAAATGATATCATTGTGATCATACTAAAAAGAAAGCAGAAAATAATCCAAAGTAATATATCATTGTGTGTATGAACCTCACACAATGATATTATAAAGTCAACTTTAAAAGGTGGGAATTCAATTCAATAGAAGCACACAAAGAATATATCAGATAAATCTCTTTTAGAAAGTGACCTGACATGATTTCTCTGACGTTTACACTATTAAGGTTACTAGAGTATAAAAGAAGAAGAAATGATCATTAAACCCTAGCTTTTATGAACTCATGAAGTTTAGCTTGTCAGCCAAAAAGTGTAATATAACAGTAAGCTCTGTTATCAGAGAGACAAGCTTTCTGAAGAAGAAAAAAAAGAAGAATTCGACCTTCTGAAGAGTAAGAATCAAGTAATGCTCAAGCTCTCAACTCTATTTAATCAAGAGCAAGAAAGGGAACCAGCTTTCTAGTCTCTCCTAAAGTCCGAAACTGAGGATGCAGCCCACACGTACTCTTCTTGAACTACCCTCCTGACGTGAGTCGGAGACCTGAAAACAGACCGAGGGGTCTCATCTCGGAGGTCCCGCCACTTTTCCGGAAGAACTGAAGATCTTCCCCTCCCTAGCCAATGCTGAGCCAGGTGCCTGTGAGGAAGACAACTTCTACTCTACAAATTTAGCATAACTTCCATTCTCAAAGAAGATCTATTCAAAAGTTGTTGTTGTGGACAAAGGGATTTTCTTATGAAAGCCAAAGATGACTCAAGCTGCAAAGTAATATCTTTTATGAGTTTAGTATTTGTAACAAACTTTTATTTACTCTTTTTTTGAAAGATCTCTTTGAGATCTAAGGTAGGTTTGTGTTGTTAGCCTGAGTATAGGGTTGTGGAGAAGGCCTGGGAATTGAGCTTTGCTGAAACTTGAGGTAGGGGATCTGCTAGGTTTCTGAGCTGTATGAGTGATTGTACTCTGAGGTAGTTTTGCCTTTGTAAACCTTAGGTAGGATCCAAGAAGTGGATTTGAGGTAGGGCCTTGTTGAACCCTAAGGTAGGGTTGTGTTGACAGCCTAATGTAGGGTCTTGTTGAAGGTCTGTGGTAGGATTCTATGGAATCTAAATTATAGGAGTGACATCACTCTGAGCTGTAGGATCCAGGTGTTGATCTGATTTATAAGATTTTTTGATTTGAGATATTGGAGGAGTTGGCCAAATCTAGCATACTGCTAGATAGGTGGAGGAGGATAGTGGATGTAGCCACACTCTAGGGAACCATTACAAATTCTCTGCGTGTTTTTTTGTGTTTGATTTTCTATGGTTAGCTTAAACATAAAATCATAAAAGGACCAAAATATTTTAAACCCATATTCACCCCATAGGTGATTAGACTGCCCTATAAAGTTTCACCATGTATTCTTCTTCTTCATAACTAGGGTGGCAAAAGTCACTATCACTGAGAGATTTGGTCTTCTTTGCCAAGAATTTTCTCTCTTTCTTCTTTTCTCCAGAAAATATCTTTTCTTCAGACTTGCTCTTATTCTTTCTTTTAGAGAGACGGTCTATTATCATGTGTTCAGATTCCACAAAACCAAAACAAATAGTATAATTTGAAATATATTTATTCTATTTTGATTCATACCTATCCCATTAGGTATCTCTCCCAGTTCTGCTAGAGCTACTATAATGCTTCCTTGAGCTAGAGGTAGAGGAAGGTTTGTTCTTCTAGTGTTTCCTCCTACCCTTCATTTTCCTTAGATATCCTGTGAATAAGGCAAGTTCTTCATCAAACAAATTTGCATCAGAAGTGTTGACTTCAGACTCTTCTGAATCAACTGCCCTTCTTGGAGGAGAGGAAGCCTTCTCTTTACTTATCCTAGAGCACTCAGAATTTAGTGCTATAGACTTTTCTGTAACATTACATTCTTTAGCCTTCATTATGTCTAGATGCATCTCATTGGACAACAGCTTCCCAAATAAATTTTGGGGCTATACATTCCCCAAATATCCTATCTTTATAATAACACATATCTTGATGTCTCACTCCTTGTTGAGGGATCTCAAGAATTTATCATTGAGCTCATAATCTGTAAATGTTCTCCCGTACTCCCTCGGGCCATTCATAATTTTGAAAAATCTCTCATAGCAGTCAACTATGGAGTCCTTCTTTCCTTGATTAAAAGCATCATATTATTAGTTTAGAAGGGATTTATATCATCACATACCTCGTCTATGCTTCCATGTGCACAATCAAAGTTTCCCACATTTCTTTTGTTGTTTGGCAATGAATGAGATTTTGAAATGTGAAGTCATTAATGACACTGACTATAATATTCTTTGTTCTTTTATCCATTGTAGCCAAAATAACTTCATCCTTTGGCATTTCTAATACCTTCTTTGGAATTCTCAAATTAGAATCTATAGTTGAGACCTTCATGGGGATGAAAGGTCCCTCTTCAATAGTTTTAAAGATTCTAGGCTGAGAAGCCTCCATAAATAGCTCAAATTTTTTGCTTCCAAATTCCAAAATTCACCATCTTACAGATAGGTAGTTTCATAAAGCTTAACTCCTTGTAGCTCTCTCTAAAAGACATAGTGCTTATACTTATTATATCCTTGAGGACCATATTTAGCTGTTAAGCCTTTCTGAACAACCATCCTCTATTATCACTTGAAAGATTAAGGGTAGTCTAATCACTTAGAGGTGGTGAATAGTTGTTTTGAGAATTTTAGGCATTTCTGGATTTTCTTTAACATAAGCACAACAGAGAATAATAAATTACAGTCATAGATGGGACACCAAGATTTATAGTGATTCCTCAAATATAGGTACATTCACTTTCCTCCTTCACCTATCTAGAAATGTGTTAGATTCGACCAACTTATCCTATTATCTCAGATCAAAGATCTTACACTCAGAGTCTTTTACTCCAACAACTCAGGAGCACCAGTAGTCTCATACCTCAAACCTTCAACACAATGTCCTACACTCGGGCTATGAAAGCCATACCTCAATCCCTGTACCTAGATATCTATGCTCAAATCTTCTACAAAGATCCTACCTCAGAGCACATTGATCTTATACTTAGATTCCCATTGGAATCCTACAATAAACTCAGATCTAAAAGGATCTTGCAATTTCAAGGTAAGAGTAGAAAACAAATACAAAAAACTTTGACTCAAACACAATGTCTTGAATCTTCTGTAGAAACACAGTATTGGCTTCTTCTTCCTTGATAAGCACTTGAATATATGTTCTTGGAATAGATTGGACTAAATCAGAAATTCTTCTAGCTATGAGAAGAATCTTCAGAAAGATTTTAATTTTATAAAACCTTGGTAAGATTTCTCTTTAGGGTTAGCCACCACTGAGGACTTTAAGAAATTGAAAGCTTGAGTACCTACGAAAATTTCTGTGGAAAAAATATATCTATGTGTATTGTTTGGAATTTTGCCCCTCAAAGTTCCCTGGATTTGAAGAGGCATCACCATCAATACTAAGAGCATAATTATATTTGATGTATGTTCAAGTTCAATATGTGCAAGATGTTCTTTGGAACAATGATTAGACATGTTATTTATGTGATAGTGACAGGTGGACACAAGGAAAAACGTTGGGAAGACAGAAATTTATCAAAGTACACAGGCATTGAGTGAAGACAGTTCACTCAATACGAGATGTCAAGAAGCGCTGAGTAAAGCATGGGCAGTCAAAGCCTGACTGATTGAAAAAGCTGAATTTTGGTTAAGTATACAGACGTTGAGTGAATGCAGTTCACTCAACGCCATATAACAAGAGGCGTCGAGTAAAGCTCCGACAGTGAAAGCTTCAGTATTGGCAAAGAAGAATTCTGGCTAATTCCAAAAGCGTCGAGTGAGGATAGCTCACTCAACGCCTAAATAAAGAAGCATCGAGTGAGGATAGCTCACTCAATGCCTAAAGAAAGAAGCGTCGAGTAAAGCTAAGGCAGTCAAAACTTCAGCATTAGCAAAGAAGAGATCTAGTTAAATCCAGAAGTATTGAGTGAAGCCAGTTCACTCAACGCCAAGCTCTGAAAGCGTCGATAGAACAAGATACAGTCAAAGCCTCAGAAGATGTTGACAATAAATCTGTCTAAGTCCAGATGCGTTGAGTGAGGGGAGTTCACATAACTCTAACTCAACAAGAAAATCTGTTAAGTCAAGAAGTGTTGAGTAAAGGCAGTTCACTCAATTCCTAAAGAAGAAAGCATCGACAAAACTGAGTGATGTCGAAGCTTTAGGAGAAGTATACAGAAATTCTACTTAGTACAGAAGCGTTGCCTGAAGACAATTCACTCAATGCCTCATCTAGAAGACAGGAAATTCAAGCATGCATTGAATGATAAAGGCTCACTCTACGCACTCAATGCCTATCAAATAGAAAGATTGTCTAAGGACAAAAGCATTGGGTGAAGGTCGTTAACTCAACGCCTAATGGTATAGAAATAGCGGCTAAGTCCAAATGCTTTGACTGATGATGGTTCACTCAACGCCTGACAGTGCATATTATTTGGCTAAGTGTTTTTGCACTGAGTGAAGGTCGTTCACTCAACGCACTCAACGCCTGTGATGAAATGTCTGAATTTGGCTAAGTCCATAGATGCAGATGCAACAAAATTCATAATTGTTGCTTGAAGTCTACAGTACACGACAAATGGTGTCGCATGCCTGCTGTACGACATTTACTGATAAAGCATAGTTGCAGCCAACAACTACAGGTGGTCCCACGGGTCAAAGAGCCATTGGACTACGGAATATAATAAAAGAATTTTGATCAACGAGAAGAAGAGAACTTTTGGATAACTTTTAGAAATCAACTTTCAAAAGAAGGTCGAACTTCATCTTCTTCCTCTCGACATTGTTGCAGAGCTTGAGGGAGAAGTTTAAACAGCTGATCTAAGAGTTCAAGCAAGTTAGCTATTGAGATTCTCACCCGCAACAGCATGTTCAGAGAAATCTCTAAGAAAGAAGAAGGAGCAGCAAGGGCTAACCGTACATGCAGTTACTTCACAGTTCAAGCATATCTTTTGCGAAGAACATTTTCTAGAGCTATGAAGAAGCAGACTGGACTGAGCTACTTCAGTTTAGAAGGAGAAGACACAGAGAAAATCTCTCTGGGGTCTAATCATCATCATCACCAACCAACAAACCTTTCTCTCAATACGATCCTTTGGATCTTAGCTGTAAGCCTATTTTAGAAAGGCTGAGGTAGGATCCCTGTTGTGGATCTGAGGTATGGAAGTTTGCTTGAGGTAAGAGATTCATTTTCTCTGAGTTGTAGGTCCTTTGTACCTAAGTTGTAGGGCCTTTGTGCCTGAGTTATAGGACCCTTTTGTGGATCTGAGGTAGGGCCTTTGTGCCTAAGCTGTAGGAGAGTCTTTCCCTCTGAGTTATAGAGTTATCCTCCTAGCCTGAGTGTATGACTTATGCTCAAGTCTGAGGTAGGTGATCTTTGGATCACTGAAATGTAGGAGCAAAGCTTGCTCTAAGTTATAGGGTTTTGTGCCTGAGGTAGGTCTTGGAGGAGACTGAGACATCCTCTGGGATCTATGTTGTAAACTCTTAGGAGCTGAGTTTGGAGAAGTGTCTTATCTAACATACTGTTATAAAGGTGGGAGAGAATGTGGATGTACCCATAATCCGGGGAACCACTATAAAATTCATGTGTGCTGCATGATTGTCTTGAAAGCTAACTTAATCTAACTCACAACACACTAAAGCAAGGAAAAAGTATCAAAAGACTGAAAAACCTATTCACCCCCCTCTAGGTGTTTAGGTACTCCTGAAACTAATGACTTTCAAGTGGTATCAGGGTCAGGTTACTCAAAAAGGTCTTAACAGTCCTATTTGATCTCCAAGGGTAGCTAAAAGAGTTGTACTTATGGGTTCAGGAGAGAACCATGAGGAGCTGAACTCAATGAAGCTTCAAGTCTGCATAAAGGAAAACTTTGGGATTTGGAAAGAGAGGGTCAGGCTGTTCATGGAAGCCTCAGATCCTAGGATCTTCATTAAAGTCAAATAAGGACCTTTCAATCGCATGAAGGTCTCTGTCTTAGATGTAAATGTCCAGACTCCAAAGATGTACACTGAAATGACTAGGGATGAAGTCATCCTAGGTACTATGGATAAGCGGGCACAGAACATCAATATTAGTGTCATAGATGATTCAACCTTCTAGAACTTGGTCCACTGCAAGACATTTAAAGAGATGTGGAATTCTCTTGTTGTCTACATGGAAGGGACAGAGGAGGTGAGGGATGACAGGAAATCCCTCCTGAATCAATAATATGAAGTATTCAAGTAGGGCAAGAAGGATTCCATAGCTGATTGCTATGAGAAGTTCTTCAAGATAGTGAACAGTCTGATCACCTATGCTAGACAGTTCTCTAGCTATGAGCTGAATGACAAGTTCTTGATATCCCTTAATAAGGAATGGGACATCAAGATCTGTGACATCAGAGAAGTTGGCAATTTGGCCAACATATTTCCCTAGAATCTGTTTGGGAAGCTACTATCCCATGAGATGCAGCTGAACTCCAGAAAGGCTGAAAAGGATGTTGTTAGTTCTCATGACAAAGAGAAGTTTGTGGCCTTCAGAGGTGAAGCCACAAGAAGAAGCAGGAGAAAGACTCCTTCTCCACCAAGGAGAGTTGCAGAGTTAGAAATCTCACATCCTAGTTCCTCTGAGAATGAATTATCAGATGGAGATCTACCACTATTCTCCAAGCAGTTCAAGAAGTTGCTGAGTAGAAGGAGACAGTGGAAGAACAAAGGCTCTTCTAGCTCCACCTCAAAGAAGCCTTACTCCAGCAAGGATAAATCCATAAATGACCCCTCTGGGGAAAGGTATGACTCCAAACAGAATAAACATGTTAAGTCTAATGTTATTTGTTACTATTGCAACATGAATGGACATGTCATTATTGATTGTCTAGATAAGAAGATGGAGCGGATAAGGTATGAAGGAAAAAAGCATCACATGGATAAGAAGACTGAAAAGAGTTTCTTGGCCAAGAAGAAAGTCATCCTATCAGACAATGATTCTGAGTCTACATATTTAGATGAGGAGGCGGCCAACATTGGTCTCATGTCCATTAAAGAAGAGGCTGATCATCCAACTACCACATCAAGCATAAGGGCATCACTGTCCTCAGTTGATAGTGATTGTGAAGAGGATGAGGAGTTCAGTCTCATGGCCATATTAGAGGAAAATCAGGACAACCCTACTCCTAATGAGGTACACTTTATCCCTAGCTCTTCTTATACCTATGAGGCTGGCTCAGTCTCTGAAACATCCACTTACTCCAGTGAGAATAATGGTTCAGAATCTGAAAATGATGTCAGTCAATTGATTGACAAGTATGGTGCCCTTCTGGATGCTTTGAAAAGAAGCAAGAAGTTGGCCAAGAAGCAGGCTGAGGGGATTATCTCTTTACAGCTAGCTGCTTCCCAGCAGTCTGAGTCAATATCCTTGCTGGATTAGAAAATGAGGGAATTCAACCAACTAAAGTCCATCTCAATCATCCAGATTTAGACCATCAACAACAAGGACAAGATCATCTTGGATCTTGAACAGAAACTCCTAAAGGAGAGAAAGATTATGGCTGAATTTAGTAAGCCCAAAATAGTGTTACCACTGATTGACTCCTTCACTGTCAAAAAGTTAAGAGAGGTTTAGGGTTTAAGTGGAATTCTAGAGTTGCACATTCCAAAGGGAAAGGCAAAGCTCATGTAGTGCCTCAGGCCACGTTTCACAAGGTTATCCTCCCTTCCAAAAGGTATGACAAAGACAGCATGTATGGTGACTAGAAGAATGAGAATTTTTCTTGTAAGTGTACAAATGTATCTTACAATAGAAGAAGAAAGGTCATGTGTTTGAGTGCACTGAAGGATCCCCATGAAGAAGTCCAAATGGCCCATTATGGATCATTTCTATTTGGTGCTCCACCCCACCCCCCATATTCAAGGATAAGGCAGTGGCTTATTCTAAGGTTCCACCAGCAACCACCTTGCCCAAGGGGAAGTTAGTCAGTAAGGATCACTTACATATCTCTGATGTCATCAATAACTTGTCGACTATAAAGAAGGCTATGTTGATGAAACTTTAAATAAGCCATGTGCATTGTACAACACCGTATTCTTGAAGAGAGGGCCCCAAACAAAGCGCAAGACTTGGTGCATATTTTTAAGCTTTTTGGGAGTTTTTCACTCATGGAGGCCAATTTTGGGTGGACCTGCATAAATATTAGTAGGGGGATGCAATATTTGCCCCCCACCCGCCCTGTTGTCAGGGGGTAGGTGCGGCAAGATGCTGCCTCAGCGAAGGCCAGGCCGACTCAGTTTGCCTAGCTGCGCAGGCCGCCCAAGCCGCCTCAGCCCTGCCAGGCCAGCCAAGCCGCCTCAGCACCGCAGGCCGCCCAGCTCGCTCGGCCCCAACTCTACTAGCAGCCATCTCTCCTGGACCCAGCTCGTTAGGCCAGATCGCCAGCTCGTTAGACCAGCTCGTCAGGACAACTTACCCAGCTCGCCCAGCTCATCAAGCCAGCTCGCACAGCTCACCAGCCTTGGTCTCTCCCAAGACGCATCAGTCCCGCAGGCCGCCCAACTCATCAGGTCAGGTACCCCAGCTCGTCAGGCCCGCTCCCCCAGCTCGTCAGGCCAGCTCCCCCAGCTCGTCAGGCCAGCTTGTCAGGCCATCTCACCGAGCTCGCCAGCCTTAGTCTCGCCCAGGCTGCCAGCTCGCCCAGCTGGTCAGGCCAGCTAGTCAGGCTAGCACAGCCTACGCCGAGCTCGTCAGGCCAGCAAACCCAGCTCATCAGGCCAGCTCACCCAACTCATCGGGCTAGCTCGTCAGGCCAGCTCGCCCAGCTCGTTAGGCCAACTCGCCCAGCTCATCAGGCTAGCTCATCAGGCTAGCTCGCCCTGCTCGTCAGGCCAGCTCCCCTAGCTCGTCATGCTAGCTCATTAGGCCAGCTTGCCCAGCTCGCCAGCCTTGGTTTCGTCCAGGCCGCCAGCTCGCCCAGGCCACCCAGCTCTCTCCAGCTTGAGGGTCTGCCCTTTTTCCCCTGGTGGGCTGTGAATAGCTGTTCAAAACAGTGAGATTTGGCTGTTGGCAGACCAACCTGGGGCTGTTCAGTAATTTTGGGACAATAGAGATTGGTTATTTGCAGGCCATTCCCAGAAAACTATAAATAGACCCTTGAGGGTGCCTTGGAGAGCATTGCTTCTTAGCCACTTGAATCCCTCTTTCTTCATCCTCCAAGGCACCTAGCTCAACATTGGCTATGGAGGGGGGATCACAAAGGTATTCTGGGTGTGAGGTGGGACGTCCACACTAGAGCCGAGGGTCTGTTCCTAGTTTCCTGATCCTTTGGTATGTGACATTCCCCTAAGTGCAGTAAGTGTGAAGTCACCCCCATTTAGGGACCTCGAACTCCACAGAGAGCGATTTCTTGGTTTCAACATCTTGGTGCGGTGAGCGTGGAGAGTGACCAACATAGAAGATCTCGGGAGTGTATCATGGCCGGAGATTAGGGAGGTAGTGATGATCTCGGCGAGCTAACCAACCCATCACCCTTCGTGGGAAGGGAGGAATTCATGGCATCCATCCAAGGCATCATGGAGATGCTGCAAAGTATTGATCGTCGAGGTAACTACTCAACTCCCACCCCTCACTGCTCCTAGGAGCCTCAGCGAGCTTCCTCCTAGGGATCTAAGCGAGATGACCCCAGCAGGATTAGAAGGAAGTGCACCGGGAAGAAAGCCCTGGAAGGAGAGAATTGGAGATGGGATCGAGCGAGACCTCACCGGCCGGGAGTTGTTCTCCAGCCCGGTGAGTGCAAGCCTTCTAGGAGAGCAGGTCGCGCGAGTAGAGGTGGCGAGACAACCCCTTAAGGGGGTCATCATTCAGCGAGCTGATCATCTCAGCTCCCGTTCCCGAGGGGTTCAGAGATCCCGACATGGCTTACTATACTGGGAAGGATGACCCCATCCAGCACCAGCAGTGGTTTGAGGATGCCGTCTCCATCAGTCTAATGATGGTTGCCTTCAAGTATCATCTCTTCGTGATCACGTTGAAGGACAAGGCAAGGGAATGGTTCCACCAACTCCAGTCGAGATCAATTTATGTGTTTGAGGACTTGAGCCGGAGCTTTCAGCTTCGCTTCTCCACCTCCAAGAAGAGGAAGAAGTGTACTGAATTCATCTTCCTGATAAGGCAGGGGGCCGAGGAGTCGCTGGCAACCCTATAAGCCTTGCTAACATGAGAATATCCAAGAAATATTCCTTCTACAACTTTGGCTTCAAATTTTCTTAAATGTTTCTTATTATTATTATGAATGTAACAATTACGACCAAAAACTTTAAAATAGTCAACTTTAGGTTTCTTAGATTTATGTAATTCATAGGGAGTCTTACCCTTAAGTTCATGTATTAGAATTCTGTTAAGGACATAGTTTGTTGTGCTTACTGCCTCTACCCAAAAGGATAGGGGCAAGTGAGCATATGCACGTAATATACCAGCTGATTAAATTAGGGTTCTATTTTTCCTATCATCTAACTTATTTTGTTGAGGAGTTCTAGGAGTAGAAAAACAATGTCTGATACCTTCCTTCTCACAAAATTCTTGCATCAGAAGAGATTCAAACTCAGTGCCATGATCACTTCTGATCAATGCAATCTGAGTAGAGTATTCAATCTTGATGTTCCTAAGAAAATCTGTAAGAACTTTAAAGTTATCTAACTTGTTTCTTAAAAAGAATACCCAAGTGAATCTAGAGAAATCATCTATAATAACTAAGGTATATGACTTTCCTCCCAAACTTTGTACTGCAATAGGTCCAAAAAGGTCCATATGTAGCAAATATAAAATTCTAGGTAAATTACTCTTAGAAATGGATTTAAAACTATTTTTAGTTTGCTTTCCTAATTGATAAGCCATGCAAAGTCCTTCCTTCTTGTAAGAACCAGAAGATAGTCCTCTAACAAGGTTGTCCTAAGATAGTTTAGCAATAGTCCAAAGGTTTACATATCCTAACCTTTTATGTCATAGATCATTTGTTTTACTAATTTAATTAAATAGACAAATTTCTTAATTAGCAGAGTTAAAGTTAACTAAGTAGATATTACCTTGTCTAACTCCAATTAAAACTATTTTATTTAAACTAGAAGTAATTGAGCATAAAGACTTATTAAAAGTTACCTGATAACCTTCTTCACATTATTGACTTATGGAGATGAGCTTATGCTTGAGACCATTCACATACGCTACCTTCTTGAAGGTAACTGCTCCAACCTTGATATTTCCATAGCCTTCTGTCTGGCCACAATTGGAGTCTCCAAAGATGACTTTTGGTCCAAGCTTTGCTTTAAACTCCATTAGATTAGACTTGCTTCCTGTCAGGTGATTTAAGCATCCACTATCCAAATAACATTGTTCCTCTATGGTAGGATAGTTCTTTACATGTATAAAAACAAATTAGGTGTTCTTGACCCAGGTTACCTTGGGTCCTAATTTTCTTTCATAATTATAATTGGAAATGTAAGAACACTCTAGCTGATCCTTATAACTATGTGGATGATATTTCCTAGGAAGGATGATCCACTGAGTAAAGGGGTTTTTCAATTTTTGTTTTTGATTATTGTTTTGAAAGGTATTAAAATTTCTGTTTTGAATAACTTGGTCCGATGAATTATAATTATTTTGTCGAGCTTCGTTCGACGAATAGTACTGATTTTGTCGAGCTTGGATCATAGAATGATAGTATTCATTCTCTGTGTTCCACGTTCGTCGATCTCTGGTCGACGAATCATATTGTTTTCGTCGAGCACCAGCTGTTGAGTATTTATACCCAAATTCTGCGTTCAGAGTTCTTTGATCGTCGTTCGATGAATAATACTGATTTCCTCAATCTTGGTTCAATGAATTTTGTTGAAAATAAATTTTCTGTGAATTTTTATCTTGCTTTGATCCACTCTTTTGTGAACATTTAGTAATTTTATCTGTAATTTGTAGAACTTCTTTTCCTTTAGCTGATATGAAGTTAATAGGGGTTGATAAATTATTTTTCTGAATAAGATGAGGCTGACTAGATAAAGTCTCCAAGCCTAGTTTGTCATTGAGCCTGACATTAACTGTGCTTATGGTATCCATCAGTTTGATGCTTCTCCCATTAAGGGATTCTTCAAACATTTTAGCTTCATTTAACTTGTTTTCTAAAGAACCTATTTGTTCATTAGCAATTTTTAAATTTTCTTTAAGTTCAAGATTTTCTGAAGAAAGATTGTCTAATTCAGTTAGTTTCTCACTAAGAAGTTTTATTTCCTTCTTAGATTGAATTAAATCTTTACATAGTAATTTGAAATCTAATTTAAATTGATCTGAAGTAAAATCAAAGGGAGATATTACCTGGTCTTCTTCAGATTCTAACACAGTCTCAGAATTTCTGCATGATGCATTGATTGTCATCAAACAGATTTCTTTAGCCTTTTCTTCTTCTTCATTTTCACTCGAGCTAGATGAAGATTTTAAATCAGATTCACTCCAAGTATCAGCAACAAAGTCTTTCTTCTTCTTTTTGTATTTACCATAAGAGGGTTTGTGTGAGTGCTTCTTGTTGTCTTTCTCCTTTATCTTGTCTATCTTCTTATTCTCAGGACGTTCTGGAAGAATATGTCCTGGTTTCCTGCAACCATAACACAAAATTTCTTTAATTGGTGTTTTAGCATACCTTGGTTTGTCATTATTTCTGTAAGATCTTCTCCTGAAGTCTTTTCTTGCCATTTTGTAGAATCTCTTAGCTAAGAGACCCAAGAGATCTTCATTCTCTAGAAGAACTTCTTCTTCTTCTATTTCATGTAAAGCAATACTTTTCTCTTTCCTTACTAAAGGTGAAGTCCTTTGTTCAGCTTCCCTTGTCCTGATGAGCCGCTCATAAGATTTGAACTTGCCAAACAAAGTCTCAGTAAAAATCTCAATTAAACTTCTAGCTTCTTTGATTGCCCAGATCCTTGAATCCCATGTGCTAGGAAAACACATGAGTATATTATCATTGACTTCTATCAATGTGATGTCCTTCTCTAAGGTTTTCAGCTCATTGATAATGAGACAGAGTCCTTTAAACATCTCAGCAACTGATTCAGATTCTCCCTTCTTGAAATTCTCATATTGAGAGATCAAGTGGGATATTCTATCTTTTCTCTCATCAGTAGATCCAGCAACCATTGTATTGAGGGAGTTCCAGATGTCCCTTGCTGAAGTGCATTCAGTAATATTTTGGAAAATGTCATCTGGCATTGTTTGAGCTAAGATGTTCATAGCTTTGGCAACAATAATCTTTTCTTTCATCTGTGCTTCTATCCATTCTGGAGGTAGTACAACACTTGTACTTGTTGTTGTCACTGGTAGTGATAGACCTGTCAAGATAGATTTGTGGATGTCTTCATCAATAGAGTTAATATAAAGTCTAATCCTTGCCTTCCATAGTGCAAACTTATTTTAATTGCACACAGGAGGTCTAGTGCTTGAATATTCCTTATTTTGTGCCAAGATTTATTTTGTGCCAAGATAAATTTCTAGGTAACAATAAAATCTATCAGATCTTATGCTTCAGGTGTTAGCCTGTAAAACCAAAGAACCTCCCTCTTATACCAATTAAAAGTGAGGGATAGATCTACTTTATAATAGACGGGGGTGAATAGTGTATTTTAAAAACTTTAATTTTCTTTTATAGCGGATTTAAAAACTAGTGATATATATATATATAAAAAGAAACAATCACAACACACAAATAAAGAGAAAAACAATCACAGACGACCCAAGGAATTTATAGTGGTTCCCCAATAAACCTGGGTACATCCACTCTTCTACCACCTTGATAGAAATCCACTATAGGTTTTTGATCAAGTGCCCTGCCACCACATGTTTTTGCTCTGGTGCCCTGCCACCATAGGTTTATGCTCAGGTGCCCTGCCACCACAAGATCTATTTTTCTAAGGGAGATCTAGCAAGCCTTTGAGCTTTTGATCAGGTCCCCAAAACCAACTTAAGTATTTTGATCAGGATACTTAGAAACCAAAAGGGTAACTTTTGAAGGGAGTTAAAAACCCTGTACACAGTTTATGAAAATAAACAAAAAGAATGATGATGTCTTCTCTATCGGGAATCTCTGAGAAGACTAGTGGATGTTGAAGCAAAAAGCTACCCCTGATTTGAGTAGGTTTATGATCAGGAGAGGTAGTCCTTTCTTCCGGGTATAGGCCTTCTTGTATCTAAGAAAATGAAGACTTTGCACAAGCAGAGACTAAATATTTAATTCTGTAAGAGTATGTTGATCTGCAAGTCTCTAAGTCAGTAAATCTAAGTGAGTAACCGTGGTTTGTAACCTTGAGGCAGCAATCTTTTGTACATATATATAAAGAATGTAGAGAAGAATTCAAACATTTGAAATAATTGATTCTGAAACATCTAAGAATGATAACCACCTTGGAAATTGATTAGCTTTAAACTCTGTGATTAATCCATATTTAATGCTACCTCTAAACGGCTATATTCATTAGAATATTTGGCATTAAATATCAGATTCATAGTTGTCTGTAATTAAGCCTTTAAATTATTCTGCCTTGAGAATATAATCACCCTGAAATTAAGCCTGAAACTGTTCTCCTTCTGTAAATAAAACAAACTAAAGCACTGCAAAGAATTAGTCGAACTGACCAAGCATTTCATCGACCTGAGCCTGGAGTTCGTCAAACTGTCTCTAGAATTCGTCGAACTGTCTCTGGAATTTGTCAAACTGAGAATGGAGTTCGTTGAGCTGAGCTTGTAGTTCATCAAGCTGTGTTTCTGAGTAGAGATCAGAGTTCATCAAGCTGAGCTTATAGTTTGTCGACCTGAGGTTTTGAGTTGAGATCAATGTTCGTCGAACGGAGCTCAAAGTTCATTGAGCTAAACTCACAGTTAAGACTCTGATTCGTCGAACTGAGATCGTCGTTTGTCGAACGCAGCTCTACTTTCATCAAACTTAATTCTGCTGGAATTCTTCTGAGGCAATGACCCTGG
Organism: Platanthera guangdongensis; assembly: GCA_039583875.1. Lineage (NCBI taxonomy): Eukaryota > Viridiplantae > Streptophyta > Magnoliopsida > Asparagales > Orchidaceae > Platanthera > Platanthera guangdongensis. The sequence continues at coordinate 36,447,341 of CM077161.1, forward strand.
AAATAAACCTATGACCCTAGACTATACAAAATGGGTCAAACTAACATCCTAATAGTAATCGTAGCCCAAATCAGTAATAGGGTTCCAACAAATTTCATAAACCATAACTCTGACAGGCGGTGGACGAATACCTCACGATTTCCATCGCACACTACTTCCACGCTTCGGTCCATCGACTCGGTTAAGGAAGACGATGAATAGGTATTCATCCTCTACGTATTTATATATATAATATTATGTTATTATTATTATTTTTACTAGAAAACTCAAATGATGAGAATTACTAAAACACCACGGTTTTCGATGAAATTTGTACCAAAGCTTAATATCGGTGCTAAGAATCCAACTATGGGGTCAGAATCAGGATCCGACAAACCAAAATTGGGTAAAACTTCCCCAAAGTTAAAACAACAACAACCATCAAAACTCCACTGAGTCTCCAAATAAACCAAACCCGCAAGGAAACTTCACAAACATGCAACAAACTAATCACTTTAATTTTCCCAAGGCGAAGCTCTAATTCCGAAGAATAAAATCAAGTACCAACGATGGCGCTCCATTAACTACACATCAATGTTATAAAAACGACCCTAATAAGGTTTAAAAATATATCGAAAAATCAGGGGCATTACAAGGGTACCACCAGATTCGGATATACCCCCTGATTGTTGCATTATCTCCTTCATCATGAATGAATATGACTGCTACAGCTATAAAATGATACCCTTCTGGTAGAAGAATGTAGGAGTTATTGTTTGTTGACTCCCCCTGCACGAACTTTTTTGCCCTTTCAAATAGATCTTTATAGTACATTGGGGGGATCCATGCTATTCTCCAACTTAAAGAGTCCCTCTCTCAAGACGAAAGTTACGGATAACTTCAGGGTATAGCCATCTACCTTCTGGATGTCGAGGACTTCCTCTAAAAAACAATCAACATAATGATAAAGTGTATGGTGCACTTCTTGCTTCAGGAGGAAGAGAGTAGTTGTCTCCTTCTTCATTTTCTTTGACGTAATGAACCATATCATCAGCCGTCGATGCACATCCTCAAAGTAGTAGATAAAACTTCGATGTAGCTGATGGAACCAGTCTCTAGCCTACTCCTGGAATGTAATAGCAAAGAATCAGCACTTCAGCGCATCTGTCATGTTTCAGATGGACAACACATCCTTGAATCACTGAAGATGTCAGATTTGGTCATTTCTTCCTGAGTAGTAGCTCAGGGCCAGTTCTCTAAAACCTTCAGGGATAGGGGCCAACTTCACATCATCATATAATGGGATCCTCCCACCCTGATAGTGATATGCAAGTTGGCGAGAAGCGCCCAGCTTACCCATATGTATTTCTTAATACCATGCCTGGTACTCTCCCTCGTGAATTCAGACTCCTTGAGAACTCGTTAGGTATTATAAGGACTGCACATGTCGCTTCATCTCCTCTAACATTGACTACTTCCCTGCTCACCTAGATAACAAAGCATACTTTGACGAAGTCTCGCATCGACACGAGGTCCCTGTGAGCTCCATGCGAGGAGCTAGCACTACTCGTAAAGTATCCTCAACATGCTGCATGAAGTTGCTGAAGTTAGTTCTGGTCATATACTCGCTCTCTCCCTGCAAGTTTCCTGATACTCCTCGCTCGCCTCCATCTGCCATCTTTCCTTCTCGCTAGACTTTTCCTCCTATATATATGATCCACGCTCACCATACTAAAGTGTTGAAGCCAGGAAAATCTCGACTCTAAATATTTGGATCTAACTGCATTCCGAGGTTACTGGTCTCGCGAACTGGCTAGCCAGTTCTAAAGGCTAGAATGAAGAAGAAAAATAAAATATGATTGAACCCCAATGCTACAATAGGGAGGTCCCACAATGTACCCAAAAATTTGGGAAAAACTGTTGGAACATGCATTTCACGTCCCTTGCTTTGACAATAACAAATCCCAAAATATATCTGATAATATTTATTTAAAGTGTACTGAAACATGTATAATATCCTTATGAGTGTGATGCAGAGTAGTGAATAAAAGCTCTGGATTTTGAGATATCGTAGGCATTATAACTAACCATAGCGGTAGAATGGATAACGATAGATCGGGTTCATACTGACGGCATGTGGTTTATATGACGTGTTAGCACTAATGCAGATGATATTAATATCAATGTTAGAGTTTGGCGGTTTGATAGTCTAGTCATGGCGGCTTGCTATTCGGGTGGTCTGGCGGTTTGTCCAGGCAGTCTTTTTGTGTGTGGCGGTTTGATAGTAGGCAGCAGTTATGTCTTGAGGCTTATCTTAGCAGATGCAATCTGAGAGTAACCCGCAACTGCGGTCTGGTGGTTATCCACAACTGCAATCTGGAGACTAGCCGTAGTAGCGGTCTGGAGGCTTGCAGCAGTAGCGGCTGATGGTTAGCTGCAATAGCGGTCTGGAGAGTTGTCGCAGCAGCGGCCTGATGGTTAGTCGCAGCAGCGATATGGAGGCTTGTCGCAACAATGTTCTGGAGGCTTGCCGCTGCAGCGGCCTGATGGTTAGCCGCAGTAGTAGTGGTGGGTGTCTACAACTATGTTCTGGTGGTAACCCGCAGTTGCGGTCTGGCGGCTAGCCACAGCGTCTATCAGTCTATAGTGGCAATCTGGTGGCTTACCTCTATAGCTGCACTGATTATATTTAGTCCACATCTTTTGTTTTATTCACTCATCCCCCTCATTTTATATAAATAATGGGACATACCTATGTATTTTTTATCTTTTGGGGAGCACTAAAATATCCCTTTATTTACCTCTTTTTTACATAGTATTAGAGCTAACCGGTCCTTTGCTGCATTTTGTTTGCGGTTTGTTTTTCTAACCACGCCCGGTCTTCATCACACAGTTTTCTAACCACGATCAGTATTCTTCCCACGCTGCCCTCCCTTGCTTGTCATTTCTCCTTCTTTGTGTTCTATTCAGTTCCTGTGGTTTCGCTGGTGTTCGCTCTTCCTTCTCCTATGCTCGCCCGGGTTATTTTCTACTCGCGCGGTTTGTTTTTTCTTCTCGTGCGGGTTGTTTTCTATACTCGCACGGTCTCTTCATCTCTTTGTTCTTCTCCGACCTCTCACTCAATCGTACGGTTTAAGTCTCTCTATCGGTCTTCTTTTCTTGGTCGCATTCTTTCTGCGACTTGTTAGCCGATCGGTTTGACGATTTCTTCTTTCTACGGCCTGTTCGTTTTCAGCTTGCGCTCTTCTTGGCATCTTATGTGGTTTCTTCTCTTAACTGCTTGATCGCGCGGTTTATTTGTTTGCTCGATCTCTTTGCTTCTTTTGACGACTTGTGTCTAACAGTGCAGATAGTTTTTTTTCTCTATCCGATTTATTTCTCCATGAGGTCAGTTTCTCTTGTCTCCTCTACAGCCCGTACTATTTTAGTCTCTTCTGATAAGTGGCTTATTGACTCTAGTGCCACTTGTCATATGGCCGGCAATTCTCATCTGTTCTCCTTCTTGAACAAGCAGAAATGGGCATCTCCTATCATTATTGCAGATGGGACTTCTTCTCCTGGGCATGGTGTTGGCACTATGCACCGCACTCCATCTTTACAGCTTGAGGACACTCTCTATATTCCCACTTTTCCGTGCAATTTACTGTATGTTCATGCTCTCTGCACACAGTTGCACTGCATGGTTACTTTTACTGCAACTACTTATTCTTTCTAGGATTCTGTCTCAAAGGCTACGATTGCTACTGGGACTGGGAGTGGTGGCCTCTTCTTTCTTGATAATGTCATTGCTCTTTCTTCTTCTTCTTCCCTTTAGTAGTGGCATCGTCATCTTGGTCATCCTCCATCTCTCCTCATCTACTAACATCTCCAAGTTCTTCCTCAAGAGGATTCCCCTTTGAATTGTGAAGCATATCAGCTTGGTAAACATCATCACTCTTCTTTGCCAGCACGAACGGGATGTAGTTCTTCACGTCCTTTTGAACTAGTTCACTCTGACATCTGGGGTCCCTCTCCCACTACCATTGTTGGTAGAGGTAGCTTGTACTTTGTTACCCTCATTGATGATTTCTCTAGGTGTACTTGGATGTATCTCTTGAAAGAGCGTTCTGACCTTTACTCTGTGTTTACCGCCTTTTATAATGAGATCTCCATACAGTTAATATGCCTATTCAGGTTCTTCGTATTGATAATGCCAAGGAATATGTCAGCCATTAATTTTTTGATTAAAGTGTGAGCCACGATTTGATTCATCAAACTACTTGCTCCTATACCTCTCAGTAGAATGGCATTGCTGAACCCAAGAATCGTCATCTCCTAGATGTTGCTCGCAGCCTTCTCTTATAAATGAATATTTCTCGATCTTATTGGGGTCATGTTGTTCTTCTCTCTTGCTATCTCAAAAATCGTGTTCCCACGTCTATTTTTTAGGGCAAGAGTCCATTTTCCATTTTATATCCTGAGGCTGAGTCGTTTCCTTTACCTCTTAAAGTTTTTGGATGTTCGGATTTAGTTTGCATATCTTCTCCTAGTCGTGACAAAATATCTCCATGTTCTGTTAAATGTATATTCATTGGTTATTGTTTGACTCGGAATGGATATCGTTGTTTTGATCCTCTTCTCTGCAAACAGTATGTCTCTGCTAATGTCACCTATTTTGAGGATACCCCGTATTTTTCTCCCGCTTCTTCTCTTTTGCCCTCTGATACTTCCTCTTCAATGCATATTATCTCGGCACCTCTATCGGCACCAGTTCTTTCCACATTTGTTCATGTTGCACCATCTCTTTCTCTCGAGATTGATTCTTTGCCCTTGGAGACTTATGTGTCTGTTCTCGGTCCTCTTCTATCTTCTGACAGTGGATCTGCTCCTCCACATAGGAGTGATCTTGAGCCTCCCATTGCCCTGTGGAAGGCCGTCCAACAATGCACTCAACATCCTATTGATGTTTTTGTCTCATACGCTCAGCTTTCCCCGGTTGGCAAGCATTTTTCTCTTGCTATATCTTGTACTGTCATCTCGGCTACGTAACAAGAGGCTCTTGCCATTTTGCAGTGGAAAGCCGCTATGGATGAAGCAATGAAAACATTAAATTGGAGAGGTACTTGGACACTTGTTCCCACACCTCTAGGCACAGATGTGGTTGGTTGTCGATGGGATTTTGTTGTCAAGTATCTTCTAGATGTTTATGTTGACCGCTATAAGATGAGGCTTGTTGACAAAGGATTTACTCAAATGTATGGGGTAGATTTCTTTGATACTTTTTCCGTCGTTTCTTGAGTCAGCACTATACGTGTTCTTTTATCTGTCGTCATTAATAATGACTGGGAGATGTCTCAATTAAATATGAAGAATGCCTTCCTCTATGGTGATTTGCAGGAGGTGGTTTACATGGAGCAAACTCACGTGTATGTTGCTCAGGGGGAGTCTCACATATGCAAGCTTCAGAAGGCAATTTATGGTTTAAAGTACAGTCCACGAGCTTGGTTTGACAAGTTTAGTGATGTTGTTTCTCTTATTGGGTTCAATAGAAATTTTGTTGATCATTCTTTATTTATACGCAAGACTACTAAAGGTCTTATGGTTCTTGCTGTCTTTGTTGACTATATCCTTCTTACTAGTTATGATAAGGAAGTTATTGATCTGGTAAAACGACATCGACGACAACATTTTGTTACTAAGGACATGGGAACTCTGAAGTACTTTTTGGGAATTGAGATTTCACAAAAGCACAACTCTGTGATTATTTCGTCGCAAAAGTATGTGTTGGATCTCTTAAAGGAAACTGGTCGTCTTGGTAAAAGAACTGCTCGTTCTTTGATGGCAGTTGGGCATGATAAGGGGTGGACTGAAGATTCTCCTCTTCTCCTAGATTGCACTGTGTACAGGAGACTTGTAGGCAAACTCATCTATCTGACTGTTACCAGTCCAAATATCTGTTATGTTGTTGTGAAGGTCTGTCAATTTATGTAAACTCCTAGAGAGTGTCATCTGCGTTCTGTCATGAAAATTCTGGAGTTTGTGAAAGGGTCTCTAGGAAAGGGCTTATTGTTTCAGAAGCATAATCATTTGAAGTTTGAAGCATATTCTTATGCTGGTTATACTGAAACCAAAGAAGATAGAAAGTCTACATCAGGTGTTTGCACCTTTGTAGGAGGAAATCTTGTTAGCTGGAAAAGCAAGAAGCAGTCGGTGGTTTCAAGGTCAAGTGCTGAAGCTGAGTATGGGAGCATGGCTTCAGCAACTTGCGAGTTGAAATGTTTACAAGCGCTTATGCTTAACTTGGGAGAAGTCTATTATCATCCTCTCCCTATTTTCTGTGATAACAAAGCCATTATTTACATATCAAAGAATTATATCTTCCATGAGAGGACAAAGTATATTGAAGTTGATTGTCATTTCATTAGGGAAGAGGTGTTGAAGAATCAAATATGCACTTCATTTGTCACTTCCAATAAAGAACTGGCAGACATCTTCATGAAACCAATTTTCACTTCTCTTTCAAATGTTTATAGCAAGCTGGGCATGGTTGACATATATGTTCAGCTTGAGCGGGAGTGTTAAGAGTTTAGTTGTTTGATGGTTTAGTCATGGCGGCTTGCTGTTCGGGCGGTCTGATAGTTTGTCCATGCGGTCTGGTAGTTTGTCTAGGCGGTCTGGTTGTGTGTGGTGGTTTGATAGTAAGCAGTGGTTATGTCTGGAGGCTTATCTTAGTAGATACGGTCTGAGAGCAACCCACAACTACGGTCTGGTGGATAGTCGTAGAAGCGGTCTGGTGACTAGCCGTAGTAGCGTTCTGGAGGCTTGCCACAACAACGGCTTGATGGTTAGCCGAAGAAGCAGTCTGGAGACTTGCCGCAGCAGCAGCCTGATGGTTTTTAAGACCCCCCTTCAAGAACACAACACATGGCCGAGGGGGGTCTTATGCCCAGAATAGTCGCCTTGCGGTATCGTCAACACACGGGTCGACTGATTTTACAAAATGCCTATTCTGCCAGCTAAAATCAATATCATCCATGCCAACCCAACATAAATAATAAACAGAAGTCAAAATCCACACTAGTACAAGTCCAAACAGATTACAACAGTATAAGAACCTACAACAGCTTTTTTAATATCAGAATACATAAAAGTTTGCCTGAAGGCTACATCGCAAAACTCAAACTCACATCAGTCACCGACGACATCGAGGGTATCATCATATTATGACATGACACCTTGGCCTAGGTGCCCTCCTGCATGACCTGCCGCGGTTGCTCTGTCTATTGATTTTCCTCCTAAAATGGAAGACATAACAACCGTTAGTCATAAAGATTAAGTGGCTATCACATCCGCTCACCCTGCCGACTCTTAGGAACCGGGCAGGATAAAGGAGAATAGGTACAATATACATATATATAACTGTCAGTACAAGCAGGTGGTATATCAAATAAGAACATCAATCTATGCTATCAATTCTATAAGAACAAGAGAATCATCCACAGTATATAATTCTATAACATGAATGTAACCTAACTTATAAAAATGCCCATACATATTTATAAGTTGAGGATCGGCTTAACAGTAAAGTAACTCATCATATAAGAGTGCCCATACAAACTTATATGATAAGGATGTTGTACAATGTAATGCACTGCAATGCAATGACGAATTATGATGCACCCATGCAACTCATGCACTCTGTTTCTATGTCGACACAGTCTTTTAGTTCCCACTTTTCGAGCGGGTAGCTAACCTCTCAAGCGTCATCTGTTGTGGCCAGACGGTGATAGTAAAGCGGGCATCTCCACTACTAAGCCAGTATCCAAACTACAAGGCCTAGGACTCCGTATGCCTCAATGCTAAGAACACAACAGCGGATCCCCTGCGTACTACGACTCAAAGGGGTCTCGGGTAGATGTGCACCAAGAACACAGCCCAAATTGGCCTATCGTTGTGGCACAGAAGGAGCCTCTGGGAGCGCATCACCAAATTATCAAGCCCAGTCATCCACTTGCCATGGAAGGAGCCTTGGGAATGAGCATCGAGGACCAATCCCAACCGCCTAAGGTCTACTTATCAACTCCCGTCGGTGTAGCGACTGGCGAGCCTGTAGACCTTCCACACTATCCTTAACCCAGGATTATGACATCGCGTGTCAACGCACACCGCATGCAATTTCACTTAGCCATGCTATCAACCTCCAAGGGCTCCAACCGAGTCCATTCTCATTATTACCAATCCAATGCTCAAAAACACTAAAGGGATCCACACCGTGTCCCTTATCATCATATCGATCTAGTGCGGTCAAAAACTCACGTACTTATACCCTTTCACATTCACGTGCCCAAATCCAAATGTACAACTAGACCGAAAACAACCTGCACATATGTTATTATTGTGCAATAAATTTGACTGAATATTCAAATTTAGTCAACGCTACAAAGCTACAAAGCTCATATGAAAACGTGTAACTATCCGTTGGAAAGGTATTTCTGAGGACTACAACCTGCACGGAACCAAGTCCACCAACTTCAAAATGAAGAGAGGAGAGGTCGAAGACAATAAAACCCTAGGGCAAGTCCTAGCGTAGTTTCTTCCTAGGAGATCTTCATTTCGCACTAAGTCACGCTCTCTTGAGCTGGCATCTCTCCTATTTCATAACTAAAGATCTAGCACCAAGGGAGGGGGTAGGAAGCTCAACTCATTTCTGGACATGGACCTCGTTACTCTTCTCGGTAGCATGATTGTTTCCTCGTCAGAATTGTTCTTCACGGAAAAGAAGTTCGGAGTTTGTCCAGGCACCTCCGACAACCTCTTCGTTCTCGTCGGCTCGGCACAGTTTCGTCAAGAAGAAAGATTACGACTATTTCCGTGTATTCCTTTTTATAAGAGAGGATTAGGGTTTAGGTTACTTCTCCACGTATCGCCCTATCATTGGACCGCCCATCATCACTTTAAATAAGTCTTGTTTGATCAAACCGGTCATAAGGAGTCATTCGACACGTTTCCCAAAATTTGGTTCAGCCCAGACGTATGAATCAGTACACACAGACTGGGCCGAAAATCTCTAAGTCAAATTCATCAAGTATCCCTATACACACTCGACGAATTTTCGGAATACCATGTGTAGTCTTGACGAATCGGCTCAATCCTTCTGATGAATTCGTCGAGTCCAACTTAATGAATTCATCGAGTTTACCCGGCGATATTCGACGAATCTGTACAAATCCCGCTGAATTGCTTCTAAGTTATTTTCGACGAATTCAGCTCAATCTTTCTGATGAATTCATCGAGTCCAACTCAATAAATTCATCGATTTTACCCGATAATATTCGACGAATCTGTACAAATCCCGCCGAATTATTTCTAAGTTATTTTAGACAAATTCGGCTAAACCCAACCCAACGAATCCTTCAAGTCCATGCGGCGTATGCGTCGAGTATCACTCGACGATACCCGACGAATAGTACTTGTCCCATCGAAACTATTTAAGTCTAATTCGTTGCATGCGCCGAGTATCTCTCGACGCTTCGTCGAGGCGTCGTGATTACTCAACGAATTTCGGCGAGTCTCGGTGAATTACTTCTGGCCGAAATTTTTCTAAGTCTCATTCTTCTTATGCGTAAGTATGACTCGACACCGGCCCACTAGTCAACGCACTCGACGCTTGTCAAGATGTGTTGTAAACACTCAACGCCCGATCTCACAGCCTACCCTGGCATGTGTCCTTTTTTCCATACCTTCCTATCAGTTCACCCCGTGTCTAGGTCAGCTCTCTTGACTCAAAAAGACATATGAGGGGTCTAGCATGAATTGGGTTGTTGCATGGTTAGCCGCAGCAGTGGTTTGGAGGCTTGCCGCAGCAGCGGCCTAATGGTTAGCTGCAGCAGCAATGGTGGGTGTCCGTAACTGCGGTCTGGTGGCAACTCGCAGTTGTGGTCTGGTGGCTAGCAGCAGCGGTCTAATAGTCTACAATGGCAGTCTGGAGGCTTACCTCAATTGTCACTGGGTAATCTTCTTCGGATATCCTTTGTACAGTGTTGTGGTTTGACAGAGTCAAACCGCATAGCTGCGCAAATTATATTTAGTCTCACATCTTTTGTTGTATTATCTCATCACGCCCATTTTCTATAAATAAGGGGGCATACCTATGTATTTTTTATCTTTTTGGGTGCAATAAAATTTGTTTTTATTTAACTCTTTTTTACAATCATAGGGCGATATGGATATGATTTGCCATGACCCGCACGATCCAGGCCACGACGTGTATGATCTGCTTATATTATTGGGCGATATCAATACCCCGGGCAATAGAACCACGATCACCACTTTAATTGCCACGATCTCCAGCACATTGGCCACATGTGAGCATGATATACTTACATTTGGTGGTATTGATATCGCTCGCATTACCTTTTGAAGTCTATTTAAATCGGTGTTCTCATTGTCCAAGGCTACACCTTCTGAAGCTTCAATTCCTATGTTTAGTGAGAAGGCGATTTTCACATGCTTTAACTTCAATGATGTTTATGGTGATCCTTCATCTCCCTAGAGCTCTTCATTATATGGACTCTGTAATTTTTGTTTTTAATTGTATTCTTCCATTTTCATTTGTAACAGTAGAGAATTCGCAGCTTTGTTTGTGATGACTAGGCCTTGTGGGGTTTAGGGTGGAATTCTTCGCCTTGTGTAAATCTAGGGGGATGTTATAGGCCTTATCCTGGTTAAGATAGGTTATAGCTAACCGGTCCTTGGGAGGAATGGTGCCTTGGGAGGACCGGTGTCCTGGTAGGACCGGTGAGGAAACAAAAACAATATTTTGTTAGAGCGTCAATATTAAGTTTTATTGAAATCAAAGTTTTTGTATTCATATTGTTAAAATAAAATCATATTTCCTATCATCTATATTTCTAAAATTTTATTTCAAGCATTTCTAAGTAAAATTACTTTGACTCATTTTTCCAGATTTAAAATTAAGATAACGCAAGCGGTATTTCAAACGCTAGCGATAGCATCTGATACATATATTTCTGAATTATTCTATAAAAATTTATAGGTTTCATTAAAATCATAAAAGCCCCTATTTACACTCTTCTCTTCCTCTAAGGGCGTCGTAAGATCCATCAAGAACTTCCCCTCCATCACCTAAATGGCTGAGTTAGGTACGAGAAAGGCACATATTTCAAAGTGTGTAGAACTTGCAGGGTCTCAACTTGCAATTCTTGATACCCCTGAAGTCTTATTTATAGAAAAATCATGGAGGGTGGGTGGGTGGGTGGGTGTGTGTGTGTGGGTGGGGGCAAAGGGGTATGCAAGCGAGCGAGGATACCCAACCCCGGCGAGATTACCTCCCTAGACCTAACGACATGGGGATTCAACGGTATGGTGGCCCGACGACTAGGGAAGGATCTCGCTCATACTAGTCGATAGTCGCCTACTTGTGCGAGCAACTCTGATGCTCGCATCTAGCCTTAAGTGCTCCTATGGCCTGCAACTGTTTATGTTTGCTGACTTTGACCTAGTCTTTGACTTTGTCTCTGGCATACTTTCAAGATTGGTCCCATCCTTGACGAATCGGGATTGTTCAATCATGTTTCAAAATGAAAGTACTAACAAAATAAATAAATACAGATACTTATTTTTTGATAAAAGATCACAAAATTTTATATATAACTTATCAATGTAAATTATATCCTAAATCGAATGACATAAATTTTGTATGTGCACTATAATTTTAATTCAAAGTGATCTATGTTTTAGAATAAATGATAAAATCATCCAATTATGTCAAACTTTAATTCTTGTGAGTAAATTAATAAATGATGTATTTGAAAATTATCCTAATTAATTATATTAAGTTTAACAAAATTCTTGTGAGAGAAATTGTAATATTAATATAATTAATTACAATTTTATTTCTGGATCTAAATTTTATCATAATTAATTATAACATTCATTGTATAATTTTAATATAATTGGGTTGTTTTGAATAAGCACAATTAATCAAAATTAATATTTTATCATAAAAATATCGAAATATTAATGAAATAAATTATTGCATAAAATGAAGATTGTTCAAAACTATAAATAATATGTCCAATTAGATAAATTGTATTTATAATGAAGCCCAAATGGTTGTCAAGGTGCAACAAGAATTCAAAAATGGCTCTCTAAATGAATACACATGTGGCAAAAGATTTATATTATGATATTTTCTGAATAAATGCGCAAAGAATGAGAGATATAATGATAAAACTGAATGTTATAAACTTGCTTAGATCAATTTTAGAATAAGTGGGTAAAATATGTGTCGAATGATTTTAAAATGGAAATTAACACAATAAAATTTTGAGAATTGTTAAAGGCAAATCAAAATTTGCTAATCGCACACCAAATCAAAATTTCATGTCCTATTTTTGAAAGTCCACCTAGTGTCAGCTATGTGCACCTATGGGGGGGGGAATAGGTGACGTGTAGCGCTTTTGCGGAATTTACAAATGTACCTGCACAATAAAAATAAAAAGCACAACACACAGAATACACAGGCAATTTATAGTGGTTCCCCGACTTGGGTACATCCACTTTCCCCCTTCGACCTATCTCCCAACAAGGGACGACTCGGTCACTTCTCCAACAGGATTGAAATCCAATCCCTGCACTAACGGAAGGAACTTTTCCACACGTGAGAGTCAACACTCCCACAAAACGGGTTGTACCCAACCCTTACAACACGGAACAATCGTTACTTTACAACAAAAGTAAAAAGAATGTACACGAGATACAAACTTCGTTTGGAGACTACGGTGTTCCTCTTCGTTCGACGACGTGTTCGTGAAGTCAACGAATAGTCTACAACCTTGGTCTCTCTTGGAGAGGATCTCCCCGGAACCGGCGGCGGCAACACGAGCGGCGGCTAGCTTCGGGATCAGCAGCTATGATGATGAGCGGCTGCTGAAAATAGAGATCCAATCTTCTTAGCAAAGCAAGCTAGGTCTACCAACGGTCACACGAGGATCGGTCGTCTCGATCGATTCGGATGGGAAGTTTTTCCCGATCAACAAATAGAGAGACAAGGGATCTCTGGATAGACGTGTGAGACTCAAGCTTAGCTAAGCTTCTATCGCCGGAGATCGGGAAGAAAATCGATCAGCAGCGGCGACCAACTTGCCCGAGCGCGACGGCGGCGGCGGAGAGGAATCGCGATTTTAGGGTTACGTCGCAGCTCGGTTTCTGATTCTTCGCCTTTTTACTGTTCAAAATACCCATATATTTATACACTGTAGACCATGCAATATGACCGTTGTGGGTCCCACACGTATAACCCCGAAATCCGGTTCAAACTAGTCCAGCGGCAGAATCTGGTCCAGCAGCAACCCGAGAAATCGCTAAGTGAAAATCGGTGAGAATCGCAGGTGATTCTCGACGAATCGGCGAGAATCACCAAGTGATTCTCGACGATTCGTCGAGAATCGCTAGTGATTCTCGCCGAATCACTTATTGATTCTCAACGATTTTCACTTGGTATTCATGAGCTGCTTAACCACTAGTTCGGCGAGAATCACTAGTGATTCTCGCCGAATCTTACTTGGCACCGTTTTGAGGTAGCCTGAAGGGGTCGGCGAGAATCACTAATGATTCTCGTCGATTCGGCGAGAATCACTAGTGATTCTCGCCGAATCGGCAAGAATCACTTGGTGATTCTCGTCCAATTTTCCTTGGACGAATTTTCGTCTTCCACCCAGGAGCTGCTCCTTGACCCATCCATGCTCCTTGTCTTCTCTTGCATCTGAACGGCCCTGTACTTGAAGGTAAGTGCACTCCAATAGAGAGAGTACACGTAGGCCAACACACTGATCTGCTCAACGATGGATTACGTCGTGCAGACCCGTGTATATTGACCTACTGCACCCTGACATTGGTGTGCACTTAGCGTGGAGGAACTGCAAGCACAACTTAAGAGGATTCATCAAATACATTGTGAATTCATCTTAGCTTGACAGGTGGCTTCCTCAAATCCAGGTAATTGTGGATACAGTACCCAACAATCTCCCCCTATTTGACGAAGCCAAAACCCTACTAGCTAAGATGAATAACATCAATCAAATAATAAAAATAGCATTCAGAATCTAAACATATAGCACAAGGGAGTATGAGCAACCAGATCAGGACTTGAGTCATTCGCAAATTCAAATATATATACCAATATGTATATATACACATATAATCTCAGAATTGTTCATATGATAACAATAATCATTAAATGTTCTTAAGACAAAGTGACAAGCTATAAATTATTGACTATTTTTCCTTAGCTAAGTCACCCTTAAGATTTTGAGCCAAGTACTTCTTGCTTTGCCTCTCCATGTATTCTTTGGGCTTTGGGTAATACCTAGGAGGAGGAACTTTATTTGCATCCGTGTTGTTCCTGAAAAAGATGTTGCGTTTCGCTTCAAACATTTTGTGCGTTTCCCACTCATACTGGCTATATACTTCGTTTCGATTGATCTCTCCTCTTTCTTGCAGCCAGAAGGTGTCTAAGATGATGTTCCTTGAAACTGGACTCCATTTTTCGTTTTGTACGTCCTCCTCACTCATTCTGATCCTCTTTTCAGCTAGTGTCACCTTGGAGGTCCCTTCCTGAGCTTTTCTCTTGGCCTTGGCTTTTGCTAGGGCCTCTTGATCAAACATGCTCCTCAGTTTAGCTTTGGAGAGAGCCCTAGCATCAGCTTCACTTATGGGAACATCTACAGCACTTGCACTTATTCCCTCAGCAGCACTTACTCCCTCAGCGGCCGTAGATGTCTCAGGAGCATGAATATCCGCAGGCTTTTCAGGCAAGGCGACGCCTAACGCCTGGTGGAGCATCCACCAGCAGCTGTCATAAACGTATTTGTTGGACTGTTCGAAGTTTTTGATCATGAATTCTCGGAGCTCAGCCATCTTAGCTATGCAGTCCTTCTCCCCCTTTTTGGCTTCGACAGCGATGCAGTTTGCATAGGAGTGCAGGGAGTCATCAATATGCTTGGTGGTCCGGGAGAACTCAGTGACCAAGGTCTGCTGATTGGCGTTGAGAGTGACCATGTTACCGTCAAACTTTTGAATGTTGTTGGCTACAACATGAGCGTTCTGATTGACTACAGCAAGAGTGTCAGTGTTCTTCTTCAAGCCGGCCATAAGAAGTGTGACAGCTTCGCCGGCCGCGGTATACTTCTCTTCAAATTTCTTATCCATCACGTCAAGTTTATGATTGATCTCTACCATATTCTTGAGCATGAGATTTTCAGACGTCTTAATTCTTTGCAGCATATGATTCTGAGCTTTATCAAAGGAGGCTTTAAGCTCATTCACGATGCCCTGAATGATATGTACAGTGTGAGTGGCAAGCTCATCTCGTAATGGAAGAACCGGAGGCACTTCTTGGCCTTGCTCTTCAGCAGACGCATCTGTAGAGCTGGACACAATCACAGTCTCTAATGGAGGAATGCTGGCGGCCTTGGTAGATTTATCTGACTCCCCCTCCACTGGTGCATGCTTGTTAGATGGAGGTTCAAAAAGATCCGGAGCCTCAAATACTTCGTGTCCCTCATTCCCATCTTCCTCTACGTCATCATTCAAGAAATCATCTATGTCAGCAGCCTCTTCCAATTCTTTGTTAGCAGTCTCCAATACAGTGTCACTTTCTGCTAGTATTTCGGCCACCGCATCCCTGGACACCTGTGAGATTTCAGATACTATATCAGTATGAGGGGGTAGAGGCTCCCCCTCGATTCCTGCAGTCAAGGTATCAGGAATTTCACTGTGGGTGACTGCTGAAGATACTCCCTGGTGCTCTTCCACTGCAGTCTGCCCAATACGTCTCTCCCATCGGTCAAATACACTTGAGTCCATCTTCTTCAAGTAGTGGAGAGGGACATCTTTGCTCATGTCAAACCTGTCTCCGTTTAGCTGATCTAGGTACAGACTTATGATACGGCCAAAACTCGGAGAGCCCAAGGTGTCCTTGATCTTCTCGAACAGCAACTCTCCCCAGTTGAACCTTTTACGGCAAACAACAGCTATTAGGATCTTGAACATATCCACTGAGATATGGTCATGAGAGCCCGGCTTGCAGATGAGCACCTTTCCAATAATGTCAGACAAGAGCTTCCCTTCTTCATTCATATCCTTTCTCTTTATTGACCGAGTTCCTCGTGGGAGATCGCAGAACAAGAGAGTTCTGGTCTTGTCATCATCCTCCAGATAGTCCTCATGCTCCGAGCTAGAAAGCTGCAGGAAGCGAGTCAGCTTGTTGGCAGACAGCTTGACCTTTGCCCTGGCCACCGTGCTTTTGATTAGCGAGTCTCCATTTCAGAGTCTTGCGGTGGCGAAGAACTCCAGCACCTCTTTGTCCAGGATTTTGCAAGGGTTCTCCAGGACGAATGTTAGTCCAGCCTCTTCCAGCATCAGAATGATGTTGCGGAATTTGTCCGAGGCGTGAGAGAACCCAGTCCGAGCAAGCTCGCAACCAGTGACCAACCCAGCAGTTGTCCTTGGAGCCATAGCAGATCTAGAGAGAGAAGCCCTACTCTAAGCTTTAATGATCAATCAAAAAGGAAATCGTCACAAGTGATGACGTCCAAGTACGGGTGAGGAAGAGGTTACCTAAAGGCTTAGACGGAATTGAGTTGGTGGGCTGCCTGCGAGAGATCTTCCTTGAGCGTCGTTTGGGAAGACCTTCGGTGTAGACCCTGTGGGAAACAGCGAGGACGGTGCGGGATCCGACAAGAATCTTGCGAGACAAACGGTGGCGAAGAACTTTGCAGCGAGAAGATGATCGACGAGCTTCCTGTGGGTTTCTGCGAGTCGGCGGGAGAGCTCTTGTGGGTTTCGGCAAGTCTGTGGGTTTCGGCGAGTCGGCGGAAGAGCTCTTGCGGGATATCTGCTGCGACGTGAGGCGGGATTCGTGAAGAAGGCGAAGGGTCGGCGTGATTTGTCTAATTCGGCGAGATTTCAAGTATATAATGGGTCGGCGGGATTTGTCTAATTCGAAATTGAGAGGTTTCTTGACTAGGAATTTTCATGTTGAGAAGCATTGCAACATTTTTTAATTCTTCTGATGTCAAGTCAATATAAAAATGATAAATACATGTATATTTTAAAGTCAATCTATTTGGATTTGAACGAGGCTTTTCCAAGAACTTTTTGATGTCAATTG
Source organism: Platanthera guangdongensis (assembly GCA_039583875.1). Taxonomy (NCBI): domain Eukaryota; kingdom Viridiplantae; phylum Streptophyta; class Magnoliopsida; order Asparagales; family Orchidaceae; genus Platanthera; species Platanthera guangdongensis. Next base: position 36,464,493 of record CM077161.1, read on the forward strand.
TGAGTTGTCGAGATTCACGATGACATATCTTCGTTAACTCTTTATTGATGTATAAAGGTTTGCATGCATCGAGTTAACCTGTCCTTAAAGGTGCCCACATACATGTATAAGCATAAGCATAAATATACACATGGATAGAAATATATATATATATATTTTTTAATTGAGGATGCAATATGACGCAAGTCCTTGAACTGATCAAAATTACCTTGGATTTTGAGAGTTAACAATGAGTCCCTCTGACTATAACATACCAGGTGCTCGATGTGAGTATGCTGTTAGATATATATGTCACTTCTGTTATTCCAGATGCATGTTCCATTTCAGTCGTGGAACACCTACTGTCTAGTTCCCATCATATTTACGGGAACCTAGACTACCCTGCAAAAAGGAATTACCTTACCTTAGGAACCCAAATCATATTGGGTCCTAGGTTCCTGTTAGCATAAGCACTTGACTGCCTTCCTTCAGAAAACCTGCCAGGAAGACGACCTATGTCCCGTGAATGTGGATAAGCCCTTGCCGCTGGCACAGAGGGGTTGTGCCAACAGTCGATGGCAAAGTGCCCCACTTTGCCGCAGCACCAACATGGGTGAATGTTGTATCGCCGTTTCCGACCTGATCTAGTGACTGATGTAGTCACGGTCCTAGGTCTAAATGGGATAGGGCATGATCTTATCACAAAAATTCCTCTTCCATCGTGACACTTGGAAGGGTGGAAAGAATGCATGTTGTGAGCGTTATGAGGCCGGGAAGGTGGTGTCATTCTTTCAGGCATCTCCCTTACTGAGGCCCCATGGAGCCTGACATCATGACTTCTATCCTCTATATCCCGTGTCCTCGAGTGGTGAGAAGTCTTCTGTGAGCTGGGACATGCAGATACACACTGTGTTGAGGCAGTGGCAGTGAATACAAAGGGCTCAGAATGAGCCTTAGGTATTCTCTCGTGGGTGGCCACGCCGGCCCTTGCACTCCGGGTGTCTCCACATGGGGACAGATCACCCTTGCAGTGACCACGACTATGCCTGTGGTCATACCTGAAGGTATGATGAGTTGCCTTCCTGCTTGGAGTGGGGGTTCGGTATACCCTTTCCCCATTTCTCCACGAATTGATAATCCGGGAGATCCACCCGTTTTCTTGCTTTCTCTTAATGGCATCAACCTTGGAGAAGTTTGATACTATTCTTTTCTCATTCTCTAGACTACTCTCTAGAGCTGAGATCTTATAGTCCTTGGCCTTGTTGGACGCCAATTGGAGAACCAACAAGATCTTCAGTCGAGCAATCTCTTGAGCTTGCTCCTCAGCAAGTAGGTTACTTGACTGAAGGGCTCTCTTCAGGGAATCAGCATTTTCTGAAGGAGGGCAGTTCCTGTCTTCAGAAATTTCAAGATATACGGGGCAGGATGAAGACGTTACCTGCTCTTCTGTGTTATTGTCATTAGATCCAGTGACTATTGTTTCATCCACATCAGAGCTGCTTTCCTCACTGTCCTCTTCAGTCTCTGACACGGACACTGGAGCTCTGATGCAGTCCGAGGGATCCTTGCCTTCATCTTCAGAAGTGAGGACCCCCACATACGCTTCATCCTCTGATTGACAGCATATTCCAGCTTTCTCTGACCCCCCCATCAGCTCTGAGATCATCATCCACAGAGATTTAGCCGTTCTACATTTTTCCAATCTAGAGCGAGAGGCTCCAGACCAGATATCCATGATAATTTGACGAATCCTCTCGTCCAAGTGAAATAGTGATAGTTCCGTCTCTGACATCTCAGCAATGCCCATGGGCACTTGGATCCCAGAGTCGGAGGTCTTCATTGGAATAAACGGACCCTCTTCCAGGATGAAGGATGCTCGAGGATCGATAGCATCAAGGTGAAATGACACTCTCATTCTCCAGATGGGATAATAATCCTTTGTGCATGCGGGGAGTTTGAGTGGCGGTATCTCATAATCCAGCTTCATGCTTCTGACACTGGTGGCAGGATTCTACTCAAGGTGTTAACCTTTTTGATGAGCAACCTCGCTTTGATACCACTTGAAAGTCCACCTAGTGTCAGCTATATGCACCTATGGGGGGGGGGGCATAGGTGACGTGTAGCGCTTTTGCGGAATTTACGAATGTACCTGCACAATAAAAATAAAAAGCACAACACACAGAATACACAGGCAATTTATAGTGGTTCCCCGACTTGGGTACATCCACTTTCCCCCTTCGACCTATCTCCCAACAAGGGATGACTCGGTCACTTCTCCAACAGGATTGAAATCCAATCCCTGCACTAACGGAAGGAACCCTTCCACACGTGAGAGTCAACACTCCCACAAAACGGGTTGCACCCAACCCTTACAACACGGAACAATCGTTCCTTTACAACAAAAGTAAAATAGAATGTACACGAGATACAAACTTCGTTTGGAGACTACGGCGTTCCTCTTCGTTCGACGACGTGTTCGTGAAGTCAACGAAGAGTGTACAACCTTGGTCTCTCTTGGAGAGGATCTCCCCGGAACCGGCGGCGGCAACACGAGCGGCGGCTAGCTTCGGGATCAGCGGCTATGATGATGAGCGGCTGCTGAAAATAGAGATCCAATCTTCTTAGCAAAGCAAGCTAGGTCTACCAACGGTCACACGAGAATCGGTCGTCTCGATTGATTCGGATGGGAAGTTTTTCCCGATCAACAAATAGAGAGACAAGGGATCTCTGGATAGACGTGTGAGACTCAAGCTTAGCTAAGCTTCTGTCGCCGGAGATCGGGAAGAAAATCGATCAGCAGCGGCGACCAACTTGCCCGAGCGCGACGGCGGCGGCGGAGAGGAATCGCGATTTTAGGGTTACGTCGCAGCTCGGTTTCTGATTCTTCGCCTTTTTACTGTTCAAAATACCCATGTATTTATACACTGTAGACCATACAATATGACCGTTGTGGGTCACACACGTATAACCCCGAAATCCAGTTCAAACTAGTCCAGCAGCAGAATCCGGTCCAGCAGCAACCCGAGAAATCGCTAAGTGAAAATCGGCGAGAATCGCAGGTGATTCTCAACGAATCGGCGAGAATCACCAAGTGATTCTCGACGATTCGTCGAGAATCGCTAGTGATTCTCGCCGAATCACTTATTGATTCTCAACGATTTTCACTTGGTATTCATGAGCTGCTTAACCACTGGTTCGGCGAGAATCACTAGTGATTCTCGCCGAATCTTACTTGGCACCGTTTTGAGGTAGCCTGAAGGGGTCGGCGAGAATCACTAATGATTCTCGTCGATTCGGCGAGAATCACTAGTGATTCTCGCCGAATCGGCGAGAATCACTTGGTGATTCTCGTCGAATTTTCCTTGGACGAATTTTCGTCTTCCACCCAGGAGCTGCTCCTTGACCCATCCATGCTCCTTGTCTCCTCTTGCATCTGAACGGCCCTGTACTTGAAGGTAAGTGCACTCCAATAGAGAGAGTACACGTAGGCCAACACACTGATCTGCTCAACGAGGGATTACGTCGTGCAGACCCGTGTATATTGACCTACTGCACCCTGACATTGGTGTGCACTTAGCGTGGAGGAACTGCAAGCACAACTTAAGAGGATTCATCAAATACATTGTGAATTCATCTTAGCTTGACAGGTGGCTTCCTCAAATCCAGGTAATTGTGGATACAGTACCCAACAATTTTTCTTTATGCAAAACGTAAGCCGCAAACCAGTCTTTTTTCTTCCTGGGGAGAAAAAATTGTGAAACCCCCCGCAAGCCCTCTTTTCTCTTCTTCGGATCTTGGAAAGAGGACTCTGCATCTCACTTTCATCTTCAAGGTTTTTGGAGCTTTTTCTTTTTCTCATGAGAAGGAAGAAAAACAACCGCCCTGCATCTTGAGGAGAAAGCGATCGACACTTGTAGTTTTTGTTGGGTATTGTATTCACACTAACCCAGATTTGATGAAGTCATCCTTGAACTAAGATAAATTAAGTTGTATTTGATGTTTGGTTTAAGTTATGTGTATGTAGTAATCTTATGAGAAGTGTAAATCAATGTCAGTGTACAATGGGTCACCGAACACAGGACCATACAATATAATCTCTCATTGTGTGCTCCAAGGTGTTGACTCATGTATAGCCTCTCTATTGGGATACACTTCATATTCAAGCTCTAGGAATATGTGAAAAGGCTTGATGTTGGTCATCCCTTAGAAGAAGAAAAATTCTGTCAAGAACATTTTCCTAAGTAAAGTACTTGAGTAGTTCTTTACTTACTTGAGTAAGTTACTAGGTTCATACTTGAGTAATAATACTCTTACTCGAGTAGCTAAGATATATCCCGAGTAGTCAATTATGGCTCTCGAGTAGTTAAGACAACTACTCGAGTAGTTTCTTTTCTCCTATCGGTTTTACAGAAATTCTCTTCTCCAAATTTTCTAAGTTAAATACTCGAGTAGCTCCGTATAATACTCGAGTAGTTTTATTTTATGTCTCGAGTAGTTTTATTTTATGTCTCGAGTAGTTTTATCTTATATACTCGAGTAGTTCCATTTGTCTCGAGTAGTTCATCTACTACTCGAGTAGTCCAGTGTTTTTACTCGAGTAATCCAGGATTCCATTCCAAAAACTTTCTCTAAGTGAATTACTCGAGTAGTCATCTTATATACTCGAGTAGTTCTATCTGTCTCGAGTAGTTCAACTTCTATACTCGAGTAGTCATGTTTTCCAGTTCCAGAAATTTTCTAAGTCTTTTTCTCGAGTAGTATTTCTTATACTCGAGTAGTTCATTCTTATATACTCGAGTAGTATTTCGTTTACTCGAGTAATTTACTCCACCTCTCGTATAAGTACTTAGGTACTCGAGTATGTTATTCTTGTTACTCGAGTAGCTGATTTCCTTTTTCCTTTTATTTACTCGAGTAGTTGACTTCATGTACTCGAGTAATCATCTCATACTCTCTCGAGTAGTTTTTTTTATATACTCGAGTAGTCATCTTCTACCTACTCGAGTAGTGTTGCATGTACTCGAGTAATCTTTTATATCTCGAGTATTTTACTTTGACTTTTCTAAAAATTCGTTAAGTCTAGAACTAACTATCTTATTCATAAACTTTGACGTGATTGGTCCACGTGTCTCTCATAATGACTCAATTATGTCTAATCTTTTCTGATCCTATAAAAGGTCTTGTCTAAAGCGACAAACCCTAACTATTCCCAATTCTAAGAAGATTATTTTTTAAGATGTTTTGCAGCCGTACTCTCTCAAGAATTTCTGTTTCCTCTTTCTCTCTCCAAGAAACGAAATCCGCCGCCGCCGTCGCTGATTCCCGACCGGCTAGGGTTTCATCTTTTGAGGATTCAGATCAAGAAGGCTCTCCAGATCGAGATTCACTCAACTCCTCATCCTCTGACTAGATCGATCGTGAGAAGCCAAGAAGGTTCAGATCCATTCTTCTCGAGATTTCTCTTCATCATTCTGATAAAGCCGCAAAGCCTAGAAGAAGAAATTTCTGGTCGACTGTTGCAGATCTGAACAAGGAATCACTATTTGTATTTCTATACAAAATTTATTTCATTCTTGTAAGAGAAATTTCTCCGAGTGTAGGAGCTTTTGTATCCGAGTTTGTAGGAAGTTTTACCTTCCGAGTGTAGATCCATTTTGTGGATCGAGATTGTAGGAACATTGTTCTGAGGGTAGGATTGATTTACAATCCGAGATAGTGGAGTAGCCGAGTCTAGTGTATTGCTAGATCGATGAGGGAAAGTGGATGTACCTAAGGTTGCGGAACCACTATAAATCTTGTCTCGTCTGTGTTTTATTGGTAGATAGATCTGTGCATTGCTTTGTAATTTTTATTCCGCAAAACGAAGCACAATTCACCTATTCACCCCCCTCTAGGTGATTTAGGTAGGCAACTATAAACTTTCAATTGGTATCAGAGGGAGGTTGATCGTTAAAAGGCTAACACCTTGATCAGATCCTTCAATAGTTGTCTTTTGAGATCTACCAAAGATGGACAAGGCTAAAGATTTTGACAAGCTTCCTTTGTACACCAAAAGTAATTTTCCCATATGGAAAAAGAGAATCAAGTTCTTTATGGAAGCTGTGGATCCAAGGATCTTCATGATAGTTTAAGAAGGTCCTTACATTCCCATGATCGTCTCCACTATAGATCCAACTAAGAAAGTCTGAAAGAAACTTATGGATCTAGATAAGAATGAGATTGCACTTGTCTCATTGGACAAAAAGGCAAAAAATATTATAGCAAGTGCAGTCTATGATTCAATGCTGCAAAACCCGATTCACTGTCAGTCTACAAAAGAGATGGTACAGAAGAAGTGAGGGATGATAGAAGATCCCTTCTTAATCAGAAGTATGAAGCTTTCCGACGAGGAAACAAAGATACCATTGCTGACACCTTTGAGAATTTCTTCAAGATAGTGAATGGGCTAAGGTTCTATGGCAGAGTCTTCACTAATGGAGAATTAAACGATAAGTTCTTGTGATCCCTAACTAAGGAATGGGATAACAAGGTATATGCCATAAGGGAGTTTGGAAAACTTGTCGAGACAGATCCTCAGAATCTCTTCGGGAAGCTTATGTCATATGAGCTTCAACTCAACACTAGAAAGGCTGAAGAAGAGAAGAGCAAGTCTGCATTCAAAGAGAAGTCTGTTGCTTTAAAGTCAGACACCTCTAAGAAGACAAAGGTTGTTCCTCCTACTCCAGCACAAGAAGTTAGTGAAGAAGAAACCTCAGATTCAAGCACCTCAGGCTCTGAACTATCAGAAGGAGAGTTCTCACTACTGTCTCGATAGTTCAAGAAATTCTTGAACTAGAAGAAGCAATGGAAAGGCAAGGATGCCTCCTATAGAAGATCACGACACAATGGTGATCGTCAATGAAAAGGCTCAAGTAGCCATGACAGGTATAATTTTAAACAGAACAAACATGTTTCTACTGATATTATTTGTTATTGTTGCAATAAGTCAGGACATGTCATCGCTAACTGCCCTTACAAGAAGAAGGAGGGTGGTAGAAGACAAGAAAAGAAGTCCTCGTACAATAAGAAGAGGACAGAGAAGAGCTTGATGGCCAAAAAGGGCAAGACTCTTAGTGACTCTGACTCATCTGAGTCGAGCGAAGAAGAACAAGCCTATTTTGGGCTCATGGCTCAAACTGATGAAGAACAAGAGCCCAAGTTCACTGGGAAGGTAAACCACACTCCTCTTTCTGATTCTGAAGTTTCTGAACATGATTGTGAGGATAGCTCTTCTAACGATGATTCAGAACTCATGGCCCAATATAAGAAGTTAATCATGGCTTACGACAAATGTCGCCGAGTCGTGAAAACTCAGGCTAAAGAGATAAAGTCTCTCAAAGGTGAAGAGAGCGCCTTGAGAGAGAAAGTCTCAAAGACTGACTCGCTCGAAGAGAACTTCAATAATACTGTTGAAGAATATAAGAAAGCGCTTGAGCACCTTGACCTCAAAGAGAAAATCATCAAGTAACTAGAAGAACAACTCGTCGCTGAAAAGAAACTTGTTGAAAGTTTCTAGAAGCCCAAGACAGTTCTTCCATTGGTTGCTGAATTCTCAGCAAAGGCCAAGGGTGCTGGACTAGGTCATAAAGAAGCTCCTAGTAAGTCTTCTAGGAGAAATAAGGCCCAACTAAAGAATAAGGCCGCCAAAAATGCCTTAGCCAAAGAGAAGGGGAAAGCCCCTAAAGATCAGACCTCGTTCAAAAAGGTTATATCTCCTTCAAACGAGTTTGATCTCGACTCATCATACGAACACTTTGTAAGGCCTACTTATGTAGAGCCAAAGTCCTGTTATCAAGGATGGACTCGCCCCAGAAACTTTGGTGAAAGTGTCTTTAAGGCACCTTATGAAGAAGTGATTCTTCAGAGCTATGCCCTTTCAATCGTGGTCATAACTTCAAGAATGCACCAAAGGCAAAGACTGTTGTAGAAAAGCCAGTGAAGGAGAAGAAAACATGTGATTGTCATCATCATGAAGCTTCTTCCTCCAAGAATGCTGCCCCTGCTAGACCACAATTCCAAAAGGTCAAGTAGGAGAACATAAGGCAAAGATACAACAGATTTGACTGTTGGTGTTGTGGCAGAATTGGCCACTTTGCCATTGATTGTTGGTTTAATCCCAGAAGTGCTGCAACCCCACATGTTGGCAATATGAGGAAGACCACTCCTAATGCTAATATTCGTAGGCGGAGTGTCTAACCCGAGACCAAGGACCCAAACGTATTTGGGTTCCTAAGGCAAACTGATTGTGATTGCAGGTATGTCCAAAGGCCACCAAAACGCCAATCTGGTATTTGGACAGTGGATGCTCTCGGCATATGACCGGGACAAGAAGCCTAATCCAGAACTTTACTCCAGTCGTGAACGGACCGAAGGTTACCTTTGGAGGTTCAGACCGTGGAATCACTAAAGGCTGCGGTATGATTACGAACGGTAATGTATGATTCTCAGATGTGGCTTACGATGAAGGTTTGGAACATAACCTTATAAGCATAAGCCAACTCTGCGATAAAGGATACATAGTTGAGTTTCACGCTGATAAGTGCTTGATAAAATCTGTTGACAATATGGAAACGTTCTATCCGGCACTTGAAGTAAAAACATATTTTGCTTGAATTTAATTTGTATAGATTCTTCGACACCAGTGTTCTTTTTAGCAAAAGATAGTGCGTCTCTTGGTGACCAATGGCACAAGAGACTAGCACATATTAATTACAAAACTATTAATAAATTATTTTCAATGAAATTAGTACGTGATGCCCCAAATGTCAAGTACGTCAAAGATAGACCTTGTCATGCATGTATAAAAGGCAAGCAAACAAGGGCTACCTTTAAAAGCGTTATTGGTAAGGATTCTAATAGATGTCCTCATCTACTGCATATGGACTTATTTGGTCCACTGCAAATTAGAAGTTTGGGAGGTAAGGATTATACATTAGTAATTGTTGATGATTTCTCGCGCTTTGCGTGGGTGTTCTTTCTGAAACACATGTCAGATACTTTTGACATCTTTACTAATTTGGTCAGGCAAGTTCAAAACGAGTACAACTGCTCCATATTAAAAATCAGAAGTGACAATGGAACAGAGTTTAAGTCTGGAGCCATGATAGAATTTTGTGAAAGCCTAGGTATCTTTCATGAGTTTTCCTCTCCTCGCACTCCTCAACAAAATGGAGTGGCTGAGAGAAGGAATAGAATACTCATAGAGGCCTGCAGGACCATGTTGAGTGATGCTTCACTTCCGGAGTACTTTTGGGCTGAAGACGTCAACACTTCATACCACGTGTAAAATCGAGCCCTCATAAACAAAAACCATGATAAGACACCTTACAAACTTCTGAAGGGCAGGAAACCGACAGTCTCATATTTTAGAATTTTTGGTTGTAAATGCTTCGTGCTCAACAATGGCAAGTATCATACTATAAAGTTTAGTCTCATATTTTTGAAGCTATTTTTGTAGCCATAGTAAGGCATACAGGATCTTTAATAAAAAAACCATGGTCGTGGAAGAATCGATACATGTTGTATTTGATGAGATGAGTTTGCTGCAAAGCAACTCTTCTAGTGTGCTTATTGAAGATGCAGGTGCAAAGCTGAAAGAAATTAGCTTGGATGGATCGTCCGAAGATAAAGGTGAAAAGTTCATCAAGATCACCACTCCAACCCCTATTGTAGAGGCTGATGATCAAGATGAAGAAGTCACTCCGGTGATAGAAGATAATTCAGATGCAAGGACTCTAGAGCTCAGGCATATGAAGGATCACCTCATGGACCAGATCATAGGAGATCCTCGGGATGGTGTCAGAACTCGAAGAGGTACAACTAATGAGAATCTATATTTAAGTTTTCTCTCACAGGTTGAACCAAAGAAGTTTGAGGAAGCAAACTCAGACACATTGTGGATAATGGCGATGGAAGAAGAACTAAACCAGTTCAAGCACTGCAAAGTATGGAAGCTTGTTCCAAGACCCAAAGGTAAGAACGTCATTGGGAAAAAATGGGTCCACAGGAACAAGATGGATGAGGATGGAACGATAGTAAAGAACAAGGCCAGACTTGTCGCAAAAGGCTATCGTCAAGAAGAAGGAATCGACTTTGACCAGAGGTACGCTGCAGTGGCAAGGCTGGAGGCAATAAGGTTATTCCTAGCATATGTTTCACTCAAAGGCTTCACTGTCTACCAGATGGACGTAAAGTCTGCATTCCTTAATGGTGACATAAAGGAAGAGGTGTATGTGGAACAACCTCCAGGTTTCGTTGATTCTAACTTTCCTGATTATGTTTATTTACTGCATAAAGCTTATATGGCCTGAAACAAGCTCCTCGAGCTTGGTATGAGACGATGTCTATCTTTCTACTTGAGAACAAGTTCATAATGGTGAAAGATAGATAAGACATTATTTCTTAGGGAAATTAAAGGCAAGATTTTGCTAGTGCAAATCTATGTCGACGATATTATTTTTGGCTCTACTGATGACAACCTCTGCAAGAAGTTTTCAAAACTTATGCAAGGGAAGTTTGAAATGAGCAGTATGGGCGAGCTGAAGTATTTCTTAGGTCTTCAAGTGAAACCGTCTGAAGATAGAATTTTCATCTCACAGACCAAGTTCACCAAAGAGCTGATTAAGAAATTCGAAATGGAGAACGCAACCTCGATGAGGACTCCAATGGTTTCAACTATATCTCTGGACAAGGATGAAAAAGGGAAACCTTTTGATGAAACCAAGTATAGAAGCATAATTGGATCCTTGCTCTACCTTACGGCAAGTAGACCTGACATAATGTTCCTAACATGTGTCTGTGCTAGATTTCAGGTGAACTCTAAGGAATCTCACTACGCTGCTGCAAATCAGATTTTGAGATACCTTAAAGGTACACCAAATCTTGGCTTATGGTATCCAAGACGTAATGACAGCGAACTAATAGGTTTTTCAGATGTAGATTTTGCAGGGAGCAAATATGACGGGAAAAGCACTTCCGGGACATATCAATTCCTTGGAATAAGACTTATCTCCTGGAGTAGCAAGAAGCAAAACTGTGTGGCAATCTCAATGGCTGAGTCAGAGTACATCTCTGCAGGCAGTTGTTGTGCACAGTTACTCTGGATAAAGAATCTGTTTGAGGACTGCAACATGAAGTTTGACAAAATTCCATTGTTTTGCGACTCTTCCAGCATAATAGCAATAGCCACCAACTCAGTCTCGCACAGCCGGACATAGCATATAGAGCTAAGGTATCAATTCATCCGGGAGCATGTGGAGCATGGGGACATAGACCTTCAATATGTCCCTACAGATAGGCAAATTGCAGACATTTTCACGAAGCCGCTGGACGGGACCAAGTTCTCATTCTTCAAAATAGAACTTGGGATGCTCAACAAGGAAGACTAGAGATGTTGGATTGTCAAGAAGGTTCAAGGCTCAAAGGTCAGTCAAATACTGAAATTTTTCAAAATTCCAACTCTTTGACTCGAGTAAGATACAACCTACTCTAGTAATAATATGACATACTTGTTGGGTACATTGGTCAAATGTACCTGATTTGAAGAAGCCTCACCTAACTCAATGATATACATCATAATGTATTTGATGTTTGTTTGAGTTACTTGTGCAGGTTAGGTATTCACTGGACTGAAGCTAAAAGTTTCTAAGTCCATGTGTCGACACCCAGAGGGAAAGTGTCGACACTTGAGAAAGCTTGTGCCGACACCCAGACAAGCAGTGTCGACACTTGGAGTAATTGTGTCGACACCTGAGAAGAAGAGTCGACACCAGACAGAAAGTGTCGACACTTGGAGCTGTGTCGACACTCAGTGAAGAAGAATGCAGAAAAGCTGTGTCGACACTTAGCAGAAGTGTCGACACCTAGAAGAGCTGAGTCTACATCAGAAAGTGTCGACACTTGGAGTTGTGTCGACACTCAGCAAAATTCTGCAGAGACTAAGGACAAGTGTCGACACTCAACACAATGTGTCGACACTCAATCAGCAGAGTCAACATATGAAGAATGTGTCGACACTCAGCACAATGTGTCGACACACACTCAAAGGAGTCAACACTTGAAGTATGTGTCGACACTCAGCACAATGTGTCGACACACAACCAGAAGAGTCAACACTTGAAGAAAGTGTCGACACCCAGCACAATGTGTCGACACTTAGTTGAAGACTCTACACTTGAAGAAAGTGTCGACACAAGGAGCTGTGTCGACACTTAGCAAAGAACAGAAAAGTTTACAAAATATTCTAAGTACAAGTGTCGACACTAAGGGAATGTGTCGACACTCAGCTGAAGAAACAAAATTGAAGACTTGTGTCGACACCAAGAAGCAGTGTCGACACTTGACAGTTTCAACACATGAAGATGTGTCGACACAAAGGAGATGTGTCGACACTTAGAAGAATTCAACAAGTTACAGAAGATCAAGTACTTGTGTCGACACTTAATTTCAGTGTCGACACTTGAAGAAGAATCTGTGTCGAGACATACAAGGAGTTGTGTCGACACTTTGTAGACTTGTGTCGACACTTACACAACATGTGTCGACACTTGGTCTATAAGTATCGACACTTAAGAACAGAAAGTCTCGACACTATCTGACAGTTAGAGAATTTCAAGAATTGACTGGATGACATGACAGCTGCCGTTCCAGCCGGTCTACAGCACTTTTCAGAGATCTCAGAAGTCAGTTATGAACCGGACCAGCCGGTTACCATGAAGAAGGCCTATAAATAGGCACAAACTATTTACAGAAACTGTTGTTGTTGTTGTTAAGAGTTAACAGAAGAAGATTAAGTTCTGATTGAGTTCAGATTAATCTAAGAGATTTGTTCAAGTGGTTGCTGATCAAGTTATCCAAGTGATACAAATCAAGAAGATCTTGCTGTCCAACAGCAGATCTAAGAAGTTGGAGAGAGAGAGCTCCAATCAAGAATTCAGTCTTTGGAACTAAGGCTGAGAAGAAGGATTCAGAATCATCTGGATCTCAAGAAGCAGAGGTCAAGGATCAACTGCAGAGGATTCAGACTAATTCAGTTCTACTCAAGAAGCTTTGAAGGAAGCTAAGTCAGTTTGGATCTAGCTGAGTTCTTCCAAGAACTCTTCAAGAAACTCTCAACTCCTCTCTTATTTTCTGAGTTGAAGAGTTAGTTATTGTAATTCAATTTTAACTTGTAGGATCCATTGGATCTGAGTGAATTGTAAGCCTATATTATAAAGGCTGAGGGTAGGGCTTGGTTGCCTGAGTGTAGGAGTTGAAGAACTCTGAGTGTAGGCCTTAATTGGCTGAGTGTAGGCCTTGATTGGCTGAGTGTAGGCCTGGGTGGCTGAGTGTAGGCCTTGGTGGCTGAGTGTAAGGCTTTGGGCCTGAGGTGTAGGAACCTAGTTGGGTTCTGAGATAGTGGAGAAGTTTGGCCGAATCTAGTACACTGCTAGATAGGCGAAGGGGGAAAGTGGATGTACCCAAAGATTGGGGAACCACTATAAATTTGTGTGTCTGCTGTGCTGTGTTGTGCTGTGGATTAGCAGTTTATATTTTGTTATTGCTGTTAGCTGTAGAAATCTGTGAGATAACTGTTTTGCTGTCAACAAAGTTTCAAAAAGGTTTAGGTCACCTATTCACCCCCCCCCCCCTCTAGGTGTTTAGGTACCATATCTTTCAAGTGGTATCAAAGCGAGGTTCCTCAAAAAGGACTAACTGTCTGAGGAGATCCAGTTTGGCAGATTCAGTGTAAGTCAGAACACAGTTTCAAGAAAATCAAGAAACATGGGTTCTTCAGAGAATCACAAGGAATTGGGTTCAATGAAACTGCCCATATGCAGAAAAGAGATCTTTGGGATCTGGAAAGAAAGGGTTAGGCTATTTATGGAGGCCTCTGACCCTAGAATCTACATCACAGTCAAAGAGGGGCCATATGTGCCCATGAAGGTTTCAGTTTTGGATGCTACATAGAGAACTCCAAAGGATTTCTCTGAGATGACTAAGGATGAAATTGTTCTAGCCACTATGGACAAGAGGGCACAAAACATTATAGTAAGTGCCATTGATGATGCCACTTTTCAGAACTTAATTCACTGTAAAACAGCAAAAGAGATGTGGGATACTCTCATTGTCTATATGGAAGGTTCTGAAGAAGTTAGGCAAGATAGGAAGTCCTTGCTTAATCAAGAGTATGAGAGCTTTAGGCAAGGAAGAGGAGATAGCATCACTGAATGCTACAAGAAGTTCTATAGAATTGTTAATGAACTCATGTCCTATGGAAGAGAGTTCACTAACTATGAATTGAATGATAAGTTCTTAAGGTCCCTAACCAAAGATTGGGACACCAAGATCTGTGCCATCAGAGAAATGGCAAAGTTGGGAGAAATTCCTCCTCCCACACTGTTTGGCAAGTTGTTATCTTATGAGATGCAGCTGTCAGTAAGAAAAGAGGAGGAAAAATCAACAAGGACTGAGCACAGGGAAAGGACAGTTGCCTTCAAGTCAGAAGTACCTAGAAAGGGCAGGACTAAGTCATCAACTCCTCCTCCAGAGGTAGTTGAATCAGAATCTGATGAGTCTGTTAGCACAAAGTCTACAAGCAGTGAAAGTGATGAAGACTTTGCTGCATTCACCAGACATTTTCAGAAATTCCTGAAGAAGAAACAGTGGAGGTCCAGACCTTCATTTTCCAAAGTGAAAGAAGTCCAGTATCAGGAGAAGAAGCCTTCAAAGAAGGACAAGAAAAAGACAAAGACTAGCAAGGCAACTGGGTCTAAGATAGTGTGTTACTGCTGCAATAGACAGGGTCATGTTATTGCAGATTGTCCTGAGAGAAGAAAAGAATCCAGTGACAAAAAGAAGACTCACTTCAAAGGAAAGAAGGAGAAGTCCTTTGTTGCAAAGAATGAGAAGACTCTTTCAGACATTTCTTCTTCAGACACTGAGACAGATGCTGAATCCTACATAGGGCTATTTGCTGAAGAAGAAGAAGAGTTTATGCAGATCATGGAATCAATCTATGAACAAGAAGAGTGTCAGTGCCAAGGACTGATGGCATTGACTGAAAGTACCAAAATCCTGGAGCAGCCAGGACCTAGTCAGGTACAAAGTCCAACTCAAAGTTCAGATTCCAGTTCTAGTTCAGAGTCAGATTCATCTTCATCAAGTGATGGAAGTGTTTCTGAATCTGAGGGAGATATTCATCAGCTCTTAGATGAATATAAAGTACTGTTGCAAGCCTATAAGAAAAGCAAGACCCTAGCCAAAAGTCAGGCAAAGGAGATTGCTGATCTCAAGGCAGCTGCAACAGATTTTGAGAAGAAATTTGATCAAAAGCTCAATGAGTTAGCCAGGCTGAAACACATTACTGTGATTCAGATGGGAACTATCACCTATAAAAATGATCAAATTAAGAGACTGGAGATCAATCTTCAGAAGGAAAGAGAGCTAGTTGCTAGGTTTTCAAAACCTAAATCAGTGCTACCCTTGATTGATGAATTTGTTCATCATAAAGGAAAGGCTGGACTGGGTTTTATTAAACCAGCTAGGACTGTTCAGGATCAGTCCAAGTCCAAGGGCAAAGCCCCAATATTCAATAAGCCTGCTGTAGTCAAGACAGCCAAGTCTGTACCTAAGCAAAGGTACAACAAGTTTGAATGCTAGTGATGTGGCAAAGTTGGCCACTTTGCCTTGGACTGTTGGCACAATGCAAGTGCCAATGGGAGTAGCAAGCTACCTGGTGGAAAGCCAGTAGGTAGCTATGTCATGTTGCAAACTAACAATCACCAAGGACCCAAGTTTACTTTGGGTTCTAAGGTTCATTAATTTGTTTTGCAGGTGAATCCAAGTGGTCATACCCCAACATGGTACTTGGATAGTGGATGTTCCAGACATATGACTGGAACAAGGGGACTACTGAAGGACTACATTCCAATCAAAAATGGTCCTAAAGTGACCTTTGGTGGTACTGAAAAAGGAATCATCAAAGGGTTTGGTAACATTTCTTCAAACCTTGTTACCATTACTCAAGTGGCTTATGTTAAAGGGTTGAAACACAACCTTATAAGCATAAGTCAGTTAAGTGATGTAAGGTATGACATCTCATTTGTTAAAAATGGTTGTCATATCAAGAGGTCAAGTGATCAAGAGATCATTTTGACAGGATATAGAAAGAGGAATGTCTACTGTCTAGACATCATGATTGAGAACAATGGTTCTCCTGTTTGTCTTGTAGCTGATGAGACAGTCTCTCATTGTGTCAAGTGGCACAAGAGGCTAGCTCATCTTAACTACAAGACTATTAACAAACTCTTTAGCAAAGAGTTAGTGAGGAATGGTCCTCAAGTTAAGTGTGTTAAAGATGGCATTTGCTCAGCTTGTCAAAAGGGCAAGCAGACCAAATCCACCTTTAAAAGCATTGAGAACAAAGATGTTGTGAGGTGCTTATACCTCTTGCATATGGATCTCTTTGGTCCAATGCCAGTTCACAGCTTAGGTAGGAAGGTCTATACCTTTGTAGTTGTTGATGACTACTCAAGGTTTTCCTGGGTGTTCTTCTTAAGGCAGAAATCTGAAACACCTAGTGTCTTCTACAGCTTTGTCAAGCAAATTCAGAATGAACTAAATAGTATTGTGGTCAAAATTAGAAGTGACCATGGTACTGAGTTTCAATCTAAAAGCATGACAAAACTATGTGAAGACTTTGGGATATTTCAAGAATTCTCTTCACCTAGAACACCTCAGCAAAATGGCATTGCTGAGAGGAAGAATAGAACCTTGATAGAGGCTGGTAGAACCCTACTTAGTGATACATCACTGCCTGAGTATTTCTGGGCTGAAGCAGTTAACACTGCATGCCATGTGATAAATAGGGCTACCATCACTAAAAGGTTAAATAAGACCCCCTATGAAGTTGTGAAAGGCAGGAAACCAAACCTATCCTATTTCAGGATTTTTGGTTGCAAATGCTTCATACTTAACAATGGGAAGTCTTACTTAACTAAGTTTGCTGCCAAGTCCCAAGAGGGAGTGTTTGTTGGGTACAACAATAATAGTAAGGCTTATAGAGTCTACAACTTGACTACATAAGTTGTAGAGGAGTCTGTGCATGTAGTTTTTGATGAGACAAAACTTATTAACAATGAGTTGTCTAGTAGTGTGTGCAGCCCCACAGGTCTTACTAAGAAGATGGACAAGCTAACCATAGAAGATGTACCTGCTGCAAGACAGCAAGTAGAAGAAGATGGCTTATGTCCAGGGGGAGAACTACATATACCAGGAGCTGAAGAAGTACAAGGAACTCAGCATGATGAAGATGCTGTAGAAGTACAACCAGAAGTAAGGATGCCTCCAGCCAACAGGCATCTAAGAGATCATCCAGTAGAGCTGATTATTGGAGATCCAAGACAAGGAGTTCAGACAAGGAGCAGAAATCAGAATGCTGCAGTATATTCTAGTTTTCTGTCTCAAATAGAACCTAAGAAATTTGAAGAAGCTATACAAGATCCACAATGGACTGAAGCTATGCAAGAAGAGCTTAATCAGTTCAAAAGGTGCAAGGTTTGGGAGCTGGTTCCAAAGCCTAAAGACCACAATGTTATAGGAACTAAGTGGATCTACAGAAATAAGTTAGATGAACAAGGGGTCATCATAAAGAATAAAGCAAGACTGGTTGCAAAAGGATATAGGCAAGAAGAAGGTATTGATTTTGATCAAACCTTTGCCCCAGTAGCCAGACTGGAGGCCATAAGGATGTTCTTGGCCTATGCAACCTATCAAGGATTCAAGGTATACCAAATGGATGTCAAGTCAGCATTCCTAAATGGTAATTTGAAAGAAGAAGTCTATGTGGAGCAGCCATCAGGTTTTGTTGATCCAACTCAACCTCATTATGTCTATAGACTTAGGAAAGCATTGTATGGGTTAAAACAAGCTCCTAGAGCTTGGTATGAAACCCTATCTAGTTTCCTCATTGAGAACAAGTTCATAAGGGGGAAAATAGATAAGACTCTATTCCTTAGGGAATCTAGAGGCAAAATCATACTTGTCCAAATATATGTAGATGACATTATATTTGGGTCTACTGAATGTAGCCTTTGCAAAAAGTTTGCAAAGCTTATGCAAAGTCAATTTGAGATGAGTAGTATGGGAGAGCTAAAGTTTTTCTTGGGTCTCCAAGTTAAACAGACTGAAAGTGGCTTGTCCATATGTCAGTCCAAGTTCACCCTAGAACTCATAAGGAAATATGGTATGGATTCATCCAGTACCATGAAGACTCCTATGGGGTCAAGTGTGTCTCTTAGCAAGGATGATGCAGGGAAACCTGTAGATGAAACCTTGTATAGAGGGATAGTTGGCTCCTTACTATACTTGACTGCAAGTAGGCCTGACATTATGTATGCTACATGTGTTTGTGCCAGGTATCAAGCCTGCCCTAAAGAGTCTCATTTGACTGCTGTCAAAAGAATATTGAGATATCTAAAGGGCACTCCCTATCTAGGCCTCTGGTACCCTAGGAATGGAGATTTTGATCTAACAGGTTATACAGATGCAGACTTTGCAGGATGCAAAGAGGATAGAAAGAGCACAACTGGAACCTGTCAATTCCTAGGTGGAAGAATAATTTCATGGACCAGCAAAAAGCAGACTAGTGTGGCTATCTCCACAGCTGAGTCAGAATATGTAGCTGCAGGAAGTTGCTGTGCTCAACTTCTATGGATTCAACATCAGCTAGTTGACTATGGATTTCAGGTAAGTAGAACTCCACTTTACTGTGATTCTACAAGTGCTATTTCAATAGCTAACAACCCTGTATCTCATAGTAGAACAAAACATATTGAGATTAAATATCACTTTCTTAGGGAGCATGTAGAAAGAAATGATATTGCACTTGAATATGTTAAAATTGATAATCAGATAGCTGGCATGTTTACTAAGCACTTAGAAGAAGCTAAGTTTAATAGATTCAAAATTGAACTAGGTATGATAAACTTAGACTAAGTTTACAGAATAGAAAATTGACTAAGTAAAAAGGTGTCGACACATAGACAAGTCTATGTCGACACAGAATAAAAGTGTCGACACTTCAGGAAAAAGGTGTCGACACATCTAGGAAGTTGGTGTCGACACTTCAGAATGTTAGTGTCGACACATGTCGAGTAGGTGTCGACACATCCAATGTGGTGTCGACACTTAAGTTTTACTCAGAATTTTCTAAGTAAAGTCTCGACGATTAGTCGAGTAGAGTGGTGTCGACACATAAACATGTGTCGACACATAAAATCTGTTGACTAAACTTGTGTCGACACATATGTGTCGAGACATTATAAGTAAGTGTCGACACATATTGCCAGTGTCGACACATGTTAAGCTGGCTGTCCCGCTTGTTCACCTTCAAAATCAGAAAGGTATAAATAGGGTTCTGTCTTTGGTTGTCGACACGCTTTCAGAGTTTCGAGACCAAAACTGCTGTGTCGACATTTCTCTTTTCTAAAGACTAATTCTACAAACCCTAATGGGTCCCAAGCTCGAGGAGAACGTCAATGAAGGCTATGAACTGGTTCGTGGCGCGTTCGACGATGGCGATTAAGAAATCAAATCGGTGGTAACCCTAGTCACCGATTCTGGATTGGAGTACTTGGTTTCAGAATCAACCAAAATATGGAAGAAGGAAGTTCTTGAATTCCTTACTGGAGCTTCTATAGATGACTCAGGTTACAGAATCAAATCAAGAGTGCATGGAACCAAGGTCAAGATTTCACCCAAAACTCTGAGAAAGGTACTTCAGCTACCTAAAATTCAAGCAGAAGAGGAAGTGACTACATCTAAGACCAGGGAAGCACTTACCTGGTGTGGTCTAGATCCTAAGATGAAGATAGGATCTGTATTCAACAGGAAAGGAATGAATAACCAAGGAAAATTCCTGTCTGAAATTGTGGGGAAAGTTATACTCAGCAAGACTGGAGGGCATGACAGGGTGTCAGCCTCCATGTTCAGTGTTATGACCAGAATTATCTTCAACCTAAAAATAGACTGGTCCATGGTTGTGTATGAGAAAATTAAGGAGAGTCTGAAGATGTAACGTCCCGAATCGCTCTAGGCCCCTAGTGTGTGTGTTTTTGGAGTCAGGAGGGTTGACTCAAGTCCTGAGAGGTGCAGGGAATTGGACTGCACTTGTGGAGAAGTGGAGAAATCAGTGTAAAAAGACACGGGCGTGACACGGGTAGTGACACGGGCGTGTCCCTACCCGTGTGCGTCGAGTTGAGCTCGACGAGGCGTGTCGAGATCGTCGAACTGTGTCGACACCAAGTGGCACGGGTAGTGACACGGGCGTGTCCCTACCCGTGTGCGTCGAGTTGAGCTCGACGAGCCGTGTCGAGACCGTCGAACTGTGTCGACACCAGGTGACACGGGTAGTGACACGGCCGTGTCCCTACCCGTGTGCGTCGAGTTGAGCTCGACGAGCCGTGTCGAGACCGTCGACACGGGTAGTGACACGGCCGTGTCCCTACCCGTGTGCGTCGAGATGGTCTCGATGAAGCGTGTCGAGATCGTCGAGAGGCGTCGAGATAGTCGAGCGGGGGACACGGGTAGCGACACAGGCGTGTCCCTACCCGTGTGCGTCGAGTTGAGCTCGACGAGAAGTGTCGAGATGCAACCCGAGGAGTACACGGCCAAGGACACGGCCAGGCACACGGCCGTGTCATGTGAACACGGGTCGGGACACGGGCGTGTCCCTACCCGTGTCAAACATTGAATCGACATGGAAACCGCCACGGCCGTTTCGCGGAAGCGGGACACGGGTACGGACACGGCCGTGTCCCTACCCGTGTCATATTTTGTATATATGGGGCCGAGAAAACCCTAGCCGTTTTTCACTCTCATTTCCTTCCCCTATTTCCTGTGAGAGCTCCTGGTGAGAGGAAAACTGCAGGAGCAAGTTCTACTGAAGGAGATCCGCCATCGCCGTGAAAGAGAAGATGCCGCCAAGGAGAACTACGCGATCCATGGCCGGAAATGGTGGTACCGCTGGAGCCAACGTGAGTTTCCTACCCTCTCCCTTGGTGCTAGATCTTAGATATTTAGGAGAGGCATCGACTCAAGAGAGTCTTGATGGAGAGGAGAAGATTTCTAGGTTAGGCCATGTTAGAACTTGTGTTCTAGACTTTAGATCTCTTCAACCCTTCCCCTTTTCTTCAATATGACGATGGGTGGATGGTCTCGTGAGGAGTTTATGGACTTTGAGGTTGAATAAGGGAGGAGAATATTTCTGGAAAATTTAGGAACGATCGCCTTGAGGAGGAAGACGAACCGATGTCGTTCATTTTCCTTTAAGATGCGCGCAGAATCTGTATTCTGTGCGCAGCGATCTTCTAGGCCATTTTATTGTAGGATAGGTGCAGATCTGGGCTTTTGGCTAAACACGAAAGTTGTAGCCCTCGGAAATACCATTCCAACGAGTGGTTGCACGACTTCAGGTGATGTCTGTGGCCCCGGGAAAACCTAATCGAGTTTGCTGTCCGGCAATTCCTGTACACAGAAATTGTGTTTTGTGCGCAGTGAACTTTGAAGCTGATTTTGAGTAAGTTATTGTCAGATCTGGGTTGTGACCTGACTATGAAAGTTGTAGATCATGGAAATACCTTTCCATCGAGGGGTTACACGACTTCACCGGATTCCTGTAGCCTCGGGAATCTCCGGTCGAATTTGCTGTCCAGATTCAACCTGCGCCTAAATTCTGGGCTTAATGAAAGATGAAGTTTGATTCGGTGGAATTAATAATGCATGATACTTGCCTTGGATGAACCCTTATGATTAATCAATTGTTGCATGATTGAAGTTGCTTATTAATCAGATTTCATATTATCAAATTGTGAAATAATCTTATTTAAACGAATCGAATTGGTAGGAATTGAAAGATTGGTATTGTGCACTTCATGTTTAAATTATGACATTATCAAATGAAAATGAGATAGATCTTTATATGCGCATCATGTTTATATTACATTGTCATCATTTGGAAAGTCATATAGATGAATAGATTATGATTATGGACATGTTTGATTAATGAAATGAATCTTGTAGTCCAATACTTAGAGAGTCGTCTCCCTACGGGTAGTATTGTGAAGGGATGTAAGTGCGGTGTTGACCGTCACTTGTTTTGGTTGTGTTGAGATAAGGTGTGGATGGATGGTTGGGCTGTGTCCTCGTGTTTACTTCCGAGGCCCCTTCCATGATATGTTGATGTGGTATTTGCATGTGGTGTGAGTCGACACGCGGTGTCGTAATCCTGGGTTAAGGATAGTGTGGCAGGTCTACGGGCTCGCCAGTCGTCACACCGACGGGAGTTGGCAGTTAGACTTGGTCGGTTTGGGCTGTGTCCTCGATGTTCACGTCCCGAGGCCCCTCCAGCCATGTGAACGGTTGGGCTGTGTCCTCGTGCTTTCTTCCGAGGCCCCTTCCGGGTCACGCAAGGCCAGTCCGGGCTGTGTTCTTGGTGCACATCTACCCAAGACCCCGCTGGGCCATAGTACGCAGGGGCTCCGCTGTTGTGTTCTTAGCGTTGAGGCGTACGGAGGCCTAGGTGAAGTAGTGTGATACCCGCCTAGTAGTAGAAGTGCCCGTTCTACTGTCACCGCCTGGCCACGGCGGCTGATGCTTGAGAGGTTAGCTACCTGCTCGAAAAGTGGGAACTATAGTCTGTGTCGACATAGCAATTGCATGGGTGTGCATGGGTGAGTCATTGCATAGCATTCATAGCATTTCATATCATTGCATAACAAGATCCTCATCGTATAAGTTTGTATGGGCACTCTTATACGATGAGTTACTTTTATGTAACCTGATCCTTAACTTATAAGTTTGTATGGGCATTCTTATAAGTTAAGTTACTTTCCTGCTGTTACTTATACTTGCTAGTTTAGTGTAGCTCTTATATAAATGCTGATTATGATACTGTTACTCTTACACTACTGTCACCTGCTTGTACTTCCTTTACTTGCATAGTTGTTATATACTATACTCTTGTTCCTTTTCTCCGCCCGGTGCCGAGGAGTCGCCGGGGGAGCGGAAGTGAAACCACTTAGTCGTTTCGACTAACGGTTGCTACGTCTTCCTTTTTAGGAGGTCACGCCGTAGGTGGAGCAGCCGCAGACTACGCAGCAGGACAGCCAGGCCAGGACGACAGGGCCTGAGGTGACGGTGCCATCGATACCGTCAGTTACTGATGTTAGTTTTGATTACTCTGATATATGGTAGAAGCATGTTTTAGCTTCTCTTTATTGATGTATTTGGACATTATAACTTAGTGTGGATTTGACTTCTCTTGCTTATTTATTTGGTTGGGTTGGCATGATATATTGATATGGTTGTAGCCGGCGGAATAGGCGTCTTGTGGTACAGGTTAGCCCGTGTGCTAATGCTACCGCAAGGCGGCTGTTCTGGGCATAAGACTCCCTCTTCGTGCCGTGTTTTGGGATCCGGGTGGGGGGGGGTCTTACAAATGGTATCAGAGGCGCCACGATCCTCAACTAAGAAGTCATTCAACAATGGTGCCACCCCCGTTTGGTTAGTCAGTTTGGGGACAAACTGACTTAGCGGAAGCAGTGGTGTGCCCATATGTAATTCACATTAAGTTTGTCCAACTTTGACCTTAAGTTTAGCCAACCTGACCACAAATTTGTCGTGTATGTGTAGGTTCCACTGCATGTTGAGCCGATGGGGGGTACTCCTATCCCTCCCATACCCACTCAGTTTGAACAGTCTGAGTTGGGGCAGACGCTCACCGCCATTCTTGATGCTTTTAAGGCACAGCAGGCTCCGGTGCAACAACAGGCCCCGAGCTCCAACTGGCTGAGCACCTTCCGAGCTCTCTCCCCTCCCGTCTACCTTGGGACGGAGTCAGCCGTACGTACAGAGGAATGGCTAGACACGATACAAGAGTTGCTGGCTGGTATCCGTTGCCCGGCCAACATGGCAGTGACATTGGCAGTGTCCGTCTTGGACTTACATGCGAAGAGGTGGTGGAAGTCCCTCATGGGCTCTACCTTCCAAGGCCGGATCTACACAGAGATAAGTTGGAGTGAATTCTCGGGTGTTTTCTTGGTGCACTTCATCCCTACATCGGCCCGAGATGAGCTTGAGCAGAGGTTCCTTCTACTAAAGCAGGGATCAAAGTCGGTTACAGAATACCAGCGGGAATTCCAGCATCTCGCAAGGTTTGCGAACTCTTATGAGTTGGATGACAGAGGTTATGCCAAGCGCTTCTATAAAGGGCTGCGAGATCCCCTAAGGCAGTCCCTTTTGTTTATAGCGGATGGTAGCTTGGCGGAGATCATTGATATGGCAAAAAGATTGGAAGCGAACCACATGGGATGTAGTAAGAGGCCTGCAGAGGACGTGATGGAAGCCGGCCCAAGTAATAGAAGGAGACGGGACTTCAGAGGAGGAAGAGGTTATCAAAGAGGTGGAGGGCGTGTCCACCGAAACTATAGGGTGGAGCATCCAGTTCCGCAGCCGCCTGCGTTGCCTCCACCCCCACAGCCTCAGCGATTTCAACAACCTGAAGGGCGTCGTGGCCTGGTATGCTTCGAATGCAACCAGCCGGGCCACATCCGGCGTTTTTGCCCGCAGCTATATGGGAACGCCCCTCCTGCTCTCCCTCCTGCTCTCCCTCCAGCAGCTCCACGAGGGCGGGGATATATGCATGGTCGAGGAAGAGGACTGCCAAGAGGAAACCCCGGACCGGCCCGGGATCAGGTGTACGCGCTTGACATTGCGCAAGAACGAAACCCACAAGATGTGATTGCAGGTATGATTTAATTAATTTACATATTTGCATGGTCTAACTTGAATTGATTAGAACTTACTACCCACTAGCAATAAGTTTTGGTTGTTGGTACTTAGTCAACGTGATTATTGGCGGGAAGATAGCCTATGCGCTGTTCGATACCGGTGCCTCACACTCATTTGTGTCCGAGGATTTCATAAAAGACATGGGGGGTGTACAGTACTTTACCGGCATAGCCCGATGAGTACGCCTTCCGGACGGCTCGGAGATGATCGCGACCGCCAAGTGCGAGTTGGAGTTATTTATTGATGGGAAGGCCTTTGATACGCCGGCCACGGTTCTGAGAATGTCGTAGTTTGACATCATCTTGGGCATGGCATGGCTGGATTGGCACTTCGCGAGGATCGACTGCGCGGAGAAGCGGATCTATTTGAGACATGGAGACTCTGACGTCATCTTCCAAGGAATTGGCTTCGCGCCTCGCATGATGTTATCTTCCGTCCAGGTTGTAAAAGCTCATATGAAGGGGGATGAGGTCTTCATGATCTGGTTCGAGTTGAAGGAGGAAGCGTTGGAATTAAAGGATGTACGGGTTGTGCGGGATTTTCCCGAGGTATTTCCTGAGAAGCTACCAGGATTACCTCCCCATAGAGAGGTTGACTTCCAGATCAATCTGGTACCAGGTGCCAAGCCTATGTCCAAGGCTCCGTACAGAATGGCCCCGAAAAAACTCGCGGAGTTTAGAGTTCAACTGCAAGAACTAGTAGATTCAGGGTTCGTTCGCCCTAGTTCATCACCATGGGGAGCCCCTGTGCTGTTCGTAAAGAAGAAGGATGGAACCTTGCGATTGTGCATAGATTATCGAGAACTCAATCGGTTGACGGTACGGAACACTTACCCACTACCTCGGATCGATGAGTTGTTCGATCAACTAGTGGGAGCACATTGGTTTTCTAAATTGGATTTGCGCTCCGGATACTATCAGTTGAGGATACAAGAAGGGGACATCCAGAAAACGGCCTTCAGTTCGAGATATGGTTTGTATGAGTTCACAGTAATGCCGTTTGGGCTCACAAATGCCCCTTCGGCCTTCATGAGTTTGATGAACAAGGTGTTTGAACCATATTTGGACATCTTCGTCATTGTTTTCATCGACGACACCTTGGTCTACTCAAAGACGGAGGAGGAGCATGTCCAGCACCTGACCTTGGTTTTGAAGAAATTGAAGGAGCATGCCTTGTATGCCAAGTTTAGCAAGTGTGAATTCTGGCTTAAGGAGGTAGCCTTCTTGGGGCATGTGATCAGTGGAGCAGGATTAGCGGTGGATCCAGCAAAGGTGCGAGCCGTGAAGGAGTGGTCGCCCTTGAAGTCGGCGGCCGATGTACGAAGCTTTCTTGGACTTGTTGGGTACTACCGCAAGTTCGTGAAAGGATTCTCCAAGATCGCTCTTCCCCTTACCTCCTTGACGAAGAAGGGTGTGCCATTTGAGTGGACACCTCAATGTGAAGCGGCATTTCAAGAGCTGAAGGATAGGCTTACCTCCGCCCCCATCCTTGCACTTCCGTCAGGGAAGGAAGGATTCCAAGTTTACACGGACGCTTCATATCAAGGGATGGGAGCGGTACTGATGCAGCATGGGCACGTGATCGCATATGCTTCAAGGCAGTTAAAGAAACATGAAATCAATTACCCGGTTCATGATTTGGAGTTGGGAGCAGTGGTCTTCGCTTTGAAGGTCTGGAGGCATTACCTATATGGAGTACACTGCGAGATCTTTTCCGATCACAAGAACTTGAAGTATGTCCACACTCAGAAGGAGTTGAACCTGAGACAACGGCGGTGGTTGGAATTTCTATGCGACTATGAGTTCACCATGAACTACCACCCCGGGAAAGCGAACTCGGTAGCCGATGCCTTGAGTAGGAAAGTGCCAGACTCTAGCCCAGAGTCTCGGTTGATGAGTATGGAGTTGGCTCGGATGATCGAGGAGATGGAAATTACTCTAGTATTCAAGGCTCCTTCGGACGAGTATGCGGAGTATTTGGCCAACATGAGCATAGTTTGTGATATCCGAGACCGGATTCGGGTGGAGCAAGGAATGGATGCGGCCTTGGCCCCGGCAATCAAGGCAATTGAAGATGGGACCACCGATGAGTACACACTCAAAGACGGCCTTGTTTATTTTCGTGGCCGACTCTATATTCCCAAGGGCGGCAAAATTCGGGAGGATATCTTGAGAGAGGCACATTCCTCTCAATATTCAGTGCACCCGGGTATTGCTAAGATGTACGCCGGATTGCGAAAGACCATGTGTTGGCCGGGAATGAAGAAGGATGTTCGCTACTATGTTACACATTGCGAAGCTTGCTAAAGGGTGAAGGCTGAATGCAGGAGTCCCGGTGGTTTGTTGCAGTCTTTGCCAATTCCCGAATGGAAGTTTGAGGATATCTCCGTCGACTTTGTCCATGGGCTACCTCACTCACGCTCCGGGAATGATTCGGTGTGGGTCATTGTTGATCGACTGACAAAGGTGGCCCGGTTCATTCCAATGAAGAAGGAAGCACACGTGGATGTTTTGGTGCACCTTTTTGTGGAGCAATTTGTACGGTATCATGGCGTGCCCAAAACAATTGTTTCGGATCGGGATGGTCGGTTTACATCCAATGAGTGGAAGGCGGTACAGGCGTATTTGGGCTCACGCCTAACCTTTAGTACCGCATTTCATCCTCAGACGGACGGGCAGTCAGAACGGACCATCAGAACACTGGAGGATTTATTAAGATTATGTGTGTTGAACAGAGGAGAGCCGTGGGAAAGACTCTTGCCCCTAGTGGAATTCTCCTATAATAATAGCCATCAGGCGAGCATCGGCATGGCGCCCCATGAAGCCCTTTACGGAAGAAGGTGCAGGACTCCCTTGTCTTGGGTGCAAGATGAAGATCTGAAGGCATTGGGGAATGAATACATAGATGATACTGATGTGACTGTCAGATTGATAAGAGACCGCATGTTGGAGGCTCAAAGTCGATAGGCGAAATATTACAATAAAAAGCACCGGATGGTGGAATTCCAAGTGGGCGAAAAAGTGTTCCTTAAGATTCGGCCGATGCATGGAGTTTCGCGGGTGCGTGGAGTGAAAAAGCTCAGCCCGAGGTATGTTGGGCCTTATATTATACTAGAAAGGATCGGCCCGTTGGCCTATCGGTTGGAGTTACCACCGGAACTAGAAAATCTTCACGACGTGTTCCATGTATCGTCGCTTCGAAAAGCACTATTGCGGCCCGACCAATTTATTCCCACTACTGATGGTGCGGTGGCGTCGGATAGGTCTGTGCGACTAGAGCCGGTACGAATTGTTGACAGCGAGACAAGAACTTTACGCCGCAAAAGTGTCCCCTTAGTGAAGGTGCTATGGATGAATCATGGGAAGGAGGAGTACACCTGGGAGCCTATGGATTTGATGCAGCAACGCTACCCGGAGTTGTTTGCCCAAGGTAATCTTATTTAAAAACATAAGATAAATTTCCTGTTAAGCTTTTCTCCACACAGCCTAAGCCTGATTTCGGGGACGAAATCTTTTATTTTGTTTATAGGATTTGTAACGTCCCGAATCGCTCTAGGCCCCTAGTGTGTGTGTTTTTGGAGTCAGGAGGGTTGACTCAAGTCCTGAGAGGTGCAGGGAATTGGACTGCACTTGTGGAGAAGTGGAGAAATTAGTGTAAAAAGACACGGGCGTGACACGGGTAGTGACACGGGCATGTCCCTACCCGTGTGCGTCGAGTTGAGCTCGACGAGGCGTGTCGAGATCGTCGAACTGTGTCGACACCAAGTGGCACGGGTAGTGACACGGGCGTGTCCCTACCCGTGTGCGTCGAGTTGAGCTCGACGAGCCGTGTCGAGACCGTCGAACTGTGTCGACACCAGGTGACACGGGTAGTGACACGGCCGTGTCCCTACCCGTGTGCGTCGAGTTGAGCTCGACGAGCCGTGTCGAGACCGTCGACACGGGTAGTGACACGGCCGTGTCCCTACCCGTGTGCGTCAAGATGGTCTCGACGAAGCGTGTCGAGATCGTCGAGAGGCGTCGAGATAGTCGAGCGGGGGACACGGGTAGCGACACGGGCGTGTCCCTACCCGTGTGCGTCGAGTTGAGCTCGACGAGAAGTGTCGAGATGCAACCCGAGGAGTACACGGCCAAGGACACGGCCAGGCACACGGCCGTGTCATGTGAACACGGGTCGGGACACGGGCGTGTCCCTACCCGTGTCAAACATTGAATCGACATGGAAACCGCCACGGCCGTTTCGCGGAAGCGGGACACGGGTACGGACACGGCCGTGTCCCTACCCGTGTCATATTTTGTATATATGGGGCCGAGAAAACCCTAGCCGTTTTTCACTCTCATTTCCTTCCCCTATTTCCTGTGAGAGCTCCTGGTGAGAGGAAAACTGCAGGAGCAAGTTCTACCGAAGGAGATTCGCCATCGCCGTGAAAGAGAAGATGCCGCCAAGGAGAACTACGCGATCCATGGCCGGAAATGGTGGTACCGCTGGAGCCAACGTGAGTTTCCTACCCTCTCCCTTGGTGCTAGATCTTAGATATTTAGGAGAGGCATCGACTCAAGAGAGTCTTGATGGAAAGGAGAAGATTTTTAGGTTAGGCCATGTTAGAACTTGTGTTCTTGACTTTAGATCTCTTCAACCCTTTCCCTTTTCTTCAATATGACGATGGGTGGATGGTCTCGTGAGGAGTTTATGGCCTTTGAGGTTGAATAAGGGAGGAGAATATTTCTGGAAAATTTAGGAACGATCGCCTTGAGGAGGAAGACGAACCGATGCCGTTCATTTTCCTTTAAGATGCGCGCAGAATCTGTATTCTGTGCGCAGCGATCTTCTAGGCCATTTTCTTGTAGGATAGGTGCAGATCTGGGCTTTTGGCTAAACACAAAAGTTGTATCCCTCGGAAATACCTTTCCAACGAGTGGTTGCATGACTTCAGGTGATGTCTGTGGCCCCGGGAAAACCTAATCGAGTTTGCTGTCCGACAATTCCTGTACACAGAAATTGTGTTTTGTGCGCAGTGAACTTTGAAGCCGATTTCGAGTAAGTTATTTTCAGATCTGGGTTGTGACCTGAATATGAACGTTGTAGATCATGGAAATACCTTTCCATCGAGGGGTTACACGACTTCACCGGATTCCTGTAGCCTCGGGAATCTCCGGTCGAAGTTGCTGTCCAGATTCAACCTACGCCTAAATTCTGGGCTTAATGAAAGATGAAGTTTGATTCGGTGGAATTAATAATGCATGATACTTGCCTTGGATGAACCCTTATGATTAATCAATTGTTGCATGATTGAAGTTGCTTATTAATCAGATTTCATATTACCAAATTGTGAAATAATCTTATTTAAACGAATCGAATTGGTAAGAATTGAAAGATTGGTATTGTGCACTTCATGTTTAAATTATGACATTATCAAATGAAAATGAGATAGATCTTTATATGTGCATCATGTTTATATCACATTGTCATCATTTGGAAAGTCATATAGATGAATAGATTATGATTATGGACATGTTTGATTAATGAAATGAATCTTGTAGTCCAATACTTAGAGAGTCGTCTCCCTACGGGTAGTATTGTGAAGGGATGTAAGTGCGGTGTTGACCGTCACTTGTTTTGGTTGTGTTGAGATAAGGTGTGGATGGATGGTTGGGCTGTGTCCTCGTGTTTACTTCCGAGGCCCCTTCCATGATATGTTGATGTGGTATTTGCATGTGGTGTGAGTCGACACGCGGTGTCGTAATCCTGGGTTAAGGATAGTGTGGCAGGTCTACGGGCTCGCCAGTCGTCACACCGACGGGAGTTGGCAGTTAGACTTGGTCGGTTTGGGCTGTGTCCTCGGTGTTCACGTCCCGAGGCCCCTCCGGCCATGTGAACGGTTGGGCTGTGTCCTCGTGCTTTCTTCCGAGGCCCCTTCCGGGTCACGCAAGGCCAGTCCGGGCTGTGTTCTTGGTGCACATCTACCCAAGACCCCGCTGGGCCATAGTACGCAGGGGCTCCGCTGTTGTGTTCTTAGCGTTGAGGCTTACGGAGGCCTAGGTGAATTAGTGTGATACCCGCCTAGTAGTAGAAGTGCCCGTTCTACTGTCACCGCCTGGCCACGGCGGCTGATGCCTGAGAGGTTAGCTACCTGCTCGAAAAGTGGGAACTATAGTCTGTGTCGACATAGCAATTGCATGGGTGTGCATGGGTGAGTCATTGCATAGCATTCATAGCATTTCATATCATTGCATAACAAGATCCTCATAGTATAAGTTTGTATGGGCACTCTTATACGATGAGTTACTTTTATGTAACCCGATCCTTAACTTATAAGTTTGTATGGGCATTCTTATAAGTTAAGTTACTTTTCTGCTGTTACTTATACTTGCTAGTTTAGTGTAGCTCTTATATAAATGCTGATTATGATACTGTTACTCTTACACTACTGTCACCTGCTTGTACTTCCTTTACTTGCATACTTGTTATATACTATACTCTTGTTCCTTTTCTCCGCCTGGTGCCGAGGAGTCGCCGGGGGAGCGGATGTGAAACCACTTAGTCGCTTCGACTAACAGTTGCTACGTCTTCCTTTTTAGGAGGTCACGCCGCAGGTGGAGCAGCCGCAGACTATGTAGCAGGACAGCCAGGCCAGGACGACAGGGCCTGAGGTGACGGTGCCGTCGATACCGTCAGTTACTGATGTTAGTTTTGATTACTCTGATATATGGTAGAAGCATGTTTTAGCTTCTCTTTATTGATGTATTTGGACATTATAACTTAGTGTGGATTTGACTTCTCTTGCTTATTTATTTGGTTGGGTTGGCATGATATATTGATATGGTTGTAGCCGGCGGAATAGGCGTCTTGTGGTACAGGTTAGCCCGTGTGCTAATGCTACCGCAAGGCGGCTGTTCTGGGCATAAGACTCCCTCTTCGTGCCGTGTTTTGGGATCCGGGTGGGGGGGGTCTTACAGAAGAAGCCCAATCTGGGCAGAATACTAAGTCTCTACCTGGCTGGTACAATACCAGAGGTAATGAGCAATGCTGCTGGTACTAAAATCAATCACATGAGAAGGATGGATCAAAGGATATTTTCCAGGTGGGAAAGAGTACTATCTAAGGAAATACCTACCCCAGAGAAGCCAGTTACTAAGAAAGCTTCATCTCCAAAGAAGAAGAGGAAGATAGCTCCTGTGACACAGGAGTCCTCCAGCAGTTCAGGTAGTGAAGAACAAGTTGTTTTCACTCCTGATAGTCAAGAGGAAGTGGCTGCAGAGAAGTCTCCTGCTCCTCAAGAGCCTGCTGAGATCCAGGGGGAGCTGCCTCCAGCTAGCCCCATCCATAGGGATCACAGCCAGGGGGAGCTTCCAGCAGTGGAAGAACCATCTACTCTGGACAGTGAGCAAGCCACCATCATTATTCAAGAGGTACTCACTGACTTAAAACTTTAGAATATCTTATTGAAGATGCTGATTTGTCTGATGTTCCTCAGCAAACTCAGCTACCTAGCCAAGCTCCAGATGTTGGTCTTGAAGACACATCTGCTGTTGTGCAAAATGTTCCAGATACTACTCAAGTGGATGAAGAACAAAGACTATCTCCAGCTCCATCCCCTCATGAATATACTATGGAAGATTTGTTTCTGAATTTAGATCAAGAGGATTTTGACATGGACAAGGTTGCTGCTGCTGAAGAGAAGGGTGCTGCTGCTGAGGGGGAGCACATGACAGTTCTGGAAGAGCCTTTAAGGCTAGACACTGAGAAGGCACTACATGTGCAAGCTGAAAAACCACAAAGCCCTAAGGATCGGGTTGAGATTGCCAGCACCTCTGCCTCTGAAGATGAGGAGAGTGCTAGGGCCAAGAAGAAGAAAATCTATGTTTTTAAAAAAAGAAGTCAGAATTACAAGAAAGCCTTGCAATCCATTGCCCCACAGCCTATAGTTCAACAAGCTCCAACAGTTGATTATAGTGCTATGATGATTGCCATGTAGATCAAGTTGGATGAGCAAAGGAAGGCAATAGAGGCATATGTGGATGAAGGGCACAAGTCCCTACAGTTTGACCTTGCACAAGATATCAAGTCAATAAGGTTTGAAATGAACCTGAACAAGAAGGAGATGAATGAATGCTTCCACAAGGGTGGAAATGTTGTGGTGTTTCTGGCTACACACCAAGAGAAAATAAAAGTCCAAGTAGATGATATAGCATTGAAGCAAGGCTATGTGCTGGAAAATCAATTAAGGATGAATGATAATTTGACTGCATCCCACAATACTATAGTCACTGAATTGAAAAATAAGACTGCTGAATCTTCTACATCTGCTGATGTTAAGGCTGGATTTGACAAAGTTTTCCAAGAAGAAATCCAAGCTGTAAAGACTGCAATACAGGATTCCCAGAAAGCCATCTCAGAACAGCTTACAAAGCTTAAACCCTACTTTAAGGATGGAATCAGGTATTTGGATAGTCAGATTCGATTCCAAAAGGATGATGTAAGAGACCATGTGGCCCAAGAAGTCATAAAGGGGGAGAGAGTGTTAGTCAAGGCCAGTTCTGAGCATGCAAAATGGATTTCAAATTCAATCAGGGCTACACTTGGATATCCTCCCCTGTGTGATGACAATGAAGTTGCTGAATCTGGACTGAACCCTGCATATTTTGGAGGTGAGCCACAAGAAGTAGCTCAAGTCATTTATCCACCTCCAAATTTTGAAATGATTCAAGCAGAGGTGAGCACAATGTATAGCCCATCTGGGGGCAAGGACAATGTCCATTTAGAAAAGGTTGTTCAACCTATAACAGCAGCTATGCAAGAGGCTTTGGACAAAGAAGAAGAGACAAGGCTGTCAAAGAAGAGGTTTAGGGAACTAGCAGAACAAAAGCTAGATTTTGAACAGTGGAGCCCTACCTCTAGAAATATCATTCTAACTGCCTGGAAAGCTGCTAAAGACAACACTACTGATAGAAACAAGTGGTTCTCAGAAGCTGAATGGAGGAAGCATGAGATCAGGCAGGAAGCCATTGTCCAGTACAGAAGAAAGGCTAAG
The DNA here is from genome assembly GCA_039583875.1 of Platanthera guangdongensis. Taxonomy (NCBI): domain Eukaryota; kingdom Viridiplantae; phylum Streptophyta; class Magnoliopsida; order Asparagales; family Orchidaceae; genus Platanthera; species Platanthera guangdongensis. The sequence goes on from CM077161.1 coordinate 36,498,370, forward strand.
TTAGGAAAGCTACCTCCTACTGCAGTGGAGCCTAGCAAGTAATTTCCTAAGCCCTATCATTATTTTGACAGACAGAAAATCAAGGCTGAAGAACAAAAGAAGAAAGACTCAAAAGGCAAGAAGCCTGCTGATGCTGAGCCTACTGCTACTGTTGCTGTCAAAGCTCAAGTTAAAGCTGGAAAAGGAATTGTTATCAAAGAACCTGATCAGAACTAGACTAAGATTAGACTAAGAAACATTGTTGTAATCTTTTACATATGAAATAATTTTGTAAAACAATGGAAATGTATTAAAACAATGTTAGAACAATTTTTGATAAATATATCTCATGATTGTTCAGAAGCATGTGTCTATTTCTTGTTTGTTCTGCAATGTTTAATGAGTATACATGTGTGCTTTATTACATGTTTAAGTTTACCCTGTTGACATATACCTGCTTTACATCATTTTCTAATTTTTAATTATGAGTGGTGTATATCATTGACTAAGGGTTATGACTTCTCCAAATAGGGGGAGATTGTTGGGTACATTGGTCAAATGTACCTGATTTGAAGAAGCCTCACCTAACTCAATGATATACATCATAATGTATTTGATGTTTGTTTGAGTTACTTGTGCAGGTTAGGTATTCACTGGACTGAAGCTAAAAGTTTCTAAGTCCATGTGTCGACACCCAGAGGGAAAGTGTCGACACTTGAGAAAGCTTGTGCCGACACCCAGACAAGCAGTGTCGACACTTGGAGTAATTGTGTCGACACCTGAGAAGAAGAGTCGACACCAGACAGAAAGTGTCGACACTTGGAGCTGTGTCGACACTCAGTGAAGAAGAATGCAGAAAAGCTGTGTCGACACTTAGCAGAAGTGTCGACACCTAGAAGAGCTGAGTCTACATCAGAAAGTGTCGACACTTGGAGTTGTGTCGACACTCAGCAAAATTCTGCAGAGACTAAGGACAAGTGTCGACACTCAACACAATGTGTCGACACTCAATCAGCAGAGTCAACATATGAAGAATGTGTCGACACTCAGCACAATGTGTCGACACACACTCAAAGGAGTCAACACTTGAAGTATGTGTCGACACTCAGCACAATGTGTCGACACACAACCAGAAGAGTCAACACTTGAAGAAAGTGTCGACACCCAGCACAATGTGTCGACACTTAGTTGAAGACTCTACACTTGAAGAAAGTGTCGACACAAGGAGCTGTGTCGACACTTAGCAAAGAACAGAAAAGTTTACAAAATATTCTAAGTACAAGTGTCGACACTAAGGGAATGTGTCGACACTCAGCTGAAGAAACAAAATTGAAGACTTGTGTCGACACCAAGAAGCAGTGTCGACACTTGACAGTTTCAACACATGAAGATGTGTCGACACAAAGGAGATGTGTCGACACTTAGAAGAATTCAACAAGTTACAGAAGATCAAGTACTTGTGTCGACACTTAATTTCAGTGTCAACACTTGAAGAAGAATCTGTGTCGAGACATACAAGGAGTTGTGTCGACACTTTGTAGACTTGTGTCGACACTTACACAACATATGTCGACACTTGGTCTATAAGTATCGACACTTAAGAACAGAAAGTCTCGACACTATCTGACAGTTAGAGAATTTCAAGAATTGACTGGATGACATGACAGCTGCCGTTCCAGCCGGTCTACAGCACTTGTCAGAGATCTCAGAAGTCAGTTATGAACCGGACCAGCCGGTTACCATGAAGAAGGCCTATAAATAGGCACAGACTGTTTACAGAAACTATTGTTGTTGTTGTTAAGAGTTCACAGAAGAAGATTAAGTTCTGATTGAGTTCAGATTAATCTAAGAGATTTGTTCAAGTGGTTGCTGATCAAGTTATCCAAGTGATACAAATCAAGAAGATCTTGCTGTCCAACAGCAGATCTAAGAAGTTGGAGAGAGAGAGCTCCAATCAAGAATTCAGTCTTTGGAACTAAGGCTGAGAAGAAGGATTCAGAATCATCTGGATCTCAAGAAGCAGAGGTCAAGGATCAACTGCAGAGGATTCAGACTAATTCAGTTCTACTCAAGAAGCTTTGAAGGAAGCTAAGTCAGTTTGGATCTAGCTGAGTTCTTCCAAGAACTCTTCAAGAAACTCTCAACTCCTCTCTTATTTTCTGAGTTGAAGAGTTAGATATTGTAATTCAATTTTAACTTGTAGGATCCATTGGATCTGAGTGAATTGTAAGCCTATATTATAAAGGCTGAGGGTAGGGCTTGGTTGCCTGAGTGTAGGAGTTGAAGAACTCTGAGTGTAGGCCTTAATTGGCTGAGTGTAGGCCTTGATTGGCTGAGTGTAGTCCTGGGTGGCTGAGTGTAGGCCTTGGTGGCTGAGTGTAAGGCTTTGGGCCTGAGGTGTAGGAACCTAGTTGGGTTCTGAGATAGTGGAGAAGTTTGGCCGAATCTAGTACACTGCTAGATAGGCGAAGGGGGAAAGTCGATGTACCCAAAGATTGGGGAACCACTATAAATTTGTGTGTCTGCTTTGCTGTGCTGTGCTGTGGATTAGCAGTTTATATTTTGTTATTGCTGTTAGCTGTAGAAATCTGTGAGATAACTGTTTTGCTGCCAACAAAGTTTCAAAAAGGTTTAGGTCACATATTCACCCCCCCTCTAGGTGTTTAGGTACCATATATTTCACTACTCGAGTAGTAAAATGATATACTCGAGTAGTCTACTTGACCTACTCGAGTAGTAGAATGACATACTCGAGTAGTCTACTTAACCTACTCGAATAGCAGACTGACATACTCGAGTAGTCTGCTTCACTTACTCGAGTACTTCTGTATACTTACTCGAGTAATTCCAGACTTATCTACTCGAGAAATTCCCTCACTCGTGTATATGCCGAGTCGGTCTTTTTAAATTTTCTTATGCGCAAACCAAGGCTTATGTCGCCTCTTCTATGGTTTATTTCATTCATTTTCATTTAATTAGACTTAAAACTAGGGTTATATAAATAAGAAAATCCGGAAATTTCCCTACACGAAATCATTTTCGCTCTCTCGAGTACTCGACTGCCTCTTCGCCTTCCTCAATCAGTTGCAGAGCCGCGTAATTTCCTTCACCCCGTCGACATTCTCTAGGGTTTCTGAATCCTCAACAGATTTCTGAATCATGGCCGCCGCCTCTAAAATCAGCGTGGGTTCGGAATTAGTCACTACCGGGATTGCAGAACTCTCTAACGACTTCCATAATCTCATGATTTTGCTCGACACTGTCGGATTAACATTCGTTCTCCAAGAACCATGTCGAATCCTCTTCCCCGACGTTGCAGAATTTTTCAGGAAAGTCATGGTGAAGCGCCACGGGACCGCTCTAAAATCCAAAGTCAGAGGTATAGAGATCAAACTTACTTCAACCTCTGTTTCTCAACTTCTTCGGCTGCCAGTTTTAGATACAGATAATTTTCTGGGTGATGAAGAATTGATGTAGGGGTGACCGTGATTCGTGCCCGAATACGCTAACGGAAAATATTATCACAAGACATAAAACCAAAGGGGAGGGCTCCGACCAAAAGCGAGCGAAAAGGGGTCGGGTCTGCTCCCAAATCAGAAAGAGAAAATTGTCGGACTCGATACAACGTCCTTAGGACCTACCTCTCCAACAAGCACACAACTCACCGCAAGCCGGACTCGATACAACGTCCTTAAGACCTACCTCTCCAACAAGCACACAACTCACCGCACCTACACAAGAATCTATTGTACCAACTTGAGCCGTTTCAACGCAGCAATAATTTATTTTCGGAGCGGCGGAAAACTTCAATAGGCGGTCGAGTTCGAGTTGTTATTAACTCCCTTGTTAACACCAAAATGTGCCAATCTTGGAGGGCAAGTCAAGGCTAGGCCAAGTCTCGCTCTCGCAACGGATCTACCCAATCCGGATCACAAGAGGTTCAATAACAACGAAATCGAAATCGGAATTTGCAAGCGACGTATTTAAAAATCACGGAAGAAACGGTTTGCAAAAACCTCCACAAAATCTAAAGCAAGAATCTCTAAGGGGAAGAAGTTACCCAACCAAGAATAACAATCACACAAGATAAGGTGGGAGAATCACTCTCTCCACGGATCCACCGTCTTCACACCGAATGGGCTGCAACCTTCTTCCTTGGAGTCGAACCGAAAGGAAGCCACGCCGGCGTCGCACCGAAGTAGGGGAGGAAGCAAGGGGGGCGGCGGCTTCACACCTTGGCCGGCGGCTATGGAGGAACCTCCTTGGACGAACTCTCTCAAATGAGGGTTAGGGTTCTTTTTTAATTCTCTCTAACTTCATTCTCAAAAGGATCTCCTTATATAGGAGTTACAACACACATCTAGCCATCCAACATGGAGATGAAAACTCATCCATCCGGAAGGCTAAATACACACCAAAATGTTTGCAGAAAATAATTAAAGATTACAAGTCACAATGAATATAAAATTATTAACCAAGATTGGAATAATTTTATATTCGCACATAAAATAATAAAGCATGAGAAATTAATTAAAATAGTCTTCAAGTGAGGGAAGCACGCCGCGGGCGGAGGTTGTAGTGGCATCGTCCGTTAGCGTCATCACGGCTCTGAAGGTCTTTATGTTGTACAGCCTCGACAACTGGATCGTCATCAAGTAGTGGCGGAGGGGCAGCGGCATCAATCCTCCCCCACTCAAAATCACGTATCTCTGATGCGTGGTCCGAGAGATAGCGGCGGAGAAGCTCGGCATCCAAACGTTGAAGCTCTGTCGCAAGTACCCATGAATCATCTGAAGGGGGCGGTCACGCCAACGGATGAGGAAGCGGTAAGTAGCACCATCAGGAGTGGTAATTGGCTCAGCAGCAAGTATCATATCTGGAGTGAGAAATGTCTTCGGAAACCCGGGAAACATGTCAGCAGTAGGGAAAAAAGAAGGCAACGTACCATCCGATGTTATACCTGCGGGGACCGAAAGAGAGAGATCATCCGAACTACCACTCCCCAACCCAGTAGAAATTTTAGTAGAGGGAGAAGACGGCAAAGAATTCAACTCAGGTGGAGGAGAAACAAACAGCGTCAAATCCGAGACATTAAAAATAGGGGAGATACCCCGATCAGCTGGCAAATCCAACACGAAAGCGTTGTCACCTAGTTTCTTTATAATTCGAAAAGGGCTGGCGCGCTTTGGTGCCAACTTTTTAACGGTGCCAGATGGCAAGCGTTCGGGAACTAACCGGACTAGGACCAAATCGCCGACGTTGAAGTGCGACACCCTCCTATATAGATTAGCGTGCGTCTGATAAGACTCGTATTGAGCAGTCAAGGTAGCTCGTATACGTGCATGTAGGTCATGAAAGATATAGTACCTAAACACCTAGAGGGGGGGTGAATAGGTGACCTAATCCTTTTTAAACTTTAATGGCAGCAAACAGTTATATCACAGAATCTACTCTACTTTTGCACAGCAATCACACAGCAAAACACAGCACAGCACAGCAGACACAGAGTTTTATAGTGGTTCCCCAAGATTTGGGTACATCCACTTTCCCCCTTCGCCTATCTAGCAGTGTACTAGATTCGGTCAAACTTCACCACTGTCTCAAAACCCAAACTGGTTCCTACACCTCAGGCCCAAAGCCTTACAACTCAGCTTTTTCACAAAGCCTACACTCAGCCACAAAGGCCTACACTCAGCCAACAAGGCCTACACTCAGCCAACAAGGCCTACACTCAGCCAACAAGGCCTACACTCAGAGATTTCAATCTCCTACACTCAGGCTCTCAAGCCCTACCCTCAGCCTTTATAATTACAGGCTTACAATCACACAGATCCAAAGGATCCTACAATATAAAAATGAATTTACAAATATTAACTCAACAACTCAGAAACAAGAGAGGGGAGTTGTGAGTTTCTTGATGAGTTCTTGGAAGAACTCAGCTGGATTCAATCTGACTTAGCTTTCGTCAAAGCTTCTTGAAAGTAGAACTGAATAAGATTGATTCCTTCTGCAGTTGATCCTTGACCTCTGCTTCTTAAGATCCAGAATTAAAACTGAATCCTTCTTCTCAGCCTAGTTCCAACGGCTGATTTCTTGGATGGAGCCCTCTCTCCAACTTCTTAGATCTGCACTTGGACAGCTAGATCTTCTTGATTTGATACTTGATCAATAACTCTGTGTACCACCTTTTTGAATAACTTTAACTATTTGAACCTCAACCACAATTTCTGTAGACTGTATGAGCTTATTTATAGGCTCTCTTCATGGTAACCGGCTGGTCCGGTTCCTAACTGTCTTCTGACATCTCTGACAGGTGATGTAGACCGGCTGGAACGGCAGCTGTCAAGTCATCCAGTCAGTTCTTGAAAATCTCTAACTGTCTGATAGTGTCGAGACTTTCTGTCTTTAAGTGTCGACACTTATAGACCAAGTGTCGACACAAGTTGTGTAAGTGTCGACACAAGTCTACAAGGTGTCGACACAACTCCTTGTGTTGTAGATACTATGTCTCGACACAGATTCTTCTTCAGGTGTCGACACTGAAATTGAGTGTCGACACAAGTACTTGATCTTCTATCTTTTGCTGAATTCTTCTAAGTGTCGACACATCTCCTTTGTGTCGACACATCTTCATGTGTTGAATCTGTTAAGTGTCGACACTGCTTCTTGGTGTCGACACATAGTCTTCTATGTTGATACTTGCTGAGTGTCGGCACAGCTCCTTGTGTCGACACTTGATTCTTCTGTTGATACTTCAGCTGAGTGTCGACACATTCCCATAGTGTCGACACTTGTACTTAGAATAATTTGTTGATCTTGTTGTTCTTTGCTAAGTGTCGACACAGCTCCATGTGTCGACACTTTCTTCAAGTGTTGAGTCTTCAGCTGAGTGTCGACACATTGTTCTTGGTGTCGACACTTACTTCAAGTGCTGACTCTTCTGTTGAGTGTCGACACATTGTGCTGGGTGTCGACACTTGTACTTAGTCTCTGCAGACTTTTGCTGAGTGTCGACACTGTTCCAAGTGTCGACACTTTTTGGTGTATACACAGTTCTTCTAGGTGTCGACACTGCTGTTAAGTGTCGACACAGCTTTACTGCACTTTTCTTCACTGAGTGTCGACACAGCTCCTTGTGTCGACACTTTCTGTCTGGTGTCGACTCAGCATCCCTGGTGTCGACACAATGACTCCAAGTGTCGACACTGCTTGCCTGGGTGTCGACACAAGCCTTCTTAAGTGTCGACACTTTCCCTCTGGGTGTCGACACATGGACTTAGAAATTTTTGCTTCAGTCCTGCAAATACTTAACCTGCACAAGTAACTCAACATACATCAAATACATTATGATGTATATCATTGAGTTGGGTGAGGCTTCTTCAAATCAGGTACATTTAGACCAATGTACCCAACAGGTCATGAATATGTTGGGCGAAGGATTGTGCAAATTGACTTGTCTTGTATGTTGGGGGCAAAGGAACCAAGTCAAAAGGCACAGGGGCCTTGTACCCGTGAACTATCTCATTTGGAGGCAGACCAGTGGACCGGTTTTTGGAATTATTATAGGCCAACTGGGCGTGGGGAAGTAGAAGATCCCACGTACCTTTGTGATCGCTCACTAGGCATCTAAGGAGGCTTCCTAGGATCTGATTGACTACCTCTGTTTGCCCATCGGTCTGAGGGTGATAGGCTGAGGAAAATAATAACTTGGTACCCATCAAGACCCAAAGTGTTTTCCAAAAATAGCTCGTATACTTAACATCTCTATCCGAGACTATTATCTTCGGCACTCCCCGGTGACTAACTACTTCCTTAAAATATATTTTGGTAATGTGAGATGAGTCGTTGGTTCTAGCGCAGGGAATGAAATATGCCATTTTAGAGAATCTATCCACCACTACAAAAATAGAATCGTGACGGCGTAAGGTGGTGGGTAGGCCTAGAACAAAATCCATACTCACGTCTTCCCATGGCGTGGAAGGGATAGGCAGGGGCGTATATAATCCTACGTTGGTCTTGGTGCCCTTGGATACCTGACAGGTACGACAACTACTAACTACCCTTCCCACCATCGCCTTAAGTTTTGGCCAATAGAATTTCTCCTCAACTAACGTAATGGTCTTATCCCTACCGAAATGACCACTCAACCCTCCACTATGCAATTCCCAGATGATATGAAGGCGTAACGATGACTGCGGGATACATAACTTCCCATGTCTAAATAGGTAGCCATCCTTAATGACGAACGCAGATATAATCGTGGGGGAGCTATCTTGGGCAGACAAATATGCATCCTGAAAGTCTGGACATGTGGCATACTCGTCCTTGATTCGCTCGAATCCTACCACGTTAACCTCCATAGTGGTGAGTAACAGTGTCAGGCGACTAAGAGCATCCGCGACTCGATTGTCAGCTCCTTTAAGGTGTTTGAGGTTAAAAGTGTAACCCTGTAGGAAAGATACCCACTTAGCGTGTCGCGGGCTAATTTTATGTTGGCCATTGATGAACCGCAGTGCCTCCTGATCGGAGAGGATCACAAACTCCTTAGAGAGGAGATAGTGCCTCCAATGGTGCAGACATCTAATGACGGCATAAACTCCCTATCGTAATTCGAGTAATTCAATTTGGCGTCCGCTAACTTCGCACTAAAATAACTCACAGGGTGCCCTTCCTGACTCAAGACACCTCCTATTCCTACGCCAGAAGCGTCATACGTAAGCTCAAAGACCTTATTGAAGTCAGGTAGATGTAGGACAGGTGCCTCAGTCATAAGTTCCTTAATGCGTTGGAAAGCAATAGCGGCGGACCTTGTCCAGGTGAACTCACCTTTCTTCATGCAATCACTAATGGGGGCCATAATGCTACTAAAGTCTTTAATAAAACAGCGATAAAAAGTAGCTAACCCATGAAAACTTCGCACCTCTCGTAATGTGGTCGGTTCGGGCCAATCCCTCATGACCTTAACCTTATTAGGGTCAACTCTAATGCCTTCTGAACCGACTATATAGCCTAAGAATTCCACTTCAGTGACATAGAATGTGCATTTCTTAAGATTAAGGAATAAGGTTTCCTTCCGCAGGGTGGAAAGAACCGACCTCATGTGGGAGATGTGTTCAGCAGTGGTGGTACTAAAGACTAAAATGTCATCAAAATAGACGACCACAAACTTCCCCATGTAATGCTGAAAGACATGGGTCATCATCCGGGAGAAGGTACTAGGGGCGTTGGATAGCCCAAAGGGCATCACAAGCCACTCGTATAACCCATCCTTGGACTTAAATGCTGTCTTCCACATGTCCCCCTCACGGATCCTGATCTGGTGATAGCCACTCCGCAAATCTAACTTTGAAAAAATGGTGGCGCCAGATAAGACATCTAGGAGGTCATCTAATCGCGGAATAGGAAATCTATATTTGATGGTAATCTTGTTGATGGCACGGCTATCGACACACATTCTCCACGTACCATCCTTCTTGGGGGCAAGAAGGGAAGGTACCGCACATGGACTCATACTAGTCCTAATGAACCCCTTTTTCATCAAATCCTCGATCTGGGTCTGTAACTCCTTATGGGCGGCGGGGTGAAGCCTATAGTGGGGCTGGTTCGGTAATGAGGAGCCGGGGATAAGGTCTATAGCATGTTGTATATTCCTAAGCGGTGGTAATACCGAAGGCAGCTCATCTGGGTACACGTCCTTATACTCATCCAACAATTCTCGTAACTCTCTCGGCAACTCATCCAATGCTCTCATATCCCCTTTCGCACTCATAAGAACTAGAGCTTACATCATCCCGTCAAGAAAGGGATCCTTCACAAATTCTTTTCTTCCCACGAGACTCAACGTTTTCCTCTCGACTGGAACAGTGGTGTCCTTAGCCAAAGCTACTGGCTCTTTCGGGATGGTCGGTCTCAACGTAATGACCTTGCCATTGAATTTAAACTCATATGTGTTGGCCCTTCCAAAGTGTGTCACGTCACGGTCATAAAGCCAAGGGCGGCCCAATAACACGTGACAAGCGTCTATTGGAAGGACATCGCACCACACCTCGTCAGTATAGGATTTGATCGAGAGAGGTACAAGGCAACGCTTGGTGACCGGGACGGTAACCTTATTAATCCAGGCTAACTGATAGGGAGCCGGGTGGGGCTGCGTAGTCAAGGACATACGTGTAACGGCATTCTCAGAGATGACGTTTACACAACTGCCACTATCAATGATCAACTTGCACAACTTCTCGCCACTCTTAAAGATCAGGGAAAATATACTAGTCCTTTTCCAGTCATCTAACGGACGAGGGGTGGTCAAGATACAACGCATCACCATAACGGGGTGTTCGTCCTCTAAATCGCTTGGGACCCCTTCTGGGTCACTCTCCTCAGCAGCCTCATAAACAAAATCAGCAAGGTCGGTAGTCGACTCTAGAAGGGCAATGGCTTTAGTCTTCGTTGGGCATTCAAAGGCATAGTGGCCTTGAATGCCGCAAGAGTAACAAGTAGTGTTAGCCTTGCTAACCTTCCCTATAGGGACACGCTCACTCGCAGGATTCTTGCCGTTCCTAGCAGTAATCACGACAGACTTTGACTCGGCAGACCGAAACTTCCCTTTATCCTGATATGTGGAGGAAGAGGCTCCAGCTGTGGACTTTCCCTTCGCATGGGAATACCGGGAGTGAGCCTTAGAGGCTAAGTGCTTTTCGATGTCAAGGGCGGCATTAAATGTCGTGTTCAGATCTGTATGACCATATCGTAAGAGCTTCCGCTGAATATCGGGATGAAGCCCCTTACGAAATCTGGATAGGGTGACCTCGGGGATCTCCCTCAAATCACAACGCACCATACGGTTTTTCAGTTCTCCCATATACTCAGCTACCGAATTGGAGCCCTGCCGTAGAGTGGCAAGCTCGTCGAACATCTATGTCCGATGGTACGCGGGAACGTACTGATCGGTCAACAAGTTCTTCATCACGGCCCATCCAATAAGTGGGACCCCGTTCCCGGTTCCTAGCCTACGCTCTTCATTCAGCCAATAAGTTTTGGCACGTCCCGTTAGCTTCATCCTGGCAACTTGGACCTTTTGATGGTTCGTAAGGGTGTGCCAATCGAAGTAGCACTCCATATCCACCACCCAAGTAAGGAAGATCTGGGGATCTCCCATGCCATCATAAGTGGGGGCGTCGATCTTAATGGCCCTAGTGATATCGTAAGCACGATCGTGGCGGTGTTCTCGAGGGGGCACTCGGGGAGAGTCCTCATCGGAATCCGACTCAGGAGTTTGTTGGCGCCGGTTGGGCTGCTCAACATTAATGGGTGGAGGGGGTGGCCTTGCTTGATTTTGCAGGATCTGTGCCAACATGTTTCTAAGCTCCGTCATTTCGTTACGTAGCTCTGTTATGGCCTTGGTGTTGGGTTCCCCATGCTCGTTTGCAGCCATCCTAGACGTAGACGGTGTCGCGTACTCGGATTCGTGCCTAGTGCGCATTCAGGTGTAGGAAATTTTGGAAAGGTGATTTTTCCTAAGGCTGTAGCTATACTGAAAACAAGATATTTTTATATTTTCCCGATGTGAGGAACACGTGGATCGTTAAAAAAAAAAATTTTTGAAATTTTGCTGAAAAATAAAGATTTCAGCCCGCTATTGGCAGACCACATAAAATAATTTTTTTGATTTTTTTAAGATCCGATCGGCCAACAAGAAACGTAGAGAGGATGTTTACAACGTGGGAGTTGAAACGACCGCCTCTGATACCAAATTGATGTAGGGGTGACCGTGATTCATGTCCGAATACGCTAACGGAAAATATTATCACAAGACATAAAACCAAAGGGGAGGGCTCCGACCAAAAGCGAGCGAAAAGGGGTCGGGTCTGCTCCCAAATCCGAAAGAGAAAATTGTCGGACTCGATACAACGTCCTTAGGACCTACCTCTCCAACAAGCACACAACTCACCGCAACCCGGACTCGATACAACGTCCTTAAGACCTACCTCTCCAACAAGCACACAACTCACCGCACCTACACAAGCATCTATTGTACCAACTTGAGCCGTTTCAACGCAGCAATAATTTATTTTCGGAGCGGCGGAAAACTTCAATAGGCGGTCGAGTTCGAGTTGTGATTAACTTCCTTGTTAACACCAAAATGTGCCAATCTTGGAGGGCAAGTCAAGGCTAGGCCAAGTCTCGCTCTCGCAACGGATCTACCCAATCCGGATCACAAGAGGTTCAATAACAACGAAATCGAAATCAGAATTTGCAAGCGACGTATTTAAAAATCATGGAAGAAACGGTTTGCAAAAACCTCCACAAAATCTAAAGCAAGAATCTCTAAGGGGAAGAAGTTACCCAACCAAGAATAACAATCACACAAGATAAGGTGGGAGAATCACTCTCTCCACGGATCCACCGGCTTCACACCGAATGGGCTGCAACCTTCTTCCTTGGAGTCGCACCGAAAGGAAGCCACGCCGGCGTCGCACCGAAGTAGGGGAGGAAGCAAGGGGGGCGGCGGCTTCACACCTTGGCCGGCGGCTATGGAGGAACCTCCTTGGCCGAACTCTCTCAAATGAGGGTTAGGGTTCTTTTTTAATTCTCTCTAACTTCATTCTCAAAAGGATCTCCTTATATAGGAGTTACAACACACATCTAGCCATCCAACATAGAGATGAAATCTCATCCATCCGGAAGGCTAAATACACACCAAAATGTTTGCAGAAAATAATTAAAGATTACAAGTCACAATGAATATAAAATTATTAACCAAGATTGGAATAATTTTATATTCGCACATAAAATAATAAAGCATGAGAAATTAATTAAAATAGTCTTCAAGTGAGGGTAGCACGCCGCGGGCGGAGGTTGTAGCGGCGTCGTCCGTTAGCGTCATCACGGCTCTGAAGGTCTTTATGTTGTAGAGCCTCGGCAACTGGATCGTCATCAAGTTGTGGCGGAGGGGCAGCGGCATCAAGAATATGCAAGAACTTGTTTATTTTGTGGAATTTCTACTGCTGCTAAATATGTAAGAAGGGCTGATATGAATGCAGAAGGTAAACTGCTGGTTGATATTATCGGGAAAATTCTTTTGTGTAAAACAAATTCCATAAGAGATATCCCTTTGTATTTCTTTGAAATGATGCAAGCTATCGTCTGTAGAAAAGCTTTTCAGTTTTGCTTGCTCATCCTGAATAAAATAAAGGAGAGCATTAAATCTCCAACTATGCTAGGATCATTTCATTGCTCCTTTATGAGGCAAACCGAGACACCTTCACCTTCTCTAAAGGGAGTATCCTTCATCATATGAAGAAGGTCTCCATCTCCCCTATTCAAAGATGGGAACTCAAGTTGCAGAATCCCTCTCAGGCTGCCAAAGTAACTGAGGTTCTAGACACAGAGGACAGGACCCCATCTCCCCCTCCATCACAAGTCCCCAGCTCCTCTGGTGCACTAAATGAGGGGAGCCTGTTCCTGCTGTTCCAGCCAGGAAGCCAACTCCACCAACACCTACTTGTCCACCAGTCACCCCAGAAGATATCCCTACAGATCAACAACTTCAAGAAGCACTACTATCCACTGATGCTGCCATCAATGAGATGATAAAGGAATTAACTGCAGTTGAATCCCCTCCTCCTCTATCTCCAAAAGCACCACTCACTGAAATTCCCAAGGACCCCACTCCTGTACAGTCTCCTGTACAGTCTCTAGTGTCATCACTAGCAAAGTCTCCAGAAATCTCTCCAGTAAGAACTCCAGCTCAATCTCACCAAGAACAGCCAGAAACAATCTTCATTTCTAATGAGCTCTCACCTGTGCCAGCTGAAGCTCCTCTCAGGAATTTGGATTTCTCTCTCCCTCAGATAATGGAAGAAGGAGATGGCCTCATACATACTACAAGAGCTAAGAGTTCTGTGACCATTCAAGAAATAGCTCCATGGGTAGCTTCTTATATTCCTTCTGCTTCATCTACTTCTGCTCCTCCTGCTACTATAGCCCCTGCCTCCTCAGATTTGATGACTCGGCCTGTACTTCTCCTTCAAGAGCAGAAATCATACTTTGATACTTGTATCAAGACTGTCACTGATAAGGTAACTGCTCTAGAAACTGAGATGAGTAGAGGATTTGCTGAGATCCAGCATAATACTGATCAGCTCAAACATCTTTTCCAAATTGGTGGCAAAGCCTTAGACCACACTATAACTAGTGTTGGCCAAGTTATGGAACGGAGTGTTACCCTAGCTGGAAATCAAATAGAGTTGGACAAAAGAGCTGAAGCAACCAAGGTGAAGATTTGTGAAGAAGTTGGACTCTTCAAAGAAGATGCTATTACCAAGCTATCTATTGAAGTCAGAAAGGGGGAGGAATCGGTAAAAGAATATCTAGAAAAATCTGATGCCCTCAAGAAAGAATTATGGGAAACTAAGATGACAGAGATTCACAATGATGTCATGAAACAAATACAGAGTATCAAGTTCCACACCTATGATATTGCTGTCTGGATGCATAACCAAATCCTTCCTGAATTTGCTGCTGATCCAAACATTATCCCTCATCATTTGAACCCACTAGCTGCTGATGTTCCTGCTCAAGCTCCTCAACCCACTTTTTCTCCTAGGCCTGGTGACTCTGTTGGTCCTACTGATTCCTTTACTCAGGGTTGGGATGAAGATCCTGCAGATATTTCCTTCAAAACTCCTCCTGAAATTCAGACTTACAAAAAGAAAAGAATGTATGGTGATGGTGCTTCTGCAAGCAAGTCTATTCCTACTCCAGCTCCTGAACATACTGAGGTTTGGTCTCCCACTTCTAAGTCCCTCATCCTAGAAACACTCAAATTAGTTTTGGATTACCATGAGAGCAGAGATATTCACTACAGTTCCTAGGAATGATAGTTGTATGAGAAATCTATGACCAAGAGGAGGATATATGATAGAGAATATGGAAGAAACAATCCTGCTGCTCCTCCAAGACCCCCCAAGTATTATCCAAAGCCTTTCAGCTACCAAAGGAGACCGCAAGAGAAACAGGACAGACAACATCATCAAAACTAGCCAAAAGGACTTATGAGTTGTGGAAATGATTTTTGTTGTTAATGACATTTTTGGATATTCATACTTATATAATTCTAAGTTTTTGATCTTATTATCTTTTTCATAGTCTTTTGCTTGCTTACACTGCTTTATATATTTAGCATTTTTTTTATGTCCATAATTCACCTTAGTGTAAAGGGTTCTGACTTCTACAAATAGGGGGAGATTGTTGGGTATTGTATCCACACTAACCCAGATTTGATGAAGTCATCCTTGAACTAAGATGAATTAAGTTGTATTTGATGTTTGGTTTGAGTTATGTGTTTGCAGGAATCTTTTGGAAAGTGTAGACCAATGTCAGTCTATAATGGGTCACCAAACACATGACCATACAATGTAATCCCTCATTGTGTGCTCCAAGGTGTTGACTCATGTGTAGCCTCTCTATTGAGATACACTTCATATTCAAGCTCTAGGACTATGTGAAAAGACTTGATGCTGGTCATCCCTTAAAAGAAGAAAAATTTTGTCAAGAAAATTTTCCTAAGTAAAGTACTCGAGTAGTTCTTTACTTACTCGAGTAAGTTACTGGGTTCATACTCGAGTAATAATACTCCTACTCAAGTAGCTAAGATATATCCCGAGTAGTCAATTATGGCTCTTGAGTAGTTAAGACAACTACTCGAGTAGTTTCTTTTCTCCTCTCGGTTTTATAGAAATTCTCTTCTCAAAATTTTCTAAGTTAAATACCTGAGTAGCTCTGTATAATACTCGAGTAGTTTTACTTTTTGTCTCGAGTAGTTTTATCTTATATACTCGAGTAGTTCCATTTGTCTAGAGTAGTTCATCTACTACTCGAGTAGTCCAGTGTTTTTACTCGAGTAATCTAGGATTCCATTCCAGAAAATTTCTCTAAGTGAATAACTCGAGTAGTCATCTTATATACTCGAGTAGTTCTATCTGTCTCGAGTAGTTCAACTTCTATACTCGAGTAGTCATGTTTTCCAGTTCCAGAAATTTTCCAAGTGTTTGTCTCGAGTAGTATTTCTTATACTCGAGTAGTTCATTCTTATATACTCGAGTAGTATTTTTTTTACTCGAGTAATTTACTCCACCTCTCGTGTAAGTACTTAGGTACTCGAGTATGTTATTCTTGTTACTCGAGTAGATGATTCCATTTTTCCTTTTATTTACTCGAGTAGTTGACTTCATGTACTCGAGTAATCATCTCATACTCTCTCGAGTAGTTTTTCTTATAAACTCGAGTATTCATCTTCTACCTACTCGAGTAGTGCTGCATGTACTCGAGTAACCTTTTATATCTCGAGTATTTTACTTTGACTTTTCCGAAAATTCGTTAAGTCTAGAACTAACGGTCTTATTCATAAACTTTGACGTGATTGGTCCATGTGTCTCTCATAATGACTCAATTATGTCTAATCTTTTCTGATCCTATAAAAGGTCTTGTCTAAACCGACAAATCCTAACTATTCCAAATTCTAAGAAGATTATTTTTTAAGAAGTTTTGCAGTCATACTCTCTCAAGAATTTCTGTTTCCTCTTTCTCTCTCCAAGAAACAAAATCCGCCGCCACCGCCGTCGCTGATTCCCGACCTGCTATGGTTTCATCTTTTGAGGATTCAGATCAAGAAGGCTCTCCAAATTGAGATTCGCTCAACTCCTCATCCTCTGACTAGATCGATCGTGAGAAGCCAAGAAGGTTCAGATCCATTCTTCTTGAGATTTCTCTTCATCATTCTGATAAAGCCGCAAAGCCTAGAAGAAGAAATTTCTGGTCGACTGTTGCAGATCTGAACAAGGAATCACTGTTTGTATTTCTATACAAAATTTATTTCATTCTTGTAGGAGAAATTTCTCCGAGTGTAGGAGCTTTTGTCTCCGAGTTTGTAGGAAGTTTTACCTTCCGAGTGTAGATCCGTTTTGTGGATCGAGATTGTAGGAACGTTGTTCTGAGGGTAGGATTGATTTACAATCCGAGATAGTGGAGTAGCCGAGTCTAGTGTATTGCTAGATCGGTGAGGGAAAGTGGATGTACCCAAGGTTGGGGAACCACTATAATTCTTGCCTCGTCTGTTTTTGATTGGTAGATAGATCTGTGCATTGATTTGTAATTTTTATTCCGCAAAAAGACGCACAATTCACCTATTCACCCCCCCTCTAGGTGATTTAGGTAGGCAACTATAAACTTTTAGTTTTTCATCAGGTTTTTTCATCACTTTTGAGTAGCAGCTGGCTGGGTATTTTTCTATCCCACACTGGTTCCCCTTTTGGAGAAGCCCACCACCAAGCAGCCTTGAATTTCAAACGCCAACAAGGAAAAGATTTTCTTGACCTGCAGAACTCTGTGGTTGCTCTGGCCATTTTAAAATTTGGTTCTCTTAAGGCTGCAACAACAAGGTTGAAAACCTAGAGATCTTCTTGAGGATGCAAAGTCTTCTAGATCTCAACACAAATCTTCATCCAAAGATATAGCAAACAGGTTTTATTCGTGTAATCTTTCAAGTAGATCTATAATATTATCGTCGCAAGAGCAGCCCTTTTTTGTCTAATCATTCAAATCGAAACTTCGTACAAATTAGCGCGGCAAATCAACCTTTTTTGTCTAGAAAAATTGATTATGTAATTTGTATTATTGATTTGTTGTTAACAATATAGGTTTGCGGTTAACATTTTGATTTGCACCAAGTAATTTTCAAAACATATGATTCATTGTTAATAATGGTTTATAGCCATTTTTTGCGGTTAACAATGCCCCAAAATTTTAAATCGAGAGTGACAATTCTATCTATACTTAATTCATTAATTAAATAAATTTTTTAATATGCATTTAAATGTTTAATACAAAGTAATGCACTTTCCTATATAACATAGGAAACATCAAAAAAAACATTTCTACATAATTTACACATACAAACATGCATTCATGACTGAATTTTGCATAAGTCAGAGACTAAAAACATTTCTACATAGTAGACAAAAAAATCTACTTGAACGACGACGATATTAAATCTGTAATATGCAAAATAAAAATTTAAGGTGGAAGAATAAAATCAAACCTCCGCCCATTTATGCTTTGACAAAGTAGTGCTCAGACGCAAGTAACGATCTTCTAAGTCCTCGATCATTCTTTCTAGTTGTGTATGATGAATAATTGAATTTACAAACCGAGTACCCCTCCATAAGTATTTGTAGATGTGTTGTCATCAATAACATCCACTAAATGGATAGTTATTACTAATTAATGGATAGTTTTCACTTAAGTAGGTAGTTTTTCTCATTCAATAATTATTGACTATTCATTTTAAATGAGAAGTTATCCATATCATGAGAATTTATCTTTATCATAGGAAGTTAACCCTATCATTGTAAGTTATCTCTATTATGAGAAGTTATTGATCATATAATTTCGGAATTAATTAATTAATTTTATTAAAATAAATTATTTTAACATGGTACGGTACGGCAACGATAATGACCGTCACTAGAAAAAAACAATTTTGAACATTAAAATGGATGAATTTTCTCATATGGGATCGCACGTTAATGAATGACGGTTTATAACCACAACATTCACGACTTTCACGGCCACATCAAGGCTCCTTTTGCACGGTGGTGACAGTCATAAACACATGGGATAAACATAATCTGTTTGAACATAAAAATGGATGAAGTTTTTTAGGTGGGCATTAAAAAATGACAATTTAACCCTCGTGTTCATGACCGCCACCGCTGTGCCAAACGGAGCCCAAATGGAGAGCCTCCATTCCAGAAACTTATGTTGCATCACTAACGATCACTTATGACGCCATCAAACTTATCATGCCAAATTAGCAATCCAATTGATTATAGAGAAAAATCGTTGTCATACAAATTCCTCTGGTCTTAATAAATGTCAAAGACTAAAAAGTAATTAATGATTCCCATTAGAGAAAGCTATACCGAAGAAGCAATAGCTTTCTCTATAAATACCCCCCGCCATTGCTTCTCTCCCTCATCACCACCACCAACATCAGCTTGCTACTTCAACTGAAAATCAAGCGACTTTTTATATTCTTACTTATCATGTCTCCTCTGTTGAAAGCCGTGTTTCTCCTCATCACCCTCCTTCATTCTCCATCTCCAGCCGCCGCCGCCACAAATTTGTTCATAAAATCAAAAGCAGCATACTATCCCAACTCCTCCCAAAACGGCACCTCAGGTTCATCACGTCGCAGCAGAGCTCATTTTAGCCCTCGTTCGGGAGGGTTTTTTTCCTCCTTTCCGTTTTCTGGAAAATGTCACCGTTCATACTATTGTGTTTATTTTCTCTATCCGTGAAAAACGCAGCACATTCAAATTGTGGTATTTCCATAAAACAAACACAATATTATGAACGGTGATGTTTTTCAGAAAACGGAAAGGTGGAAAAAAAAGTCCTCCCAAACGGGACCTTAATTGATAGTTCTCCGCATAATCATGCTAATTATGCAATTTATCAGGCAATATTAGGCTGCGTTAATTTGGCGCGGCTTATTTGCTCCGGTGAGGTTGGACAAAAACGTTATTGTCAAACCTAGTCACGCCAAACGCCGCCTTAATTTCCATGGATTCATTTTTTTCTGAGTTGGCTCCTAGAATCTTTCATCTTCATTATGAACAGAGTAAATTTACTAAGAAACTTTTCGTTTGGTGAAAAAATCTGCAGATGGCGCATGCGGGTATAGATCTTTTGGGGCCAATTTAAACGGTGGTGATGTTTCGGCTGCTTCTGCTCTGTATCGCAATGGCGTCGGATGTGGGGCATGTTATCAGGTTAGATAGATAAAGCTCATGTTGTTTGGATCGTCTTCATCTCAACTGAGGCTCCGTTTGGGGGATTTATTTTCACCGGTCAAACGGTAACGATCGCATGAACCGGAGCTTCATTAAGGTCTGGTTCATGCGATCGTAACCACTTGACCGGTGAAAATAAGTCCCCCCAAACGGAGCCTGAGTATTCGTTTGGTGTGGTGGTGGCGGTTGTGAACGCGATAGTTATGAATCATTGTTCATGAATGTCCAACTTCACTTAGAGAAATTCATGCATTTTAGTCTTAAAACTAGTTTATTTTCTTGTGAGCGGCGGTAACATTTGTCTTGTCAAACATACATTCTACGATAATGATTTTTTTGACAAAATTCACCGAACAAATGAAGCCTGAGACCTTAGAGGACCTGCATAGAGCACCAAAATCTGTGTTTAAACTCATGGTTGAATATCTCGGTCCAGCAGCACTTGGAAAATTTTGGGCGGAGAGAAGAACCAAACTGTCCTAACGCTCCAAATTGAAGGCTCCGTTTGGCACGGTGGTGGCAGTCGTAAACACATGAATTAAACCGTCATTCAGTAAGGATTATCTAACACACATCACCGGTTCGAACATAAAAGTGAATGAAATTTTTTAGACGAGCATTAACGAACGACAATTTTACCCCTATATTGATGACCGCCACCAACCGTGTCAAAGGGAGCCTTAAAATAATGGTCGAAGATAAAACAAGTAAATAACTATATTTTTTAAATAAAATTTACTCATTTAAAATCACACAAAAAACCAATTAGAAAATAATATAAATGAAATGAACTGAAGTACATCCAAATAATGTACTTGTACAAACGGACACAACACGTTGGGTCTAGAAGTACTTGATAACTGCACTTAGGTTGGGTCCCACGTAGATTACCTTTATAATCATGAACCTAGCGAAGGGTCAGTTTTAGGCTCTGTTTGAGGGCACTTATTTTCACCGGCCTAGCGGTTACGACCTTATTTTAAGATCCGGTTCATGCGGTCGTAACCGCTAGGCCGGTGAAAATAAGTCCTCTCAAACGGAGCTTTAATCTCCGTGTTGTTGGATCGGAACCTCTGGAACTACTAGAATCGAGAATCCAACCAAATAGTTGGGTCAATTATACTTTTTTTGGTACAAAACCGGAATCTGGAATCAAACCAAAGTGCATGAATCGAGTTGATTTTGGATCAATTATAAATTCTCTAGTTATTCTTGCACAACCCTAAATTGCATGTTTAATCCATAACCATTTGTCCAAGAGGTGCATTTTTGATTTATAAGTGACGGTTGGAGCGAAAAAATGCCTGAAAGTATCCAGGAAATTTTAGTCTCACTGACCCTTTGCATGTATGTTTATTTTCTTGAAGACTTCATATATATTCCGCTTCTTGTTTTGTCAGGTGAGGTGCACAAGAAGCGACCTCTGCTCGGATAATGGTGTGAGGATCGTTCTTACAGATTCAGGCGCGAGTGATGGCACGGATTTCATATTGAGCCAGCATGCCTTTGCAGAAATGGGGCAGACCGCCGACTCTGGAAAATCTCTTCTTGATCTTGGTTGGGTCAATATTGAATATAGAAGGTTGGTTCAAATAGCTTCAATTTGTTAAAACAACATTGAACACAATATTGCTGCATATAACTAATGTTATCTAAAATACATGTACATGCATTTTCAGGGTCTCTTGCAGCTACCCAAATAAGAACATACAAATCAAGATTGATGAGAGCAGCAACTTCCCCAACTACTTAGCCTTTCTGATTGAATTTCAACAAGGAGATAAAGACATCACAGCCGTTCAGTTATGTGAGGTATCTATAATTTCTCCTCTAAAAAAAATTCTATTACATTCCTGTAGTCATAATCTGATTAAAATGAAAAATAACATTTTACTTTGGTGATTGATGCAGACAGTGAGTTCAACATGCAAGCTGTTGGATCGAAGCCATGGGGCTGTATGGGCGGTCGTGTCCCCACCCGCCGGCTCACTCTCAGTGAGGATGCTTCTTAACGGTGGCGATGCCGATGACGACAATTCCGAAGAGGAGAGCTGGGTGGTGCCTGCGAATAACATTCCCGCAAATTGGTCCCCGGCAGCGAGCATTGATTCCGGGATACAGCTGAATTAGAGCTGCTTCAAAATGTTTTCTTGATGTTGAAATTTGTCTACATGCAGATTGATTTGATCTGCTAATGGGTGTATTTCTGCTATTCTTATGGTGATGTTTGTGTTTGTGAAGTTTTCACAAAGTTTTGGCTTTGTTACATGTTTGATGGGAAGTGATAAATGGATTATTTCTGGTTTTTTTGTTTGAAATTTTTTTCTCCATTGCTGTTTTCAAAAAATACACATACAATTATTTGGCCTGTCTGGGTAATCTCCGTATTAAACAACATTTTATGCTTATGTTAAAAATCTTTATTCTTTGATGATCATAAAAAAGTCATCTAGTATATCATCATATTATAACATCAATAGTGCTTGGAGAACCACTCCATTGCATACTACATAAAACATCATATGATATATAGGTTCCTGGTATAGAGAGCAAGGGCAAGAAGAATCTAAAGATACACTACATCAAACAAAAAGCAAACAATCACCACAAACACGCAATTGTAGTGAAATCGCTTTTCTGAGTGAGTGCTCCAATAGCATGAGTACCCACACGAGTTCGGCTAGTTGGAGCCGCCTTCAGTATGCTCGCTGAACTCACAATGTGCATTCATACGCTTTGACGGAATTGTCTTTTTTTGTTTGGTAGTTTGTGTAGGAATCTGTGATGTAGAAGTGATCAAATTTTTCTCTTCTGATGAGTCAATTCATGATCAGTGAGGCCTTGCTGTCCTAGTGAATCAATTACAACTAGTTTACCCAAAAATTATAAA
Source organism: Platanthera guangdongensis (assembly GCA_039583875.1). Classification (NCBI taxonomy): domain Eukaryota; kingdom Viridiplantae; phylum Streptophyta; class Magnoliopsida; order Asparagales; family Orchidaceae; genus Platanthera; species Platanthera guangdongensis. The sequence continues at coordinate 36,521,092 of CM077161.1, forward strand.
ATTGAACTATCCGGAGAGTTTGTTATTATGTTTCCTAGTAAATAGAGTCTTATCCAATTGTTCCCTAGTGAAATAAAATGTAATCACTTGATGGGGACAAGCCCCTTTTTATTTCATTCGGGGGTCCGAATAGACCACTCCCCCAAGATCCCACCAACCGCATGGAGATTATGGGGGAACCGTCGCACGCGCGATCGGCGTGCAATCGCGCGGGATCCGCGCGCGCGGGGCGGCCTTCCCCGAATCGCCCGAGGGCCGACCACCGGTTGAATTTTTTGAAGTGAAAGTGGGTGACCTGGGCGGCGTGGGCGGTCTGTCCGTGCGGCCTGTGTGGATAGTGGGTGGCGTCCTGAGCGGATAGGGCGTGGGGGCCTGGCAGGTTGGTCTTATTTTTGCTAGCAATTTCGGTGGTCAGACAAGGTGGTCTGTGCGGACTGATCTGGCAACTTGCTAGGTCGATCAGTGTTCCGCGGCTTGTTCCCCAAGTTGATTTCTGGCGGATAGGATGGTTATCCGCTCAGTTGCCAGTTTGAGCAGCTGGCTCTGGAGTTCGCCGATTTGGTGCGGTCTGTTTTTGTTTCCGCTGGTGTTGTGTTCGCACAAGGGATGTTTGGTGGTGTGGACTAGGTTTGTTTTCGACCATGTCTAGGTCTGCTTAGTTCGGGAGGTCGCGCGGCCTGAGCAGGTTGGTTCCTTATCCGCCGAGCTAGACAAGCAGTCTGTATTATGCGATTTGGCTGCGAGATCGCGTGTGCGATCTGAAGCTGTCTACAAGTGGGGCAGACTGGGTTAGTTCTCACTGAGTCCGCCAGTTTGGTGGCCTGTGTGGTAAGGCTTGGCAGACTCATCTCCGCTAGGTCGCAGCGAGTTGGTGTGTATCTGCAGTCTTTGCGGATACACTTGGTGTTTGCACTTGGATAGGGCGGTTATCCTATCGTCTAGGAGGGTGATCACACACCTCTCTGCGCCTATAAATAGGACCCCCCGTCACATCAGATGGTATCGAGTGAACAGTAAGTCAACTCACGGAAAGTTGTTGCGGTCAGGGTTTTCTATCCGCGCGGCTTAAAGAGGCTTGACCGGTTTGTGTTGTGCAGGTTGTGCGGACAACACTGAAGTGTCAGGAATTTGATTCTGACTGAGTGCGGACTCTGAGGATTTCAACCAGCAGTTTACAGCAGGTCATGGCTTGCGACTAAGCGGTTTCTCTTCTGCAACTTCTTCCCAGTTCAAATAAGATGTCCACATATGGGCGGCTTATTCAGTTCGGTGGCAGCAGTCCGCGTGTTCTGGCGGCTAGGCGACCTCGCGGTCAGGCATCTTGCAGTTCAGCGGCTAGAGTTCTTTAGCAGCACTGGAATAATGGTTATGCCGCGCGGCTTGTTGCGATCTTGCGACCAGACGGCTTCAGCGGACTCCTTGCGGCTAACAACATTTCCTGCAGTTTCTCCTTGTGGCCGCGCGGTTTATTTTTTATCTTGTAATTTTCTTGCTCCATCAGATACATTGTCAATCATGTCTCGTCATATATACCTCGCCATGTAAAGATAGTTTTGATTAGTACAAGACTCTTGCTCTCCTATTTGTTTTTGGATTGCTTGGGTTCAGTGTGGTTGAGTGTTACAGCGTCTAGTGTCCCGTTTTACGCTATCACATATTGTTTTCATGGTATCAGAGGGTTCAGAGACTGAGCAGCGATCAACCGCCAGTTTGCTTCTGAGAGTCTAAGCTTCCAAGGTGACTGCAATGGAAGGTGGTTTTGCAAGAGATCTTTGAATTAAGCTCCTTACAGCGACTAACTTCAAAAAGTGGAAGTCGTGTGTGGAGGTTTATCTTTTGGGCGAGGACCTTTGGGAGATCGTCTATGAAGACGAAAGGCAGGAGGTTATTGCTGCTGATGGTGCTGAAGAGATGAGAGCTTGGAGAAATACCAACGCAAAAGTAGAGTTTGTTCTCAAGCGGGCTATCTCATCAGAATTCTTTGATCACATCATCGGATATCAGTCTGCTGCGGAAATTTGGACTTCCCTTGAAGAGTTGTTCAACAGGAAGAATGTAGCACGACTACAGTTTCTGGAGAATGAGTTGGCAAGGGGCACTCAAGGTGATATGTCCATCTCGACATTTTCTTGGAAATGAAGAACTTGTGCGCTGAGATTTCAACGCTGGACACTGATGAGCCTATTTCTGAGGCAAAGCTGAAGAAGCATATAATCTGTGGCTTGCGGAAGGAGTATGTGACCTTCGTCACATCATTTCAAGGCTGTTCCACTCAGCCATCCTTGATGGAGTTGGAGATCCTGCTGGCGTTGCAGGAGAACATGTCAAGGAAGATGGCTGGAGTCACTATCCCTGAAGGAGGCAGTGAGGCATTTTTTTCAGGGAAGAACAAGAGGTGGGAGAAGAAGAAGAAGTCCGATGATGGAGAGGAACCTTCTACTTCATATCTGCAAGAGGAGAGCATTGCTCCTAACCGATATTGGAAGAAGAAGATGGAGTGGCTTAAGTGCTACAGATTCAACTAGCCAAGACACTTCAGGAGAGATTGCAAGTTCAAACTACAGTCTAGACATGTTGCAGATAAGGAGGAAGTTGATTCCAGTGCTGAGGAAGTCTGATGGGGAGGAGCATTCAAGACCGGCACATGTGTCCGGGCCTTATCCACCGTCGACTTCCAAGATGACTTGTTTGTGGACTCAGGCTGTGGTCATCGCCTTACCGGGGATGAGTTAAAGTTCTCCACTCTGTAGAAATTCTCAGTTAACGAAGCTATCATAACCGCTGATGATACTGTTCATGTAGTAGAGAAGTAGGGTGTAGTATCTTTAAGTAGTGATAAGGGTCCACTCACGTTAAGGAGTGTCTATCACGTACCCGGCATGAAGAAGAATCTCTTCTCTATGACAAATACGGTAGATACGTGCTATCACGTTCTATTTGGTCCAATAGAAATAAAGTTTCTTCGCAACATGTCAGCGGTTAAGTATGACGTTGCTCATGTAGGGAGAAGGGTGAGGGACTTGTTTATGTTATCAACAAGTTCATATGTTGATCGGATGAGGGCCAACGATAGTGCAGCTATCTAGCATGAGCGGCTGGGACATGTTTGGATGGACAAGCTAAAAGCCATGGCAGTGAAGAGCCTTGTGAAATGCTTGCCTAAGTTGTCATCTTTAACACCCCAAATCCCAGGATTGGGAAAAAGTTGGGTGACACGGCCTGGGATACGGCCGTGTCCCAGGGCGTGTCCTACTCGGGTGAGCAGCCGACGACAGTTCGACGAAAATCCATTCTTAGAGAAAAATGTGGGAACACGCCCTCTGACACGGGCGTATCAGAGGCTGTATCCTCCTCTGTTCGACGAATTCAGTTCGATGAAGTTGAGTTGGGGCGTGTCTGCTGCCGTGTAAGGGCACACGGCCGGTGACACGGGCGTGCCACTGGCGGTGTCCTTTGCTGGATGAGCCCAAGGAATTGAGGCCTAGTGAACATGGGCAGGACATGGGTGTGTCTTAGGGTACACGGCCTGTGACACGGGCGTTTCACTAGCCGTGTCTCGATCAGGTTGAAGTTGGTTTTGTGCAGCCTGATGTACACGACCACAGACACGGGCGTGTCTGAAGGCGTGCTAAGTGACACGGCCCATAACACAGGCGTGTCACATGGGCGTGTACTGGTCTGGATGAGTCGGTTGTGTACCGCTTAAGGTACAAGACCTGTGAAACGGGCGTGTCACAGGCCGTGTCAGGCAAGATTTATCCTTTTATGGCAAAATCATGGTCGTCCATTTCCTTAGCTGAGATCCGATGGCTGAGAGCCCTCCCTATTTCCTTAAGGCCGAAAAATGAGAAGGAAATTCTCATTTGAGTTAGGCCATACTCTTTCTAAAAGCTAGAGAGAGGAAGAAGGAGAAGGAGGGAAGGAGCCGGGGACCGGTGGAGCTGCGAAGTTCCTGTTCACAATCTAAGGCTAGCATTATGGAGGTAAGGCCGCTGCGGTGCTGTCCCGCCGACTCGGAGTTCATGACGCCAAAACGATCATCAAGGGTAACGATATTTCTTCCTAGCCATGTGAAGGCTTCTGTTTTGGCATATGCATGGGATTCCCACACCAGAGGGTGGCTTGTGAAGGGTTCCCTTGGGTTGATTCTTGGAATCCCCACTAATTTGGCATATAGATCCGGAAATGGAGTACAGAATAGGCATGCTGTGTGAAGCCCATCTGGACAGGTTGGTCTGGATTGGTGATGTTGCATATACGTACCGGTGAAGACTCCGTGATGAAATGTGTAGTTTAGGAGTCGATGGGTTAAACCTGTGAAGGGCAGTAGCAGGAAGTACTGGATTGGTAGTCTAGGAAAATACCCATATGATGATTGTATTAAATGGTTTGTACCTGTGAAGGGTAGTAACGGGAAGTACTGGATTGGAAGTCCAGGAAATACCATTGTAATGTGTTGAAGCCAAAAAAGACCTCAACGGGAGTTCAAAACAGGGGTGCAGCCAACACCTACTTCTCTCAAGCCTCAACCTTCAACTAGATTCAAAGGACCTAAGACTGACCCAAAGCCTCAGCAGGGAGGTCCCACCTCACACCCTGAAGATCTCTGAGAGCTTCCCCTCCAAAGCCAAAAGCTGGGCTAGGAGCTCCTCAGAAAGCACTCGAGATTGGAAAATTATGAAAGCTTGCCTTCTATGGAGCCCTTATGGGTCTATTTACAGTCTCTTGCTGACCTGAGATTACTGAAATACCCTTAGTTGATCTGCCAATAGCCAAATCTCGTTGTTTATCCTGAGGGTATAGGGGTAATTTTACCTGAGGGTAATTAGGTCATTTTACCCCAGGCCCTGGGCCCCACCCGGCGAGAACTCTGAGCCGAGCGCCTTCCTGCCCAGAGTCCGGCGCAAGAGGTCTCGCCTGCTTATAGGCGAGAGCCCCTCCAAGGCAGGAGCTTGGCGCAAGCGCAAGCGTTTCCGCCCACTTATGGGCGAGAACTTCTTTAGGGCGGGAGCTCCTCTGGCTAGCCATTTGATCGACGGTGCTTTCCTGGCCCAACTCAGCGAATATGGGGTTGTACACAATCCCCGCTCTTTTTGAGCTAGCTCTGCCCTCGAAAAGACACATCCAACCCGTAAATATTTGCTGAGCACGTGTCAACATCAGGGAATCTTTTGGTCGGCCGTACCGTGGTTATATATATGTGCTGATAGACGGCCATAAATCCGCACATCGAATCGTCGCTCCTTGCCTGAGCTCCCGCTTCCTTCAGCGATGCGTTCCAAGCGTGTTGACAAAGCTCTCCCGCAAGACCTTCAAGACCGTATCGATGCAGCCAAGGTGTGAGCCAGGGCTAACTGCGCCTTGGTTGCCCCCTGGCTGGCGAGAAAGTCGTCAGCCGCTAAGCCCTCTCAGCTGACGAAAAAAATAAAGAGAATAAGTGGGCGAAGGTGGTCCAGCGAGACCTGTCCCACGAGAACAGGAGCTCGCCCACCCCGACCCCAAGCCGTGCGGATGACCCCTCTCCGCAGAAGGTATGACTTGTAAGACCCCGTTTTTTTTTGCAACAACCACCGGGGTCTTAGGCCCAGAACCACCGCTTTGCGGTGACACCTTCGCACCCGGGAAGTTCATCACTACAAAACGCCGATCCTGCCGGCCAAATCGATCACCATCGACAGAATGTATAATGAATGAAAGTGTAAGCATCCAAGTCCACAATAGAAAGAGGAAATCACATGACAAATAAATAGTGCACATCGTGAGAAAATAAATACGGGCTTAAGCCTGGTACATGATAACCTCACTACAAACCACTCATAAAAGTAAAACTACTAATACTCGGCTCCACTCACGGATCCGAATGCCTGTACACCCGAGCTACACTGGCCCATCTCCATCTGCACTGTACCCTGCTGGTGTTGCATCTCCTGGGGCTGTTCCCTGTCTCCCATCCGGAGCACCTAAAATATGGTGGTCAAACGACCGTCAGTCAAACTAGACTCAGTCAACAATCCCCCACCCCTTTACCCGTGGCTCCTAGGCACCGGGCGGAAAGGAGTAAACAAGAGGACCAAAAGCAGGGCGTAATCAAGCAGGTGACATCTACCCTAAGGAATAAAATAATAAAGTATGACAAGGGTATCACAATAATTAAACATGAGTAAACAAGTGTGTAACAAAAGTAAAAAGTAAGGAGTAGCAAGTAAGTAAAAGCAGTAAGAAGAGTAAGTAAGAGCAACGAGAAATATAACCGTTGATTTATAAAGATTACCCCTATAGTCCAAGGGGTCGTTTTGTAGGGCCTATCGTATAAAAGGTCCCATACCATTTTATACGATAGGTGTCAGGGGTTAAATGCAATGATTATGCTATGACATGCAAGTATGCTATGGTATGCACATGCAAGTGCAACTCACACACACGACTCTATGCGCTTAGACCTTTAGTTCCCCTTTTTGGAGTTAGCTAAACTCTCAGGAGCCTCTCGTCGTGGCCAACGGAGACAGTGGGTTGGGCCTCTCCACTCCTAGAATGGTAAACACACTACCCAGTCTAGCCCCTCGTACGTTCCCATACTATTCCTAGCAAACCATCTAGTCTCCCCGAGTCAAAGTACCGATGACGGTGTGTTCGATCGTCCAATACCGAGGACCCACCACTGTTATGCACATGCAACCATGATAGTTGTATCTAATTATAGTACCGAGCCTCCAGCTCTTTAGACTTCCAAGCCTACTAGTTCGCCACATTCCCGAGCCCACGGCTCCCTGAACTAAACAAGTCTCCTTTTCCATGTCCCCGAGCATCCAGCTCCCCGGACTTCCAAATCAATACCGAGCCCATTTAACTCTACCAGTAAGCCCTTAGGCCATTGTCCTACGATATCCTTTCATAACCAATTTGTCTCACCATGTGTACAAGTGTGAGTGCAAGGTGGAGGTATTATTGAGGTTACTCTTGTCCATATTATCCCTAAGGTTTACGTTATCCCAGGACTGCCCAAGGTATTCCCCACGAAGGGCTCTCGAAGGCACTTGGAACTACGATGGGATTACGCTCAAAGTTTCCTTTCGCAAGGCACTTAATATTATTGATTCCTACCCTTGATCAATCCTCTCTTTTATTTCAGTGTGACTACCTTAAGTGTGTTTGAGCTCTCCGAGTCAACCTATCTCTGACCTATCCATTATATGCAAACTATGCTAAGCTACATGGTGCTCCCATTAGGGGGTACCCTAATTACTCTTCCTGTAGATTACTAACAATTACTGGGAGTCTATCATGACCTATTAAGACTAAATCCAGAGTCTCATAATTTTTCTAACTATTTGGGCATTTAATTTAATTAACCCTAGACTCCAAATGCCCTACTTTGAACATGAAATGCTCTCTAAGTTCAGAAACAAATCACCAAAAAATTATTATAAATACTACGTGACGTTTAAACAATAAATCCATGGTTTGAGAATTTTCAGAGGTGATTAGACCTACCTTTCGTAATTTAGAACTTAAGGTCAATAATACCATCTAATGATGAAAAAGCCAGCTATATTGTTCTAAAAATTATAATAAAACTCCAGTAGGACTATCATGGTCTAAAAACACCCTACAAGTATTCTCATAATTTTTACAGTGAATAGTAGCCCAAATTTAATTTATAACCATTAATTCCATAATCATTGGTTAATGAAGCAACTACTGTAAACACTCATCTAATAATTATAAGAAAATTCTATAAGTCTGATAATAATCTAAAATCCACATTAACCAAGTTTTACAATTTTCCTCACATATGAATGGTTCTAAATCTAATTAAATGTAAAATTCCAAATTTAAATACTTATGAAGTAAGTACTGGTTTTATCCATCTAAAAATCATGGAAAATTACAGGACAATAATAATGGTCAGAAACACTCTCTGACCTAATTTCATAATTTTCTTGACAATATTGGGGCTCTGTTCCTATTTTTGATCAGAAACCACAAATCATAATTTTATGAAGCAAGTACTTGAAACACTCATCTAAAAATTTAAACGAAAATACAGAGGACTCTATCATTATATATAATGTCCTATTCCAAGGTTTCATAATTTTTCAATAAACAGAAACTTCAAAATCAACATAGTAATCTTTAAGGGCACATCTAGGGTTGAAAAGGAAGTACTGATTTTAATAGCCCAACAATTTCACCAAAATTAATTTAGGAATATTTATACTAGAGAACTAGCCTGCCCAAATTGCAAGTGATTTTAAAGTGATTTGATAGCCTAATACTCCAAATTAGGTTTGGTGCCCTAAACTAGGGTTAGGTTTTTGAGGGGGTTTAAGGCTTCCAAATTCCCTAAAATTTTAACCAGAGGACTATACTAACCCTATGATCCTCTCCACCAATTTTCAAGTCATTCCAAGGTCATTTGGACCCATGACCTTCAAACCCTAAGAATCCCCATTAAGGGACCTGAAAGAAATTGTACCTAATCACCTAGAGGGGGGGGGGGGGTGAATAGGTGACTAAATCTTTTTAGACTTTTTAGGCAGATTACAGATTATATCACAGAGTTATAATTACTTCTTCACAGAAATCAATCAGCAATCACAGAATCAAACATGCACACAGTGAACATACAGATTTATAGTGGTTCCCCAAGGTTTGGGTACATCCACTTTCCCCGTTCGCCTATCTAGTACTGTACTAGATTCGGCCAAACTCCTCCACTATCTCAGATCCTCAGATCTTACACTCAGAACCCCAAATGGTTCCTATAGCTCAGGCCCAAGGCCCTACAACTCAGTCTTCTCCAAAGACCTACACTCAGCCACAACAGGCCTACACTCAGAGATATGGATCTCCTACACTCAGGCACACATGCCCTACCACTCAGCCTTTATAATTACAGGCTTACAACTCAGATCCCTAAGGATCCTACAAGAAATATAGAATACAAAGTATATACCTACAACTCAGAAAAAGAGAGATGAGTTGACAGGTTCTTGATGAGTTCTTGGAAGAACTCTGCTGAGATCAACCTCACTTGGCTTTCTTCAAAGCTTCTTGAATGTAGAACACAATAGGATTGATTCTCTGCAGCTGATCTTCAATTACTGCAACTTAAGATTCAGAACTAGGTCTGAACCCTTCTTCACAGCCTGGTTCCAACGGTTGTCTTCTTGGAAGGAGCTCTCTCTCTCCAACTTCTTAGATCTTCACTTGATTCTTTAATGAATAGCTAGATCTTCTTCTTTGATTGTTGATCTCTTGTTGTTAATCTCTTTTAGACTCCTTTTCTGTTGATAGAATAAGCCTATTTATAGGCCTTCTTCATGGTTACCGGCTGATCCGGTTCCTAACAGCTTTCTGACAACTCTGACAGTTGCAGTAGACTTGCTGGAATGACAGCTGTCATGTCATCCAGTCACTTCTTGAAATATCTGTAACTGTTTGGAAGTGTCGAGACAGTCTGTCTTTAAGTGTCGACACTTATAGACCAAGTGTCGACACAAGTAGACTAAGTGTCGACACTAGCCTTCAAGGTGTCAACACAACTTCTTGTGTTGTAGAATTCACTTCGCGACATAGCTTCTTCATCATGTATCGACACTGATATTGTGTGTCGACACAACTTCTTGTTCTTCAGTACTTTAGTTTATTTCTTGTAGGTGTCGACACAACTCCTTTGTGTCGACACATCTTCATGTGTTGAACTTGTTAAGTGTCGACACATCTTCTTGGTGTCGACACATGTCTTCTGTGTTGATACTTGCTGAGTGTCGACACAACTCCTTGTGTCGACACATTCTTCTTATGTTGAGACTTTTGCTGAGTGTCGACACATCTACTTTGTGTCGACACTTGTACTTAGAATTTTTGTTGAACTTTGCTAAGTGTCAACACAGCCTCCTAGCGTCGACACTTTCTTCATATATTGAGTCTTCTACTGTGTGTCGACACATTATTCATTGTGTCGACACTTTCTTCATGTGTTGAGTCTTCTACTGTGTGTCGACACATTCTTCATTGTGTCGACACTTTCTTCATGTTTTGAGTCTTCTGCTGTGTGTCAACACATTCTTCATTATGTCGACACTTTCTTCATGTGTTAGGTCTTCTGCTGTATGTCGACACATTCTTCATTGTGTCGACACTTGTACTTGGACTCTGCTGAAATTTGCTGAGTGTCAACACAGCCTCCAAGTGTCGACACTTTCTGATATAGACACAGTTCCTCTGAGTGTCGACACTATTTCTAAGTGTCGACACAGCTTCACAGGACTTTTCTTCATTTAGTGTCGACACAGCCTTCATGTGTCGACACTTTCTGTCTGGTGTCGACTCTGCATCCCTGGTGTCGACACAATTACTCCATGTGTCGTCACTGCTTGTCTGGGTGTCGACACAAGTCTTCTTAAGTGTCGACACTTTCTTTCTGGGTGTCGACACATGGACTTAGAAACTTTTCAGCTTTCCCTGCAAATACTTAACCTGCACAAGGCAACTCAAAATACATCAAATACATTTTGATGTATATTATTGAGTAGGGTGAGGCTTCTTCAAATCAGGTACATTTAATCCAATGTACCCAACAATCTGCCCCTATTTGGAGAAGTCATAACCCTTAGTCAATGATATACACCATACATAATAAAATCACAGTATGATGTAAAACAGGATTATGCAATCAGGGAAAGTACATAAACATGTATTAAACAAAACATGTACACACATATATCTCAGAACAAATATGTAATAGATTTTTCACACATCACATAGTTCTATCAACTTTGTCATATTCATTATACAAAAGTTTACAGAATGTTTAGAATCAAAAGATTACAACTGTAAACTAAAGATAATTCTATTCTATTTTTGCTCAGCCTCCTTAATAACTATGCCCTTCCCAGACTGTATCTTTGCTTGCACAGGGGCTTCAGCATCTTCAACAGCAGCTGGCTTCATGCCTTTAAGATCCTTTTTCTTTAGCTCTTCAGCTTTGATCTTTTGCCTCTCAAAGTAATGATAAGGCTTAGGAAAGTACTTGCTAGGCTCCTGGGCAGTAGGAGGTAGCTTTCCCATCTTAGCCTTTCTTCTATACTGCACAATGGCTTCTTGTCTGGTCTCATACTTCCTCCACTCTAGTTCAGAAAACCACTTGTTTCTATCTTGAATTTTGTCTTTGGCAGCCTTCCATGCAGTTATGATAATATTCCTTGAAGTGGGGCTCCACTGTTCAAAATCAGGACTTTGTTCAGCTTGCTCTCTGAACCTCTTCTTAGACAACTGAGTCTCTTGTTCCTTCAGCAACAAGGCTTCTTGTGCTTTCAGTATGGCCTCTGACACTGGCTGAACCACCTTTTCTATGATGACATTTTGCTTTCCCTCAGGTGGGCTATACATGGACTGTATATCTACTTGTACCATATCAAAGTCTGGTGGAGGGTATATTAGTTGAGCCACTTCAGCTTGCTCCCCTCCAAGATAAGCAGGATTAATCCCAGACTCTGCAACATTATCATCATCACATAAAGGAGGATAACCAAGAGTTGCTCTGATAGAATTAGAAATCCTCTTTGCATGATCAGAGCTGGCTTTGACTAACACCCTCTCCCCCTTTATGACTTCTCTTTCCATGAGATCTCTTAAATTATCCTTTTGAAATCTTATTTGGGCATCCAAATAGTTTACTCCATCTTTAAAGAAAGGTTTCAACCTTTGGAGCTTTTTAGTTATCAACTTCTGAGAGTTTTCAATAGCAGAAGTTCAGCAGTTATGCCCTCTTGTAAAGCTTTATCAAACTCTGCCTTAGCAGTAGCATTAGTTGTAATCTGTCCAGTAGCTATATTCTTCATCTCTATGACAATTGCATTGTGTGAACCAGTCAAATTGTCATTCATCCTGAGCTGGTTTTCCAGAACATATCCCTGCTTCAGTGCAATGTCATCCACTTGAGCTTTGATTTTCTCCTGATGAGTAGCTAGATAGACTACTGCATTCCCTCCCTTGTGGAAGCAGTCAGTCATCTCCTTCTTATTTAGATTCATCTCAAATCTAATAGACTTAATGTCTTGGGCCAGATCAAACTGTAAAGACTTATGCCCCTCATCCAGGTATGTTTCTATTGCTTTTTGTGTTCATCAAGTTTATCTGCATGGTAACCATCAGAGAACTGTAATCTACAGATGGTGCTGGCTGTGGTGTAGGCTGTGGGGGCAATGGTTTGCAGAGCTTTCTTATAATTTTGGCTCCTCCTCTTGAAGACTTGAAACTTTCTCTTTTTAGCTCTGGCAGCCTCCTCATCTTCAAATGCAGATGTGCAGATGTGCTTCTCAGGCTCTTTCCTTGCAGTTTCTTCTAGAATCTCCACTTACTCCCCCTCAACTTGAGCATTCTCCCCCTCAGCAGCAGCACTTGCTTTCTCAAAGTCTGTTTGATCCAGATTAAGGAAGAGATCTTCCATTGTAAACTCTTGTTGAGGTTGTGATGGAGTTTCTCTTATCTCATCAATTACTTGATTTGATTCCACTTGATCTGCAATAGATGTGTCCTCCATGACAACATCTTGGGGTTAGCTATGTGTTGGAGTTTGTTGATTAACATTATGTAATGAATCAGACAAAACATCATCCTCAATATGAAAATCTAATGCATTAATCTGAGTGATTACCTTAAGTATTGTGTGAGTAGCTTGTTAACTTTCTAGTGGAGTTGTCTCTTCCACTACTAGAGGCTCCCCCTGGATAGAATCCTGGTGAAGTGGGCTAGCCTGAGGTAGCTCCCCCCGCCTCTCTGCATCTTCTTGTCTATCTGGAGACTTTCCAGCAATTCCAGTTTCTTGTTCATCATCTGGGGTAAACACAACTTGCTCTTCAGAGCTACTAGATGATTCTTGAGCCACTGGAGCTATCTTCTTCTTCTTTAGGGGTGTTTCCTTCTGAGGAGTGGGCATTTCCTTGGTCAAGACCCTATCCCATCTTGAGAAGATCCTCAAATCCATTCTTCTCATGTGGTTGATTTTAGATCCAGCAGCTTGGCTCATTACTTCTGGTATACTACCAGCCAAGTAAAGACTTAGTATCCTACCCAAATTGGGTTTCTTCAGGCTCTCCTTAATTTTCGCAAACACTACTCCAGACCAATCAGTGTTTAGTTGGAAGATTAACCTTGTCATGAGACTGAACATATATGCTGAAATCCTGTCATGTCCTCCAGACTTGCACAGGATCACCTTGCCAACAATTTCAGAGAGAAATTTGCCTTAGTCGTTCATCCATTTCTATTGAATACTGATCCAATTTTCATCTTGGAATCCAGTCCACACCATGTTAAAGCTTCTCTGGTCTTGGAAGCAGAAACTTCATCTTCTTCCTTAGTCCTTGGTAGGTTTAGTACCTTTCTCAAACTCTTAGGTGAGACCTTCACCTTTTCTCCATGAACCCTTGACTTTATCTTGAGTCTAGATTCGTCTAGGGTTGCTCCATTCAGAAATTCTAGAACTTCTTTCTTCCATATCTTGGTTGGCTCTGAAACAAGAAAATCTAACCCTGAGTTTGCAACTAGGGTTACCACATCCTTGATCTCTGGTTCTGCGTCATCAAACGCATGCCACACTAGTTTATAGACTTCATTCACATTCTCTTCGAGTTTGGGCGCCATTAGGGTTTGAAGAATTTGAATTGAGAGAAGAGAGGTGTCGACACACAAGTTTGGTCTCGAAACTTTGGTGAGCGTGTCGACAGACAATGGCGAAATCTTATTTATACCTTTCTAGGATTGAAGATGAAACGGTGCGTCAACTAACTTAAATTGTGTCGACACTGTTGAAAAGTTTCGACATTGACTTATAATGTCTCGACAACAATGTGTCGACACAAGTATAGTCGACAGAATATATGTGTCGACACTTGTTTATGTGTTGACACCAGTTAGCTCGACACTTAGTCGAGACTTTACTTCACTAATTCTGAGTCAAGCCTAAGTGTCGACACTACCGTGGATGTGTCGACACCTACTTATCATGTGTCGACACTAATTTTCTGAAGTGTCGATACCAACATCCTAGATGTGTCGACACCTTTTCTCTGAAGTGTCGACACTAATTCTGTGTCTCGATACAGACAACTCTGTGTGTCGACACTATTTTACTTACCCATTTCTGTAAACTTAATCTAAGTTTATCATACCTAATTTAATTTTAAACCTATTGAATTTGGTTTCTTCTAAAGGCTTAGTATACATGTCAGCAAGTTGATTATCTGTATTTACATATTCTAGTGAAATATCTTCTTTTTCTACATGTTCCATTAGAAAATGATATTTTATTTCAATGTGTTTAGTTCTACTATGGGAAACAGGATTGTTTGCAATAGATATAGCACTAGTAGAATCACAAAACAGTGGTGTTCTACTTACTTGAATACCATAATCCTCAAGCTGATGTTGTATCCATAGAAGTTGAGCACAGCAACTTCCTGCAGCCACATATTCTGATTCTGCTATGGAGATAGCCACACTTGTTTGCTTCTTGCTACTCCATGAAATCAGTCTTCCACCTAGGAATTGACAGGTTCCAGTTGTACTCTTTCTATCTTCCTTGCAGCCTGCAAAATCTGCATCTGAATAACCTGTCAGTTCAAAGTCTCCATTCCTAGGGTACCAAAGGCCTAGATAAGGAGTGCCCTTAAGATATCTCAGTATTCTTTTGACTGCTGTCAAATGAGACTCTTTAGGGCATTCTTGGTACCTAGCACAGACACATGTAGCATACATGATATCTGATATACTTGCAGTCAAATATAGAAGGGACCCAACCATCCCTCTATACAAAGTCTCATCTACAGGTTTCTCTGCATCATCTTTGCTAAGAGACATACTTGACCCCATAGGAGTCTTCATGGTACTGGATGATTCCATACCATACTTCCTTATTAATTCTAGGGTGAACTTAGACTGGCATATGGATAAATCATTCTCAGTCTGTCTAACTTGGAGACCCAAGAAGAACTTAAGTTCCCCCATACTGCTCATCTCAAATTGTCCTTGCATTAGTTTTGCAAACTTTTTGCAAAGACTACTTTCAGTAGACCCAAATATGATGTCATCTACATATATTTGGACTAGTATTATCTTGCCTCTGGATTCCCTAAGGAATAGAGTCTTGTCTATTTTCCCCCTTGTGAATTTATTCTCAATGAGGAAACTAGACAGGGTTTCATATCAAGCCCTAGGGGCTTGTTTTAACCCATACAAAGCTTTCCTAAGTCTATAGACATAATTAGGTTGAGTTGAATCAACAAAACCTGATGGCTGTTCCACATAGACCTCTTCCTTTAGATTACCATTCAGAAAGGTTGACTTAACATCCATTTGGTATACTTTAAATCCTTGAAAGGTTGCATAAGCCAGGAACATCCTTATGGCTTCCAGTCTGGCTACTGGAGCAAAGGTTTGATCAAAGTCAATACCTTCTTCCTGCTTATATCCCTTAGCAATCATTCTTGCTTTGTTCTTGATAATCACTCCATGTTCATCCATTTTGTTCCTAAAGATCCACTTGGTTCCAATTATGTTGTGGTCTTTTGGTTTAGGAACAAGCTCCCAGACTTTGCACCTCTTGAACTGATTCAGCTCCTCTTGCATTGCCTCAATCCAATGAGGGTCTAGGATGGATTCTTCAAACTTCTTTGTCTCTACTTGGGATAGAAAACTAGAGTAGAGTACTGAATTTAGATTTCTGCTCCTTATTTGTGCCCCTTGTCTTAGATCACCAATGATTTGATCTGCTGGATAATCTCTTAGATGCCTATTAGTTGGAGGCATCCTGGCTTCAGGTCGAACTTCTTCAGTTTCTTCAACTTGCTGCACTCCTTGGACTACTTCTACATTAGGTACATGTAGTACTCCCCCTGGACAACAGCCACTATCATCTACATGCTGACTTGCAGTATATCCTTCTTCAATAGTGAGCTTGTCCATCTTCTTAGTCACACCTGTGGAGCTGCAAATACTTCTAGACAACTCATTGTTAATATGTCTAGCTTCATCAAATACTACATGTACTGACTCTTCTCCAACTTGAGTAGACAAGTTGTAGACCCTATAAGCCTTACTATTATTGCTGTACCCAACAAAGATCCCCTCTTGGGATTTGACAGCAAACTTAGTCAAGTAAGACTTTCCATTGTTAAGTATAAAACACTTACAACCAAAGATCCTGAAATAGGATAGATTTAGTTTTCTGCCTTTCACAATCTCATAGGGGGTCTTATTGTGGCTTTTAGTAATGGTAGCCCTATTAAATACATGGCATGCAGTATTAACTGCCTCAGCCCAGAAATATTCTGGGAGTGATGTGTCACTTAATAGAGTTCTACCAGCCTCAATCAAGGTTCTATTTTTCCTCTCAGCAATGCCATTTTGCTGAGGTGTTCTTGGTGAAGAAAATTCCTGAAATATCCCAAATTCTTCACATAGTTTTGTCATACTATCAGACTGGAATTCAGTACCATGGTCACTTCTTATTTTGACCACTGAACTGTCTAACTCATTCTGAATTTGTTTGACAAAACTATAGAAGATACTAAGTGTTTCAGTTTTCTGTCTAAGGAAGAACACCCAGGAAAACCTTGAGTAGTCATCTACAACCACAAAGGTATAGACCTTCCTACCTAGGATGTGAACTGGCATAGGACCAAAGAGATCCATATGCAAGAGGTATAAACACCTCACAGCATCTTTGGTTTCAATGCTATTAAAGGTGGATCTAGTCTGCTTACCCTTTTGACAAGCTGAACATATTCCATCTTTAATACACTTAACTTGAGGACCATTCCTCACTAACTCTTTGCTATAGAGTTGACCAATTGTCTTGTAGTTAAGATGGGCTAGCCTCTTGTGCCATTTGACACAATGAGAGACTTTCTCATCAGCTACAAGACACACTGGAGAACCATTGGTCTCACACATAATGTCTAGGCAATAGACATTCCTCTTTCTATAACCTGTCAAAATGATCTCTTGATCATTTGACCTCCTGATATGACAACCATCTTTGACAAATGAGATGTCATATCCTAAATCACTCAGTTGACTTATACTAATAAGGTTATGTTTCTAACCTTTAACATAAGCCACTTGAGTAATTGTAATATGGGTGCTAGAAATGTTACCAAAACCCTTGATGATTCCTTTTTCAGAACCACAAAAGGTGACTTTAGGACCATCCTTGATTGGTGTCTAGTTCTTTAGCAATCCCCTAGTTCCAGTCATGTGCCTGGAACATCAACTGTCCAAGTACCATATTGGGGCATGGCCACTTGGACTCACCTGCAAAACAGATTAGTTGAACTTAGAACCCAAAGAATTCTTGGGTCCTTGGTGTTGGTTAGTTTGCCTCTTAACAAAGCTACCTGCAGATCTTCCAACAGGCAGTTTGCTACTCAACTTGGCACTAGAATTGTGCCAACAGTCTATGGCAAAGTGGCCTACCTTGCCATAGCACCATCACTCAAATCTATTGTACCTTTGCTTAGGTACATCCCTAGCTGTTTTATCTACAGCTGGCTTGTTGAGAGCTGGGGCTTTGCCCTTAGACTTGGACTTTACAGTCCTAGCAGGGTTAGTAAATCCCAATCCAGTTTTACCTTTGTGAGGTATAAACTCATCAATCAAAGGTAGAACAGACTTAGTTTTAGAAAACCTTGTAACTATGTCTCTCTCCTTCTGAAGACTAAACTTCAGATTTCTGATTTGATCATTCTTGAATGTTATAGTTCCCATCTGAATAACAGTTATGTTTTTCAGTCTGGCTATTTCATTTAACTTTTGATCAATCAGCTTTTCAAAATCAGTTGCAGCCACTTTGAGACTTGTAATCTCCTTAGCCCGACTCTTGGTCAAGGATTTGCTTTTCTTAAATGCTTGCAACAGAACTCTATATTCATCAATCAACTGATGAACATACCCTTCAGATTCAGATCCACTGGCATCAATTGATGCTGATGTAACTGAATCTGAACTAGCACTAGAAATTGAACTTAAAGAACAATTTTGTACCTTACTAGGTCCAGGCTGATCCTGGATTTTGTCACCTTCTGTTAAGGCCATCAGACCTTTGCACTGAATGTCCTCTTGATTATATATAGAGTTCAATATCTGGATAAACTCCTCTTCCTCTTCTTCAGCAAACAGTCCTATGTATGCTTCAGCTTCTGACTCAGTTTCTGAAGAAGATATGTCTAACAGGCTTTTCTCCTTCTTGGCAACAAAGGACCTTTCCTTCTTGCCATTGAATTGAGTCTTCTTCTTATCATTAGACTCTTTCCTTTTCTCTGGACAGTCAACAATAACATGTCCTTGTCTGTTATAGCAATAACATACAATTTTTGATAAAGTTGCTTTGCTTGACTTGGGCTTTCTCCTGTCTTTCTTTGATGACTTCTTGTTCTGATAATAGTCATCTTTTCCCTGTGAAGTGGATGGCTTTGAGCTTCACTGTTTCTTCTTTAGAAACTTCTGAAAGTGTCTTGTGAATGCTGCAAAGTCCTCATCACTCTCACTGCTTTCAGACTTTCTGCTTTCTGAATCATCTGACTCAGTCTCAGCAACCTTTGGAGGTGGAGATGGAGACTTACTTTTGTATTTCTTGGTGTCTTCTGTCTTGAATGCCACTGTTCTTTCTTTATGCTCACTTCTTGTAGTCTTCTCCTCTTCTTTCCTCACCATCAACTGCATCTCATAGGATAACAGTTTTCCAAACAATGTTGGAGGAGGGATATCTGCTAACTTGGCCATTTCTCTTATGACACAGATCTTGGTGTCCCAGTCCTTTGTTAGGGACCTCAAGAACTTATCATTTAGCTCATAATTATTGAAATCTCTTCCATAGGACATTAGTTCATTAACTATCCTATAGAATTTCTTATAGCATTCTGTTATACTATCAGTCCTACCTTGCCTGGAACTTTCATATTCTTGGTTTAACAAGGACTTTCTGTCCTGTCTCACTTCTTCTGAACCCTCCATATACACTATCAAAGTATCCCACATCTCCTTAGATGTCTTGCAGTGTATCAAGTTCTGAAAGATAGCATCATCTATGGCATATTCTGAGCCCTCTTGTCCATTGTGGCTAGAATTATCTCATCTTTTGTCATTTCAGAGAAGTCCTTAGGTGTTCTCTGATTTGCATCCAGGACTGAAACCTTCATAGGCACATATGTCCCTTCTTTAACTGTGATGTAAATTCTAGGGTCTGAGGCTTCCATAGATAGTCTCACCCTTTCTTTCCAGATGCCAAAAATCTATTTTCTACAAATGGGCAACTTCATGGATCCAAGTTCCTTATGATTCTCTGTTGAACCCATGTTTCTTGATTTTCTTGATTCTGCACTTTACTTAAACTGAATCTACCAACAGGATCTACTCAGACAGTTAAGTCCTTTTTGAGTAACCTGGCTCTGATACCACTTGAAAGAAATTGTACCTAATCACCTAGAGGGGGGGGGGGGGTGCATAGGTGACTAAATCTTTTTAGACTTTTTAGGCAGATTACAGATTATATCACAGAGTTATAATTACTTCTTCACAGAAATCAATCAGCAATCACAGAATCAAACATGCACACAGTGAACACATAGATTTATAGTGGTTCCCCCAAGGTTTGGGTACATCCACTTTCCCCC
This sequence comes from Platanthera guangdongensis, assembly GCA_039583875.1. Classification (NCBI taxonomy): domain Eukaryota; kingdom Viridiplantae; phylum Streptophyta; class Magnoliopsida; order Asparagales; family Orchidaceae; genus Platanthera; species Platanthera guangdongensis. Next base: position 36,540,768 of record CM077161.1, read on the forward strand.
TTCGCCTATCTAGTAGTGTACTATATTCGGCCAAACTCCTCCACTATCTCAGATCCTCAGATCTTACACTCAGAACCCCAAATGGTTCCTACAGCTCAGGCCCAAGGCCCTACAACTCAGTCTTCTCCAAAGACCTACACTCAGCCACAACAGGCCTACACTCAGAGATATGGATCTCCTACACTCAGGCACACAGGCCCTACCACTCAGCCTTTATAATTACAGGCTTACAACTCAGATCCCTAAGGATCCTACAAGAAATATAGAATACAAAGTATATACCTACAACTCAGAAAAAGAGAGATGAGTTGACAGGTTCTTGATGAGTTCTTGGAAGAACTCTGCTGAGATCAACCTCACTTGGCTTTCTTCAATGCTTCTTGAATGTAGAACACAATAGGATTGATTCTCTGCAGCTGATCTTCAATCACTGCAACTTAAGATTCAGAACTAGGTCTAAACCCTTCTTCACACCCTGGTTCCAATGGCTGTCTTCTTGGAAGGAGCTCTCTCTCTCCAACTTATTAGATCTTCACTTGATTCTTCAATGAATAGCTAGATCTTCTTCTTTGATTGTTGATCTCTTGTTGTTAATCACTTTTGGACTCCTTTTCTGTTGACAGAATAAGCCTATTTATAGGCCTTCTTCATGGTGACCGGCTGATCCGGTTCCTAACAGCTTTCTAACAACTCTGACAGTTGTAGTAGACCGGCTGGAATGGCAGCTGTCATGTCATCCAGTCACTTATTGAAATATCTGTAACTGTCTGGAAGTGTCGAGACAGTCTGTCTTTAAGTGTCGACACTCATAGACCAAGTGTCGACATAAGTAGCTAAGTGTCGACACTAGCCTTCAAGGTGTCAACATAACTTCTTGTGTTGTAGAATTCACTTCTCGACACAGCTTCTTCATCATGTGTCGACACTGATATTGTGTGTCGACACAACTTCTTGTTTTTCAGTACTTTAGTTTATTTCTTGTAGGTGTCGACACAACTCCTTTGTGTCGACACATCTTCATGTGTTGAACTTGTTAAGTGTCGACACATCTTCTTGGTATCGACACATGTCTTCTGTGTTGATACTTGCTGAGTGTCGACACAGCTCCTTGTGTCGACACATTCTTCTTATGTTGAGACTTGCTGAGTGTCGACACATCTACTTTGTGTCGACACTTGTACTTAGAATTTTTGTTGAACTTTGCTAAGTGTCGACACAGCCTCCTAGTGTCGACACTTTCTTCATGTATTGAGTCTTCTACTGTGTGTCGACACATTCTTCATTATGTCGACACTTTCTTCATGTGTTGAGTCTTCTACTGTGTGTCGACACATTCTTCATTGTGTCGACACTTTCTTCATGTGTTGAGTCTTCTGCTGTGTGTCGACACATTCTTCATTATGTCGACACTTTCTTCATGTGTTGACTCTTCTGCTGTGTGTCGACACATTCTTCATTGTGTTGACACTTGTACTTAGACTCTGATGAAATTTGCTGAGTGTCGACACAGCCTCGAAGTGTCGACACTTTCTGATGTAGACACAGTTCCTCTGAGTGTCGACACTAATTCTAAGTGTCGACACAGCTTCACAGGACTTTTCTTCATTGAGTGTCGACACAGCCTTCATGTGTCGACGCTTTCTGTCTGGTGTCGACTCTGCATCCCTGGTGTCGACACAATTACTCCAAGTGTCGACACTGCTTGTCTGGGTGTCGACACAAGTCTTCTTAAGTGTCGACACTTTCTTTCTGGGTGTCGACACATGGACTTAGAAACTTTTCAGCTTTCCCTACAAATACTTAACCTGCACAAGGCAACTCAAAATACATCAAATATATTTTGATGTATATCATTAAGTAGGGTGAGGCTTCTTCAAATCAGGTACATTTAATCCAATGTACCCAACAGGACCTACCCTAGGGTTCTAGGGATACGCTACTCTTAACCACCCCAAATTCCATTGTAGGGTGTGTCATACCATAGAGAGTTAGTGTCCAAAATATCATCCTCTGTTGAGGTGATTTGACCACTCAAAACCCAAAGGGGGTCTTTTGACCTAATTAACCCTATAAGGGTCAACCTAGGGTTGGATAAAACCTAATCAAAACATCTCCAAAGGAGATGAAATTTTTACCAGAGCCCTAATATGCTCTCTAAGACCACCCACCCAAATTTGGGGGGATTTTGAGGTATTTATGACACTTAATTAATTTATACATGGTTTATTAAATTTTTATAAACACTATAGGAAAGGTTTTTCCAAAAATTCTAATTTTTGGATATGTCTTAGATATAGTTAAGAATAGCCCCTACCCCAAATTTCAGATTATTTGGATGTATGGTTTGGAGTGGGTACTTAAATTAAGCTCTGGACAACCTTATGGATAGACTCCACCAAAATGAGTGTTGAGGTCTAACCAGGGCTCCAAATGACTTGAAATAAATTTAAAATCAACTAGAGACCTAGAGCAACAACTTTGATGTTGATCACATTTCTAGCATGAGCACCAAAGTATTTTTAAATATTTAAACAAAATACTGCTAATTCCTTCACATAAAATACCTAATAATAACCTAAATAAAGATTTAGCACAGATCTTAAAGCAGGATCTGTGGTTTAGGGATCGTCTTCTACCTTGAGCCAACGGCTCAGATTAGCCGCGCCTGGAGCGTTTTCCAGGTTGAAATCCCGGCCATCCGGCCACCTCCTTGTCCTGCCACCACCACCACCTTAATTGAGGTGGTGGCTATCCTCGGGCGGCGGCACGGCCGCCGGAGGGGATGTTTCCGGCGAACTCACCACCTCCATTTTCCATGGAATTTCAGGAATTTGTTTCTCTCCGATCCGACACGTTTGAGCCCGACTTCTCAACCTAAACAAGTCTAGATCTAGCACGCATAGAGAGGAGAGGATTGGACCTTGTCGGCGGCCTGAAGTCGGGAAGATCGCCGGGAAGCCATTTCTGAAATTGGCGTCACTCGATTTCTGCAACTACAAGGTGGGGAGGCTCGATTTCTTCGGGTAAGGATTGGGAAAGGCTCCTCTCAATTCACTGGTGGTGTTTAAAGCCTCAGATGGGGAGAGGAGGGGCTGGATCATTAATGTCCTTCAAAGCCATTAATGGCTAGGCTCGGTCATGGAGGTGGGGGGGGGGGGGGGGGGCTGAACTAAGTCTGACGGCCAGGGAAACGGCTGGAAACTTCTCCCTGCCCTGGCGAATTGAATTCAGCCATTAAATGTGGCATTTGGCCTCCCCTTGGCCGAACCGTTTCCATCCCTCTTCTTCCTCATTTCTCTCTCCTCCATTATCATGGAAATGGAGCTCACTGTGACACGCGGTACACGCCCGTGATGCAGGGCATGCAACCCACTCAACACCCAGTCGATAGAAAATTGTCGACCTCTCAACACAGCGGGACACGCCCTGTGACACGCCCGTGTCACAGGCCGTGTACCCCATGCTCGACGATCGACACTCGACGATCGAAACTCGACGATTGATGATCGACACTCAACCTTTCGACACAGTGGGACACGCCCTGTGACACGCCCGTGTCCCAGGCCGTGTACCCCATGCTCGACGATCGACACTCGACGATCGACGATTGAAACTCGACGATTGATGATCGACACTCAACCTTTCGACACAGCGGGACATGCCCTGTGACACGTCTGTGTCACAGGCTGTGTACCCCATGCTCGACAATCGACACTCGACGGTCCACACACTCGACGATCGTCGAGCACAGTTCGTCGAACCGAGGGGACACGCCCCCTGCCACGCCCGTGTTGTAGGGCGTGACTACCCAAAAACTTCGTTGACCAAAATTCATCGACCAAGCGCCGAACTCTTCAACCCGAGCGGGACATGCCCTAGGCCACGCCCGTGTCCCAGGCCGTATCACCCAAATTTTGCTACTCCTAGAATTTGGGCTGTTACACTCACCCTTTCTCCTAGTCACAAAGTTGACTTGGTCAATCTGAAGGAATATTTGCACCCCTTCCACGCACATTACTCCCTAAAGAAGACACATGAGGAGGTTTGAGCTTGGGTTAGCCTATTTGGGCTAGGTTGACCAGAAATAGGGTTGGGTTGACCTAGGTCTCTTTGGGGTTACTTATGTTTTGTCATGACCTGGTCATGACAAAACCATTCCTAGGGGTCTAGTTGTTTGAGGGATGTTACATGTCTCTCGACTTGCTAATCATTGAAACCACTAGTTGCTTATGCAGGAGGATTTGTAGCTGACGCGATACTTCTCGCAGGAAACGTCCCCTGACGACGTCAGGCCCCCGCGGGAGCCCTTGGACTCATCATCTCGTCCTCCCGAGAATCAGCCACGGGTCTCGGAGGTTGCTCCTCCGCCTGACTCCACGAGAACTGCAGGTATCTTTTCCACTCTCGCTCTTAACTCAGTCTCAGATTGCTGAATTGTCTTCCCGCAGCACCAGCTTCCGCCCAACTGGGTCTCGCTACCCGGGAGAACGAAGTAAGGGTTTCCCTACCCCTGAGGTTGATCCCTCCCTTCCGGCGGGAGGAGTGGCTGTCGAATCTTCTGTAGCTCCACAGGATGCCAGCCATCCCGCCGGAGAGGAAACCTCCCCCCCCCCCCCCCGCTTACGGCCAAGCCGGGATCACCACTCCAAAATCTTCCCCCGGGAAAAGGATAGCCGATCCACCTCCTCTTTAGAACTGGGGGGGGGGGGGGGGGGGCTGGGCCTTCTCGTCTGCCGTCGACCGGTGGTTCTCACCATACTGTAGGTATGCGGTATGTTTATCAAGATTATCGCTTGGCTCTCGTCATGATCGTGGAACTCTTTTTTCAGGGGATCTGGTCTCGCGGTCGGTAGCTGACGCAGAGGATGAAGATGAAGAAGACGACGAAGACAAAGAGGGGGAGGATGGCAAGAGTTCCCCCTTCCCTTCATCTGACGAGATGGAGGAAATCTTGACCAGTTCCGGGAGCACTAAAAGGCGAGGGAAGAAGGTTGATGTCATCCTATCGAAGCTTATATGGCGGGAGCGGGCCCATGACTCCGTGGTGAGAGAGTTACACCAATCGGTGGAGAAGAGGCTGGAGGCTCTGGAGCGAGATTACTTCATAGGCGAGATGGATCGGCCAGGTGGGCTTACCGCCGGGTCTTCTCCCGAAAGGTGTAATGCGCAAATCCGAGACCTGTCCCGCCGAATCAACCTGGGATGCACCGTCTTATCGTCCTATTTCAACGTGCAGGCGCCACCGAGTACTAGGCAGCAGGAACGAGGACGATCGTGGTGGGAACCCTATTGATTCGTGAGATCTCGTCCTTTCTTACCCCCGGCCTTCCCATTCCCCAATGTACCTCGTTATTTTCATCAAACTGTAGCTAATAACTTTGTTATTATTATTATTACTTTTTATTCAGCTCTCGCTCGGCGAGAGTAACCCCTGCTTCCTCTTTTTTTACTTGTGTGTCATCTCAAAATGTTTGCGCTAATCGGATTTGTCGGCCCATCGCTGTCAATCTTGGTCGGGAAACCGAGGCGCCGCCGACTTGGGGCGTGACGGCTGTACCTCCGCCACCTTTTCGGAATATTCATGATGATCACGGTTTTCTATAAATAGAGAAGTCCACCTACCATATTTATTTCTCCGATCCGAATCCCGTGCTTTTTTTCTTATTGCTTTCGTGGTTTGCCGAGAGCTCCCGCTTGCTTCCGCTTCCTCCTCCCATTCTCTCTTAGTTCTTGCTCTCGCCTTTCTTCTGAAAACCTCGCCCTCAACCTCACAAGCACGATGCCGGGCGGAAGCGAGGGATGCTTGAATTGCGCGGAAGCCTTCCATAAGCATATGTTCCCCTCCTGTAGCCTGACCATGGAGGAGTTCCAACTGACCGAGACTCATTATGTTTCCGCCGGCTTCACCGTGCGAAACCCCGGCAACCATGATAGGGTGAATAGTGCGGGGGAGGGGGAGCTTGCCATCCCCCTTGAGCACTTTGAGATGGACTTCCTCCTCCCCCTCTGGCCAGAGATGCGCCAATCCCTCTGGTACTATGGAGTGGTTCCCGCGCAGTTGAATCCGAACTCGGTCGCGATCCTGGTGGCCTTCATCTGCTACATCCGATCCAAGAGGATTGAGTTCAGCCTCCTTATCTTCCGGAAGCTGTTCACCTTCCGCTCCAAGGGAGGGGTGGTCTTCTTTTCGGGGCAGCTGCTCAAGACCACCGGTCTCGCAAACAAGCACCACCACTGGGGCAAGAAGTTCGTCTTTGTTTCCGGTAATTTCGGGAACGTTCCTCTCGCGCCCATTCAATATGAGGACACTGCTTACAAGCCGCCCTCCTTGGGCTCGCGCGAGAGCGCCCTCCTTGAGTTCTTTGGAACCAAGGATTTCGACGTCCAGTTCCTTAGGCGGGGCGTCGATTCTCTCCTCCTGATGCCTCCGGGCGAAGGTACGGTCTCGCCGTTAACTCACTGTTCCTCCCCCTCTTTTAAGATTAGGGCTGAGTGTTGTTGCTTCTGCAGGAGAGCGCGAGATCCCCCTGCGCCAACCTTTCGACGAGGCTCACACTACCGAGAGCCAATCCGTGAGAGACCCGCTGGCTCTCGCAAAGGCCACGGCTCAAGCTTGCTGGGACGAGCCAGACCCGCTTCCTTCGACCGGCGCCGGGAAGCGAAAGCCCGGCGCCCCTTTGCCCCCAGCACTTAAGAGGCCCAAAATAACTGCTATCGAGAAGGGTAAAGCCGTTGCGGTGCTGCCCTCCCAACCTCCCGCTGCAGGCCGCTCCTTTGAAGAGATCTTGGCCGCCAACGAGATAGCGGTTACCGGGGGTGGCGCCGAGGCACCTGCCGAAAACCCCCCGTCCCCCAGTGGAGTAGATGGCGAGGGAGCCGCCGCAGAGACCTCCGCTCAATCTACGCCTGGAGAGGTGTCGCGGGGTCACCGTAATTTTGGTCTCGGTACGAAGTGCCTTGACGCGGAAAATAAACCACTACTTCAGTGGAACCCTGACACCAACAGGGTCTCAATCTCGTCTCTTCTACCCTGCTGGGCGGAGCGAGATGAGGTCACCAGCGAGGCCTTCTCCTTGGGCTACGTCCTCTATAGCCGGGAGAACGCCAGTATCTATGACAAAATGACCACCAGGCTTCTGGCCTATGACTCCACCCGGGACCTGATGCGCGGGATCGAGCTTGCACATATGTGCGCACATCGGAGTATCACCATCGACCGCAACTTCCAAGATATGTTCAAGGCCCGGGAGGAGGCGGTGGCTCAGGCGGCTGCCTTGAAGAAAGAGCTGGAAGACGCCAAGCAACTGCTGTCCTCGTGCCGGGCGAAATAGGTAAGCGAGACATTTCACGGCACTCGCTCTCGCCACTGAAGATTTCAACTTCATTCTTTCATGCTAACCTCATGCTACACAGGATTCCACTCAGGCTGTGGCGCTTCGCGCGGAGCTGGCCCAGACTCGTACGAGAACGTCCTGCTAAGGGACCAGCTCTGGCACTTGGAGGCTAATGCGCCCCCTCCTCCTCCACTGGACAAAAGGTTGAAGAGCCGCTACTATTCCGTCTACGACATCGACAAGCTCCTCCAGGCCAACACGCAAGCTACAGTCAAGCTGACCCTGGAGACACTGCAGGAAGTAGGCTACTTGGACGGGAGAGGCAAGACCATCACCGCTCGGCAGCTCGTCCCCTGGCTCTTCGAGCCTGTCCCGAAGCTCCTAAGCGCGCCCGATTCCCCACCTTCGGATGTCCTGAAATCCGCTGCCGCAGGTGGCGAGACATCCGGGGAGAGCTCAGGCGAGAGCTCTCGTGGGAGCTCAAGTGAGAGCTCGGAGGGGTACAACGTGTCTCCCTGAAGGGCCCTCTTTTCGTTTCTTTTGCTTGTACTGATGCTTAAGATCACGGCAGTGAACCGGTCGCACAAGTAATATAAAATGGGGGTTTTCCCAAGTATCGATCTCACAAGGAACACAGAAAGGTGGAGTTAATTTCGAGGACGACTTGAGATTGAAGTCCTCAGGTCGGAGCTAACTAAGGGGGGTTTTGATGTTTGCGGAAACAGAAAATAAAAGGCTAACAACTACTCCTATGCAACGCCGCTATGCGATGCTTTGCCAGGCGGGATGGAAGACTAGTCGGGCCGCTATGCACCGAATCACTAGGTGGATGGACGAGTAGGCTTGCGGATGAGGTGGTGAGAATGGCGGAATGAGGGTCGTGAGCACCTCTTCGCAACGCACGCCACTAGCAATTGCTAGTGCGGCAAGGGTGGATGGTGGTGGATGGAATATGGCGCAACTCAAGTAAATAATGAAAACATACAATCACATAGACATAATTGTATAAAAATGTTTTACAAACTAAGCATACTTCATCAATATAAATAAAGTTAAACACCAATATTCAATAATAAAGCAAGAACAAGTCAAGAGATCGACCGAATCCGAAGTCTTGCTGAGGATTCACGGTTGGAATCGTCGGGTTGTCATTCCGCGTCCAAGCTCGGTCCTCAACTGCGTCTGGTGTAGAGAAGGGCTGTCACCACCTTCCAATGGCCCATCTTCTTCGTCTCACGATAGCGGATGAAGTTTGCTAGCTTTCCTTTGCTTGATGGCTATGGCGTCAAACCCTACTTGAAGCTCACGGATGAAGGAGAAGGCCGAGAGGAAGCTCCGGCTTGGATTTGGCGGTGAAAGCTTGCCCGGAGCACCTCCCTAGGGTGGAAGATGAAGGGGAACGACGGAGAAGGCGGAAAACGGAGGAGAAATATCGAGCTCCGAATCCTCTCTTTAGTTAGGGCGAGACCTACACTATTTATACAAAGCAGAAATGAACAATGCGCACGATCACAGGCGCACGACCAGTGGTCGTGCGCACTATGTTCGGTGATCGTGCGCACTGGCGTGGAAGATCAGGAAGAAGAACTGTGATAACATGCATGAGCAGTGGCGCACGACCAGTGGTCGTGCGCACTAAGTCCAATGGTCGTGCGATTACCCCAGATAGGACTCTAGAAAAGAGGAATCAATGCACACGATCAGTGGCGCACGACCGGTGGTCGTGCGCAATATGTCCAGTGGTCGTGCGCTTACCCCAGGCTGATTCTGGAAAACTTAGAGTAGTGCGCACGATCAGGGGCGCACGACCAGTGATCGTGCGCATTAGATCCCATGATCGTGCGCAGTATTCCTGTTTCACAACCATCCCGGAACACGCACACGACCCCTGCACCGAAAGGAAAAACCAATCACTGATATGTGCAGACATTTCAGGCAATAACAAAAAGGAGAACAGACTATAAAAATAGCAAAATACACAGCCACGGGCAAAAATGTGCACTTCCTATGGAAATATAGACAATATGAAATAGAAACGATAAAGAACTAAAAGTGAAGTGCAAACACGTGAAAACTAGCCCAGATGAGTCCGAAAATAAGTATATAAAGTGGACTCATCACACCCCCACACTTAACTGTTTGCGCGTCCCGAGCAAACAAAATCTAAGCAGATAGGGAAAAATACTAGTTAACAAAGAAATTGCGATACGAAGAACCATGCGAAGTCGCATGCTCGCGCGCGTAAAAATATAATAGAAGAAATTTCTAAGTATATAAAATAGTTTATACTTTTCACAATGCGTATCAAGATTTTATTATTACTCAAAAATAGAATCACGGTGAATCATCCAGTCATGCATAGGGAGAAAGTAGACTAATTGCTAGGCGAGCATTGCCAAAGATCGGGGCTCAGGATAACCTTCAAAGGAATCCACCAATGTCGGTGACCATATGATTGCCCTTTCGCATTCTCTCCACGGCACTGGTTTGGGTTCACACACGAATCAGTAGGACTGTAGGTGAAGAGATGGGGCTTGGGTTTCGGTGAGGTAAACAAGGATAAACAAGATGGATATGCACCTAACCCAAATGAGCTAGTATAAAAGGAATACATCAGCTATCCAAAATACATGCGGGTACACCACACCCCCAAACTTAACTTTTAACATATGGGTGTGTGCACCGCCTACTCCAAATATAATCACATTTCCAAAATGATTTTCAATTTAAGCTTTTTCTTTTCATTCATTTTTTTTCTTTACAAATATAAATATTTTTTTTCTTTTTCTTCATTTTATTTTCACAATTCAGCAGATATAAACTTGGGAGCACTTCCACATTTTCACAAATAAAATCACCACATCACATTCCAACATTAAAGTGTAAAACTCTGAAGCTCAACTTGGGTGTGCGACTAGGATTGGATATGAGGCTTTGGTGAAATCATGGTGGAGCTGAATCAAAAGGAGGGGTAGGCACAACGAGGCTAGCGAGGACAAGACGTTAGGAATATGTTGGAACACCCTATTACTAATTTGGGTCAGGATCACTATGTCTTTAGGAAACCTATTTTGACCTCCTGTATAGCTCTAAAGGTCAATTAGAATTGAGTCTAAGGGATAGTACTTAGGTTTGTAAGCTGCCCTCAAGACCAAGGATTTTCAGTTTGAAGACTAAGTCATATCGTCGATCTCAGTACGACGAATCGTCGAACTCCAATCGACGATCGTCTAGCTCAACTTCGACAGATCGTCGAACTCCATTCGACGATCGCTGAGCTCAACTTCAACAAATCATCGAACTCCATTCGACGATCTTCGAGCTCAGTTCGACGATCTTGACTCAGTATTGATTCTCTATCTCTGAGCTCAGTTCGACGATAGTTGAGCTCAGATCGACGATCTCTGTTGCTGTATAAGTCCAAATCGCTGAGCTCAGTTCGACGATAGCAGAGCTCAGTTCGACATTTTTCTGATGAGTTAAAGGATTTTTCAAGATTCAAATTCAGAACAGTTAAGGAGTTATTCAACAATTAATTCAGAAGATTTTCTAGCCTTTTTCATTTATTCTGGACCAATTTTCAAGTGATTATCAAGGAATGTTTCTTTGGACTTTCCCCCAGAAGACATTTGCAATTAAGGAAGTCAATTAATGACAGGCCAACGGCTATTCTTGACAGATGATTTTCTATTCAGTAACAGAGAATAAAACACAAGATTTTTTGAATCTCTCCATCACTCAGAACACAGATCAGAAGAAAGACAACATATAGCAAGAAGAACAAGAACAAGAACATTCTCTGCTACACTTCTCTGGACAATATCTTTCTCAAACATCTTTCTGTTCATAAGAGAAAAGGAAAAAGAGCTGTAGACATTCTCTGTCTCAAAGAATTCATACAAGAACACACACCAAAGGAGATCAACAAATCTGAAAATCTTCAGATCACCTTTGATTCAAGTGTTCAAGGCCAACATCTTTCAAAGACTCCAGACACCTAACATTTCAGCTGTTGCTGAAATTATCATTTGCTGGAGATCAACTTCTGAAGGCCTATCACCCTACAGCAAAGCTTCATTTCCTAAACATCTCAAGAACTCAGGGGGAGCTTTGACAACATAAAATCCACATAGTCTTCTCAATTGCTCTGAGAAAGAGAAGACTTCCATAACTCTCTCATCCCCGTCTCTGTAAAGGGTTTCTCAAACTCCCTTCAAAAGTTTGAGCTTGGTTTTTGAGCACCTTGTCAAAAGCTCATTGGTGGCAAGACACCTGAACAAAAAATCTGATTTGGTTTTTGAGCACCTTATCAAAAGCTCATTGGTGCCCAGGACACCTGATCAACTCATCCTGCAGTGGATTCCTACCTAGGGTGGTAGAAGAGTGGATGTACCCAAGTTTAGGGGAACCATTATAGCTCCTTGTGTCTTCTGGCTTGCTTGTCTTTATCTTTTATTTCTGGCTGTGATTGTTTTGTGATTAGTTTAGATCTGTGATTAATTCCTATTGTAGGTTATTTTGTGATTAGATTTAATAGTTGCTTCCCTGTTCACTCAGATTACAACAATTGTTGTAAAAAGTTTTCAAGCACCATATACTCTATTCACCCCCCCCCCTCTAGAGTATATCAGATCTAGCTGCACGTTCAATTGGTATGAGAGCCAGGTTGGTTAAACATACCATACCTTGGTGGTTGCACAGGCTAACACCTGAACCCAAAGATTCCTAGTTAGATCTGTTTTCTTTTGAGTTTATTATTAGATTTTGTTTTCACAAATCATGGCCCAAAATAAAGATTATGCTAGCACCAGACCTCCAGTGTGCAATCTATCCAAGTTTGCACTTTGGAAAGCAAGGATCAGATTATACATGAATTCTATTGACGAGGATATTTTTAATTCTGTTTTGACAGTTTGTCCAAGACCTCCAGAGAACTCAAGTACAAATGTTGTTCCACCTCCATCAGGAACAGATGCTGATATCAAGAAATGGAAGATAGTTGATGCCAATGCTATGAACATCTTAGCCCAGATCATGTCTGATGATAACTTTCAAAAGGTGGCTGAATGCAATTCAGCAAAGGAAATCTGGGATAAACTTTCTGAAATAGTTTCAGGCTCAGCTGATGAGAGAAAGGACAGGAGATCCCACCTCATCTCTTAATATGAGAATTTCAAGAAGGGAGAAGCTGAATCAGTTGGAGATATGTACAATAGACTTAGTCTGATAGTCAGTGAACTCAGGACTTTGGATAAGGGGATCTCACTGACTGAACTTAATGACAAAATTCTAATGTGCTTCCCTAGCACTTGGGATTCAAGAATCTGGCTAATCAAGGATGCCAGAAGTTTGAATGAGATCACCACAGAAGCTCTTTTGGGCAAGCTCAAATCTTATGAGCTACTAATCAAAAATAGAGAAGAAGAGCAGAAGGCTGCATCACCAGCAACAAGAAAAGAGAAGACAAAAGCCTTCAAAGCAACTGAAGATCAGCCTGAAGACAAAGTCACAAGCAATGATGAACTGCTCAGTCTGTTGGCCAAAAGATTTTACAAGATGGCCAGAAAGGACTTCAGAAAGAGATCATACAAGGAGCATGATAAGCCAAGGTATGATAAGTCAATTAATAATAAGGAAATTGTCTGCTTTGGTTGCTGGAAACCAGGGCACATTGTACCTGACTGTCCAGAAAACAAAAACAAGGACAGAAGGGACAAGAAAGAAAGAAGAAAGGAGAAAGACTTCAAGAGGAATGGTAATGGCAAACCCTCCTCAAGCAAAAATAAACACACAAGAAAGGGATTTGTTGCTGAATCTTGGAGTGAAACTGAAGAGGAATCAGAAGCCTCATCCAGGTCCAGTGATGATGAAGATGATGCAGAAGAGAAGGAGTTCTGCATGATGGCAATCAATGCCTCACAACATAATTCAGATGAAGAAGACTCAGAGTCAGACTCAGAGACTCAACTTGAAGAGGACCAGGTAATCAGTTCTTTTGATTTCAATTCAGAGGACTTTAAATCTGAGTTTAAAGCATTATGTTTGGACTTGCTAAAATCTGAGAAGGAAATTATTTCTCTCAGAAATCATTTATCTGAACATAATACCTTAAAGTTAGAAAACCTCAAACTCTCTCAGGAGTTGGAGTGTTGTAGGGAGCAGATAGCTTCACTAAAAGGTGAGCTATCAGAGGCCAAGAAGCTTGAACAATCCCTTAATGGGAGAAGTAACAAGCTGATGGACATCACAAGCACAGTGAACTCCAGATTTAATAGTACACTGGGCTTGGGTGCTTCATCCAACCAACCCATAGTTCTAACAACTTCAATCAAGTTTATTTCTGATAAAGGAAAGGGAGTTTTAGAGGTAGCTAGGAAAAATTCTGATCTGCCTAAGAAAACTAAGTTCCAGCAGAAATCGTCGAACGGAGCTCGACGATCGCCGAACGCAGATCGACGATCTCAGGCAAAATCATCGAACTCATGTCGACGATCTCAAGTTCCTGAACTCTGCCACAGTCGACCGTCGAACGGAGCTCGACGATCTGACCCAAGATAGTCGAACGCAGCTCCACGATCGTCGAACAGAGATCAGAGCTCTGGAAACTCTTTCAAGGGCAAATCAAAATCCAATCCTAGGGGTCCTTCATCCCAAATCTTTAACCCTTATACTGAATGGATTATACCTCCAAGGAGATATCATCCTGAAGGTTATAAGATTCAACCTGGGATGTCTTTTATTTCAGAGTTTAAAGGTTATCAACCTAGGCCCAAGGTAAACTGGGTCAAAAACAAATGAATTATTTTATGTGCAGGTGAAGACCTATCCAACATCAAACCAGCAATGGTACTTGGATAGTGGGTGCTCTAAGCACATGACAGGAAACAAGGACAACCTCACATCCTTTAGAGCCAAGCTTGGACCCAAAGTTATCTTTGGTGATTCAAACTTTGGACAAACTAAAGGATATGGTGCAGTCCAGATTGGATCAGTGACATTCAAGAATGTAGCTTATGTGGAAGGACTGAAGCACAACTTAATAAACATCAGTCAGCTATGTGATGAAGGCTACCAGGTGACCTTCAGCAAAGCATTATGCAAGATCAAGTCAGAGGACAACACAACTGTGTTGACAGGTAAAAGGAAAGGTAATATCTATCTAGTAGATTTTCTTTCAACAGATGTAGATATTTGCCTGTTCAATTCTGTCTGTAGACCTAATATTTTATGGCATAAGAGACTAGGACACTTAAACCTTAGAACTATTGCTAGGCTATCCAAGGACAACCTTGTTAGAGGACTACCTTCTGGCCCCTACAAGAAGGAAGGACTCTGCAGGGCTTGTCAATTAGGCAAACAAACTAAAAATAGTTTTAAGTTACTTAATAAGAGTGATTCACCTAGGATATTTTATCTGTTACACATGGATCTTTTTGGACCCATCACAGTACAAAGCCTAGGATGGAAATCTTACACCTTAGTAGTTGTAGATGACTTCTCTAGATTCACATGGGTGTTCTTTCTGAGGAAGAAGTCTGATAACTTTAAGGCTTCATTTGTTTCGGCGGTGGCGGATCGATCCGGCGGGTGGAAACGGAGTGTTCGAAACGGAGGGGGGAGGTGGCTGCTCCAAACGAAGCTTTTTGGAGCGTTTCTCAAGGCGGGCGGGTGGAAATGGAGCAAACTCCGCCGGAGGTTCATTTGTTTTCCCGCCTTCCGGTGGCGTTTGCCCAAAACGGAGCTCCGAAACGCCCAAACAAATAGAGCCTAAGTGTTTGACAGAGTTTCTCAAATGCATACAGATTGAGTTCAATACTCACATTGCCCTGATCAGAAGTGATCATGGGACAGAGTTTGATTCTCTTCTTATGCAAGAGTTCTGTCAGAGTGAAGGGATCAGGCATACTTTCTCAGCTCCTAAAACTCCTCAATAAAATAGGGTAGCTGAAAGGAAAAATAGAACCCTTATTGAATCTACCACTACATTGTTGTCAGATGCTCATCTTCCTCTATCCTTTTGGGTAGAGGTAGTGAACACCTCCAACTATGTGCTGAATAGAAGTTTGATACATAAACTAAAGGGTAAGACTCCCTATGAATTACTCAAAGGGAAGAAACCTAAAGTTGATTATTTTAGAGTTTTTGGTTGTATTTGCTATATACATAATAATGACAAGAAATATTTAGCAAAATTTCAAGCTAAAGCTGATGAAGGAGTGTTTCTGGGATACTCCATGATCAGTAAGGCTTATAGGGTTTATAATAAATCATCTCTAAAAATTGAAGAATCTGTTCATATATCATTTGATGAATCTAACATGTCTTTCAAGGAGAAGAACACTTCTACCATAGCACCTTTACAGGAACATTCTCTTATTGAAGATTTGAACAAGTTACATGTCACTCAAAAAGAGGAAAGCAGTGAAGATGAAGAAAGCATTCAACATATTGAAGAATAACTTAAAGAGCCAGTTATTGTACCACAAGAGGAAACAACAACACAGGTTGGTGAACAATCAACACCCCCTGTTGATTTAGTAACATCAAGAGACCATCCAATTTCCCAAGTAATTGGAGACATCTCAGCTGGTGTGCAAACCAGAAATCAGGTCAACCAAAACCTGTTGCACACTTGCTTCATATCTTAAATTGAACCTCAGTCCATTCAAGATGCAGAGCAAGATCCAAACTGGATCATTGCAATGCAAGAAGAGTTGCATCAATTTGAAAGGAACATAGTGTGGGAACTAGTGCCAAAGCCTAAGGATCACTCCATTGTTGGAACAAAGTGGGTGTTCAGAAACAAACTGGATGATCAAGGAGTAATTATAAGAAAAAAGGCAAGGCTAGTTGCTCAAGGATATTCTCAAGAAGAAGGCATAGAATATGACCAGACTTTTGCACCAGTTGTAAGATTGGAAGCCATCAGAATATTCTTAGCTTATGCAGCACATAAAGGCTTCAAGATTGTAACATCCCATTTCCAACTAGACCCCTAAGAGTGGTTTTGGCCATGACTAGGTCATGACAAAACCCTAGGAAGCCAGAAATGGGCCAAGAGATAGGAGGCCAAGGTGGGGATCACCATGGTCTGCAAATAGTAGAATTTTGAACAATGGTTTAGAATGACAATGGGGCTTCACCATGGCCCCAAGACCCTACCACAACACTCCCAAACATTTTGGGAGACCCATTAGAGCCAAAAGGACCCATTAGGGCCAACCCAAGAGGCCCAGTTGACCAAGGTCAACCCTAGCCCTGAATGGGTCAACCTAGCCTACTTAGGGCCAATTGACCCACTCCTAGTCTAGAGGACCCCACCTATGCCCTCCTAACCCTAAAGTGAGGTCAATAGGTCACTAAGGACACATTGGGGTCAGCCCTAGAGGCCAGGTTGACCCAAGTCAACTCAAGCCCTAATCTGGTCAAAGTACCCTTACTAAGGGCATATGACCTCCAAAGTGCAGGGTAACCCTACATAACCCTACCTAGACCCTAAGGGAAGTCAATGGGTCACCAAGGATCCATAGGGGTGAACCCTAATGGTCATGTTGACCCAAGTCAACACTAGCCCTAAAATGGTCAAAGTGACCTTACCAAGGGTCAAGTGACCTTTAAGGTGCCATGTCAACCCTACCAAACCCTACATAGACCTTAGGGGAGGCCAATGAATCACCCATGACCCAATGGGGTCAACCTAGATGGTCAAACTGACCAAGTCAACCCTCATTGAGGGTCAAGTCAACTTAGCCCAAAAAGGGCTAACCCAAGCTCAAGCCACTTCTCCCTTAGGCTAAACCCATTCCCATGACCATCATAATCCAGTGGGCTGCCTTTAACTTGTGAGGTTGACTAGTCAACCAGAGGTGACTAGGAGAGAGAAAAGAGCTCCTCTCCATGATAATGGAGGAGAGAGAAAATGGGGAAGAGGAAAGGGAAGAGAGAAGCCGGCCAAGGAAGGCCAACAGCCACCAGTTATGGCTGTAATCAACTCCTCTAGGGGAGAGGAGTTGATTCCAGCCGTTTCCCGGCCACCAAGGGGTGGGTTCAGCCCCCCTCCACACAACCCGAGCCACACCTTTAATGGTGTTAATGGCTATTGAAGAACCAGCCTCTCCCCTCCCCCATTTGCCATTTAAACACCTTCAGGGAGCCGAGGGGATCATTTTGGAGCGTTTACCTGGAGGAGACGAGCCATTCCACTGTGCAGTTGCAGAAGCCGAGCGCCGCCGCCGTCGTCAATGGCATCCCGCCGCTCCTCTCGCATCCAGGCCGCCAGGAAGGTCCTCCTCCTCTCCTTAACCCGCGGGTAGATCCTAGGAATCATTAGGCTTGAGTTTCGGGCTCAATTGAGCCCGATTCAATCCAGGATTTCTCCTGGTTTCGGCAAGAAAATCTCTTGCTTTATCTGCCGAAAAACGCCTCTCCGGCGGCGGAGCCGCCGCCTGACGATAGCCACCACCTCAACGGAGGTGTTGGTGGCGGTGGCCGGCCGGGGAAGGGGCTGGATCGCCGGCGGCAGGGCTTGGAAATCGCTCCAGGCGGGACGAATCTCAGCCGTTGGCTCAATGGGGACGACGACCAGATGCCGTTGATCCTTGCGCCAAGATTCGCGCTGCATCAAAATCAAACTATAGGAAATTAATGATATTTATTTCATTCTGTCACACTTTTGATATTTAATGTTTTAAATTCTTAAAAATAGCCAGAGGCTCTGTATGGGAACATGGTCAACACATGAATTGTAGCCCTGCCTGTCTACTTGTTTTTAAAATTGGTTTGAACCCATTTAGGCTTCTGGTTAGACCAGGGCACCCATTTTGGTGGGACATACCCTTAGGGCTAGGCAGTCACAAAATTGAGTGCCCACTCTTCACCCCTAGCCCAAATTAGCTGAAATTTTGGCAGAGAGTCTATCTTAGACATACCTAGGGCCTGCCCAAAAATGGGAATTTTTGGAGAAAATATTTCTATAGTTTTTGTAAATATTTAATAATTATTAGGTAAATTAAATAAGTGCCCTAAACACCTCCAAACCCTCCCAAATTTTGGTGAGTGGTCCCTGGGTTCCAATTAGGTACCTGTATAAAATTTCATTTAATTTGGATGAGTTTTGAATAGGCTTTGACCCAACCCTATTTATACCCTATAAAGGGCATTTTTGTCAAAAATTGCACTTTTGGTTTTGAGTGACCAAATCACCTCAACAGAGGCTGAAATTTTGGCCACTGATATAACTTGACTTTTTACACTCACTTATGGAGTTTGCAGTGGATTGGACTAGGGTAGCCCTAGAATTTTAGGGTAGGCCCTTTAGGGTAAATTTCTAGGGTTTGAAGAAATTGGGGTCAAAAGACCTTGGATGGACTTGAAACTGGGGAATGATGTCCATAGGGTTACTATGGTCCTGTGGTTAAAATTTTAGGGCATTTGGAAGACTTAAAACCCCTTAAATCCATAACCCTAGTTTAGGGCACTAGCTTGAAACCATAAGATCTAATACCAAAACTTTCTGAAAAGGCCTGAGTCTTTGAATGGGTAGTTGCTTAGGGTATATATATCTCTGAAAATTTTATAATAAATTTTGGATGAATATTTTTGGTACTTTATTCACAAAGTCATGTTTTACAATTTTCACTTAGGAATTTTTGGAGAACAATATACTTGATTAAACCTGATGAAACTTAGCAAAGGGGCTTGTAATCATGGTACCCATCTCTGTAAAGTTTTATGAAATTTTTGAAGAAAGATATTTAGTGGTTGCTTCTTTAATTATTTAATTCTATGGAACTTTGGTAAATTTAATAATGACATTTAGTTTGTCTGAAAAATTTTAATTTCTTCATCATGATGTTTCTAGTTCCTTATGAAGCCCTAGTAATTTTTACATAATTATTGGAGACATATTTGTGGCACTTCCTTCATTATATTTGATTTTAGGAATTAGATTTAATAAATCCTTTAGAGGTCAAGAACTATCTGGAAAATTATGAAAATTGGCAACCAATAATATTTCTCTGTTATTTAGTGAATACAAATTTTAGGAGGCCATTACCTGAGAAAATCTTATGGTTCATGTTCAAATTGACTATGGCCTAGTTTTTGAGGAAAATTCAATAAATAGTAGATTAATGGGGAAAATATGATTTTCTGAATTTAGACTATATCTATCATAATAGACCTCTAATAATTATCATAAGTGTACTGGATGAGTATTTCATGTACTTCCCTTTTTACGGGTCATGTAGCTTAAGTGGTCTGCATATAGCAAAACTGCAGGATTTCATCTGGATGTGAATTAGGGCAATTATGATGGGTCCTGATGGATTGTTACAAAGACAAGTGGAATGGGCTGCGTCTTGGGAAGATGAGTGAGTAAGGTGTGGATCTGTCTAGGGTTATAGACGTTTGGGTCCGACGAAAGATCGTCCTACCCAAGGAGAGTGGAGTCAAATTACCCTAGGATTAGCATATCGAAATATGAGAAAATAAAGGGTAAGGGAATCAACCAATAATAAAATAAGTACCTTGCGAAAGGGAACGTTGGGCGTAATCCCAACATAGTTCCTAGTGCCCCTTGAGAGCCCTTCACAGGGAATACCGGGGGCAGTCCTGGGTTAACGTAAACTGTTTAACAAGCTGAAAAGAGTAACTTAGTAATTAGGGTTGCACAATTCACAAACACTGTTAACACCAGAAGTTAGCTGGGAACTTCGGCTCGGATGGTTAAAAGACGGACTTTTGGTCCGGGGAGCTTCGGCTCGGGTTTTGTTTACGCTTAATTTGCATGTGCATATGTAACGCCCCGAAACTCAAAGGAGCAAAGGGGGACGTTTTGGGCCAGTTTTGGTTTCTGGCTGAAGGCACACGGCCTGGGACACGGGCGTGTCCCAGGGCGTGTCAAGCGTGTGTCGACACTTAGCCGCGAAGTCGTCGAGTTATTCTCGACGATTCGTCGAGAATGGGCACACGGCCGGTGACACGGGCGTGTCGCAGGGCGTGTCGACCCGTGTCGACACTTAGCCGTGAAATCGTCGAGTTATTCTCGACGATTCGTCGAGAATGGGCACACGGCCTGCGACACGGGCGTGTCGCAGGGCGTGTCGACCCGTGTCGACAATCGTCAAGGTGAAATCGTCGAGATTCACTCGACGATCGTCGAGACAAGGCACACGGCCTCGGACACGGGCGTGTCCAAGGCCGTGTCAGCGAGTCGTCGTTCTCCCCTCGACGAAATGTCCCGTGTACACGGCCTGGGGGCCCAGGCGTGTCAATGTGACACGGGCAAGGACACGGGCGTGTCCTAGAACCCGTGCAGTGCTCGGGTTGGAAACGGGGGAAAAATCATGGGTACACGGTCGGCTACACGGCCGGCTACACGGCCGTGTCAGCTGGAACACGGGCGTGTCAGCTCGAACACGGGCGTGTTCGGTACCCGTGTGCGTGTTCAGAAGATTCGATTTTGACGGCGAATGCGGCACACGGCCCTGGACACGGGCGTGTGCCAAGCCGTGTGCGGCCCAGATTGGGCATTTCAGCCCCGAATCAAAGCCGCTCGTTTTCTTAGGTTGAGATCCGACGGTTGGGGATGGTTCCTGGGAGGATATACACGGGTTTGACTTAGAAAAATCCACACTTTTCATCACTTGATCTCTCTCCAAACCCTTGGAGAAAGAAGAGCCAAGGCTAGAGGAAGAGGAGCTAGATCCGCCATTGGAGGAGCTTCGGAGCTCCGAATCGCAAGCCGACTCCGGATCCACGGAGGCAACGCAAGCGCGGTGATTTCTATCCGATTACATTTCGATGGCGCCAAAGAGGAACGCAAGGGTAACGAATCCTCACTTGTGAGCATGATAGCTCTCTTTCTTAGCATAGGAAGCCCTCTCTCGCGAGTTTGCGAAGAGTTGGAGGCGTTCCTTCGGGTAGATATGTAAAGTCCCCGTTGTTTAGCGTCCGTATGCGAGAACGGACATAGGCATTTTGGTTGAAGCCTACCCGGACATGTAGTTCGGATCGGTGATGTTGCATTGCATAAGGCCGGAGAAGACTCCGTGCTATTGGGTGTTTTTCGGGTTTTCTACGCGGTAGATTGCAGCAGGGAGCCTTGGGGACTAACCCAAAGGTGCACCCGGAAAACTGGGCGGACACGAGGTCTTGCCAACTTGGTGGCCTGAGTGCCAACATGAACATAACGGGGTTATGTGTCTTGCGGTAGAATGGGACTCGGTGAAAGTTTGACCCGCGCAAATGGCTTAAATTGCCGTTGCGATGTGAGCACGGGTTAGATGGAGCCGTACCCGCTTTATGTCGTTCGGGTTAGAGAGACCTAAAGTTACATGGCACTCGCCGTTGGCATAGATGTGAGTCTTCGGTGGTCAATGGCTTAAATTGACGTGACCAATACCATGAAGACGAATTGCTCATAGGAATGGCCGTCTAAGTGGCGGTGGTGAGTCCGGAATGTTAATGGCTTTAATTGACGTGACATCGACCGGTTCGCCGAGAATGTGCCCTGAGTGCACGGGACGTGTGGCCGTACGAGCCAACGTCTGTGATGAGATGGCTATGGTTATATGCATTGCTCGCTTGTGCTAATGAAATGCAGGGAAGGAGCATCGCCGCCCCGAGTTGGGGGCGGGATCGTTATAATTTGGTCAGCATTGCTGACCGTTGCTTTGTTTGCCACCGTGTGGTGGTTTGTTTGCTTGCAGGTGCAGCTGGACCAAGCGGTCAATAGCGGGCTAAAGCCCTTTTTGCGAAGCTGGCCCTCGAAGGCCCAAGTGGAAATGTTTTCTATTTTATTCATGTATGGCCGGCCTGCGTGCCGAGGTTGGTAAATCATGTAATAGACAAATGAAACATCTTGTAAGGCCTTAAGGCCGACTTTTGAGTATTTTGTAATGACATTCCTGTTGGTTTTAGTGGACATTCATGCTTGTGCTGGGTTCTTGTTTTGCAACTTATATTAATTGCTTCCGCTAGAATGCTCTGTGTAGGACGTTGAGATTGGTTGGATGGTTTCCATAAGTAACCACCCGGTCTGTCTGTGGTATATGGCGTCGGGCCCCGGCCGGACCTACTGCTATATGCGATGCGACGGATAGGGGGTGTTACAATTTGGTATCAGACTACTGGTTTTGGTCGGGCTTAAAGTGAATTCGTGGGCGAATTCTTTTTAAGGGGTGGTGAGCACATTGTGTGCGTCATCGTTATAACAGTAAAAAGAACCCATGAATGTCCACTTAGGAATGAAAATACTCGTGTTTGAGGAACCTGCGTGTTCCTATAATTGCTGTTTGCAATGTTATTTGGTCGCTTAACGGTGTTTTGTACCACTATAGGTGACCCGAAGTGGTGTTGGGCCGTCAGAACGCCGAGGTTCTGAGGCTAGTAGTGCACCAGAAGTTGCTCCCGCAACACCTTTGTCGGCTGAAAATATAAGATTGGTGGCTGAAGCGGTGTTAGCCGTGATAAATGCGCAGCCTGGGAGGCAAGCGCAGCAGCCAGCTCCTGTGATGGAGCAAGTACCTCTTCAAGAGGCGGAGCCGAGGAGGATGGAGCAAGTGGTTGTAGAACCAATAGTGCCAAGGAGGGCGACTGAGAGGCAGTTGAAGCATGTAATGAGCTTTAACCCTCCGTTATTCTCGGGGTTGGGAACCCCATCTCAGGCTGAAGACTGGCTCTCTAGGGTGAAGAGAGTCATGACAGCGACGGAGACGGAGGAGTGGCAGATGACCACCATTGCTACGTTCCTGTTGGACGGTGAAGCAAGGATGTGGTGGGAAGGCTTGGAGCTGCATCATCTGAGAGGAAGACAATTGATAGACGTTCCGATGGAAGAGTTCTCGGAATTGTTCTTAGCAAGATACCTCCCTTCTACTTAGAGGATTTCAATGGAGAATGAGTTCCTGAGGTTGGTGCAGGGTGAGCGAAGCGTGGATGAATATCTCCACGAGTTTACGCGGTTGAGTCGTTATGCGAGCTCTACCATCATGGATGAGGAGCGCAAGACTAATCGCTTCTACGAAGGTCTGAGGGATGAGCTGAGACTATTACTGTCGGGGCCGATGACGCAGGGTTTCCTAACCTTGGTCAATACTGCCCGGTCCTTGGAGAAGGACATGAAGAGTGTACAAGCGAAGAAAGGCTTGGTTGAAAAGAAATCTGAGTTTAAAGTGCCGACTACTTCAAAGTCTGGCTATCGGAGGGCTTTCAAGAAGCATAGGACTTCGGGTCCAGCTCCTTCTGGCGCTTCTGGGGCGACTACGAGTCGGACCCCGGGCGCGTGCTTCACTTGTGGCAAGACGGGGCATTTCGCCCGTGATTGTTGGAGCGGACGTCCTAAGTCCGAAAGGAGGCCAGGAGCTACCTACGAAGAGAAGGGAAAGGCGGTGGAGTCGACCGCATCCCACTATGCTCCGGCCCAACCAAGGGTCTATAATCTTGGCCAACAGGAGGCCATTAAACAAGCTGACGTGGTGACAGGTACGGTTTAATTTATAGCAAGTCAACTTTATATGCTTGTTATGTATATGTTACCTTACCACTGCTTG
This sequence comes from Platanthera guangdongensis, assembly GCA_039583875.1. NCBI lineage: Eukaryota > Viridiplantae > Streptophyta > Magnoliopsida > Asparagales > Orchidaceae > Platanthera > Platanthera guangdongensis. The sequence continues at coordinate 36,564,655 of CM077161.1, forward strand.
TTTAGGATTTGTAATGATTTGTGAAAATCCCGCACGAGCACTCTTTGATACGGGAGCTTCACACTCCTTCTTGTCCGAAGGATTTATATCACGCATCGGAGTCCCTTCTTCGATGGCGAAGGACAAGTTGGATGTGTTATTGCCCAATGGGTGTTCGATGCGAGCGGTTAGGATCTGCGAGGTTAAGACTCGTATTGGAGAGCAGGAGTTCGACCTGCGGGCGTCTTTACTTCCGTTAGTGGAGTTTGACGTCATATTTGGCATGGACTGGCTCTCGGAGCAGCAGGCCCATATAGATTGCGGTAGCAAGGAAGTCAAGCTGGGAGCGAGTCGTGAGACGACGTTTAAGGGCTTAAAGGGGTCGAGCAAAACATTGATGTCTGCTCTTCAAGTGGTTAAGGCAGTTCGTGCCGGAGCAGAACTGTTCTTCACTCTAGTGGAGGTTGCAAAGCCGAAGCCCGCTATGGATTGTATTTCAGTGGTATCGGAATACCCTGATGTGTTCCCTGCAGATCTTCCTGGAGCCCCGCCACAACGGGAGATAGATTTTACTATCGAGCTAGTGCCAGGTGCAAAGCCTGTGTCACGATCTCCGTATCGGCTAGCGCCTAAGGAAATGGCGGAGCTGAAAGTTCAACTGCAAGAGTTGTTGGAGCAAGGGTATGTACGCCCGAGTTCTTCGCCTTGGAGCGCACCGGTCCTCTTTGTTAAGAAGAAGGACGGAAGCTTGAGGTTGTGTATTGATTATCGGGAGCTAAACAAGCTGACTGAGAAGAACAAGTACCCGATCCCCCGGATTGATGATCTCTTTGATCAGTTAGTCGGGTCGACGGTGTACTCGAAGTTAGATCTCAAGTCTGGGTACTATCAGCTGTGGATAAGGGAGAGTGATATCCCGAAGACAGCGTTTAGTACGAGATACGGGCATTATGAGTTTACGGTCATGCCGTTTGGGCTGACTAATGCGCCGTCAGTATTTATGGATTTGATGAACAGGACGTTCAGGGAGTACCTAGACCATTTCGTGATCGTCTTCATCGACGATATTTTGGTGTACTCGCAAAGTGAGGAGGATCACTTCAAGCATCTCCATTTGGTGTTGGAGACACTCAGGAGAAACCAGTTGTATGCCAAGTTCTCGAAGTGCGAGTTTTGGCTATCCTCAGTAGCGTTCCTCGGGCATATAGTGAGTGGAGAGGGTATTGCGGTGGATCCGGCGAAGATTGTTGCGATACGGGAGTGGCCTGAGCTTGCTACGGTAGCAGAAGTCCGGAGCTTTTTGGGGCTTGCCGGTTATTATAGGCGCTTCGTAGAGAACTTCTCGCGGATAGCGCTACCTCTCACTACTTTGACGAGGAAGGAGCATAAGTTCGTTTGGACGCCGGAGTGCGCACGAGCTTTTGAGGAGTTGAAGTGTCGGTTGACCACGGCGCCCGTGCTGAGTTCGCCGGTTGGAACCGAAGGCTATGAGGTATATAGCGATGCTTCAGGCAGTGGTTTGGGTTGCGTGCTATTGCAGCACGGCAGCGTGATAGCTTATGGCTCGAGACAGCTAAAAGTGCACGAGAGGAATTATCCGGTCCATGACTTGGAGTTAGCGGCCGTGATTTTTGCCTTGAAGCTGTGGAGACACTATTTGTACGGTGTAAAGATTGATATCTACACCGATCACAAGAGCCTAAAGTATTTGATTGATCAGAAAGATCTGAATATGCGGCAGCGTAGGTGGATGGAGTTCCTGGGGGACTATACTTTCAAGATCCACTACGTGCCTGGCAAAGGGAATGCGGTTGCGGACGCGTTGAGTCGCCGAGCCCCAGCTCAAGCGAATTGGCTATCAGTGCATGATGAGCAGTTGGTGCAGGAGCTGGAGGCGTTGGAGATTGTTTGTGTGGATAGACAATCTAGTGCTGAAGCAGTGCTGAATTGGACTGAAGTCCAATATGACCTGGCTGATCGGATTCGGCAGGCTTTGGATATGGATGCTCATATGAAGCAGTTCATGATAGAGGCTTTGGATGGGTCAAATTCCCAATTCGTTGTAGAGGACGGATTACTGTGGAAAGACGGTCGTTTGTGCGTCCCAAGTGTGGGCAATTTACGGGTGGAGTTGTTGTACGAGGCGCACCATACCAAGTACTTGATTCACCCAGGGAGCACGAAGATGTACCGCGATGTGAAGAAGCTATTTTGGTGGCCGGGTTTGAAAAAGGATGTGGCGCTATACGTAGCGAAGTGCCAAACCTGCGCCTTGGTAAAGGCGGAGTGCCAAAAGCCGGGAGGATTTCTTAAGTCCTTGCCTATTCCGGAGTGGAAATTTGACGACATCTCTATGGACTTTGTGCATGGTTTGCCAAGGTCGCAAAAGGGGAACGACGCCATTTGGGTGGTCGTGGATCGATTAACAAAGGTGTCGCATTTTATTCCGCATAGGAAGGATGATCCGGTGGAGAAGCTGGCAAAGCTTTATGTGGATAACATAGTGCGGCTTCATGGTGTGCCCCGCAGCATCGTGAGTGACCGTGATGGGCGGTTCACGTCCAATGATTGGAGGCTGGTGTAGCAAATGTTGGGAACAAAGATGAAGTTTAGCACAGCCTTCCATCCACAAACGGATGGGCAGACCGAGAGGGTCAATAGAACGATGGAAGACATGCTTCGCATGTGTGTCTTGGACTTCGGAAAGTAATGGGAGGACCACCTTTATTTGGTGGAGTTCGCATACAACAACAGCTACCAAGCAAGTATTCAGATGGCGCCTTTCGAGGCCCTATATGGTAGAAGATGTCGCACGCCGTTGTCTTGGTTAGAAACGGGTGAGTCAAAGTTGTATAAGCGATCGGAAGTAGAGGGTGCTACTTCTTTGGTGAGAACCATTCGGGAGAGGTTACTCATCGCTCAGGACCGGCAAGCAAAGTACTATAATGCCAAGCACAGGAACGTGGAGTTCGCTGTGGGTGATTATGTGTACCTAAAGATCAAGCCGTTCAAGGGTGTCTCGCGGGTGCGACGATTGAAAAAGCTAAGCCCGAGGTACCTTGGACCGTTCGAGGTTCTGGAGCGAGTAGGAGAAGCGGCCTATAGGTTGAAGCTTTCTGTGGAGCTAAGTGGTTTACACGATGTATTCCACATTTCGGTGCTTCGGAAGGCGGTGCAAGAGCCTACGCAAGTGATCGCGATCGATCAAGTGCCGGTGGATAGTGGGCTAACGACAAAGGTCAAGCCCGTGCGGATTGAAGACTCGGAGGTCAAGCGGCTACGCAATAAAGAGATCAGGATGGTCAAAGTCCGGTGGGACAATTGCGGTCGTGAGGAGCTCTCCTGGGAGCGAGAGCAGACGATGCTTGACGAATATCCGGAGTTGTTCCGCTCAGGTACAAATTTTGTTTTGTACATGTTTTTTCCCTTTATGTAATTTCGTGGGCGAAATTCTTTTAAGAGGGGTAGAGTTGTAACGCCCCGAAACTCAAAGGAGCAAAGGGGGACGTTTTGGGCCAGTTTTGGTTTCTGGCTGAAGGCACACGGCCTAGGACACGGGCGTGTCCCAGGGCGTGTCAAGCGTGTGTCGACACTTAGCCGCGAAGTCGTCGAGTTATTCTCGACGATTCGTCGAGAATGGGCACACGGCCTGCGACACGGGCGTGTCGCAGGGCGTGTCGACCCGTGTCGACACTTAGCCGTGAAATCGTCGAGTTATTCTCGACGATTCGTCGAGAATGGGCACACGGCCTGCGACACGGGCGTGTCGCAGGGCGTGTCGACCCGTGTCGACGATCGTCAAGGTGAAATCGTCGAGATTCACTCGACGATCGTCGAGACAAGGCACACGGCCTCGGACACGGGCGTGTCCAAGGCCGTGTCAGCGAGTCGTCGTTCTCCCCTCGACGAAATGTCCCGTGTACACGGCCTGGGGGCCCAGGCGTGTCAATGTGACACGGGCAAGGACACGGGCGTGTCCTAGAACCCGTGCAGTGCTCGGGTTGGAAACGGGGGAAAAATCATGGGTACACGGCCGGCTACACGGCCGTGTCAGCTGGAACACGGGCGTGTCAGCTCGAACACGGGCGTGTTCGGTACCCGTGTGCGTGTTCAGAAGATTCGATTTTGACGGCGAATGCGGCACACGGCCCTGGACACGGGCGTGTGCCAAGCCGTGTGCGGCCCAGATTGGGCATTTCAGCCCCGAATCAAAGCCGCTCGTTTTCTTAGGTTGAGATCCGACGGTTGGGGATGGTTCCTGGGAGGATATACACGGGTTTGACTTAGAAAAATCCACACTTTTCATCACTTGATCTCTCTCCAAACCCTTGGAGAAAGAAGAGCCAAGGCTAGAGGAAGAGGAGCTAGATCCGCCATTGGAGGAGCTTCGGAGCTCCGAATCGCAAGCCGACTCCGGATCCACGGAGGCAACGCAAGCGCGGTGATTTCTATCCGATTACATTTCGATGGCGCCAAAGAGGAACGCAAGGGTAACGATCCTCACTTGTGAGCATGATAGCTCTCTTTCTTAGCATAGGAAGCCCTCTCTCGCGAGTTTGCGAAGAGTTGGAGGCGTTCCTTCGGGTAGATATGTAAAGTCCCCGTTGTTTAGCGTCCGTATGCGAGAACGAACATAGGCATTTTGGTTGAAGCCTACCCGGACATGTAGTTCGGATCGGTGATGTTGCATTGCATAAGGCCGGAGAAGACTCCGTGCTATTGGGTGTTTTTCGGGTTTTCTACGCGGTAGATTGCAGCAGGGAGCCTTGGGGACTAACCCAAAGGTGCACCCGGAAAACTGGGCGGACACGAGGTCTTGCCAACTTGGTGGCCTGAGTGCCAACATGAACATAACGGGGTTATGTGTCTTGCGGTAGAATGGGACTCGGTGAAAGTTTGACCCGCGCAAATGGCTTAAATTGCCGTTGCGATGTGAGCACGGGTTAGATGGAGCCGTACCCGCTTTATGTCGTTCGGGTTAGAGAGACCTAAAGTTACATGGCACTCGCCGTTGGCATAGATGTGAGTCTTCGGTGGTCAATGGCTTAAATTGACGTGACCAATACCATGAAGACGAATTGCTCATAGGAATGGCCGTCTAAGTGGCGGTGGTGAGTCCGGAATGTTAATGGCTTTAATTGACGTGACATCGACCGGTTCGCCGAGAATGTGCCCTGAGTGCACGGGACGTGTGGCCGTACGAGCCAACGTCTGTGATGAGATGGCTATGGTTATATGCATTGCTCGCTTGTGCTAATGAAATGCAGGGAAGGAGCATCGCCGCCCCGAGTTGGGGGCGGGATCGTTATAATTTGGTCAGCATTGCTGACCATTGCTTTGTTTGCCACCGTGCGGTGGTTTGTTTGCTTGCAGGTGCAGCTGGACCAAGCGGTCAATAGCGGGCTAAAGCCCTTTTTGCGAAGCTGGCCCTCGAAGGCCCAAGTGGAAATGTTTTCTATTTTATTCATGTATGGCCGGCCTGCGTGCCGAGGTTGGTAAATCATGTAATAGACAAATGAAACATCTTGTAAGGCCTTAAGGCCGACTTTTGAGTATTTTGTAATGACATTCCTGTTGGTTTTAGTGGACATTCATGCTTGTGCTGGGTTCTTGTTTTGCAACTTATATTAATTGCTTCCGCTAGAATGCTCTGTGTAGGACGTTGAGATTGGTTGGATGGTTTCCATAAGTAACCACCCGGTCTGTCTGTGGTATATGGCGTCGGGCCCCGGCCGGACCTACTGCTATATGCGATGCGACGGATAGGGGGTGTTACAGCATAAAGGAAAGGAAATTAAGGTGGTGGGTCTTCGGTATTGGAGGGTCGATGCACCGACGCCAATACGTTGACTCGGCAAGTGTGGTTAACACTTCACCAACAGAAGTCCGGTGCGCCAGCCGGCAAGAGTACGCAGGAGTCCGCTTCGTGCACCAAGCGTTGAGGCGTACGATAGGTCTGACCGGTAGTGCTTTACTGGTTTAGAGGTGGGCGAGGCCCAACCCACCGCTTCCGTCTGCGACTACGGAGGTATCCTGGGAGGTTACGACTCCAAAAAGGGGGAACTAAAGGTCTGGGTGCACAGAGTCGGGTGTGTGCGTTGCACTTGCATGTCCATCATACCCACTTGCATGTCATAGCATAATCGATTCATTTAACCCCTGACACCTAATGTATAAGTGGAATGGGACGCCTATACATTAGGACCTGCAAAACGACCCCTAAGTCTATAAGCTTGTGTGGGCAAGTTTATAAATTAAGGTTAATTTTGATATACTTAGTTACTGCTGTTTGACCACCGACACCCCAGCGTATAAATCGGTATGGGACTTTTTATACGATGGGAGCCTTGCAAAAGACCCCTTGGCTTATGTGTTTTTCACATAAGCGAAGGTTACATTTCACATTACAGCTTATTGTCTTTATGTGCTATAGAACTTGCTAGAATAGGACCGCTGCCATCTGATTTTGATACTCTCCACCTTCAAGTCCTCCCCTTTCTTCCTCTCCGCTCGGTGCCTAGGAGCCGTGGGGGAAGGGGTGGGGGATGATAGGACTTAGTCTTTTAGACTAACGGTTTTCGAACCGCATCATTTAGGGGATCGCGGAGACCAGCATGGAGGAGCAGCCCCAGAGACCGGTGCGCTTGGAGGTGGGGCAGTCTAGCTCCGGAGTTCACACAGCCGGGACCGTGAGTCTCGATCCTGAGCAGTTTTCTACTTTTGTTTCTGCATGAGAGATCTTGTAGTGAGGACTTGATGTACCGGGCATAAGCCCGTTTTACTACTCTGATGTTATTTACTGTGGACACTTCCTTCGTAGAGTTATATTTATTATGACATGTGATTTTCTGTGGACAGTTAGTTCTCATTTACTATTTATGCTACTTTTCTGTGATCGAATTGGCCGGCAGAATCGGCGCCTTGTGGTGATGACCCTTCAGGGCGTGAAGGAGTCACCGCAAAACGGCGGTTCTGGGCCTAAGACCCCGGTGTCGAAAAAGGAAAAAAGGGGGGTCTTACAAGTGGTATCAGAGCAGACCTCGATCGAAAAGTAGCCGTCCACAACCCTGGGTCACCCCCGCGCGGGTTTAGTTTGGGGACAAACTAAGCAGCGGAAGCAGTGGTGTGCCCATATGGGGGGAAACACATGTAAATTGTCCACTATCATTAGGCATTGAGTCGATTACCTACTGATGTAGTTCGTTTTGCAGCCCTCGGCTCAGCCCACCCCACAAGGTGGAGCTCAGCAGACTCCAGACATTGCACCACCTCCCATGGTACCCACACCTTTCCTCCAGTCAGACATGGGGCAGACCCTTACAGCTATCCTTGAGGCCTTCCGGGCTCAGCAAGCCCCAGCCCAGCAGCCAAACCCAGGGGCCAACTGGATGAGCACCTTCCGAGGACTCTCTCCCCCATCTTACTTAGGGACAGAGTCGGCAGTACGGACAGAGGAGTGGCTGGATGTGATGTACGAGATGTTGACTGGGATACGATGCCCTTGGGAGGAGAGGGTGGCCCTAGTGGTATCTTGCTTGGAGTCACATGCCAAGCGGTGGTGGAAGACGCTGTTGGACACGACTTTTGCTGATAGAGAGATTGCAGAAATCACCTGGGAAGAGTTTAGGGCCACGCTGCTGGAGCACTTTGTTCCTCAGTCGGCCAGGGACGAGTTGGAGGAGCGGTTCTTGCAGCTGAGGCAGGGCACCAGGACAGTGGTGGAGTACCACCGAGAGTTCGATCATTTGGCCCGATATGCGGGCTCCTATCAGCTGGATGAAGCAGGTTACGTCAAGAGGTTTTATAAGGGCCTAAAAGAGGAGTTGAGGGAGGCCCTGTTTTTTGTCTCTGACGGGCCCATCTCCCGAATTTTGGAGATGGCGAAGAGGATTGAGGCCGACTGGCACACCACTCGGGGCCGGAAACGGCAAGCGGAGGACCAGGGCCGGAGGGCCCGAAATGATCAGCGGCGAGGCACCGTACCAGATGGAAGAAGGGCAGAGGAGCAGCCTCGTCAGGAGTTGAGGCAGGAGCCGAGAGAGCAGGTAGTCTTGGCCCCTCAACCTCTCCGTATCCAGGAGATGCAGAGACCCCGGGGTATGGCGTATCCCCCACCGGAGTGCTTCCATTGTCACCAGGTGGGACATCTCCGGAGAGACTGCCCTATGAGGGGGGCACCACCTCCAGCACCACGGGGTGGCCCACCGGACCAGCATTTCGGAGGCCGAGGACGCGGCCGAGGACGTGGTTACCAGGGAGGCGACCGCAGGCAGAATGGGGAGCAGATTTACGCTTTGGACTTAGCACAGCCCCGGAACCCGGACAGGGTTATTGCAGGTATGAGAGTAATCTTAGTTTTGGATTTATTCTTTGCTCATATTAAGTGTTGATAGAACTACCACACAACCTAGGTTAGAAAACCTTACACCAGAGTTTTTCTTTCAAAACTGATTTAGGAATGGTGATGGTGTGCGGCAAGCCTGCCCATACCCTGTTCGACACGGTGGCATCGCACAACTTTGTGTCGGAGGATTTCGTCAAGGACCTGGATCAGATTCGTTGTTATACGGGACTACCCAGGAGGGTGCGCCTCCCCAATGGGATGGAGATCCAGTCCACAGAAAAGTGCCTCCTGGAGGTTACCATAGACGGGTTGACACTCGAGGCCCCGGCGACGATCCTGAGGATGCCGGACTTCGACCTCGTCTTGGGCATGACATAGCTTGTCTGGAACCATGCCCAGATTGATTGCCCAGCAAGGAGGGTCGTGCTGAGCCACGACGATACTTATGCGACATTCGAAGGTACTACACCGGTCTCTCGTCGCCTGCTTTCATCTATTCAGGCCGTTAAGGCCCATATGCAAGGGGACGAGGTATACCAAGTATTATTCGAGATGACTGAGGAGAAGGACCTGATTGCTAACATTCCGGTGGTTCGTGACTACGCCGATATTTTTCCAGATAAGCTGCCAGGACTACCTCCGCATAGGGAGAAGGACTTCCAGATTCAGTTGGTGCCAGGGGCTAAGCCGGTATCCAAGGCCCCTTATCGGATGGCCCCAAAGGAGTTGGCGGAGTTTCGGACACAGTTGCAGGAGCTGGTGGAAGCAGGATTTGTTAGGCCGAGCTCCTCATCATGGGGAGCTCCTGTCCTATTCGTGAAGAAGAAGGACGGCACTTTACGCCTGTGCATCGACTATCGAGCACTAAACAGGCTGACCGTCCGAAATACCTATCCGCTCCCCAGGATAGACGAGTTGTTCGATCAGCTGGAGGGAGCCCACTATTTTTCGAAGCTGGACTTGAGGTCAGGCTACTACCAGCTGCGGATACAGGAGGAGGATATTCCGAAGACGGCCTTTAGTAGCCGATATGGATTGTATGAGTTCATCGTGATGCCCTTCAGGCTTACGAATGCTCCGTCAGCGTTTATGAGCCTCATGAACCGGGTCTTCGAGGCTTATTTGGATGTGTTCGTCATAGTATTCATAGACGACATCCTTATCTAATCTAAGACGGAGGAGGAGCACACACGACATCTGGCACTGACCTTGGAGAGACTGCGGGAGCATCGCCTTTATGCGAAGTTCAGTAAGTGTCAGTTCTGGCTGAAGGAGGTGGCTTTCTTAGGCCACATTATCAGCGGAGTCGGGCTGGCAGTGGACCCGGCAAAAATTCAAGCTATTTCGGAGTGGCCGCAGCTGAAAACAGCCACTGACGTACGGAGTTCTCTAGGACTTGCCGGTTACTATCGGAAGTTCGTGGAGGGATTCTCTCGAATCGCCCTCCCGCTCACATCCTTGACGAAGAAGGAGGCACCGTTCGTGTGGACCCCGCAGTGCCAGACAGCTTTCCAGGAGCTGAAGGATTGGCTGACCTCGGCTCCCATTCTTACTCTCCCCTCGGGGAGGGAGGGATTTCAGGTCTACACCGACGCATCATATCAGGGGATGGGAGCAGTACTGATGCAGAACGGACACGTCATAGCTTATGCTTCCCGCCAGCTGAAGACCCATGAGAAGAACTACCCAGTGCACGACCTGGAGATGGGAGCAGTTGTATTCGCACTAAAAATATGGCGGCACTACCTTTATGGAGTCCACTGTGACATATACTCCGATCATAAGAACCTTAAGTACGTGGACACGCAGAAGGAACTAAACATCAGGCAGAGGCGGTGGGTGGAGTTCCTTTCTGACTATCAGTATGAGATGCATTACCACCCGGGGAAGGCGAACGTGGTAGCGGATGCACTGAGTAGGAGAGCTGCCACAGCAGGAGCAGAGCCTCAGTTGATGTCTATGAAGCTACTGCAGAGACTAGAGGACATGCACATTACTCTGGTATCGTCTGATGATCCTGAGCTCTATGAGGAGTACTTGGCCGCGATAGGCGTTACCGATGACATCAGAGACCGGGTCAGAGAGGGACAGAGGCAGGATGCCAAGTTGGAACCCATCTTCCAAGCTCTGGAGGCAGGCGCTGCAGGAGACTACACACTGAGGGACGACCTGGTGTGCTTCAGAGGACGGGTGTACATACCGGAGGGAGGCCAGATCCGGGAGGATATTATGATGGAGGCGCACTGCAGCCGGTATTCTGTACACCCGGGGATCACAAAGATGACGGATGATTTGAAGAAGACGATGTACTGGCCGGGCATGAAGAAGGATGTCTCACACTTCGTGACCCATTGTGAGGCATGTCAGCTAGTGAAGGCGGAGTGCAGGAACCCCGCGGGATTATTGCAACCACTCCCGGTGCCGGAGTGGAAGTTTGATGACATAGACATGGACTTCATACATGGGCTTCCCCGGTCTCGGACAGGGAATGACTCGATCTGGGTAATCGTCGATCGGTTGACCAAGGTGGCTCGATTTATACCGATCAGGAAGGATGATTCAGTAGGAGTACTGGTGCAGAAGTTTGTGGAGCAGTTCATTCGTTATCATGGCGTGCCCAGGACGATAGTGTCGGATCGGGATGGCAGGTTCACCTCCAGGGAGTGGAGATCCGTGCAAGCTTACTTAGGCACGCGATTGACTTTCAGCACTGCATTCCACCCCCAGACAGACGGGCAGACAGAACGCACCAACCGGACGCTGGAGGACCTTTTGAGGCTGTGCATCTTGGACCGCGGGGAACCGTGGGAGAAACTCTTGCCCCTTGTCGAGTTCTCCTATAACAACAGCCACCAGTCCAGCATCAGGATGGCGCCTTACGAAGCCTTGTACGGGAGGAGATGCCGGACCCCGCTTTCTTGGGTGCAGAACGAGGATCCGAAAGTGTTGGGGTCAGAGTTCGTTGAAGACACCGAGGCACAGGTGAGGCTGATCAGGGACAGGATGCTCGAGGCACAGAGTAGACAGGCTAAGTATTATGACGCCCGGCATCGGCAGGTGGAGTTCCAGGTGGGGGTCCGGGTGTTTCTGAAGATCCGGCCCATGCATGGAGTTTCACGGGTGCGTGGTCGGAGGAAGAAGCTCAGCCCTAGGTACATGGGCCCTTACAGGATCCTGGAGCGGATCGGACCCCTAGCCTACCGGCTGGAGTTACCACCAGAGCTGGAAGCGCTGCACGACGTCTTCCACATTTCTTCCTTGAGGAGGGCTCTGCTACGCCCGGAGCAGCAGATTCTGACTACCGAAGGGCCGGTAGCTTCAGACCGGTCGGTTCATTTGGAGCCTGTGAGGATCGACGACCGAGGAGTGCGGGTCTTGCGACGCAAGAAGGTCCCACTAGTCAAGGTCCTGTGGAGGAACCACGGCCAGGAGGAGCATACCTGGGAGCCACAGGACCTGATGCGACAAAGATACCCCGAGCTATTAAGTCAGGTATACCTCTCAGACCCCTCAAGATGTTAATTTATTTTTCCTGCTTTAAGTATACTAAGGGCTGCTCTAGGTAGATAGGGGCTTATCTTTGTTTATTGGGGGCTTAACCTTGTCTATTGGGATTTTGGCTCGCCGTTTGGGCGAAAGGGGTCTTAGATCTAAGTTTTCCCATAAAATCAAATTTAACAAACAAGGCGTCATAATGGGATGTTACAAGACTCTTTTCTTCGGTAATAAGACCCGTAGGTCCAACCTTGATTTCGGGGACGAAATCTTTGTTTTGTTTATTGGGATTTGTAACATCCCATTTCCAACTAGACCCCTAAGAGTGGTTTTGGTCATGACTAGGTCATGACAAAACCCTAGGAAGCCAGAAATGGGCCAAGAGATAGGAGGCCAAGGTGGGGATCACCATGGTCTGCAAATAGTAGAATTTTGAACAATGGTTTAGAATGACAATGGGGCTTCACCATGGCCCCAAGACCCTACCACAACACTCCCAAACATTTTGGGAGACCCATTAGAGCCAAAAGGACCCATTAGGGCCAACCCAAGAGGCCCAGTTGACCAAGGTCAACCCTAGCCCTGAATGGGTCAACCTAGCCTACTTAGGGCCAATTGACCCACTCCTAGTCTAGAGGACCCCACCTATGCCCTCCTAACCCTAAAGTGAGGTCAATAGGTCACTAAGGACACATTGGGGTCAGCCCTAGAGGCCAGGTTGACCCAAGTCAACTCAAGCCCTAATCTGGTCAAAGTACCCTTACTAAGGGCATGTGACCTCCAAAGTGCAGGGTAACCCTACATAACCCTATCTAGACCCTAAGGGAAGTCAATGGGTCACCAAGGATCCATAGGGGTGAACCCTAATGGTCATGTTGACCCAAGTCAACTCTAGCCCTAAAATGGTCAAAGTGACCTTACCAAGGGTCAAGTGACCTTTAAGGTGCCAAGTCAACCCTACCCAACCCTACATAGACCTTAGGGGAGGCCAATGAATCACTCATGACCCAATGGGGTCAACCTAGATGGTCAAACTGACCAAGTCAACCCTCATTGAGGGTCAAGTCAACTTAGCCCAAAAAGGGCTAACCCAAGCTCAAGCCACTTCTCCCTTAGGCTAAACCCATTCCCATGACCATCATAATCCAGTGGGCTGCCTTTAGCTTGTGAGGTTGACTAGTCAACCAGAGGTGACTAGGAGAGAGAAAAGAGCTCCTCTCCATGATAATGAAGGAGAGAGAAAATGGGGAAGAGGAAAGGGAAGAGAGAAGCCGGCCAAGGAAGGCCAACAGCCACCAGTTATGGCTGTAATCAACTCCTCTAGGGGAGAGGAGTTGATTCCAGCCGTTTCCCGGCCACCAAGGGGTGGGTTCAGCCCCCCTCCACACAACCTGAGCCACACCTTTAATGGTGTTAATGGCTATTGAAGAACCAGCCTCTCCCCTCCCCCATTTGCCATTTAAACACCTTCAGGGAGCCGAGGGGATCATTTTGGAGCGTTTACCTGGAGGAGACGAGCCATTCCACTGTGCAGTTGCAGAAGCCGAGCGTCGCCGCCGTCGTCAATGGCATCCCGCCGCTCCTCTCGCATCCAGGCCGCCAGGAAGGTCCTCCTCCTCTCCTTAACCCGCGGGTAGATCCTAGGAATCATTAGGCTTGAGTTTCGGGCTCAATTGAGCCCGATTCAATCCGGGATTTCTCCTGGTTTCGGCAAGAAAATCTCTTGCTTTATCCGCCGAAAAACGCCTCTCTGGCGGCGGAGCCGCCGCCTGACGATAGCCACCACCTCAACGGAGGTGTTGGTGGCGGTGGCCGGCCGGGGAAGGGGCTGGATCGCCGGCGGCAGGGCTTGGAAATCGCTCCAGGCGGGACGAATCTCAGCCGTTGGCTCAATGGGGACGATGACCAGATGCCGTTGATCCTTGCGCCAAGATTCGCGCTGCATCAAAATCAAACTATAGGAAATTAATGATATTTATTTCATTCTGTCACACTTTTGATATTTAATGTTTTAAATTCTTAAAAATAGCCAGAGGCTCTGTATGGGAAAATGGTCAACACATGAATTGTAGCCCTGCCTGTCTACTTTTTTTTTAAAATTGGTTTGAACCCATTTAGGCTTCTGGTTAGACCAGGGCACCCATTTTGGTGGGACATACCCTTAGGGCTAGGCAGTCACAAAATTGAGTGCCCACTCTTCACCCCTAGCCCAAATTAGCTGAAATTTTGGCAGAGAGTCTATCTTAGACATACCTAGGGCCTGCCCAAAAATGGGAATTTTTGGAGAAAATATTTCTATAGTTTTTGTAAATATTTAATAATTATTAGGTAAATTAAATAAGTGCCCTAAACACCTCCAAACCCTCCCAAATTTTGGTGAGTGGTCCCTGGGTTCCAATTAGGTACCTTTATAAAATTTCATTTAATTTGGATGAGTTTTGAATAGGCTTTGACCCAACCCTATTTATACCCTATAAAGGGCATTTTGGTCAAAAGTTGCACTTTTGGTTTTGAGTGACCAAATCACCTCAACAGAGGCTGAAATTTTGGCCACTGATATAACTTGACTTTTTACACTCACTTATGGAGTTTGGAGTGGATTGGACTAGGGTAGCCCTAGAATTTTAGGGTAGGCCCTTTAGGGTAAATTTCTAGGGTTTGAAGAAATTGGGGTCAAAAGACCTTGGATGGACTTGAAACTAGGGAATGATGTCCATAGGGTTATTATGGTCCTGTGGTTAAAATTTTAGGGCATTTGGAAGACTTAAAACCCCTTAAATCCATAACCCTAGTTTAGGGCACTAGCTTGAAACCATAAGATCTAATACCAAAACTTTCTGAAAAGGCCTGAGTCTTTGAATGGGTAGTTGCTTAGGGTATATATATCTCTAGAAATTTTATAATAAATTTTGGATGAATATATTTGGTACTTTATTCACAAAGTCATGTTTTACAATTTTCACTTAGGAATTTTTGGAGAAAAATATACTTGATTAAACCTGATGAAACTTAGCAAAGGGGCTTGTTATCATGGTACCCATCTCTGTAAATTGTTATGAAATTTTTGAAGAATGATATTTAGTGGTTGCTTCTTTAATTATTTAATTCTATGGAACTTTGGTAAATTTAATAATGACATTTAGTTTGTCTGAAAAATTTTAATTTCTTCATCATGATGTTTCTAGTTCCTTATGAAGCCCTAGTAATTTTTACATAATTATTGGAGACATATTTGTGGCACTTCCTTCATTATATTTGATTTTAGGAATTAGTTTTAATAAATCCTTTAGAGGTCAAAAACTATCTGGAAAATTATGAAAATTGGCAACCAATAATATTTCTCTGTTATTTAGTGAATACAAATTTTAGGAGGCCATTACCTGAGAAAATCGTATGGTTCATGTTCAAATTGACTATGGCCTAGTTTTTGAGGAAAATTCAATAAATAGTAGATTAATGGGGAAAATATGATTTTCTGAATTTAGACTATATCTATCATAATAGACCTCTAATAATTATCATAAGTGTACTGGATGAGTATTTCATGTACTTCCCTTTTTACGGGTCATGTAGCTTAAGTGGTCTGCATATAGCAAAACTGCAGGATTTCATCTGGATGTGAATTAGGGCAATTATGATGGGTCCTGATGGATTGTTACAAAGACAAGTGGAATGGGCTACGTCTTGGGAAGATGAGTGAGTAAGGTGTGGATCTGTCTAGGGTTATAGACGTTTGAGTCCGACGAAAGATCGTCCTACCCAAGGAGAGTGGAGTCAAATTACCCTACGATTAGCATATCGAAATATGAGAAAATAAAGGATAAGGGAATCAACCAATAATAAAATAAGTACCTTGCGAAAGGGAACGTTGGGTGTAATCCCAACATAGTTCCTAGTGCCCCTTGAGAGCCCTTCACAGGGAATACCGGGGGCAGTCCTGGGTTAACGTAAACTGTTTAACAAGCTGAAAAGAGTAATTTAGTAATTAGGGTTGCACAATTCAAACACTGTTAGCACCAGAAGTTAGCTGGGAACTTCGGCTCGGATGGTTAAAAGACGGACTTTTGGTCCGGGGAGCTTCGGCTCGGGTTTTGTTTACGCTTAATTTGCATGTGCATAAAGGAAAGGAAATTAAGGTGGTGGGTCTTCGGTATTGGAGGGTCGATGCACCGACGCCAATACGTTGACTCGGCAAGTGTGGTTAACACTTCGCCAACAGAAGTCCGGTGCGCCAGCCGGCAAGAGTACGCAGGAGTCCGCTTCGTGCACCAAGCGTTGAGGCGTACGATAGGTCTGACCGGTAGTGCTTTACTGGTTTAGAGGTGGGCGAGGCCCAACCCACCGCTTCCGTCTGCCACTACGGAGGTATCCTGGGAGGTTACGTCTCCAAAAAGGGGAAACTAAAGGTCTGTGTGCACAGAGTCGGGTGTGTGCGTTGCACTTGCATGTCCATCATACCCACTTGCATGTCATAGCATAATCGATTCATTTAACCCCTGACACCTAATGTATAAGTGGAATGGGACGCCTATACATTAGGACCTGCAAAACAACCCCTTAGTCTATAAGCTTGTGTGGGCAAGTTTATAAATTAAGGTTAATTTTGATATACTTAGTTACTGCTGTTTGACCACCGACACCCCAGCGTATAAATCGGTATGGGACTTTTTATACGATGGGAGCCTTGCAAAAGACCCCTTGGCTTATGTGTTTTTCACATAAGCGAAGGTTACATTTCACATTACAGCTTATTGTCTTTATGTGCTATAGAACTTGCTAGAATAGGACCGCTGCCATCTGATTTTGATACTCTCCACCTTCAAGTCCTCCCCTTTCTTCCTCTCCGCTCGGTGCCTAGGAGCCGTGGGGGAAGGGGTGGGGGATGATAGGACTTAGTCTTTTAGACTAACGGTTTTCGAACCGCATCATTTAGGGGATCGCGGAGACCAGCATGGAGGAGCAGCCCCAGAGACCGGTGCGCTTGGAGGTGGGGCAGTCTAGCTCCGGAGTTCACACAGCCGGGACCGTGAGTCTCGATCCTGAGCAGTTTTCTACTTTTGTTTCTGCATGAGAGATCTTGTAGTGAGGATTTGATGTACCGGGCATAAGCCCGTTTTGCTACTCTGATGTTATTTACTGTGGACACTCCCTTCGTGGAGTTATATTTATTATGACATGTGATTTTCTGTGGACAGTTAGTTCTCATTTACTATTTATGCTACTTTTCTGTGATCGAATTGGCCGGCAGAATCGGCGCCTTGTGGTGATGACCCTTCAGGGCGTGAAGGAGTCACCGCAAAACGGCGGTTCTGGGCCTAAGACCCCGGTGTCGAAAAAGGAAAAAAAGGGGGGGGGGGTCTTACAAAGGTATATCAGATGGATGTGAAAAGTGCATTTCTAAATGGAGATATCAAAGAAGAAGTATATGTCAGACAACCTCCAGGTTTTATCTCTTCAACTTACCCTGATTATGTTTTTAGGTTGAACAAAGCATTATATGGTCTCAAGCAAGCTCCTAGAGCATGGTATGACACCCTAGCATGCTTCCTTTTGGAAAATGGATTTATAAGGGGTAGAGTAGACCAAACTCTTTTCATTAGAACCCATAAGTCCCATACCCTACTAGTACAGATTTATGTAGATGATATTATTTTTGGTTCTACTGATTCACAATTGTGCAGAAGGTTTTCCAACCTAATGCATTCCAAATTTGAAATGAGTAGCGTGGGTGAGCTATCCTTCTTCCTAGGATTGCAAGTCAAACAACATGCTGAAGGCATCTTTATTTCTCAAACCAAGTATACAAATGAATTGGTTAAGAAATTTGGGATGTCTGAAGCATCTTGTATGAAAACACCTATGCCTACTAATGATGTATTGGATGCTGATGAACATGGGAAACCTGTTGATCAGACAACATATAGAGCAATGATTGGCTCTTTATTGTACCTTACAGCCAGTATACCAGATATAATGTTTGCTACATGTATATGTGCTAGGTTCCAAGTAAGCCCTAGAGAGTCACACCTAACATTAGTAAAAAAGATTCTCAGGTATGTTAAAAGTTGTCCAAATCTAGGTCTCTGGTATCCAAAAGATTCAGAATTTGATTTAACTGGATTTTCTGATGCTGATTATGCTGGATGCAGAATTGATAGGAAAAGCACCAGTGGAACTTGTCAGTTCCTTGGTGACAGACTTGTCTCTTGGTTTTGCAAGAAACAAACTTCTGTGTCAACTTCAACTGCTGAAGCTGAATATATGGCTGCAGGCAGTTATTGTTCACAAATCTTGTGGATTCAAAACCAACTCCTAGACTATGGCTACAACTTAGAGAAGTCTAAAATCTTTTGTGATAACACTAGTGCTATTTATATAGCTCAAAATCCAGTCCTCCATAGTAGGACAAAACACATAGAAATTAGGCATCACTTCTTAAGGGATAATGTTGAGAAGAATAAAATTGAACTTCAATATATCCCAACTGATTTACAAAGGGGAGATATTTTCACCAAGCCCTTGGATGAAAAGAAACACACCTTCTTCCTAAATCAGTTAGGAATGTTAGATGGAGGAAGTTTAAAATAATATCCAAGATTTTAAAAGTTTAAAATTTGACCAAGACTAGGCAAACATCTTGATTTTTCTTAGTGTCTAGAGTGTTTTTCTGTTCTCTGAACTGTGCTCGACGATTTTCCCCTCGATCGTCGAACGGAGATCGACAATTTCCGAAATCGTCGACCTGAGTTCAGCACTTCTCAGATAGTATGAACTATCTCTTCGGTCAACGATCGTCGAACGACGCTTGACGATTTGTTCTCTGAACTATCGTCGAACAGAGCTCGACGCTCTCCAATATCGTCGAACGGAGATCGACGATATTGAAGACCTTTCAGATTCCTTTAGAAGCCCCGATCGTCGAACTGAGTTCAACGATCTTTCCTTTTCTGCGTCGAACCCTAATATAAAATTCATTTTTCGCCGTCGTTCTCCTCTTGCGCTTTCGATTTCTCTGCAAAAATTCTCTTTCCCTCCAAACATTTCTACACTTGGTCGTTTTGTTTGTTGATTTTTGCAGGTAACCATGGCAGTTTCTGTTGCTGTTCTCGCCGCAATAAAATTCGATGCTGGCTTTGACATTGACATGGAGTCCTTCAGCACTACTGATCAAGTTTTCCAGGATATTTTGGAGTTGTTCAAGGAGCAGAAACTTGCTACAATCATGACCACCAGAATCAAACTTGCTGCTGATGAGATCAAGGAGTGGGTCTACACTGCCCACAACCAGGAACAAAACACCATAATTGGTTCAATTTCTGGCACCCAGGTACCCTTGACTCCAGCTCTTCTGACAGAAGTTTTTGAGTTAAGTTCTGGTAGGGATTCTGCTGATTTATCTGGAGAGGAATTTGCTGATCTACTTGCAAGAATGGGTCACTGTGAAGCTAACCCTAGCAAGCTGCTGAAGAAGAACCTAGCTGTGGAGTACAGGTTCTTGGCTGATGTAGTTGGGAAGGTTTTGTTGGCTAAGCACTCAGCACATGATACCATTTCTAGGTATCAGCTATGCTTAATGGGAGCCATTGTGGACAAGAAGAATTTGAACTGGGGAGAGGTCTTCTTTGACCTGATTAAAAAGAAAATTAACAAGAATTTTGTGAATTTTGGGAGGATTCTAGGCCTCTTTCTGCAGAACAGATGCCATACTCTGCTTATATCTTCTGGGATACATATTAATGCTTCCAAGAGATTGTCATGTGCCCTATTTGGCAAATGGGACAGGCAGATCACCAAGCCCAGCAGGCCCTCTTCAAGCACACCTTCAGGCACCAGGACTGTAATAGTCACTTCCCCTCAAGTCTCTGCCCCTGCAGATGACTTGTCTGCTGCTGCCTCTCCTCCTCCTCCAATTCCATCTTCTCCAGTTCCATCCACCATTCAAACTCCATCCACTATCATCATCTCCAACCCTTCTCCAACATCAATACCATCTCCAATTCCAACTCTACCAACAACAGAAGAAATCTTCCATCCATTATATTCCTACCCTCAACCAGACATTGCCACATCACCCTCCATTCCCTCCTTCAATCTTATTGATGATTCCTTCATGGATGACTCACCCTCATCTCCTCCTTATCTACCCTCCTCATCAACATCTTACCAGGAACTTCTACAAGAGATCATTGATCAACCCACCTTCACACCCTCTATCTCAATCCCTCTGTCTTTCATCTCCACTATACCCACACCTCAACCATCACTCCTACCATCCACTAGCTCTCCACCACCACCACCCATTGCTCATCCATCCCTCTCTACCTCTGCTCCAATCACTGCTGAGCAAGTAGATATTCCAGCCCTGGCTGACAAGATATATGAACTGATAGCCCCCAGGCTATCTCTTCTATTGGAGACCTCCTTGGCTCCATTACTTGAGTCAGTGGCAGCCCTTTCTGCCAGGCTATCATCCCTCTTCCCTCAGGCAATCCGTTCATCAGTGTGCCTTGATCCAGCTTTATCTGAATCTAGGCAGGGGGAGATGCCTTATGAAGTGAGCTTGCCTGCTGTTTCTTCAGTTATTGTTGCTGCCGTTGCTGCTGTTGTTCTTCAAGCTCCAGTTCTCCCTCCAGTTGCAGTCTTCTAAGTGGACATCAGGTCCTTACTTTCAGTGTTTGATTCAATGTATTTCAGTTGTCTTCCAGAGAAAGTTTGTCTTCCAGAGAGAGTTGCTGTCCAGCCATCAGAGGATCTGACTAAGGCCATTGTGCCCTTCTCATGTTGTGACACCATCATTATAACTTCTTTTGTCAATTCAGTATATGCTTCTGCTATTCTTGCTGATATTGTTGATGTTTTTGTTGTTGCTGCTACCCCTGCTGATGAGTCAATTTCTGAGGATATGCAAATGACAGAGGCACATGATTTTGAGTCTTCTGTTTTTGCTGATGATACTTCTGTTGTTGCTGATGTTGTGGTATCTAAACCTATTTTATCTGAAACTGCTGCTGCCCCAACTTCTGTTGTTATTACTGCCACAACTTCTGTGTCTGTTGCTGCTGCTGCTGCTTCAACTTCTATTATTACAAGTGCTGTATCTGCTGCTCCAACCACTGCTGTTTCATCTGCTCCAACTCAACTTCAGAAAGAATTGATGAAAAAGATTGATGCTCTATATGATGAACAAAGTTCTGAAAGTGATGAATTCAGGACTGATTCTGATGACTCCTCTGCCACTATTTCCAGAAAAAGAAAGGTAAGGAGCAAAGCCATGAAAAGAGTACCTCCAGCCAAAGTCAAGGACAATAATGACATTCCATATTACATTCTTCATGACTGCCCCATAACTGAGCATTGGATGCAGTATTCAAAGAACCGACTTAAAGCCATGAAGAAAAAGAGGAAGTATGAAAAAGGATCTTCCCAGTTTCATCATTCTCATCCTCCTCCACCACCTCCTCCTGATGCAGGTGTAGGTGGAAGCTCAGGTGCTCAACCCTCTGCCAAAAGCCAAACCCCCTATCAGCCTCATGCCAGATCTTATCATAGGGGAAGCCAGTCCAAGGGTTCTCAATCTAGAAGAGGAAACTATAGAGGAAACCAGAGGGAAGTCCAGGTTTATTCAAAAGGTTATTCAAGGCAACATCCTTACTCCAGGGAAGGACAAACCTCATCAGACACAACCTCAGGTCTTTTTCCCTATAAGCTGAAGAAAGTAGTTTCATCCAGGCCTCCTCAAGATAATCCATCCAATAGATATGAGCCACCAGTGCCCTTTGAAGATCCTGAAAATAATCCAACTGCTTGGACTGCCAGGATGAAAGAGCTTGCTGCACTGGAGCAAATTAAGAAAGCTAAAGAGCAAGGCAGAGATTCTTCCAATATCACTACATTGTCTGAGCAAAGAAAGAAAGAATTGGAAAGATATGGCTCAAGCAAATTCTTTAACTCTGATAGATATATGGAGTTGCATCCTGAAGCTGTGGTTCCCAGGCCCAAACAGCAAACCTCTTTAGGTGCAGCAGATGACAGAAGGTCAAAGAAAGAAGCTCTCAACCCAAATAGAGAAATCAAACTTATAAAGAGCAAGGAGAAAGAATAAATATATAAGGTGACAATCATTCTGAATTCTGAACTCTGTCTGAGATAATATATATATGTGGTTCTACAATGTCCTGCTTATTGCTTTTCTGTTTTGTTGCTTTGTATGTTGTTATTTAATTTTTCCAAGTTCTGTAAATAGTAATCCTAACCCAAATAGGGGGAGATTATTGGAACACCCTATTACTAATTTGGGTCAGGATCACTATGTCTTTAGGAAACCTGTTTTGACCTCCTGTATAGCTCTAAAGGTCAATTAGAATTGAGTCTAAGAGATAGTACTTAGGTTTGGAAGCTGCCCTCAAGACCAAGGATTTTTAGTTTGAAGACTAAGTCATATCGCCGAGTACGACGAATTGTCGAACTCCAATCGATGATCGTCTAGCTCAACTTCGACAGATCGCCGAACTCCATTCGACGATCACTGAGCTCAACTTCAACAAATCGTCGAACTCCATTCGACGATCTTCGAGCTCAGTTCGACGATCTTGACTCAGTATTGATTCTCTATCTCTGAGCTCAGTTCGACGATAGTTGAGCTCAGATCGACGATCTCTGTTGTTGTATAAGTCCAAATCGCTGAGCTCAGTTCGACGATAGCAGAGCTCAGTTCGACATTTTTCTGATGAGTTAAAGGATTTTTCAAGATTCAAATTCAGAACAGTTAAGGAGTTATTCAGCAATTAATTCAGAAGATTTTCTAGCCGTTTTCATTTATTCTGAACCAAGTTTCAAGGGATTATCAAGGAATGTTTCTTTGGACTTTCCCCCAGAAGACATTTGCAATTAAGGAAGTCAATTAATGACAGGACAACGTCTATTCTTGACAGATGATTTTCTATTCAGTACCAGAGAATAAAACACAAAATTTTTTGAATCTCTCCATCACTCAGAACACAGATCAGAAGAAAGACAACATAGAACAAGAAGAACAAGAACAAGAACATTCTCTGCTACACTTCTCTGGACAACATCTTTCTCAAACATCTTTCTGTTCACAAGAGAAAAGGAAAAAGAGTTGTAGACATTCTCTGTCTCAAAGAATTCATACAAGAACACACACCAAAGGAGATCAACAAATCTGAAAATCTTCAGATCACCTTTGATTCAAGTGTTCAAGGCCAACATCTTTCAAAGACTCCAGACACCTAACATTTCAGCTGTTGCTGAAATTATCATTTGCTGGAGATCAACTTCTGAAGGCCTATCACCCTACAACAAAGCTTCATTTCCTGAACATCTCAAGAACTCAGGGGGAGCTTTGACAACATAAAATCCACATAGTCTTCTCAGTTGCTCTGAGAAAGAGAAGACTTCCATAACTCTCTCATCCCCATCTCTGTAAAGGGTTTCTCAAACTCTCTTCAAAAGTTTGAGCTTGGTTTTTGAGCATCTTGTCAAAAGCTCATTGGTGGCAAGACACCTGATCAAAAAATTTGATTTGGTTTTTGAGCACCTTATCAAAAGCTCATTGGTGCCCGAGACACCTGATCAACTCATCCTGCAGTGGATTCCTACCTAGGGTGGTAGAAGAGTGGATGTACCCAAGTTTAGGGGAACCACTATAGCTCCTTGTGTCTTCTGGCTTGCTTGTCTTTATCTTTTGTTTCTGGCTGTGATTGTTTTGTGATTAGTTTAGATCTGTGATTAATTCCTGTTGTAGGTTATTTTTGTGATTAGATTTAATAGTTGCTTCCCTGTTCACTCAGATTACAACAATTATTGTAAAAAGTTTTCAAGCACCATATACTCTATTCACCCCCCCCTCTAGAGTATACAAGATCTAGCTGCACTTTCAGAATGGTACAAAGCTCAACCGGGCCAAAATGATGGCCTACATCACACTCATGCGAGTGAACTAACCTATACCCATGCTTCAAGAATAGCTTGGGGCAAGTTCTTAGCCAACGAGAAAGACTATCCATCCTCCCGACTCGAGCAATAC
The DNA here is from genome assembly GCA_039583875.1 of Platanthera guangdongensis. Lineage (NCBI taxonomy): Eukaryota > Viridiplantae > Streptophyta > Magnoliopsida > Asparagales > Orchidaceae > Platanthera > Platanthera guangdongensis. The sequence goes on from CM077161.1 coordinate 36,588,519, forward strand.
AAAACTAACGGCCGTCTACATACATCCCTAAGCTACCGTTTGATTCATACCGGATTCACCAACTTTTGAGTAGAATTAAAAGTCTTTACGCAAATAGAAAGATATAAAACTATAAGCATACAAAAAAATTAAATATACTCAAATTTCTACACGAGATGAGAGCAGTTGACTAGGAGCACAGCAAGGTTAACATTTTACTCCGTCTCACAATCCTATATTAGCACCATAATTTTCCCAAATCATACAAAAGAAACGAGTTTAACTCGCAACATGCAAAAAACTAAGCACGCGCTCATGTGGGTGCAGTGGTGTGCAGTTCAATGAACTAATCAAAATAAAACTATAAAAGCTTCTAGTATGCACATGAGATGTGCACGTGCAAAAGGTAACAAAAATGGCTCTCCCCCAGACATAAACTAAACTGCACATCTTATGATAGAGAAATTAAAATCATAAAGAGCTAATGGAAGAGGTTACCCAATGCTCAGCCAGTGAGCATACCAGAAGACACGTGTAATCCTGAAGCAGGTCCGCCATACGAAGAATCACAACCCCGCCAATGCAATTTGCTATGAATACCTGCAGGGGTGAGCTCCGCAAAAATAAAAGAAAAATATACAAAAAGAAATGCTAAAACTAAAATAGACATGAAAAATAAAATGCAGAAAATTAAAGATAAGTACTGGGGTTATTGTCATCCCAGCACGACTTATTACATTTTAAACAGTCCTGGCTAATGGTCCTATGAAATAAAAAGTGCACAGGTAACTGTTCCAATATCCGTTTCGGTAACGGGTACCGATACGGTGATAGAACAGTTACCCCTCTGCCTAAATAATCATACCTGCTCCTCGCAGGCAGAGGAAATAGGAAGTAGGATGAGGAGGAGGCCTGGTCTTCACTCATCTCACCACAAAATAAATCCTTGTCTAGCAAGGTATCGTGTATCACAGGCCCACAGGAGGCGATGACAACGGCATTAGCACAAAGCTCATCGTCATCCCAACGTACCTGTGGAGACTCATCCTGCACAGGCTCAGATAAGGAAGGGGGATCAAGTAATAAAAGAGAAGAAGAATTGAAAGAATCAGAAAATAGGAGAGTGATCCCTGTCTCACTCTCAGCAGGATCCAAGCAGAGATCATCATCGGTATCATATGAGTCGTACCGAGGGGAATCCGAGAACTCGAGGTCTGCGGTGGTAAGAGGAACGGCCTCATCCAATAAGGAGGTGCAAACCTCTGCATCGGAAAGAGGGTATTCCTCATCCCACTGGGGTGCGTAAAAGTGTTCCGAAGATTCACCTTATCCGTCGGAGATAGAGGAATCATCATCCCACTTCGGCGCAATCTAGGGCACCGAATCATCAACAAGTACGACATCATCAGCCGACTCACACAAAAATGGAGTAGCACAATCCGGCAAAAATTGCGGAGGGGCAAGGCTGCTCTCAAAATCAAGCACTGAATGAGCAGGCCCCATCGCAAAATCATTCGTTGACGCCACCCCATCAACGACCGGAACAATCTCATCGTCCCATATAGGAGCGTCCATGAGTTCCTGCTCCTCTTTTTGTTGGCTAACACCAGAGTGATCATCATCACTCAAGGAAAGCTCGTAAAAAGGGATCGAGGGACCCATGAAAGAGCTGTATGTGGCCAGAGATTCTTCAGTAATCTCAACGGGTAAAGAATGAGCAAGGTGTGTTATGTCAGTGTATGGGCCAGACAATACCCTGGTAAGCCTGTCCACAATAGTCTTCCGCGAACGGGAGGTTGTTGTGCACACGCCCTCAGAGGGAGAAGGCTTGCACAAACGAGGGCAATCCTTCAACATGTGGCCCACACCTTGACATAACAAACACTGAATGCAATGCTCGGCATTCATAACAGCAATGGTATCGATGGATCAGCGCAAAGTGTCAAGGATACGACACTCAGAATCAGGATCCATCACGAACAAAAATAATTGCTGAAAAAGTGCTACACAGCTAAAATGAAAATAGCACGGATCTGCTATATAAATCAAAAATCAGAAAAGGGTAAAAAGAAATAAGCAAAATAAAAATTCTAATAACCAAAGCAAATAAAAAAAATGATATGCACAAATGGAAAAGGGCTTCAATCTATTATCTCCCTCTCCACAACTCACACGACTGTGTTCCCCGGCAACGGCGCCAAAAACTTGATGCTTAAGATCACGGCAGTGAACCGGTCACACAAGTAATATAAAATGGGGGTTTTCCCAAGTATCGATCTCACAAGGAACACAGTAAGGTGGAGTTAATTTTGAGGAGGACTTGAGATTGAAGTCCTCAGGTCGGAGCTAACTAAGGGGGGTTTGGATTGTTGCGATAAAAAGAAAGTAAAAATCTAACAACTACTCCTATGCAACGCCGCTATGCGATGCTTCGCCAGGCGGGATGGAAGACTAGTCGGGCCGCTATGCACCGAATCACTAGGCGGATGGACGAGAAGGCTAGCAGATGAGGTGGTTAGAATGGCGGAATGAGGGTCGTGAGCACCTCTTCGCTACGCACGCCACTAGCAATTTCTAGTGCGGCAAGGGTGGATGGTGGTGGATGGAATATGGCGCAACTCAAGTAAATAACGAAAACATACAATCACATAGACATAATTGTATAAAAACGTTTTACAAACTAAGCATACTTTATCAATATAAATAAAGTTAAACCCCAATATTCAACAATAAAGCAAGAACAAGTCAAGAGATCGACCGAATACGAAGTCTTGCTGAGGATTCATGGTTGGAATCGTCGGGTTGTCATTCCGCATCCATGCTCGGTCCTCAACTGCGTCCGGGGTAGAGAAGGGCTGTCACCACCTTCCAATGGCCCGTCTTCTTCGTCTCACGATAGCGGATGAAGTTTGCTAGCTTTCCTTTGCTTGATGGCTATGACGTCAAACCCTACTTGAAGCTCACGGATGAAGGAGAAGGCCGAGAGGAAGCTCCGGCTCGGATTTGGCGGTGAAAGCTTTCCCGGAGCACCACCCTAGGGTGGAAGATGAAGGGGAACGGCGGAGAAGGCGGAAAACTGCGGAGAAATGTCGAGCTCCGGATCCTCTCCTTAATTAGGGCGAGACCTGCACTATTTATACAAAGCAGAAATGAACAATGCGCACGATCACAGGAGCACGACCAGTGGTCGTGCGCACTATGTCCGGTGATCGTGCGCACTGGCGTGGAAGATCAGGAAGATGAACTGGGATAACGCGCACGAGCAGTGGCGCACGACCAGTGGTCGTGCGCACTAAGTCCAATGGTCGTGCGATTACCCCAGACAGGACTCCAGAAAAGAGGAATCAATGCACACGATCAGTGGCGTACGACCGGTGGTCGTGCGCAATATGTCCAATGGTCGTGCGCTTACCCCAGGATGATTCTGGAAAACGTAGAGTAGTGTGCACGATCAGGGGTGCACGACTAGTGGTCGTTCACATTAGATCCCATGATCGTGCGCAGTATTCCTGTTTCACAACCATCCCGGAACACGCACACGACCCCTGTACCGAAAGGAAAAACCAATCACTTATATGTGCAGACATTTCAGGCAATAACAAAAAGGAGAAAAGACTATAAAAATAACAAAATACACAACCACGGGCAAAAATGTGCACTTTCTATGGAAATATAGGCAAGATGAAATAGGAACGATAAAGAACTAAAAGTGAAGTGCAAACACGTGAAAACTAGCCCAAATGAGTCCGAAAATAGGTATATAAAGTGAACTCATCATGTACTGAGCGAGAATGCTCTAGACTTGTAATTATATTAAATACATTGTAAACATTTTATATATATGCTATTTTATTTTTATTGCAAATGTGTTTGATATAATTGTTGTGGCCGAGTGCTTCTTAAGCATGCTTCCGCTGAGGCCTTTGGCCCCCCTAGGGTAGTCTCCCTTAGTGATGGATAGGCGGGAACCAATCGAAAGAGCCCAGGGCTTAGACGTTTCGTTTCCGCGCTCTGCCGAAAATCATCTGTCGGGAACATTGATCGTGGGCCCTTTAAGACGTGGTCGTCCCTTTTTACCCTGCGCGAAATGTTCGAAGCTTTCGCCCAGCACTTCCCGCTGTCTGACCAAGAATAGTTTGTCAGGAGCCTTCCCGCCGAGAACTTCCATCGGCGAGATCTCCTTGGCAGGGACCGCCCCCGCCAAGATCTTCTCTGGCCGATACCTCTCTTGCCTGAAGGGGTCTTACCTCTTTTCATTCCGTGTTCCGGGTGCGTTTCCTGCCCTTCTCAGAGCATCCGAGTCGGAGTGTCTCCTAGGATCAAAAACTTCTCTCCCCCAGGCAATCCTTAGGGCCTGCCAGCTAATGAGATCCTGCGCAGCGGGTCTACCTGGGGCCGAGCCGAGCTCGGGGTGCCGGTGTGGTTTACTCAAACCAAACCTATCCCCACAGGCAAGCCTTCAGACCTACCAGCTAGATGAGAGCCTGCGCAGCGGGTCTACCTGGGGCCGAGCCGAGCTCAGGGTGCCGATGAAGTTTCCTCAAACCAAACCTATCCCCCACAGGCGAGCCTTCGGACCTGCCAGCTAGATGAGAGCCTGCGCAGTGGGTCTACCTAGGGCCGAGCCGAGCTAGGGGTGTCAATGAAGTTTCCTCCAACCAAACCTATCCCCCATATGCGAACCTTCGGACCTGCCAGCTAGATGAGAGCCTGTGCAGCGGGTCTACCTGGGGCCGAGCCAAGCTCGGGGTGCCAATGAAGTTTACTCAAACCAAACCTATCCCCCACAGGCGAGCCTTTGGACCTAGCAACTAGATGAGAGCCTGCGCAGCGGGTCTACCTAGGGCCGAGCCGAGCTCGGGGTGTCGATGAAGTTTACTCAAACCAAACCTATCCGCACAAGCGAGCCTTCGGACCTTCTAGCTAGATGAAAGCCTGCGCAGCGGGTCTACCTTGGGCCGAGCCGAGCTCGGGGTGACGATGAAGTTTCCTCAAACCAAACCTCCCCACATGCGAGCCTTCGGACCTGCAAGCTAGATGAGAGCCTACGCAGCGGGTTTACCTAGGGTCGAGCTGAGCTTGGCGTGCCGATGAAGTTTACTCAAACCAAACCTATCCACCACAGGCGAGCCTTCGGACCTGCCAGCTAGATGACAGCCTGCGCAGCGGGTCTACCTGGGGCCGAGCCGAGCTCGGGGTGCCGATGAAGTTTCCTCGAACCAAACCTATCCCCCACAGGCGAGCCTTCGGACCTGCCAGCTAGATGAGAGCCTGCGCAGCGGGTCTACCTGGGGCCGAGCCGAGCTCGGGGTGCCGATGAAGTTTACTCAAACCAAACCTATCCCCCACAGGCAAACCTTCGGACCTGCCAGCTAGATGAGAACCTGCGCAGCGGGTCTACCTAGGGCCGAGCCGAGCTCGGCGTGCCGATCAAGTTTCCTCGAACCAAACCTATCCACCATAGGTGAGCATTCGTACCTGCCAGCTAGATGAGAGCCTGCGCAGCGGGTCTACCTGGGGCCAAGCCGAGCTCGGGGTGCCGATGAAGTTTACTCAAACCAAAACTACCCCCCACAGGCGAGCCTTCGGACCTAGCAGCTAGATGAGAGCCTGCGCAGCGGGTCTATATGGGGCCGAGCCGAGCTCGGGGTGCCGATGAAGTTTCCTCGAACCAAACCTATCCCCCACAGGCGAGCCTTCGGACCTGCCAGCTAGATGAGAGCCTACGCAGCGGGTCTACCTGGGGCCGAGCCGAGCTCGGGGTGCCGATGAAGTTTACTCAAACCAAACCTATCCCACACATGCGAGCCTTCAGACCTGCCATCTAGATGAAAGCCTGCGCAGCGGGTCTACCTGGGGCCGAGCCGAGCTCTGGGTGCCGATGAAGTTTCCTCGAACCAAACCTATCCCCCACAGGCGAGCCTTCGGACCTGCCAGCTAGATGAGAGCCTACGCAGTGGGTCTTCCTGGGGCCGAGCCGAGCTCGGGGTGCCGATGAAGTTTACTCAAACCAAACCTATCCCCCACAGGCGAGCCTTCGAACCTACCAGCTAGATGAGAGTCTGCGCAGCGGGTCTACATGGGGCTGACCCGAGCTCGGGGTGCCGATGAAGTTTCCTCGAACAAAACCTATCCCCCACAGGCGAGCCTCCGGACTTGCCAGCTAGATGAGAGCTTGCGCAGCGGATCTACTTGGGGCCGAGCCTAGCTCGGGGTGCCGATGAAGTTTACTAAAACCAAACCTATCCCCCACAAGCGAGCCTTCGGACCTGTTAGCTAGATGAGAGCCTACGCTGCGGGTCTACCTAGGGCCGAGACGAGCTCGGGGTGCCGATGAAATTTCCTCGAACCAAACCTATCCCCCACAGGCGAGCCTTTGGACCTGCCAGCTAGATGAGAGCCTGCGCAGCGGGTCTACCTGGGGCCGAGCCGAGCTCGGGGTGTTACAAAATAAATAATCACATCATCCTCCCCATTTCATGGGTAGAAGCATTTTAGGTCATCGCCGCTCCAGATATGGCTTAAGGCCCTCCCCTCCATGTCCTGGAGGTAGTAACCTCATGTTCCAAGGACTTCCTTCACTATGTACGGTCCTTCCCAGTTCGGGTTGAGCTTGCCCACGGGAGCTAAACTTCCTGCCGTGTCAACCTTTCTCAGCACCAGATCTCCTTCGGCAAACTGCTTGACCCTGACATGCTTATAAAAATACTTGGCTATCCGCCGCTTGATCTTTTTTTGCCTGATGGCTGCCACGTCCTATAGCTCTTCCACCATGTCTAGCGAGAGGCATAACCCCTCCTCATTCTCCAATCTCCACGTCTCATCTCCTTCGCCCGCGCCTGTGACCCGCGGGGACCGAACCTCGAACTCCACTAGTAGGACCGCCTCACACCCGTGAGAAAGCTTGAAGGGGGTCTCACCGGTGGCCGTGTTCGGGGTCGTTCGCAAGGCCCACAGGACCGAGGGGAGCTGCTCCACCCAATTTACTTTTAAGTTTTCTACTTTCTTTTTGAGCAGGTTCACAATAATTTTGTTTGCCGCTTCCACCTGGACGTTGCTCCGGGAGTGGTGGACAGAGGCAAATCTGAGGTCTATCCCCAGTTGAGCGCAGAAGATGATGAACTCTTCACTGGCAAACTGGGGGCCGTTATTTGTCACTATCGCTTGAGGCAGCCCGTGTCTGCATATGATCTCCCCCCAGATGAAGTTCCTTATGACTTGCGAGGTGACCTTGGCCAAGGCCTTAACCTCTAGCCACTTTGAGAAATAATGACCATGACCAAGAGGAACCTCCTGTGCCCACTAGCTAGAGAAAAGGGCCCAACTAAATCCATCCCCCAGATAGCGAACGGTCACGGTGCCGCGATGCTTCGGAGCCTTTAAGCTGCCAAGAGCTAGAGGGGGCGCAGATCTGGCACTTTTGACACCTCCTTGCAAACTCCGCGGTATCCTTCCTTATGGTGCGCCAGAAGTACCCTTGCCTGACCACCCTTGCCTCCAACATACTACCTCCAGAATGACCGTCGCACTCGCCCGAGTGCACCTCTCCCAAGATCCTTGGGATCTCTTCTTCGGTTACACATCTTGCTACGAGCCCTAACAACATCTTACGATGTAACCCCCCTTCTCTCATCAGGTAATGAGCTGCCTTGCGCCTGAAGCTCTTTGCATCCTTAACCTCCTCTGTAGCCTGCCTGTGGTTAGGAAAGTTACCAACGGGTCCACCCACGAGGATCATCGAGCTACCTCCATCAACTCCCCTTCCTCAATGGCTGGCTGAAAAAGTTCAGTCTGGGTCCCTCCTCCCCGAGGTCCAAACTTCGCCAATCGATCGGTGGTCGTGCTCTCCTCCCTGGGGACATGTTGGATTGAGAACGATCAGAACCCACCGATGATTGCCCTTACCTTGGAGAGTTATTTTATGAGGGTAGGTTCCCGAGCTTCAAACTATCCTCGGATCTGCGACGCTACTAACATTGAGTCGGTGAAGGCCTCCACATCCTGAATCTTAAGCTCCTTTGTCAAGCGAAGGCCGGCGATCATGGCATCATACTCTGCTTGGTTTTTGGTCACCGAAAAATGGAAAGCCACTGCCTGCTCTATCACAACTCCCTGGGGGCTTATCAGCACCACTCCTCCCCCGAGGGAATGTTTTCCTGAGGCCCCATCAAACATCATCTTCCACGCTTCCTGTGGCTGCTGCTCTCCCTCCTCGACTTGAACAACATAATCTGCCAGAAAGTCCTCCTCCGCTTGCGCCTTGATGGAGAGTCTCGGAACAAAAGAGATGTTGAACTCGCTTAGTTCAATGTACCACTTGGCAAGTCTTCCCGAGTTCTCTACCCCTTCAAATATCTTGCGAAGAGGATGGTCGGTCACCAGCCTAATCGAGTGTGCTTGAAAATACGGCCGGAGTTTCCTTGCAGAGATGACTAAAGCGTAAGCCAGCTTTTCAAGGATGGGGTAGTGGAGCTCTGCCTTCTTCAAGATCTGACTGATGTAGAAGATCGGTAGTTGCTTCTTTCCTTCTTCCCTTACTAGGACGGAGCTCAACCCCTCCGCCCCTACTCCAAGGTACAAGGTCAGGTACTCCCCTTCTTTTGGGCTCTGAAGCAGAGGAGCCTGAGAGAGCTGTCTCTTCATCCCTTGGAAGGCTTCTTCGCACTCGGCGGTCCACTCAAACCTTTGGTTCCCTCGCAACACCTTGAAGAATGAAGAACACTAGTCTCCTGATGTGGAGAGGAACCTGCTCAGCCCAGCCAGTTTGCCTGTCAAGTGCTGGACCTCCTTGGCATCGCAAGGTGATTCCAAATCCAGGATGTCCTTTACCTTGTCTGGGTTGGGTTCCACTCCTGCTGGAGTCAAGAGATGCCCCAGGAACTTCTGCGACTGGCCCCGAAGACACACTTCAAGGGGTTCAGCCTCATCTGGTATCTCCGCAGGGTGGCGAACGTCTCTTCGAGATCTTTCAGGTGCGAATCCACGCACTTGCTCTTGATCATCAGGTCGTCCACATAGACCTACAAGTTTCTTCCCCTTTGATCTCAGAATACCCGATACATCATGCGTTGGTATGTAGCCCCTGCGTTCTTCAACCCAAAGGGCATCATTTTATAACTGAAGCATCCCTCCCTCGTGATGAACGAAACATCCTTGACATCGGGAGGGTGCATCCGGATCTTTAGGGCATGATTTATTTAACAAAGAGAAATCGATACATATTCGCCATTTACCACCCCTTTTTTAACCATTACCACATTGGAGATCCAGCCTGGATACTGGATCTCTGAGATGAAACCGGCCTCCAGGAGCTTCCTGACCTCTTCGCGGATGGGTTCCACCTGCTTGGTTGCGATGGCTCTCATCTTTTGGCGTATGGGGCGAGTGCGGGGGTCCAGGTTCAGGCAGTGGCAGGCCACGTCCGCGTCGATGTCCGGTATGTCTGTCGCGCTCCAAGCAAAGATGTCGATGTTGCTTTGAATGCAGGCGCACACTCGCTCCCGGGCCTCGGGACTCAAGCCCCCGCTGACCCGCACACTCAGCACCTGCCCTGTAATGGTGAAGACCTCTAGCTCTACTACTTCCTCGGCCGGCTCCAGCCGCGACTACTCCGAGCCGACCTTTGCTTCTTCCTCCAGCTCCAGCTCCTCCCTTCCTACCTCCTCCTCGATCTCCATTGCCTCCTCCAGCCCCTCCTACTGCTGCTCGACTTCCACATCCCTCTGGGCCTCTTTCACAGCTCCTCCTGCTTCTTTCTCTTCTACCTCCATCGCCCCCTCTGGGCTCTCCTACTGCTGCTCAGCCTCCACGTCCCTCTGGGCCTCTCTCTCAGCTTTCTCCTGCTCCTCCGCAGTCTCCTTCCTTGCCTCTTTTAGGCTCATCCCCTCTTCTTCGACATCATCCTCCTGCTCCTCCATATCCCTCTCTATCTCTTCTGCCTCGGCCATCCAGGACACGGCGTTGACTGCCGTCACATAATATTGCCTTGCCACCTTCGGATCCCCCCTGACCCTAACCTGCACCCCTCCGTTATTGAACTTAAGACATTGGTGGAAAGAGGAGGGGACGCAGCGAAAGGCGCTGATGAGAGGATGCCCAAAGATGGAGTTGTAGCTGCTCGGAGCGTCCACTATCACGAACCTGCAGTTCTGTGACACGCCTCCCAACTTTACATGCAGCCCTACTCCTTCTACTTCCTTCCTCTCTCCAGAGAATCCGAACAGCGGTCCATCCGAAGCCAAGATCCTTTTCCCATCAACCCTCATCTCATCGAAGGCCTTCTTGAAGATAACATTTACTGAGCTCCCGTTTTCTACCAATATCCTTGAGACTGTGAAATTCTCCACCGCCTTCTGGATCACTAGGGCGTCACAGAACGGATCTTTATAGTTTGGCATGTCCGCTGATGAGAAGGTGATCTTTTCTTCTGATGGGGGAGCCTGGGAAGTAGAGGCGACCCCCCTTTGGTACATGGTTTAAATGCTCCACTTGCGGGTTGCCTCGATCCCCACTCCTCCATGGATCACCCCGATTACTCCCCGGGCTCCCACGTCTACCCGATCTTCACACCTATCCTCCATTTCCCCCTGCTGTACTTCCATGATCCTAACCGGCGGATACTGCCTCCCTGCTCCTCTCGCTTCTCTCATCTCTAAGAACATAGGGCAGGTGGTTGTTGCGTGACCCTCCTCCTGGTGGAAGTCACAAAAGAGCAACGCCACCCTACCCCTTCTTCCATCTCCTCCTCCTCTTCCCCCTGCTCCCCGAACACCTCTCCTTGCTCCTCTTCCTCTGCCCACCTCCATGTCCTCTTGCGGCGGCGGGACACGACCCCTTGGCTCCTGCCTCAACGCCGGTTGGTCGAACCTCCTGGGATCCCGTAAGTTATCTCTTCCCTGGTATCCTCCTCCTTGGCCCTGAGGGCGACCCTCCTGGGGCCTCCAACCCAAACGGTTGTTCGGCTACCGGGCCCCCCATCCCTACTATTGCCCATGTCTTTGGGGCTCTTCCCTCCTTCTTTCTTCCCTTTGCTCCCTCTGCTCCATCGACTCCTTCTGCTTTCCTACTGTAGGTTCCTTCACATCATCTTCCGCAAGCCTGGCCAACTTCCTGGCGAACGCTGGATTTGCTCTCTCGAAGTCTATCTCTTTTGCCGCCCTCTCCATGAGCTCCTCAAAGGAGAGGGGGGCACTCTTTTCAACTCCATTCTAAAGAATCCCGGCCTCAGCCCCAGGGTAAAGGCGAGCATCAACGCGTACCCTGGGACCTCCTGGACCAGGAGGATCTCTTCCTAAAACCGGTCAACATAGTGACCCAGTGTCTCATCCGGCTTCTGCCTCACCGCGAACAGGCATTCCACCTCCTTATTCCGCTTCTTTGACATAGAGAACCTCAACAGGAAACTTCTTCGCAGATCTTCAAAACAATAGGTCAACCTTACTGGAAACTGGTGGAACCAGTCCCGAGCCTTCTCCTTAAATGTGATGGCAAATAGCCGACACTTGAAAGCATCCATCATTTGCCTTATCGAAACGACATCTTCAAACCACTGCACGTGCTGTACAAGGTCATCCTTTCCTGAGTAGTAGGACATGTCAGGCTCCCGGAACCCCTCGGGTACCAGAGCTGAGATGATGAGCTCATTGAAAGGGCTCTCGCCTCCTTCCTGGCGAGATGGCACATCCCGCGGCCTCGGCTGGTTGGCCCGATCCGCGAGACTATTCCCAGGAAAGAGTTCTCACACTGCCGCCTCCCTCTCGCCCAAACCTGTCAAAGCCTCCTTGCCCGGGCGCTGGCCCGGGAAGAGCTCCCGCGCGGCCACGTCCCTCTCTCCAGCCTCCGCAGGGACCTCCTTCCCTGGGAGCTATCCAGGGGCATTATCGCACAAGAGCGGGACCTCCTCTATCGGAACCTGAGGTATGGCCCACTCGCTTCGGGCCAAGTAGGCCAAGCTGATGGTCTGCAGGACTTCTCGTCTGAAGTGATCCAGTATCTTCCTCATCACTTCTTCTCCCCGGGTAGGGGAGCCTCCGGAACCAGACCCCTCACCTTCACCTCCAGCCATGGGACAAGACTCAAGGCTTTCTTGTATCGGCTGCTTTCCACGCTCACCACACCAGAACTATTGAAGCCAAAAATGGCCTCAATAGGAGTTCAAAACAGAGGTGCAGCCAACACCTACTTCTCTCAAGCCTCAACCCTCGACTAGATTCAAAGGACCTAAGACTGACCCAAAGCCTCAGCAGGGAGGTCCCACCTCATACCCGGAAGATCTCTGAGAGCTTTCCCTCCAAAGCCAAAAGCTGGGCTAAGAGCTCCTCAGAAAGCACTGGAGATTGGAAAATTATGAAAGCTTGCCTTCTAAGGAGCCCTTATGGGTCAATTTATAGCCTCTTGCTGACCTGAGATTACTGAAATACCCTTAGTTGATCTGTCAATAGCCAAATCCTGCTGTTTATCCTGAGGGTATAGGGGTAATTTTACCTGAGGGTAATTAGGCCATTTTACCCCGGGCCTTGGGCCCCACCCAGCGAGAGCTCTGAGCTGAGAGTCTTCCTGCCTAGAGTCCGGCGCAAGCGGTCTCGCCTGCTTATAGGCGAGAGCCCCTCCAAGGCAGGAGCTTGGCGCAAGCGTAAGCGTTCCCGCCCACTTATGGGCGAGAACTTCTTTAGGGCGGGAGCTCCTATGGCTAGCCATTTGACCAATGGTGCTCTCCTGGTCCGACTCAGCAAATATGAGGTTGTACATAATGCTTGATGTTCATGGGTTGTACATATGAAGGGTAGTAGCAGGAAGTACTGGCGTGGTAAGTCAGGAAAATACCCTTGATGCTTGTGTTGCTTGCAGGGTTGTGCTTGTGAAGGGTTGTAGCAGGATGTTCTGGTAGGAAAGCCCAGGAAAATACCCGCAAATGGTGAGATAGGGATGGAATATGAGTTCTGTCGTTACCGTTGAGTGTGACACCTAGCTAACCTGTGATTGTCAATCCTGTCCTGTGAGGACACTGTGGCTATTTGCTGAACGGACAAGGGGATGCCGACCCGCATTAGTCTGGTTATAGAACTAACGATTTGAGCAACGGGCAAAGGCTGAACTGTATCCGCATTATGGTTGTCTGCTATGGGTGTCTGAATGAATTGGCATTTGGCAGAAACGCATAGCGAGAGTCTTAGGCCTGCGCGCCACGACACCATGGGGGGCTACGGGCAATTCCCGGGTCATTAAGACTAAAATCTCCGGCTGCACGCCATGGAGTAAATGCTCAATTATTTTAGCGTTGGGTTGCGACCCTGATACGGTGGTGGGCAACTGGTACGCCGGTACACCAAGAATGTTCCCTGAGTGCACGGATCGTCGGGCCGCGTGGCTGACGGTTGTGATGGAATGTATGTGTGTGAGAGCACAATGGATGATATGTATATATCTGCCTGTGAAATGTTATGCCTACAGGGAAGAAATACCACTGCCCCGGGAAAAGGGTAGGGTTGTTATAAAATTGGTCAGCTGAATGCTGACCGTTGCCTTGTACAGGTTCTGGAGAGCCGAGTGGGACATATAAAGGCTGAAGTCCATGCTGTTGTTGCTGCTGCTGCCGCTAGCCCATGAAGGCTAAGCTTAAAATGCTATGTTTTGTTTATATATGTCCGGCATGCGCGCCAATGTTTAAATCCACTGTTGTATAAGGACTTCTAAGGCCATAAGGCCAACTGATTTGTATTTGGTGAACATTCTTGATATATATAAATGTGGATCTTTATATGGTGGACATTCATGTTTGGAGTTCAGCTTCGTGTTATAGGCTTCCGCTAGAATGCAATGAGTTAGGATGCGCAACTTTGGTATCCCTCTGTGATTTTGCCGCCTGTTTTGTGGTATATGTTGTCTGGCCCCGGCCGGACCTTCTACACGTGTCTGTGCGAACCATGTTAAAACTAATGAACTCGTGAATGTCCACTTTAGGAATGCAAATACATGTGTTTGAGGAACCTGCACGTTCCTATCTTGTTTTTATTGCTTGTGTGAGGCCGTTAATGTGTGTGTCTTGTTCACCTATAGGTGACGCGGAGTGGTGCTGGGCAATCGGAGCCCCAGCGTTCTAATGAAAGTATGACACCAACTGATGTGCCTACACCTCTTCCTTCTACAAAAACTATACGATTAGTTGTTAAGGCCCTGTTTGTCATGTTTCAAGAACAGCATCTTAGTCAGGCGCAAGGGCAAGCACAGCCGACATTGAGGCCAGAACAGGTGGCTGCGAGGCAAGAACCTGTTGAGGTTGTGGATCCTCGAGCAGCTACAAGGCAGTTGATGCAGTTCATGAGCTTCAATCCGCCTACGTTTGCGGGAGTGGGATCTCCTACGCATGCAGAGGATTGGTTGTCGCGCGTCAAGTGGATAATGACGACGATCGTGACGGAGGAATATCAGAAGGTCACTTTAGCCACCTTCTTACTGGAAGGAGAGGCATGTTTATGGTGGGACGAGATGGAACTACGCCACTTAGCTGGGAGGCCGTTAACACAAGTGTCAATTGAGTAATTCTCCCGACTCTTCCTGGCAAAGCACCTCCCGGCGGCACAGCACATTGCCATGGAAAACGAGTTCCAAAGGCTGACGCAAGGAGAAGGTATTGTTGACACTTACCTGCATGAGTTCACGAGGTTGGGACGGTATGCGGGTTCAATCTTCGCCGATGAGTAGCGGAAAATGAACAGGTTCTATGAAGGATTGCAAGACGAGTTGCGATTTCTGCTTTCAAGTTCAGCAAACCAAGGATTCCAGGCATTGGTTGACACTGCGTGCACGCTGGAAAAGGACATGAAGAGGGTGCAAGGGAAGATGGCCTTGGCTGTGACACAGCCAGAGTTCAAAGTGCCCCGACCTGGGAAGTCATATTACAAAAAGAAATGGGGCAAGAGGTCCAAGTCGGTTGGACAAGCTCCTTCTATGGTTGCATCTGGTGCAACGTCGGTGGCCTCTTCAAGGCCGGAGACTCGTACCTGTTTTACAAGTTGAAAAGTAGGGCATATAGGCCGGAAGTGTCGGAGTGGTCCACCAAAGTGTGAGAAGAAGGCGGGAGCGTCCTATGCTGAGAAGGGAAAGGTAGTGGTGGAGTCCTCTACATCCTAGGTGCAGCCCCGAGTCTACAACCTTGGCCGGCAGGAGGCCATTAAGCAGGGTGACGTCGTCACAGGTTCGAGTTAAGTTATTGCATTATTTTTCTTATTGCATGCTTTGGTTATTGTATGCTTTGTATGTGGCTTGTGTGTGATACAACTGCCACAGGCTTTGTGATGATTCAGAACACGCTAGCGCGAGCACTGTTTGATACGGGTGCTTCACATTCTTTTCTATCTAAAGATTTCATAGCTCGACTTGGGATACCTAGTCGTGTGAAGACAGATAACATCAGGGTGGTGTTATCGAATGGTTGTTTGGTGCTTACTAATAAGGTTTGCGATGTGGCGGTTCAAATTGGAAGTCGGGAGTTCTGTTTGACAGCATATGTATTGCCGATATCGGAATTCTATGTGATCTTTAGAATGGATTGGCTCATGGAGCAGCATGCCTTGATTGATTGTAATGCCAAAGAGATCACCTTGGGCTAGAAAACCGAGCAGGTGGCTACGTTCGCAGGGATGCGAGGAGTGGGCGGGACGTTGATGTCGGCACTCCAAGTCATCGAGGCTGTTCGGAAGGGCGCGGTGGTATACTTCACGCTGATTCGAGCTGTTGAGCCCAAGGCCAGTGTGATCGTTGTTCCGGTTGTATCAGAATTTGCAGATTTGTTTCCCAAGTGTTGATTACATTGGTCAAATGTACCTGATTTGAAGAAGCCTCACCCAACTCAATGATATACATCAAAATGTATTTGATGAAGTTTGAGTTACATGTGCAGGTTAAGTATTTGCAGGAATAAAGCAAAAAGTTTCTAAGTCCATGTGTCGACACCCAGAGGGAAAGTGTCGACACTTAAGAATACTTGTGTCGACACCCAGGCAAGCAGTGTCGACACTTGGAGTCATTGTGTCGACACCTGGGATGCAGAGTCGACACCAGACAGAAAGTGTCGACACAAGGAGCAGTGTCGACACTCAATGCAGAAAAGTCCAGACAGAAAGTGTCGACACAAGGAGCTGTGTCGACACCCAGTGAATTTGTGTCTACACCAGAAAGTGTCAACACTTGGAGCAGTGTCGACACTCAGCAAAAGTCTGCAGAGACTAAGTACAAGTGTCGACACTCAGCACAATGTGTCGACACTAAGCAGAAGAGTCAGCACTTGAAGTAAGTGTCGACACCAGGAACAATGTGTCGACACTCAACAGAAGACTCAACACTTGAAGAAAGTGTCGACACAAGGAGTTGTGTCGACACTTAGCAAAGTGTTGGAACACCCTATTACTAATTTGGGTCAGGATCACTATGTCTCTTGGAATCTGTGTTTGACCTTCTGTATAGCTTAATAGGTCAATTAGAATTGAGTCTAAGGGTTAGAAGTCTAGGATTGGAAGCTGCCCTGAAGGCAAAGTTTTTCTGGAGACCAAGTCCAATCGTCGAGCTCAGCACAACGTTTCGTCGAACTCCGGTCGACGATCGTCTAGCTCAACTTCGGCAGATCGTCGAGCTCCACTCGACGATCGCTGAGCTCAACTTCACAATATCGTCGAACTCCATTCGACGATCGCTGAGCTCAGGTCGACAATTTTATCTCTGCATTGGATCCTTATCTCTGAGCTCAGTTCGATGATCTTTGAGCTCAGATCGACGATTTCTTTGCTGCTTGCATTTTCCAGTTCGCTGAGCTCAGCTCGACGATAGCAGAGCTCAGTTCGACGATTTCAGTTATCTTTCAGAATTCAAATTCAAATCAGATAGAAGTTATTCTACATTTAATTCAAAAGATCTGCCAGCCGTTTTCATTTACTTCTGGAGCAAGTTTCAAGGGATTTTTTTTAAAGGAATAATTCAGTGGACTTTCCTTCAGAAAAAATTATGCAATTAAGGCTGTAATCAATGCAGACCAACGGCTATCTTTGACAGAGTGATATCCTATTCAGACACAGAGAATAAAAGAGAGAATGTTTTTTGAATCAAAATGAGAGATTGACAAGAACAGGACACAACTCAGAATACAGAGACTCTCTCAATCTTCTGTCAAAAAGATTTCTGAAGAACACTTCTCAAAGGAGATCAAGTTTTCTCAAGATCTCTTCAGCTTTCAAAGTGTTCAAGGCCAACATCATTTCAAGACTCCAGACACTCAACATTTCAGCTTGCTGAAATCATCTTTTGCTGGAGATCTATCTTTGAAGGCCTATCACCCTCAAGCAAAGCTCTGCTTCCTGAAGATCAAGGACTCAGGGGGAGCTTTGACATCAATCCACTTAATCTTCTCAGTTGATTGAGAAAGAGAAGACTGCCATCACTCTCTCACCCCCATTCTGTAAAGGGTTTTTCAAACTCCCTTCAAAAGTTTGAATCTGGTTTTTGAGCACCTTGTCAAAAGCTCATTGGTGGCAAGACACCTGATCAAAAAATCTGTTTTGGTTTTTGAGCACCTTATCAAAAGCTCATTGGTGCCCAGGATACCTGATCAACTCATCCTGCAGTGGATTCCTACCTAGGGTGGTAGAAGAGTGGATGTACCCAAGTTTGGGGAACCACTATATTTCCTTGTGTCATCTGGTTCTGCATGTTTTCTTTTTGTTTCTGGCCTAGATTTTCTTGTGCTTAGTCTCTGCATAGCTTAGTTTTGTAATTAGTTTTATTTCTGCTTCCCTGCTCACACTCATTACAACAATTATTGTAAAGCTTTGCAAAAGTTTTTCTTTGTGTTTAAAAAGCACCATATACTCTATTCACCCCCCTCTAGAGTATATCAGATCTAGTTTTCCCTTTCAATTGGTATCAGAGGGAGGTTGGTTAAACATACCATATCTGTTTGGTTGTACAGGCTAACACCTGAACCCCAAGATCCCAATCTAGATCCTTCTTGTATATTTCATTATTAGATTTAGCTTGCACAAGTCATGGCCCAAAACAAAGATTATGCCAGCACCAGACCTCCAGTGTGCAATCTGTCAAAGTTTGCTCTTTGGAAAGCAAGGATTAGACTCTACATGAATTCTATTGACGAAGACATTTTTAATTCTGTTTTGACAGTGTGTCCAAGACCCCCAGAAAGCACAAGTACAAATGCTGTTCCACCTCCATCAGGAACAGATGCTGACATCAAAAAGTGGAAAGTAGCTGATGCCAAGGCAATGAACATTCTAGCTCAGACAATGTCAGATGACATCTTTCAAAAGGTAGCTGAATGTAATTCAGCCAAGGAGATTTGGGACAAGCTCTCAGAAATTGTCTCAGGCTCAGCTGATGAGAGAAAGGACAGAAGATCCCATCTCATCTCCCAATATGAGAACTTCAAGAAGGGAGAGAATGAGTCAGTGGGAGACATGTATAACAGACTGAGTCTAATTGTCAGTGAACTGAGGACATTAGACAAAGAGATCTCACTGACAGAACTTAATGACAAGATCCTAATGTGCTTCCCCAGCACTTGGGATTCAAGAATCTGGCCAATTAAAGATGCCAGAAGTCTGAATGAGATCACCACTGAAGCCTTGCTGGGTAAGCTCAAATCTTATGAGCTACTCATCAAGAACAGAGAGGAAGAACAGAAGGCTGCTTCACCAGCCACAAGGAAAGAGAAAACCATAGCCTTCAAGGCAACTGAAGATCTGCCTGAAGAAAAAGGAACAGGCAATGATGAACTTCTCAGCTTGCTGG
Source organism: Platanthera guangdongensis (assembly GCA_039583875.1). Lineage (NCBI taxonomy): Eukaryota > Viridiplantae > Streptophyta > Magnoliopsida > Asparagales > Orchidaceae > Platanthera > Platanthera guangdongensis. The sequence goes on from CM077161.1 coordinate 36,607,290, forward strand.
CCAAAAGATTCTATAAGATGGCCAGAAAGGATTTCAGAAGAAGATCATACAAGGAGCAGGACAAGCCAAGGTATGACAAGTCCATTGGCAATAACAAAGACATTATTTGCTTTGGTTGCAGGAAACCAGGGCATATAGTTCCTGACTGTCCAGAAAACAAGAACAAGGACAGAAGGGACATCAAAGAAAGAAGAAAGGAGAAGGACTCCAAAAGGAATGGAAGTAGCAAACCTTCCTCCAGCAGAAATAAGCATACAAGGAAAGGATTTGTTGTTGAATCCTGGAGTGAGACTGAAGAGGAGTCAGAAGCCTCTTCCAGCACTAGTGATGATGAGGATGATGCAGAAGAAAAGGAATTCTGCATGATGGCAATTAATGCCTCACAACACAACTCAGAGGAAGAAGAGTCAGAGTCAGACTCAGAGACTCAACCTGAAGAAGATCAGGTAATCAGCTCTTTTGATTTCACTTCAGAAGATTTTAAATCTGAGTTTAAAGCATTATGTTTAGACCTACTAAAGTCTGAGAAAGAGATCATCTCTCTCAGAAACCAATTATCTGAACAAAATGTTTTAAAATCAGAAAACCTCAAACTCTCTCAGGAGTTGGAGAACTATAGGGAACAGATAGCTACACTGAAAAGTGAGCTCTCTGAAGCCAAGAAGCTTGAAGAATCTCTCAATGGGAGAAGCATCAAGCTGATGGACATCACAAGCACAGTGAACTCTAGACTTAACAGTACACTGGGCTTGGGTGCTTCATCCAGCCAACCTATAGTCCTAACAACTCCCATCAAGTTTATTTCTAGCAAGGGAAAGGGAGTTGTAGAGGTTGTCAGGAAAAATTCTGATCTGCCTCAAAAATTTAAGTCCCAGCTGAAATCGTCGAACGAAACTCGACGATCGCCGAATGAAGATCGACGATCGCCGAACGCAGCTCGATGATCTCAGGGAAAATCGTCGAACGCTGATCGACGATCTCGGCCAAAGTCGTCGAACGCAGCTCGACGATCTCATATACCTGACCTCACCCATAGTCGACCGTCGAACGGAGCTCGACGATCTGACCCAAGATCGTCGAACTCAGCTCCAAGATCGTCGAACAGAGGTCAGAGCTCTGGAAAATTTTTCAAAGGCAAATCAAAATTGAATCCTGAGGGTTCTTCATCCCAAACCTTCAACCCTTATACTGAATGGATTTTACCTCCAAGGAGATATCATCCTGAAGGATATAAGAGTCAGCCAGGGATGTCTTTCATTTCTGAATTTAGAGGTTATCAACCTAGGGCCAAGGTAAACTGGGTCAAAAACAAGTAAATTGTTTCATGTGCAGGTGAAGACCTATCCAACATCTAACCAGCAATGGTATTTGGATAGTGGGTGCTCCAAGCACATGACAGGGAACAAGGACAGCCTCAATTCCTTTAGAGCCAAGCTTGGACCCAAAGTTATCTTTGGTGATTCCAACTTTGGACAAACTAAAGGATATGGTGCAGTCCAGATTGGTTCTGTAACCTTCAAGAAGGTAGCATATGTGGAAGGACTGAAGCACAACATGATCAGCATCAGTCAGCTATGTGATGAAGGCTACCAGGTGACCTTCAGCAAAACCTTATGCAAAATCAAGTCAGAGGACAACACAACTGTGTTGACAGGTATAAGGAAAGGTAACATCTACTTAGTAGATTTTCTTTCAACTTCTATAGATATCTGCTTATTTAATTCAGTATGTAGACCAAATGTTTTATGGCATAAGAGATTAGGACACCTAAACCTTAGAACTATTGCTAGGCTATCCAAGGACAACCTTGTTAGAGGACTACCTTCTGGCCCCTACAAGAAGGAAGGACTCTGCAAGGCTTGTCAATTAGGCAAGCAAACTAAAAATAGTTTTAAGTCACTTAACAAGAGTGATTCACCTAGGATATTGTATCTGTTACACATGGATCTATTTGGACCCATCACAGTACAAAGCCTAGGAGGGAAATCCTACACTTTAGTAATTGTAGATGACTTCTCTAGATTCACTTGGGTGTTCTTTCTAAGGAAGAAGTCTGATAACTTTAAGTGTCTGACAGAGTTTCTCAAATGTATAAAGATTGAGTTCAATACTCACATTGCCCTGATCAGGAGTGATCATGGGACAGAGTTTGATTCTCTTCTTATGCAAGAGTTCTGTCAGAGTGAAGGGATCAGGCATACTTTCTCAGCTCCTAGAACTCCTCAACAAAATGGGGTAGCTGAAAGGAAAAATAGAACCCTTATTGAATCTGCCACTACATTGTTGTCAGATGCTCATCTACCTCTATCCTTTTGGGCAGAGGCAGTGAACACCTCCAACTATGTGCTGAACAGGAGTCTGATACATAAACTGAAGGAAAAGACTCCCTATGAATTACTCAAAGGGAAGAAACCTAAAGTTGATTATTTCAGAATTTTTGGTTGCATTTGCTATATTCACAATAATGACAAGAAACATTTAGCAAAATTTCAAGCCAAAGCTGATGAAGGAGTGTTTCTGGGATACTCCATGATCAGCAAGGCCTATAGGGTATATAATAAATCATCATTGAAAATTGAGGAATCTGTTCATATCTCTTTTGATGAAACTAACATGTCTTTTAAGGAGAAGATTTCTTCTACCATAGAACCTTTGCAGGAACACTCTCTAGTTGAAGATATGAACAAGCTACAGGTTGCTCAAGAAGAAGAAAGCAGTGAAGATGAAAGCAATGCTCAGCATATTGAACCACCATTTGAAGAGCCAGTTGTTGTACCACAAGAGGAAACAACAACACAGGTTGGTGAACAATCAACACCCCCTGTTGATTTAGTAACATCAAGAGACCATCCAATTACCCAAATAATTGGAGAACTCTCAGCTGGTGTGCAAACCAGAAATCAGGTCAACCAAAACCTGTTGCACACCTGCTTCCTTTCTCAAATTGAACCTCAGTCCATTCAAGATGCAGAGCAAGATCCACACTGGATCATTGCAATGCAAGAGGAGTTGCATCAATTTGAGAGGAACAAAGTATGGGAACTAGTGCCAAAGCCAAAGGATCATTCCATTGTTGGAACAAAGTGGGTATTCAGAAATAAACTGGATGATCAAGGAGTAATCATAAGGAACAAGGCAAGGCTAGTTGCCCAAGGATATTCTCAAGAAGAAGGAATTGACTACGACCAGACTTTTGCACCTGTTGCAAGATTGGAAGCCATCAGGATATTTCTAGCTTATGCAGCTCACAAAGGCTTCAAGGTTTATCAGATGAATGTCAAGAGTGCCTTCTTAAATGGAGACATCAAAGAGGAAGTGTATGTCAGACAACCTCCAGGTTTTATCTCTCCAACTCATCCTGATTATGTTTTTAGACTAAACAAAGCATTATATGGTCTCAAGCAAGCTCCTAGAGCATGGTATGAGACCCTAGCATGCTTTCTCTTGGAAAATGGTTTTATAAGGGGTAGAGTAGACCAAACTCTTTTTATTAGAACCCATAAGTCCCATACCCTACTAGTACAAATTTATGTAGACGATATCATTTTTGGTTCTACTGACTCAAAATTGTGCAGAAGGTTTTCTAACCTAATGCATTCTAAATTTGAGATGAGTAGCATGGGTGAGCTATCCTTCTTCCTAGGATTGCAAGTCAAACAACATGCTGAAGGCATCTTTATTTCTCAAACCAAATATGTTAATGAGTTGGTTAAGAAATTTGGCATGTCTGAGGCATCTTGTATGAAAACACCCATGCCTACCAATGCTGTATTGGATGCTGATGAACATGGGAAACCTGTTGATCAGACAACATATAGAGCAATGATTGGCTCTTTACTGTATCTTACAGCTAGTAGACCAGATATAATGTTTGCTACATGTATATATGCTAGATTCCAAGTTAGCCCTAAAGAGTCACACCTCACATTAGTAAAGATGATTCTTAGGTATGTTAAAAGTTGTCCAAATCTAGGTCTCTAGTATCCAAAAGATTCAGCATTTGAGTTAACTGGATTCTCTGATGCTGATTATGCTGGATGCAGAATTGACAGGAAAAGCACCAGTGGAACTTGTCAGTTCCTTGGTGATAGACTTGTGTCTTGGTTTTGTAAGAAACAAACATCTGTGTCAACCTCAACTGCTGAAGCTGAATATATGGCTGCAGGCAGTTGTTGTTCACAAATTTTGTGGATTCAAAATCAACTCCTAGACTATGGTTACAACTTAGAGAAGTCTAAAATCTTTTGTGACAATACAAGTGCTATTTCCATAGCTCAAAATCCAGTCCTCCATAGTAGGACAAAACACATAGAGATTAGGCATCACTTCTTAAGGGACAATGTTGAAAAGAACAAAATTGAACTGCAATATATCCCAACTGATTTACAAAGGGGAGATCTTTTCACCAAGCCTTTGGATGAAAAGAAACATACTTTCTTCCTAAATCAGTTAGGAATGTTAGATGGAGGAAGTCTTAATTAATACCCAAGATTTTGAAAGCTAAAAATTGACCAAGACTAGGCAAAAATTCTGATTTTTTCTTAGTGTCTAGAATTTTTCTGATCTATGAACTGCGCTCGACGATTTCCCCTAAGATCGTCGAACAGAGATCGACGATTTCCAGAATCGTCGAACTGAGTTCAGCGCCCCTCAGATAGTATGAACTATCTCTTCCGGTCAACGATCGTCGAACGGCGCTCGATGATCTTGTTCCCTGAACGATCGTCGAACGGAGCTCGACGCTGTCCAAGATCGTCGAACGGAGATTGACGATGTTGGAGTCTCTTCAGATTCCTTTAGAAGCCTCGATCCTCGAATTGAGTTCAACGATCTTTCCATTTCTGCGTCGAACCCTAATATAAAACTCATTTTTCGCCGTCGTTCTCTCTTGCGCTTTCAATTTCTCTGCAAAATTTTCTTCCCTCCAAACAGTTCTACGCTTGTTCGGTTTGTTTGTTAAGTTTTTGCAGGTACCATGGCCGTCTCAGTTGCTGTCCTCGCCGCCATGAAGTTTGATGCAGGGTTTGACATTGATCTGGACTCCTTCAACACCACTGATCAAGTCTTCCAGGACATCCTGAGTTTATTCAAAGATCAGCATTTATCTGCCCTCATGACCACAAGAATCAAACTTGCCTCAGATGAAATAAAGGAATGGGTATATACTGCACACAACCTTGACAACAACACCATTGTTGGATCTATTGCTGGCACCCAGGTACCTCTGACCCCAACAGTCTTAACAGAAGTTTTTGGTTTAAGAAATGGTGAAGACTCTGCTGAACTTTCTGGAGAAGAATTTTCTGATATACTTGCCAGGATGGGTCATCCAGAGGGAAACCCTAGCAAGTTGTTTAAGAGGAACTTGTCAGTTGAATATAGGTTCCTGGCAGATGTTGTAGGCAAGGTCCTGTTGGCAAAACATTCTGCACATGACACCATCTCCAGACATCAGCTCTGCCTCATGGGAGCTCTGGTAGATAGGAAAAACTTGAACTGGGGAGAGGTCTTCTTTGACCTGATAAAGAAAAAGATTAACAAAAACTTTGTAAATTTTGGAAGAATTCTTGGAGTCTTCCTTCAGGCAAAGTGCCATGCTCTGTTAGTCTCCTCTGGAGTGCACATCAATGCCTCCAAGAGACTCACCTGTTCCCTATTTGGGAAATGAGACAGGAAAATTAGCAAGCCCAGCAGGCCCTCTTCAACTGGTCCTTCAGGTACCAGGACTCAAAGAGTCACTCCCCCCCAAGTTTCTGCTGCTGCAGAAGACCTGGCTGTTGCTGGTGCTGCTTCCTCTCCTCCTCCAAGTTCAACCCTACCTCCAGCTCCATCCACCATTCCAGCCTCATCCCCCATTACCATATCCAGCCCATCTCCAACCTCAATTCCATCCCCAGCAAACACTTCATCACCTCCAGTAGACCACTTCCACTCATTATTCTCATATCCACCACCAGATGTCACCTCCTCTCCATCCATACCATCCTTCACACTTCTGGATGAATCCTACATGGATGATTCCCCCTCCTCTCCTCCAGACTTACCATCCTCTTCAACATCCTTCCAAGACCTTCTCCACCACATCATTGACCAACCCACTTTCACTCCCTCCATATCCATCCCATTGTCCTCCATCTCCACAATCCCCTCTCCTGAGCCATTCATTCCACCATTCAGCCCTCCACCTCCAGCATCCTCAGCCATCCCTATACCCTCTACCTCTGCTCCTGCCATTGAGCATGTAGATCTGCCAGCCTTAGCTGACAAGTTGTATGAGCTACTGGCCCCCAGGCTCTCTCTTCTCATGGAGGCCTCCTTAGCTCCTCTACAACAGTCAGTGGTAGCCCTGTCTGCCAGGCTTTCCTCCCTCCTTCCTCTAGCAGCACCTCCAGCAGTGTGCCTTGATACAGAGGTATCTGCATCCAGGCAGGGGGAGATGCCCTATGAAGCCAGCCTTCATACTGCTGTTGCTGCTGCCTCTGCTCCTGCTGCTGCTGCTGCTGCTGTGTTTGTATCTTCTGCTCCAGTTGCTGTGCCTACTCCAGTCTTAGCAATAGACCTAAGGTCTTTGCTCTTAGCCTTTGATCCTGCATTCTACAGCTGTCTGCCAGAAGTTCATGCTGTCCAGCCCCCAGAGGATTTGTCCAAGGCACTGGTGCCTCTCTCTGGCTGTGACCCCAACATTCTTTCATCCTTTGTACTCTCAGTGATGACTGCTGCTGCTGCTGATGAAGAACAGGCTGTATCTGCTTCTGAAATTGTTCTTGCTGCTGCTGAAGACAATGTTCCAACTGCTGCTGAACATCAACTTGTTTCTGATGAGCCCATTTACCAGGATTCTCTGATGACAGAGGCTGTTGTTTTTAAGCCTGCTGTAGATGTTGTTGTTGTTTCTGAACCTGCTGCTACCATAATTCCTGAAATAACCAGTGTTGTTTCTACTGCTGCTCCAGTATCTATTACTTCTGTATCTGCTGCCCCATCTGCTCCTGTATCTGCTGCTATTCCTGCTGCTGCCTCTTCTGCTTCTGCCTCATCTGCTGCCATGCAACTGAAGAAAGATCTTATGAAGAAGATAGATGCTATATATGATGCCCAGAGATCTGACTCTGATGAGTTTAAGACAGATTCTGATGATTCTTCTGCCACCATTGCAAGGAAAAGGAAGGCAAGAAGTAAGGCAATGAAGAGGGTTCCACCTGCCAAAGTTAGAGATGATAATGATGTTCCTTACTATATTCTGCACAACTGCCCAATCTCTGAACATTGGATGCAGTACTCTAAGAATCAGCTAAAAGCTATGAAGAAGAAAAGGAAGTATGAGAAAGGTTCCACCCAGTCCAAGCACCCTCATCCTCCTCCACCACCTCCACCTGATGCAGGTGCAGGTGGCAGCTCTGCAAGTTCAGGCCCAGCTAGAAGCCAGGCTCCCTACCAACCCCATGCTAGAACCTATCAAAGGGAAAGCCAGTCTAGGGGCTCTTACTCTAGAAGGGGAGGATATAGGGGAAATCAAAGAGAGACTCAGGTTTACTCCAAAGGGCATTCCAGGCAGCACCCTTATTCCAGGGGAGGACATGTTCCTTCTAATAGATCTTCAGGTATGAGCCACCTGTTCCATTTGAGGACCCTGAGAAGAATCCTGTTGCTTGGACTGCTAGAATGAAAGAGTTGGCTGCATTAGATCAAATAAAGAAAGCCAGAGAGCAAGGCCTAGACACCTCTAATATATCTACAATGTCAGAACAAAGACAGAAAGAACTAGAAAGATATGCCTCCAGTAAATTTTTTGATGCAGACAGGTACATGGAATTGCATCCAGCTGCAGTGGTTCCCAGGACATCAAAGCAAACATATTTGGGAGCAACTGATGATACCAGATCCAAACAAGAAGCTTTAAATCCTAACAGAGAAATCAAGTTGGTAAAAGGCAAAGAGAAAGAGTAACTCTGTAAGGTGACAATTCTTGGTTTTTCTGACTGATATCTGGATGACATATATATATATATATATCTCTGTGATGCTTCTGCAATGTCTGTATATTGTTTTCATGTTTTTCTGATTGTATGATGTTATTTGATTTTTCCAAAGTCTGTAAATAGTAATCCTAACCCAAATAGGGGGAGATTGTTGGAACACCCTATTACTAATTTGGGTCAGGATCACTATGTCTCTAGGAATCTGTGTTTGACCTTCTGTATAGCTTAATAGGTCAATTAGAATTGAGTCTAAGGGTTAGAAGTCTAGGATTGGAAGCTGTCCTGAAGACAAAGTTTTTCTGGAGACCAAGTCCAATCGTCGAGCTCAGCACGACGTTTCGTCGAACTCCGGTCGACGATCGTCTAGCTCAACTTCGGCAGATCGTCGAGCTCCACTCGACGATCGCTGAGCTCAACTTCACAATATCGTCGAACTCCATTCGACGATCGCTGAGCTCAGGTCGACGATTTTATCTCTGCATTGGATCCTTATCTCTGAGCTCAGTTCGACGATCTTTGAGCTCAGATCGACGATTTCTTTGCTGCTTGCATTTTCCAGTTCGCTGAGCTCAGCTCGACGATAGCAGAGCTCAGTTCGACGATTTCAGTTATCTTTCAGAATTCAAATTCAAATCAGATAGAAGTTATTCTGCATTTAATTCAAAAGATCTGCCAGCCGTTTTCATTTACTTCTGGAGCAAGTTTCAAGGGATTTTTTTTAAAGGAATAATTTAGTGGACTTTCCTTCAGAAAAAATTATGCAATTAAGGCTGTAATCAATGCAGACCAACGGCTATCTTTGACAGAGTGATATCCTATTCAGACACAGAGAATAAAAGAGATAATGTTTTTTGAATCAAAATGAGAGATTGACAAGAACAGGACACAACTCAGAATACAGAGACTCTCTCAATCTTCTGTCAAAAAGATTTCTGAAGAACACTTCTCAAAGGAGATCAAGTTTTCTCAAGATCTCTTCAGCTTTCAAAGTGTTCAAGGCCAACATCATTTCAAGACTCCAGACACTCAACATTTCAGCTTGCTGAAATCATCTTTTGCTGGAGATCTATCTTTGAAGGCCTATCACCCTCAAGAAAAGCTCTGCTTCCTGAAGATCAAGGACTCAGGGGGAGCTTTGACATCAATCCACTTAGTCTTCTCAGTTGATTGAGAAAGAGAAGACTGCCATCACTCTCTCACCCCCATTCTGTAAAGGGTTTTTCAAACTCCCTTCAAAAGTTTGAATCTGGTTTTTGAGCACCTTGTCAAAAGCTCATTGGTGGCAAGACACCTGATCAAAAAATCTGTTTTGGTTTTTGAGCACCTTATCAAAAGCTCATTGGTGCCCAGGACACCTGATCAACTCATCCTGCAGTGGATTCCTACCTAGGGTGGTAGAAGAGTGGATGTACCCAAGTTTGGGGAACCACTATATTTCCTTGTGTCATCTGGTTCTGCATGTTTTCTTTTTGTTTCTGGCCTAGATTTTCTTGTGTTTAGTCTCTGCATAGCTTAGTTTTGTAATTAGTTTTATTTCTGCTTCCCTGCTCACACTCATTACAACAATTGTTGTAAAGCTTTGCAAAAGTTTTTCTTTGTGTTTAAAAAGCACCATATACTCTATTCACCCCCCTCTAGAGTATATCAGATCTAGTTTCCCCTTTCACAAAGAACAGAAAGATCAACAAATTATTCTAAGTACAAGTGTCGACACTAAGGGAATGTGTCGACACTCAGCTGAAGTCTCAACAGAAGAATCAAGTGTCGACACAAGGAGCTGTGTCGACACTCAGCAAGTATCAACATAGAAGACTATGTGTCGACACCAAGAAGCAGTGTCGACACTTAACAGATTCAACACAAGAAGTTGTGTCGACACAAAGGAGATGTGTCGACACTTAGAAAAATTCAGCAAGTTACAGAAGATCAAGTACTTGTGTCGACACTCAATTTCAGTGTCGACACATGAAGAAGAATCTGTGTCGAGACATACAAGAAGTTGTGTCGACACCTTGTAGACTTGTGTCGACACTTAGACAACATGTGTCGACACTTGGTCTATAAGTGTCGACACTTAAAGACAGAAAGTCTCGACACTTTCAGACAGTTAGAGATTTTCAAGAATTGACTGGATGACTTGACAGGTGCCGTTCCAGTCGATCTAGAGCACCTGTCAGAGATGTCAGAATTCAGTTATGGACCGGACCAGCCGGTTACCATGAAGAAGGCCTATAAATAGGCTCATACAGTTTACAGAAACGGTGGTTCAGATTGAAGTTCAGATTACTGTTCAAGCAGTTATTAAAGTGGTACACAGAGTATCAACACAAGAAGATCTAGCCGTCCAAGTGCAGATCTAAGAAGTTGGAGAGAGATGGCTCCATCCAAGAAATCAGCCATTGGAACTAGGCTGAGAAGAAGGGTTCAGATATATTCTGGATCTTAAGAAGCAGAGGTCAAGGATCAACTGCAGAAGGAATCAGTCTTATTCAGTTCTATTTTCAAGAAGCTTTGAAGAAAGCTAAGTCAGATTGAATCCAGTTGAGTTCTTCCAAGAACTCATCAAGAAACTCTCAACTCCCCTCTTTTGTTTCTGAGTTGTTGAGTTATTATTTCTATAAACATTTTTATCTTGTAGGATCCATTGGATCTGAGTGAATTGTAAGTCTGTATTTATAAAGGCTGAGGGTAGGGATTGAGAGCCTGAGTGTAGGAGATTAAAATCTCTGAGTGTAGGCCTTGTTGGCTGAGTGTAGGCCTTGTTGGCTGAGTGTAGGCCTTTGTTGGCTGAGTGTAGGCCTTGTGGCTTAGTGTAGGCTTTGAGGAAAAGCTGAGTTGTAAGGCTTTGGGCCTGAGGTGTAGGAACCAGTTTGGGTTCTGAGCTAGTGGAGAAGTTTGGCCGAATCTAGTACACTGCTAGATAGGCGAAGGGGGAAAGTGGATGTACCCAAAGCTTGGGGAACCACTATAAATCACTGTGTCTGCTGTGCTGTGTTGTGATTTGCTATGTATGCTGTTTGTTTGCTGTGATAACATAGTCAGAATTCTGTGATAGAACTGTTTGCTGCCATTAAAGTGTAAAAGGATTAGGTCACCTATTCACCCCCCCTGTAGGTGTTTAGGTACTCAATTTCTTTCAAGTGGTATCAAAGCGAGGTTCCTCAAAACAAGGACTAACAGTATGAGGAGATCCTGATTGGCAGATTCAGTCTAAGTCAAATTCAGTAATCAAGAAAATCAAGAAACATGGGTTCTTCTGAGAATCACAAGGAATTGGGTTCCATGAAATTACCTATATGCAGAAAGGAAATCTTTGGGATTTGGAAGGAAAGGTTAAGGCTGTTTATGGAGGCCTCAGACCCTAGAATCTACATCACAGTAAAGGAGGGGCCATATGTGCCCATGAAGATATCAGTTCTAGATGCAAATCAGAGAACTCCAAAGGATTTCTCTGAGATGACTAAGGATGAGATTGTCCTAGCCACCATGGACAAGAGGGCACAAAACATCATAGTGAGTGCCATAGATGATGCCACTTTTCAGAATCTTATTCACTGTAAGATAGCCAAAGAGATGTGGGATACTCTCATTGTCTATATGGAAGGTTCTGAAGAAGTTAGGCAAGATAGAAAATCCTTGCTAAATCAAGAGTATGAGAGTTTTAGACAAGGAAAGGGTGATAGCATAACTGAGTGCTACAAGAAGTTCTACAGAATAGTGAATGAACTCATGTCTTATGGAAGAGAGTTCAGCAATTATGAACTAAATGACAAGTTCCTAAGGTCCCTAACTAAAGATTGGGACACAAAGATCTGTGTCATTAGAGAAATGGCTAAGTTGGGAGAAATTCCTCCACCTACACTATTTGGCAAGCTATTGTCATATGAAATGCAATTGACAGTGAGGAAAGAGGAGGAGAAGTCAACAAGAACTGAACACAAGGAAAGATCAGTAGCCTTCAAGACAGAAGCCTCCAGGAAGTGCAGGAATAAGTCACCAACTCCACCTCCAAAGGTAGTTGAATCAGAGACAGATGACTCAGTCAGTACAAAATCTGAAAGCAGTGAAAGTGATGAAGACTTTGCTGCCTTCACTAGACACTTTCAGAAATTCTTGAAGAAGAAACAGTGGAGGACAAGGCCCTCTACTTCAAAGGGAAAAGAAGATTTTTATCAGGATAAAAAGGCTTCAAAGAAGGACAGGAAGAGGATAAAATCTAGCAAGGCAACTGGTTCTAAGATAGTGTGTTATTGCTGCAATAGACATGGCCATGTTATTGCAGACTGTCCTGAAAAGAGGAAAGACTCTAGTGACAGGAAAAAGACTTATTTCAAAGGCAAGAAAGAAAAGTCTTTTGTTGCCAAGAAGGAGAAGACTCTATCAGATATCTCTTCTTCAGAATCTGAGTCTGATGCTGAAGCATACATAGGGCTTTTTGCTGAAGAAGAAGAGGAAGAATTCATGCAGATTTTGGAGTCTATTTATGAACAAGAAGACAGTCAATGCCAAGGGCTAATGGCTTTGACAGAGCTAGACAAAATCCTGGAACAGCCAGGACCCAGTAAGGTACAATGTTCTACTCTAAGTTCATTCTCTTGTTCTAGTACAGAATCAGATTCATCATCATCAAGTGATGAGAATGTATCTGAGTCTGAGGATGATATTCATCAGCTTATAGATGAATATAAGGTGTTGTTGCAAGCTTACAAGAAAAGTAAGTCCCTAGCCAAAAGTCAGGCAAAGGCAATTGCTGATCTTAAAGCTGCTGCAACAGATTCTGAGAAGCTAATTGATCAAAAACTTAATGAGATAGCCAGGCTGAAACACATAACAGTGATTCAGATGGGGACTATCACCTTTAAGAATGATCAAATTAAGAGTCTGGAGATCAAACTTCAGAAAGAGAAAGAGCTTGTTGCTAGGTTTTCAAAACCTAAGTTAGTGCTACCTTTAATTGATGAATTTGTTCATCATAAAGGTAAGACTGGATTGGGTTTTATTAGACCTGCAAGGACTAAGCAGTCCAAGTTCAAGTCCAAGGGCAAAGTCCCAACATTCAACAAGTCTGCTGTAGACAAGACAGCAAAGACTGTACCTAAGCAAAGGTACAACAAGTTTGAATGTTGGTGTTGTGGCAAAGTTGGCCATTTTGCAGTGGACTGTTGGCACAATGCTAGTGCCAGGGTGAGTACCAAACTACCTGTTGGAAAGCCAGTAGGTAGCTTTGTCAAGTTGCAAACTAACAAATACCAAGGACCCACGAATTCTTTGGGTTCTAAGGTGCATTAATCTGTTTTGCAGGTAAGTCCAAGTGGCCATACCCCAACATGGTACTTGGACAGTGGATGTTCCAGACATATGACTGGAACTAGAGGATTACTAAAGAACTACATTCCAATAAAAGATGGTCCAAAAGTCACCTTTGGTGGTTCTGAAAAAGGAATCATCAAAGGATTTGGTAACATTTCTAGCAACTTGGTTACCATTACTCAAGTGGCTTATGTTAAAGGTTTGAAACACAACCTAATAAGTATAAGTCAATTAAGTGATGTAGGGTATGACATCTCATTTGTTAAAAATGGTTGTCATATCAAGAGGTCAAGTGATCAAGAGATCATTTTGACTGGTTATAGGAAAAGGAATGTCTATTGCTTAGACATTATGGTTGAGAACAGTGGTTCTCCAGTGTGTCTTGTAGCTGATGAGACAGTCTCTCATTGTGTCAAATGGCACAAGAGGCTTGCCCATCTTAACTACAAGACTATTAGCAAACTCTTTAGCAAAGAGTTAGTGAGGAATGGTCCTCAAGTTAAGTGTGCCAAAGATGTTATTTGTTCAGCTTGTCAAAAGGGCAAGCAGACTAAATCCACCATTAGAAGTGTTGAAGTATTAGACCGGGCGGCTTAGCGGTCTGATCCAGCGGTTTTTTGACCGAGCGGTCAGGCGATCTCACTCTGGAGCCTGGAGACCGGGCGGTCGGTCGGTCTACCATTGCGTCCTGTTCTATCCTGCTGGAGTTGCCGAGCGGTTAACCCATCTGTCTAACCACGTGGCCTGTGCGGTCACCTTTATTCTAGCCGCTCAGTATTGTAAATGTTTAGTCCCACATTGTTTGTATACTCTCTTTCTTATCTCCTCCATTCTATATAAGGGAGGCCATACCTTTGTAAATGATATCGTTTTTGGATAATAAAATTTCAATTATTCAAAAGTTTATCCGCTTGTTCTCTCTTTTTCGCTACTTTCTAACATGGTATCAGAGTCAGGTTGTCCTGCTGCGGGGGTGTATTGAGATTATATTAGCCAGCAAGACACGTGTGTGTGGGACCGCATATTTGGGCTTTCCCCATCGCGTTCCAGGTCTGGGTGTTGACCCCGGTGGGCCCCCTTGTGTGGCGGAATATCCCCGCGGTCCTGTGGTTGGGGTTAGTCCCACATCGCCTGCAGTAGGCGATCCTTTGTGTTCATGTACCCCCGTCCCCCCTTACTATAACCTCGGGGTTTTGGGAAGATGTGTGGTGACGGGTGGTTTCAACAAGAAGCATAGAAAACAAGGATGCTGTGAGGTGTTTATACCTCTTGCATATGGATCTCTTTGGTCCAATGCCAGTTCACAGCTTAGGTAGGAAGGTCTACACCTTTGTAGTTGTAGATGACTACTCAAGGTTTTCCTGGGTGTTCTTCTTAAGACAGAAATCTGAAACACCTAATGTTTTCTATAACTTTGTCAAGCAAATTCAGAATGAACTAAATAGTACAGTGGTGAGAATTAGAAGTGATCATGGTACTGAGTTTCAGTCTGATAGCATGACAAAACTATGTGAAGACTTTGGGATATTTCAAGAATTCTCTTCACCTAGAAAACCTCAGCAAAATGGCATTGCTGAGAGGAAGAATAAAACCTTGATAGAGGCTGGTAGGACCCTATTGAGTGATACATCACTACCAGAGTATTTCTGGGCTGAAGCAGTTAACACTGCATACCATGTTATCAATAGGGCTACCATAACTAAAGGCCTCAACAAGACCCCCTATGAAGTTGTGAAAGGCAGGAAACCAAACCTATCCTACTTCAGGATCTTTGGTTGCAAATGCTTCATACTTAACAATGGGAAGTCTTACTTGACAAAGTTTGCTGCCAAGTCCCAAGAGGGAATTTTTGTTGGGTACAACAATAACAGTAAGGCTTATAGAGTCTACAACTTGACTACACAAGTTGTAGAAGAATCTGTGCATGTAGTTTTTGATGAGACAAAACTTATTAACAATGAGTTGTCTAGTTCTGTATGCAGCCCCACAGGTTTAACAAAGAAAATGGACAAGCTTACTATAGAAGAAGTACCTGCTGCAAGACAGCAAGTAGAGGAGAGTAGCTGTTGTCCAGGGGGAGAACTACATGTGCCAATTACAGAAGAAATACAAGGAGTACATCATGATGGAGATGCTGAAGAGGTTCAACCAGAAGTCAGGATGCCTCCAGCCAATAGGCATCTTAGAGATCATCCAGTAGAGCAGATTATTGGAGATCCAAGACAAGGGGTACAAACCAGGAGCAGAAACATGAATACAACAGTCTACTCCAGCTTTCTATCCCAGGTAGAACCTAAAAAGTTTGAAGAAGCCATCAAAGACCCACTTTGGATTGAGGCTATGCAAGAAGAACTCAATCAATTCAAGAGATGCAAGGTTTGGGAAGTGGTTCCTAAACCTAAAGACCACAATATAATAGGAACCAAGTGGATCTACAGGAATAAGATGGATGAACAAGGGGTCATCATTAAGAATAAAGCAAGACTGGTTGCTAAAGGATATAGGAAAGAAGAAGGTATTAATTTTGATCAAACCTTTGCTCCAGTAGCCAGACTCGAAGCCATAAAGATGTTCTTGGCCTATGCAACCTATCAAGGATTCAAGGTTTACCAAATGGATGTCAAGTCAGCATTCTTGAATGGTAATCTTAAGGAAGAAGTCTATGTGGAACAGCCCTCAGGTTTTGTAGATTCTACTTTACCTCATCATGTCTATAGACTTAGGAAAGCTTTATATGGGTTAAAGCAAGCCCCTAGGGCTTGGTATGAAACCCTATCTAGTTTCCTCATTGAGAACAAGTTCTCAAGGGGGAAAATAGATAAGACTCTATTTCTTAGGGAATCTAGAGGCAAAGTTATACTAGTCCAAATATATGTAGATGACATTATATTTGGGTCTACTGAAAGCAGCCTTTGCAAAAAGTTTGCAAAACTTATGCAAGGTCAGTTTGAGATGAGTAGTATGGGAGAGCTGAAGTTTTTCTTGGGTCTCTAAGTTAAACAGACTGAGAGTGGTTTATCCATTTGTCAGTCCAAGTTCACCCTAGAACTCATAAGGAAGTATGGTATGGATTCATCCAGTACCATGAAGACTCCTATGGGGTCAAGTATGTCTCTTAGCAAGGATGATGCAGGGAAACCTGTAGATGAAACCTTGTATAGAGGGATAGTTGGCTCCCTATTATACTTGACTGCTAGTAGACCAGACATAATGTATGCTACATGTGTTTGTGCAAGGTATCAAGCCTGCCCCAAAGAGTCTCATTTGACTACAGTCAAGAGAATATTGAGATATCTAAAGGGCACTCCCTATCTAGGCCTCTGGTACCCTAGGAATGGAGATTTTGATCTAACAGGTTATTCAGATGCAGACTTTGCAGGATGCAAAGAAGATAGAAAAAGCACTACTGGAACCTGTCAATTCCTAGGTGGGAGACTAATTTCATGGAGTAGCAAAAAGCAAACTAGTGTGGCTATCTCCACAGCAGATTCAGAGTATGTGGCTGCAGGAAGTTGCTGTGCTCAACTTCTGTGGATACAACATCAGCTAGAGGACTATGGATTTCAGGTAAGTAGAACTCCACTTTTTTGTGATTCTACTAGTGCTATTTCCATAGCTAATAATCCTGTATCCCATAGTAGAACAAAACATATTGAAATTAAATATCACTTTCTTAGAGAGCATGTAGAAAGAAATGATATTGTACTTGAATATGTTAAAACAGATGAACAACTAGCTGATATGTATACTAAGCCCCTAGAAGAAGCTAAGTTCAATAGATTTAAAATTGAACTAGGAATGATAAACTTAGAGTAAGTTTATACTACTGAAATTGGCTAAGTAAAAAGGTGTCGACACATAGACAAGTCTATGTCGACACAGAATAGTGGTGTCGACACTTCAGGAAAAGGTGTCGACACATCTAGGAAGTTGGTGTCGACACTTCAGAATATTAGTGTCGACACATGACATGTAGGTGTCGACACATCCAATATGCTGTCGACACTTAGTATTTACTCAGGATTTTCTAAGTAAAGTCTCGATAATGTGTCGAGTTATGTTGTGTCGACACATAACCAAGTGTCGACACATAAGATCTGTTGACTAAACTTGTGTCGACACATATGTGTCGAGACATTATAAGTCAGTGTCGACACTTATTGCCAGTGTCGACACATTTTAAGTTAGCTGTCCCGCCTGTTCATCTTCAAAATCAGAAAGGTATAAATAGGTTTTTGCCTTCGTTTGTCGACACGCTTTCAAAGTTTCGAGACCAAAACGAGGGTTACGAGCTGGTGCGCGGCGCTTTTGAGGATGCTGATCAAGAAATCAAGCACGTGATAACCCTAGTTGCAGATTCTGGGTTAGAATATTTGGTTTCAGAACGAACTAAGATATGTAAGAAGGAGGTTCTTGAATTCCTCAATGGAGCCAAGGTTGATGACTCTGGATACAAAATCAAATCCAGAGTTCATGGAGAAAGGGTTAAGGTAACCCCAAAAAGTCTGAGGAAGATTCTTCTATTGCCCAGAACTCAAGATGAAGAAGAAATTACTGCATCCAAGACCAGGGAAGCTCTAACCTGGTGTGGTCTTGATCCTAAAATGAAGATAGGTTCTGTTTTCAACAGAAAAGGCATGAATAATCAAGGAAAATTCATGTCTGAGATTGTTGGTAAGGTCTTACTCAGCAAGCCTGGAGGGCATGACAGAGTGTCTGCCTATATGTTTGGAATCATAACAAGAATAATCTTCACTTTGAAAACAGACTGGTCTATAGTGGTTTATGAGAAGATTGAGGAGAGCTTGAAGAAGCCCAACCTGGGAAGAATCATTAGTCTATACCTAGCTGGTGTGATACCAGAGGTAATGAGTACTGCTGCAGGCAGCAAGATAAACCATATGAGGAAGATGGATCTAAGAATCTTTTCTAGATGGGACAGGGTGTTGTCCAAGGAAATGCCAACCCGAGAGAAGACAGTTGCTGAGAAAGACACTCCTAAGAAGAAAAGGAAGACAGTTCCAGTGGCACAAGAGTCTACTAGTAGTTCTGATAGTGAAGAACAAATTGTTTTCACTCCAGATGACCATGAGGAAGTGCCTGCAGTAAGGACTCCTGCTCCTCTAGCTGGTGCTGAGATCCAGGGGGAGCTGCCTCAAGCTAGCCCCATCCACAAGGATCAAAGCCAGGGGGAGCCTCTAGTTGTAGAAGAACCCTCTACACTGGAAAGTGAGCAAGCTACCACCATCATACAAGAGGTACTCACTGACCTAAAAACTTTAGAATTTCTTATAGAAGATGCTGATTTGTCTGATATTCATCAGCAAACACAGCTGCATAGTCAAGTTCCAGATGATGTTAGAGAAGACACATCTGCTGTACAAGTAGTGATTCCTGATCCAGTGGTTGAAAAGCAAAGAATTTCTCCAGCTCCTTCACCACAAGAATTCACTATGGAAGATTTGTTCATAAATCTAGACCAACAAGATTTTGATATGGACAAGGATGCTGCTGAAGGAGAGAATGCTGCTGCTGAGGGGGAGCTAGTGCAGAATCTAGAAGAGCCTATAAGGCAGGAAACTGAGAAGGTACAAGATGTGCAAACTGTAAGGCCCCCTAGCCCTAAGGAGAGGGTTGATATAGCTAGCACCTCAGCTTCTGAAGATGAGGATGCAGCAAGGGCAAGAAAGAAGAAAATCTATGTATTCAAGAGAAGAAGACAGAGCTACAAGAAGGCTCTCCAAACAGTTGCACCACAGCCTATAGTTCAGTAAACACCATCTGTTGATTATAGTGCTTTAATGATTGCCATACAGATAAAACTGGATGAACATAGAAAAGCCATAGAAGCTTATGTGGATGAAGGGCAGAAGTCTTTACAGTTTGATCTTGCCCAAGATATTAAATCAATAAGGTTTGAAATGAACCTTAACAAGAAAGAGATGACAGACTGCTTTCACAAGGGTGGAAATGCAGTGGTGTATTTGGCAACACACCAGGAAAAGATCAAAGCACAAGTGGATGACATAGCATTGAAGCAATGATATGTGCTTGAAAATCAGCTAAGGATGAATGACAATTTAACTGCTTCACATAATGCTATTGTCACTGAATTAAAGAACAAGGCTGCTGAACCTTCTACTTCCACTGCTGCTATTAAAGCTGATTTTGATAAAATCTTTCAAGAAGAAATCAATGCTGTTAAGACTGCCATTGAAGACTCCCAGAAGGCCATATCTGAACAACTTAAAAAGCTCAAACCCTTCTTTAAAGATGGAGTCAGATATTTAGATAATCAAATCAGATTTCAAAAGGATGATGTCAGAGATCATATGGCTAGAGAAGTCATAAAGGGGGAGAGAGTGTTAGTCAAAGCTAGCTCTGATCATGCCAAATAGATATCTAATTCCATCAGAGCTACACTGGGCTATCCTCCACTTTGTGATGATGACAATGCTGCTGAATCTGGTATTCAACCTGCATATCTTGGAGGTGAGCAACCAGAGGTAGCTCAAGTGATCTATCCTCCACCAGATTTTGAAATGGTGTAAGCTGATATTCATCACATGTATAGCCCACCTGAAGGGAAATCTAATGTTATTCTGGAGAAAGTGGTTCAGCCTATGTCTGAAGCTATGCAAGCAGCTCTTCAGAAAGAAGAAGAAGCTCTACAAAAAGAAGAAGAGACAAGGCTGTCTAAGAAGAGGTTTAGGGAACAAGCAGAACAGAGGCCAGACTTTGAACAGTGGAGCCCTACCTCTAGAAACATAATATTAACTGCCTGGAAAGCTGCCAAGGATAACACTCATGACAGGAACAAGTGGTTCTCTGAAGCTGAATGGAGAAAACATGAGATCAGGCAGGAGGCAATAGTTCAGTATAGAAGGAAGGCAAAGATGGGAAAGCTACCTCCTACTGCAGTGGAGCCTAGTAAGTACTTTCCTAAGCCATACCATTATTTTGAGAGGCAGAAGA
This sequence comes from Platanthera guangdongensis, assembly GCA_039583875.1. Lineage (NCBI taxonomy): Eukaryota > Viridiplantae > Streptophyta > Magnoliopsida > Asparagales > Orchidaceae > Platanthera > Platanthera guangdongensis. The sequence continues at coordinate 36,627,554 of CM077161.1, forward strand.
TCAAAGCTGAAGAGCTTAAAAAGAAAGATCTGAAAGGCAAGAAGCCTGCTGATGCTGAAACTGCTGATGCTGCTGTTCAAGCTAAAGTCCAAGCTGGCAAGGGAATAGTTATCAAGGAACCAGAACAGAAATAGATTAAGAATTTACTTGAAGATTATTTTGTAATCTTTTGAATGTAAAACATTTTTTGTGAACTACTAAAAATGTATAAGACAAATGTTAGAACAATATATGATCAATATATTTCATGTTTGTTCTGTGAATGTGTCTATGTCTATTTCTTATTTGTTCTGAAATAATGAATTTGGATACATGTGAAATTGTTACATGTTATGTTTACCCTGCTGTACATTGTCCTGCTTTACATCATTTTGTAATTTTAATTATGAGTGGTATATATCAATGACTAAGGGTTATGACTTCTCCAAATAGGGGGAGATTGTTGGGTACATTGGTCAAATGTACCTGATTTGAAGAAGCCTCACCCAACTCAATGATATACATCAAAATGTATTTGATGAAGTTTGAGTTACATGTGCAGGTTAAGTATTTGCAGGAATAAAGCAAAAAGTTTCTAAGTCCATGTGTCGACACCCAGAGGGAAAGTGTCGACACTTAAGAAGACCTGTGTCGACACCCAGGCAAGCAGTGTCGACACTTGGAGTCATTGTGTCGACACCTGGGATGCAGAGTCGACACCAGACAAAAAGTGTCGACACAAGGAGCAGTGTCGACACTCAATGCAGAAAAGTGCAGACAGAAAGTGTCGATACAAGGAGCTGTGTCGACATCCAGTGAAGTTGTGTCTACACCAGAAAGTGTCGACACTTGGAGCAGTGTCGACACTCAGCAAAAGTCTGCAGAGACTAAGTACAAGTGTCGACACTCAGCACAATGTATCGACACTAAGCAGAAGAGTCAGCACTTGAAGTAAGTGTCGACACCAGGAACAATGTGTCGACACTCAACAGAAGACTCAACACTTGAAGAAAGTGTCGACACAAGGAGCTGTGTCGACACTTAGCAAAGAACAGAAAGATCAACAAATTATTCTAAGTACAAGTGTCGACACTAAGGGAATGTGTCGACACTCAGCTGAAGTCTCAACAGAAGAATCAAGTGTCGACACAAGGAGCTGTGTCGACACTCAGCAAGTATCAACATAGAAGACTATGTGTCGACACCAAGAAGCAGTGTCGACACTTAACAGATTCAACACAAGAAGTTGTGTCGACACAAAGGAGATGTGTCGACACTTAGAAAAATTCAGCAAGTTACAGAAGATCAAGTACTTGTGTCGACACTCAATTTCAGTGTCGACACATGAAGAAGAATTTGTGTCGAGACATACAAGAAGTTGTGTCGACACCTTGTAGACTTGTGTCGACACTTAGACAACATGTGTCGACACTTGGTCTATAAGTGTCGACACTTAAAGACAGAAAGTCTCGACACTTTCAGACAGTTAGAGATTTTCAAGAATTGACTGGATGACTTGACAGCTGCCGTTCCAGTCGATCTAGAGCACCTGTCAGAGATGTCAGAATTCAGTTATGTACCGGACCAGCCGGTTACCATGAAGAAGGCCTATAAATAGGCTCATACATTTTACAGCAATGGTGGTTCAGATTGAAGTTCAGATTATTGTTCAAGCAGTTATTACAGTGGTACACAGAGTATCAACACAAGAAGATCTAGCCGTCCAAGTGCAGATCTAAGAAGTTGGAGAGAGAGGGCTCCATCCAAGAAATCAGCCATTGGAACTAGGCTGAGAAGAAGGGTTCAGATATATTCTGGATCTTAAGAAGCAGAGGTCAAGGATCAACTGCAGAAGGAATCAGTCTTATTCAGTTCTATTTTCAAGAAGCTTTGAAGAAAGCTAAGTTAGATTGAATCCAGCTGAGTTCTTCCAAGAACTCATCAAGAAACTCTCAACTCCCCTCTCTTGTTTCTGAGTTGTTGAGTTATTATTTCTATAAACATTTTTATCTTGTAGGATCCATTGGATCTGAGTGAATTGTAAGCCTGTATTTATAAAGGCTGAGGGTAGGGCTTGAGAGCCTGAGTGTAGGAGATTAAAATCTCTGAGTGTAGGCCTTGTTGGCTGAGTGTAGGCCTTGTTGGCTGAGTGTAGGCCTTTGTTGGCTGAGTGTAGGCCTTGTGGCTGAGTGTAGGCTTTGAGGAAAAGCTGAGTTGTAAGGCTTTGGGCCTGAGGTGTAGGAACCAGTTTGGGTTCTGAGCTAGTGCAGAAGTTTGGCCGAATCTAGTACACTGCTAGATAGGCGAAGCGGGAAAGTGGATGTACCCAAAGCTTGGGGAACCACTATAAATCACTGTGTCTGCTGTGCTGTGTTGTGATTTGCTGTGTATGCTATTTGTTTGCTGTGATAACATAGTCAGAATTCTGTGATAGAACTGTTTGTTGCCATTAAAGTGTAAAAGGATTAGGTCACCTATTCACCCCTCCTCTAGGTGTTTAGGTACTCAATTTCTTTCACCAAGGATCTCCCTAGGCTACCACCCCAGCGAGAGATTGAGTTCACGATCGAGTTGGTGCCAAGTGCGAAACCTGTGGCCCGCTTGCCATATCGCGTTGCGCCAAAGGATATGGCGGAGTTGAAAATCCAATTGCAAGTGTTGCTGGAGCAGGGTTATATACACCCAAGCATGTCACCTTGGAGCGCGCCTATTCTGTTTGTGAAAAAGAAAGATGGTGGTTTACGGTTATGTATTGACTACCGTGAACTGAACAAGCTGAAAGAAAAGAACAAGTATCTGATTCCACGTATTGATGAGTTGTTCGATTAGCTGGTGGGATCAACCGTCTACTCGAAATTGGATTTGAAGTCTGGTTATTACCATTTGAGGATTCGGGAAGGTGACATTCCCAAGACTGCATTTGGAACACGTTACGGGCATTATGAGTTCACGGTAATGTCGTTTGGGTTGTGCAATGCGCCATCCGTATTCATGGACCCGATGCACCGAACGTTCCGAGAGTACCTGGACTTGTTCGTGATTGCGTTCATTGATGATATCCTGGTGTACTCAAAATCTGAAGTCGATCACGAAAACCACTTGTTGTTGGTGTTGCATACTTTGAGGAAGAATAAGCTCTATGCCAAGTTCTCAGAGTGCAAGTTTTGGCTATTGTCGTTGTCCTTTCTTGTCCATGTGGTAAGCAGAGAGGGCATAACAGTGGATCCGACGAAGATAAGAGCCATATAGGAATGGCCGGTGTTGTCTTTGGTGGCCAAGGTCAGGAGCTTCCTTGGACTGGCAGGCTACTACAGAAGGTTTGTTGAAAACTTCTCGCGGATTGCTTTGCCTTTGAACATACTGACGAGAAAAGATCAGAAGTTCGTTTGGACGCCGAAGTGCGCGCAAGCTTTTGAAGAGCTAAAGAGTCATTTGATCACGGCGCCTGTCTTGACATCGCCATGCGGTACTGACGGATTTGAAATCTACAGCGATGCTTCAGGGAGTGGCTTAGGCTGCATTGTTCTGCAAACTGGGAAAGTGATTGCTTATGGCTCACGCCAATTGAAGGTGCATGAAAGAAATTATCCTGTCCACGACTTAGAATTGGCGGCAGTGATCTTTGCACTTAAGTTATGGCGGCATTATCTATATGGCGTGAAAGTGGAGATCTTCACGGACCATAAAAGCATAAAGTACTTATTGGAGCAGAAGGATCTGAATATGCGACAACGAAGATGGTTGGAGTTCCTTGGGGACTACACCTTTGGGATTCATTATACTCCCGGGAAGGGAAATGTGGTCGCTGGTGCCTTGAGTCGGAGAGGTCCGACAAGGTCAAATTGGTTGCAGAAGCACGATGAACATCTAATCCAGGAGTTGGAAGCGTTAGAGATTTCTTATGTTGACAAGAATTCTACATCTGATGCATGTTTGAACTGGACGGAGGTGCAGTGTGACCTTATGGACAGGGTTCGACGAGCAATGGAGCTGGATGAAAGTCTCCAACTCTATGCCAAGGATGGGCCAGAAGGCAAATTCTCCTGGGATGACGGCCTTTTGCGGAAAGAGGGTCATTTGTGCGTACCGAGTTTTGGTAAGTTGAGGGAAGAGTTGATGTACGAAGCTCACTATACGAAGTACTAAATTCACCCTTGGAGCACAAAGATGTTCAGGGACATGAAGAAGTTGTTCTGGTGGCCAGGACTAAAGAAGGATGTCGCGCATTATATAGCCAAATGCCAAACTTGTGCTTTCGTAAAGGCGGAATGCCAGAAGCCTGGCGTTTTCTTGAAGTCGTTGCCAATTCCGGAATGGAAGTTCGATGATATTTCCATGGATTTTGTGCACGGATTGCCAAGATCTCAGCACGGGAATGATTCGATCTGTGTGATTGTAGAGCGGTTGACGAAAGTGGCACACTTCCTTCCGAATAGACGAGACGATTCCGTGGAAAGTTTGGCAAAGCTTTATGTTGAGCAGAATGTACGGCTACACGGTGTTCCTCAGAGCATCGTAAGTGATCGTGATGGGCGATTTACATCGAATGATTGGAGGCTAGACCATCAGCTGTTGGGAACGAAGTTGATGTTCAGTACGGCCTTTCATCCCCAAATAGATGGCCAGACTGAGAGGACTAACAGAATGATGGAGGATATGCTCCGAATGTGCACCCTGGGCTTTGGCAAGAGATGGGAAGATCATCTCTATCTGGTGGAGTTTGCCTACAACAACAGCTACCAAGTGAGCATCGGTATTGTACAACCTTGTATCTGGTGAGTGGGGTGAACCGGGAATCAGGCCGGCCGGCTCAGATCACCCAGGCCCCAGGCGAGCTCAACAGAGAAACTCGAGCCGAGCTCGACATTCGTCGACCACGAGCTCGACATTCGCCGGGCTAAGCCAAGATTCGTCGAGCTGAGGTCGACTGATGGAGGCCGACCGATAGGCGAGCTCGCCAACCCAACTCACGCTCATGCAAAAGAGCTCGGTAATAGCAGGCGAGCAGGATTTGCCGAGGTGGCCAGGCTCCCCAGCTCGCCCAGATCTATGAGGTACTTTTTACCGTTTTGCCCCCGCTGGTCTGCCCATAGCCCTTTGAAACAGCGGAGTTTGGCTGTTGGCAGACCCAACCAAGGGTATTTTCGTAACTTCAGGTCAGTTCAATTTGGTTATTAGCAGTTCAAATTCTGAAATCTATAAATAATACCCAAGGGGTACCCTAGAATGCAGGCTTCTTGTGCTCTCCTGCTCCAGCTTTCAAGTGCTTTCTGAGGTTACCTTAGCTCGGCCTTTGGCTAAGGAGGGGAAGCTTTCTCAGATCTTCCAGGTGTGTGGTGGGTCCTCCCCGCCGAGCCCTTGGGTCAGTTCTCCCTTGTTTCTTTTGTTGTTTTGCTTGCAGGAGTGAAGTAGGTGCGCGATCACCCCTTCCCCAAGGGTGAACTCCACAGGAGTCTGATTTTCAGTTTCAACATTTTTGGTGCGGTGAGTGTGGAGCATGGTCAGTACAGAAAAGCTTTAGCGACCTCGATGACAGGAGGACGGGGACCTGACAGGTCGAGCTCGCCCCCCCCCCCCCCACCTATGGCCACGGTGGGGATGTTTGAAGATTTCAGGAATGAGGTGCTAGGCCTCGTCAAGTTCACACTCGGCATGCGGGCCGAGTGCTCGACTCCAGCAGTCCAGATCGCAGCTGCCCCCTCTCTAGGCGAGGATGCTGCCGGAAGGCGAGCTAGGAAGGAGGTGGCCGAGGAGGGCCGGGGGTGTGAGCTCCCCGGGCACAAGCTCTTTCCCGACTCGGCAGGTAGAGGCTGGCTTGGCGTGCTGAGCCCGCGAGACGCGCCAGCTCGCCCAGTGGGGGACGCAACCCCTTCAGCGAGTTGGTCTCTTCAGCTCCAGTTCCAGAGGGGTTCAGGGAACCCGAGATCTCCTCCTACACCGGGAAGGGAGACCCGGTCCAACACGTCCAATGGTTTGAGGATGTGGTCTCGATCCAGCAGATGTCGGACGGCTTCAAATGTCGACTCTTCTCCATCACCCTCAAGGAGAAGGCAAGGGAGTGGTTCCACCAGCTACCGGCCAGCTCCATCTACTACTTCGAGGACCTACGCCGGGGGTTCATGTTGAGGTTCACTACCCTGAAGAGGAGGAAGAAGGAGTCAGAGTCCCTGTTCCACAGCTAGCAGGGAGTGAATGAGACGTCGGGGAGCTACGTGGACCGGTTCCAGGAGGAAGTCACCCAAGTCCAGGAGATGCCAGGCCACAGTCTGATGATGGCCTTCACCCTGGTCCTGCATCAGGGTTTCTTCAGGATGGAGTTGAAGAGAATACTGCCCCCCCTCTCCTACGAGGAGCTAATGGAGTGGGCGGCGAGAGAAGTTGATGGGGAGGCGTCAAATCCGGAGTTCGCTCGGAAGCTGTCCAGGTGGGCCATGGAGGAAGAGAAGGAGTCGAGAGGAGGAAGAGTACAGGAGGAGAGGAGAGGAGAGCTCAGGCAGAGGGAGCAGAGGCAGCTCCAGGGGCAGCAGAAGCTCAGTTGGGGGCATCAGGAGCCTGATCGTAGGGTGGGCCGGAGGCCAGAGTGGCAAGGGCAGGGGCCGCAGAGAGGGTACCAAGGGGGGGCTGCCACCAAGGGGGGCAAGATCAATTTCATCCTCCGGGTTGGAGGTGAGAGCAGAGGCCTTGACTCCCCGATCAAGAAGAGGCTATGGCCATATCCATAGGGGAGAGGAGGAGAGCAGCAAGGAGGAGGAGGAGAGAAGTTCGGGTGGAGTTGCCCTACTGTGATTTCCATCAGGAAGAAGGGCACGCCACAGCCACGTGCACGGAGTTCCTCGAAATGAGGGGGAACAGGGAGCAGCAGCAGCAGTAGGGAATCACGAAGTGAGGATCGAGGAGGTCCTGCCTCGGGCAGAGGAGGACCGTTGCGAAGACCGAGTAGATGTCGGGACCCGAGGAGGCATCAGAGTGATCCACGGGGGGGGGGGGGGGGGGGGGGGGGGGGGGGGGGGGGGGGGGGGGGGGGGGGGGTTGAGGCTTCCCGTAAGGTGAGCCTTCACACCATGTATTGCCAGAGCGTTGGATCCACATCCCAAACCCCACCCATAAAGGAGAGGATCACCTTCTCGAGGAGCGATATGGAGGATCATGAGGATCCTTCTTGCGATGCGCTGGTCATCCAGACATCCATCGAAAATTTTACTGTCTCCAGGATCCTCGTTGATAACAGAGGCTCCATCAACATCATCTTTAAGAAAGCGTTTGACGCAAGGAAGGTGGAGGTGAAGAGGGTGTTGGCCTCGGATGTACCCTTGTTCGGATTTTTGGGGGAGAGGAAGTAGGTTGAAGTTAGGGTGGACCTCCATGTCACCCTAGGGGGCAGTCCAGGAACTGCATGTTCGTCATCATGGATGCCACCAGCAGCTACAGCGCCATCTTCAGGAGGTCCCTTATCAGCGCCTTCCGCTGCGTCCCCTCATCGTTCCATCGGTGCTTGAAGTTCAATGCCGAGGTGATTCAGGTTAGGGTTAGGGGGACCCCAAGGTGGCGCGAGAGTGCTACGTCACCGCCATGAACTCCATTTCTTAGCAGGAGGGAGCCAAGGAGATGGAGAAAAGGATGGAGGAGGCGGAGCAGGAAGCTGGTGGGGAGGAGCTAGAGGTGGAGAGCTGCGCTGTGGTAGAGGCAGCAGGAGGAGATCGGGAGGAGAGGTCGAGGCGATGGCCGTGGAAGAAGAGGCAGAGGTGGAGGTCCTCGTCCCCGAGGAGAGGGATGTTGAAGAATGGGGGGAGCAGTCCCGGTTGGAAGCTGCGGAAGAGGTGGTGGATTTGGAGGTCCACACCCGTGAAGGTAGTGTGGAGAAGGTCCGCGTCAGTGGAGGGCTGACCCCGAAGGACCAGGGTTGGATGATAGAGTGCATCTAGAATAACGTGGACATCTTCGCGTGTAGCACTGCGGAGATGCCAGGGGTTGATGCGAATGTGGCTTGCCACCGCCTCAACTTGGACCCGGGAATACACCCCGTCCAATAAAAGAAGAGGTCCACCGCGGACAAGCTGGCAGAGCCCATCAGAGAGGACGTGGCGAAACTCCTCAAGGCCGGCTTCATATCCGAGATCCAATACCCCGGCTGGGTCTCAAATGTAGTCATGGTGAAAAAGGGGACAGCCGGTGGCGTATGTTTATTGACTTCTCCTTGCTTAATAAATATTGTCCTAAGGACTGTTATCCCTTGCCTCGGATCGACGCGCTGGTTAACTCAGCCGTTGGTTTTTCTGTAATGAGTTTTCTAGATGCACTTTCAGGTTATCATCAAATCAGAATGCACCCCCCGGATGTCAAGGATGTCTCATTCATCACGGGGGATGGATGCTACTGTTTCAAGATGATGCCCTTCGGGCTAAAGAATTCAGGGGCAACCTACCAGAAGATCATGGATAGGGTATTCAAAGAACAGATGGGGAGGAACCTGGAGGTGTACGTGGATGATCTCATGATTAAGAGTCTAGATGTGGACTCTCACCTCCAGGACCTGGAGGAGACCTTTGCTACCCTGCGTAAGTACAAGATGCCGTTGAACCCACAGAAGTGTGTCTTCGAGGCTAGCAGGAGAAAGTTCTTGGGGCACCTCCTCACCCCTACGGTTGTCGAGCCGAATCCCGATAAGGTCAAGGCTATCATGGAGCTGGGATCGCTGCGGAACACTAAGGAGGTGCAGCGGCTGATGGGGAAGCTGGCAGGGCGAGGGGGGGGGGGGTGGGGGGGTGGGGGGGGGGGGGGGGGGGGGGGTGTTGAGGCTTCCCGGAAGGTGAGCCTCCACACCATGTATTGCCAGAGCATTGGATCCACATCCCAAACCCCGCCCATAAAGGAGAGGATCACCTTCTCGAGGAGCAATATGGCGGATCATGAGGATCCTTTTTGGGATGCGCTGGTCATCCAGACAGCCATTGAAAATTTTACTGTCTCCAGGATCCTCGTTGATAACGAAAGCTCCGTCAACATCATCTTTAAGAAAGCATTTGACGCAATGAAGGTGGAGGTGAAGAGGGTGTTGGCCTCGGATGTACCCTTGTTCGGATTTTCGGGGGAGAGTAAGTAGGTTGAAGTTGGGGTGGACCTCCATGTCACCCTAGGGGGCAGTCCAGGAACTGCATGTTCGTCATCGTGGATGCCACCAGCAGCTACAGCGCCATCTTCGGGAGGTCCCTTATCAGCGCCTTCCGCTGCGTCCACTCATCGTTCCATCAGTGCTTGAAGTTCAATGCCGAGGTGATTCAGGTTAGGGTCAGGGGGGACCCCAAGGTGGCGCGAGAGTGCTACGTCACCGACATGAAACTCCATTTCTTAGCAGGAGGGAGCCGAGGAGATGGAGAGAAGGATGGAGTAGGCGGAGCAGGAAGCTGGTGGGGAGGAGCTAGAGGTGGAGAGCTGCACCGTGGTAGAGGCAGCATGAGGAGATCGGGAGGAGTAGGTCGAGGCGATGGCCGTGGAAGAAGAGGCGGAGGCGGAGGTCCTCGTCCCCGAGGAGAGGGATGTTGAAGAAAGGGGGGAGCAGTCCCGGTTGGAAGCTGCGGAAGAGGTGGTGGATCTGGAGGTCCACACCCGTGAAGGTAGGGTGGAGAAGGTCCGCGTCAGTGGAGGGCTGACCCCGAAGGACCCGGGTCGGATGATAGAGTGCATCTAGAATAACGTGGACATCTTCGCGTGTAGCGCCGCGGAGATGCCAGGGGTTGACGCGAATTTGGCTTGCCACCGCCTCAACTTGGACCCGGGAACACACCCCATCCAATAAAAGAAGAGGTCCACCGCTGACAAGCTGGCAGAGCCCATCAGAGAGGATGTGGCGAAACTCCTCAAGGCCGGCTTCATATCCGAGATCCAATACCTCGGCGGGGTCTCAAATGTAGTCATGGTGAAAAAAGGGGACGGCCGGTGGCGTATGTGTATTGACTTCTCCTTGCTTAATAAATATTGTCCTAAGGACTGTTATCCCTTGCCTCAGATCGACGCGCTGGTTGACTCAGCCGTTGGTTTTTCTGTAATGAGTTTTCTAGATGCACTTTTAGGTTATCATCAAATCAGAATGCACCACCCGGATATCAAGGATGTCTCATTCATCACGGGGGATGGATGCTACTATTACAAGATGATGCCCTTCGGGCTAAAGAATGCAGGGGCGACCTACCAGAACATCATGGATAGGGTCTTCAAAGAACAGATGGGGAGGAACCTGGAGGTGTACGTGGATGATCTCATGATCAAGAGTCCGGATGTGGACTCTCACCTCCAAGACCTGGAGGAGACCTTTGCTACCCTGCGTAAGTATAAGATGCGGTTGAACCCCCAGAAGTGTTTCTTCGGGGCTAGCAGGAGAAAGTTATTGGGGCACCTCCTCACCCCTACGGGTGTCGAGCCGAATCCCGATAAGGTTAAGGCTATAATGGAGTTGGGGTCGCCGCGGAACACTAAGGAGGTGTAGCGGCTGACGGGGAAGCTGGTAGGGCTAAGTAGGTTCCTCTCTCATGTTGGGGAGAAGTGCTCCCCCTTCTTCAAAACACTTAAGGGGAGCCAAAAATTGGGTGGACCAAGGAGTGTGAGGAGGCATTCTAAGCCCTCAAGAAGCAGTTGACTCGGGTTCCGCTGCTCCAAGGGCCAAAGGAGGGGGAGGACCTATTTTTGTATCTCGGGGTCGGGGTGGAGGCATTAAGCTCTGTATTAGTTCGCGAAGAGGGGAAGAAGCAGCTCCCTATATACTACGTGAGCCGGGTCCTGAGGAAGGCCGAGCTCTGGTATCCAATTTTGGAGAAGCTGGCCTTCGCCCTGGTCATCTCAGCTCGAAGGCTGCGGCCCTATTTCCAGGCACACTCAATCCGAGTGGTGACTGACCATACCCTCTGAAATATCTTTGAGGGGGTGGAGAATTCTGGAAGGTTGGCCAAGTGGTCGGTGGAGTTGAGTGAGTTTGACGTCTCCTTCGTCCCCCGTCTCTCGATCAAAGCTTAAGCAATGGCCGACTTCTTGGTAGATTATGTGATTGAGGTGGCGGAGAAAGAGCTCACCCGTCCGAATCCTTGGAAGATGAAGGTAGATAGCGCCTCGGGAGGCATTCCCTAGGGGTAGGGGTGATCTTGGAGAGTCCCCAGGGAACTAGAATTGAACAAATGGTGGTGGTGCACTTTCTCATCACCAACAATCAAGCCGAGTATGAGGCTGTGATAGCATTGCTGCATCTGGCCAGGGAGCTGGGGGTATTGGACATGGAGGTCCTTACTGACTCCATGGTAGTAGCTTCCCAGATCAACGGGGAGTTCGAGTCAAGAGAGCCTACCCTGCGGCTATACTTAGCCAAAGTAAAGGGGATCATTGGCGCGTTCTAAACTTTTTTCCATCCAGCACGTGCCCCGGGAGGAGAATGAGCAGGTCGATCAGCTAGCGAAGCATGGCACCCGGGGGGGGGGGGGGGGTACCATCACCGACCTATTCTGCCCTTCCATCGAAGAGGGGGAGCTCATGGAGATAGATCAACGGCCCTCATGGATGGACCTAGTCACAGCCTTCCTTTCCATGGGAGAATATCCAGAGGGAGCGGATAAAAAGAAGCTCAGGTACAAATCGGCGTACTACCTACTCCGGGACGGGCAGCTGTACAGGAAGACTCTCTCGGGGATGTTGGCTCGTTGAGTGGCTGAGGTGGATGTACAAAGAATCTTGGAAGAAGTCCACTCCGGGGAGTGTGGGAGCCACTCCGGGAGTCGGACCATGGAAGGGAGGATCGTCAGGCAGGGGTACTTCTGGCCCACCCTAGGCCGTGATGCGGCGGAGTTTGCAAGAAGGTGCCACAAGTGTCAGCTGTTTGCCCCCCTCCAGCTACAGCCAACTCAGTGACTCAAGAGTATCACAGCCTCATGGACCTTTGTCATTTGGGGAATGGGTTTGGTTGGACCGTTCCCCCAGGCCAGTGGGCAGAGGAGGTTCCTACTGGTGATAATCAATTATTTCTCCAAGTGGATGGAAGTGAATTCGCTGACCAAGGTGACTTCCCAGGTCATCAGGAACTTTGTTTGGGGGGAGATCATCTTCCGCCATGGGCTTCCTCAGGCTATTATCACGGACAATTGGCCCCAGTTCGCCAGCGCGGAGTTTACCAGTTTTTTCGAGCAGCTTGGGATCGACCTCAGGTTCGCCTTAGTCCATCACCCCAGAAGCAATGGGCAGGTGGAGGCTGCGAACAAGATTATTGTCAACCTCCTAAAGAGGAAGGTGGAAAACATGAAGGGGAGCTGGGTGGAGCAGCTTCTCGCGGTTCTCTAGGCCCTGAGGACCACCACCAATACAGCTACAGGAGAGACCTCCTTCAAGCTCTCTCATGGGTGCGAGGTAGTGCTCCCCGTGGAATTTGAAGTTCAAACACCTCGAGTTGTTGCGGCCGGGGAAGGTAGGGAAGAATGGCAGGCTAAGAACGAGGAAGAGCTGCGGCTCTCCCTTGACATGGTGGAAGACCTGCGGGGCCTTTTCGTCGTCCGACAAGAAGAGGTGAAGAGGAGGATGGACAAGTACTTTGACAAACATATCATAGTCAAGCAATTTATGGAGGGGGATTTGGTGCTAATGAAGGTGGATGCAGTAGGGAGGTCAGCAACCGTGGGGAAGCTCAACCCCAGCTAGGAAGGTCCATTTATTGTAAAAGAGGCTTTAAGATCAGGGGGGTATCGACTACAAAATGTGGATGGCGAGACCCTGAGTCTCACCTGGAGTGGTGACGACTTGAAATGCTTTCTTCCTTGAAATATGTAAGTGATGCTTTGATTTTTAATAAAAGTTCTTTAACACATCAACGCTGTGACAATAAGTTTGCATGAAGGAATAAAGTGTATTTAGACCTCAAGCAGATCTCGCTGTCAGTATCTCACCTAGCTGGCAGGGCTGGAAGTCTCTCGATGGTGTCAGCCTTGGACCCCGAGCAGATCCCGCTGTCAGGCTCTCACCTAGCTGGCAGGGCTGGAAGTCACTCGGTGTCATCCTTAGATCTCGAGCAAATCCCACTGTCAGGCTCTCACCTAGCCGACAGGGCTGGAAGTCACTCAATGGTGTCAGTCTTGGACCCCGAGCAGATCCCGCTGTCAGGCTCTCACCTAGATGGCAGGGCTGGAAGTCACTCGGTGTCATCCTTAGACCTCGAGCAGATCCCGCTGTCAGGCTCTCACCTAGCTGGCATGGCTGGAAGTCACTCGATGGTGTCAACCTTAGATATCCAGCAGATCCCGCTGTCAGGCTCTCCCCTAGCTGGTAGGGCTGGAAGTCACTCGATGGTGTCAGCCTTGGACCCCGAGTAGATCCCGCTGTCAGGCTCTCACCTAGCTGGCAGGGCGGGAAGTCACTCGGTATCATCCTTAGACCTCGAGCAGATCCCGCTGTCAGGCTCTCACCTAGCTGGCAGGGCTAGAAGTCACTCGACAGTGTCAGCCTTGGACCCCGAGCAGATCCCGCTGTCAGGTTCTCACCTAGCTGACAGGGCTGGAAGTCACTCGGTGTCATCCTTAGACCTCGAGCAGATCACTTTGTCAGGCTCCCACCTAGCTGGTAGGGCTGGAAGTCACTCGATGCTGTCAATCTTGGACCCCGAGCAGATCCCGCTGTCAGGCTCTCACCTAGCTGGCAGAGCTGGAAGTCACCCGGTGTCATCCTTAGACCTCGACCAGATACTGATGTTAGGCTCTCATCTAGCTGACAGGGCTGGAGGTCACTCAGGGAAGTCCTGTACCCCCTGGGTAGTGCCTAACGAACCTGGCCCTTCTAAGATTAAGAGAGGAGAGCTCGGCAGGGGGGAGTTCGGGGTCGCCAATTTAGCTCGGCCTCGGCAGAAGGGTGGCAAGCCAGGACCTTGTACCTTGCCAAAGGGAGGAGAATCTCGCCAGGACACCTCTCCCCCGCAATGTTTTACTTGGGAAAATTCGGAGAATTTGGTGAATTTGGTCTTATATTGATAAGGTTATGGGCTGCTCGCGAGCGAGCTAGGGCGAGGCCTGAGATTGGGCGAGCTCTCAAAATGTACTCTCAGGGGCGAGTCCTAACGACTGCCCTACTCACAACGCCCATCTACGCGAGGTCACTGGGGAAAGTTCTCGTAGGAAAACAGGGCACGACATAGAAATCCAGCATTGGATAAATATATATATATATATATATATATATATATATATATATATATATATATATATATATATATATATATATATATATATATATAGTGATATAGTTACAGTGGACACAGAAGGTATCAAAAATGTCCTTTCATTAAGTAATGATATTTACAGGTCGAGCTCGCCTCGGCGAGATTACAAAAAAAGGGGGAAGAAAGAAATTTGCAGGATTAGCCCACGCCCCCTTCGCTGGATTGACGATCCCCCTCCCCTCCGCCGGATGGTGATGAGTCCATGTTTTATACCTATTTCCGGACTCATCTATGCTTGTTTTCCTTCGCTTGCACTTCACTTTTAGTTCTATATCGTTCATATCTCATCTTATCTTTATTTCCATAGGAAGTGCACATTTATGCCCGTGGTTGTGTATTTTGTTATTTTTATAGTTTGTACTCCATTTTGTGATTATCTGGAATGTCTGCACAGATTAGTGATTGATTTTTCCTTTCGGTACATGGGTCGTGTGCGTGTTCCGGGATGGTTGTGAAACAAGAATACTGCACACGATCATGGGATATAATGCGCACGACCACTGGTCGTGCGCCCCTGATCATGCGCACTACTCTACGTTTTCCAGAATCAGCCTGGGGTAAGCGCACGACCACTGGACATATTGCGCACGACCACCGGTCGTGCGCCACTGATCGTGTGCATTGATTCCTCATTTCTGGAGTCCTGTCTGGGTAATCGCACGATCATTGGACTTAGTGTGCACGACCACTGGTCGTGCGCCACTTCTCGTGCGCATTATCCCAGTTCTTCTTCCTGATATTCCATGCCAGTGCGCACGAGCATAGGACATAGTCCGCACGACCACTGGTCGTGCGCCTGTGATTGTGCGTATTGTTCATTTCTGCTTTTGTATAAATAGTGCAGGTCTCGCCCTAATCGGGAGATCGCTCATTTTCCTCCGCCGTTTTCCGCCTTCTCCACCGTTCCCCTTCATCTTCCACCCTAGGGAGGTGCTCCGGGCAAGCTTTCACCGCCAAATCCAAGCCGGAGCTTCCTCTCGGCCTCCTCCTTCATCCTTGAGCTACAAGAAGAGCTTGACCTAGCTTTCTCCACCAAGCTAGGAGAAGTTGTGCCATCCTCCACTAGATTGTGAGACGAAGAAGACGGGTCATTGGAATGTGGTGACAGCCCTTCTCTACCCGGGACGCAGTTGCGGACCGAGCTTGGACGCGGATTGACAACCCGATGATTCCAACCGTGAATCCTCAGCAAGGCTTCGGATCCGGTCGATTTCGCACACTTTTCTTCTCTTGTTGTTGAATAGTATAGTTGATCTCTTGTGTATGATGATGTTGTACTTATTTTGATATACATTTGTATCAAATCATGTCTATGTGATTTCTTATTTTTGTTAATTTCTTGATGTGCGCCATATTCCATCCACCACCATCCACCCTTGCCGTTCTAGCAATTGCTAGAAGCGTGCGTAGCGAAGAGGTGCTCACGACCCTCATTCCGCCGCTCTAACCACCTCATCCTCAAGCCTACTCGTCCATCCGCCTAGCGATTCGGTGCATAGTGGCCCGACTAGTCTTCCATCCCGCCTAGCGAAGCATTGCATAGCGGCGTTACATAAGAGTACTTGTTAGCCTTTTATTTTCTGTTTCCGCAACATCAAAACCTCCCCTTAGATAGCTCCGACATGAGGACTTCAATCTCAAGTCCTCCTCGAAATTAACTCCACCTTACTGTGTTCCTTGTGAGATCGATACTTGGGAAAGCCCCCATTTTATATAACTTGTGCGACCGGTTCACTGTCGTGATCTTAAGCATCAAGTTTTTGGCGCCGTTGCCGGGGAACACAGTCGTGTGAGTTTTTGTAGAGAAAGATAAGAGATAGAAGCCCTTTTTCATTTGTTCATATCACTTTCTTCTTTGTTTTAGTTTTTAGCATTTGTGTTTGTTTTTATTTGTTCCTATTCTAGTTTTAAATTTTCTGTAGCAGGTTGTCCTATTCTTTTATTTGTGGTGTGTAGTTAATTGTTGCTTAGAAACTTTCTGTTGGTGAATTCTTCTTTTTGCACCATGTATTCTTATATGAATATTCGTTGCCGATGGTGCGGGGATTATAGGCATTGTAGTGATGAGTGCCCCATTGAAGATTGGGAGCATAATTCTCGTGGTTCTGTGTATGGAGCACCGTCTTCCTATGGTACTTCATACACCCAACCCAGGTCTTATGGTCACTCCTCTTCTACGCATTCTTCTTTTTCTTATTCCTCTCTGGTCCCACCTGGACCGATGAGTAATGGAAAACGGTGTTTGTGTTGTCATAGCACCGACCACGTGTTAAAAGATTACACAGAATTTCAGCGCCAGTTGGAGGAGGATGAAGAACCGGGTATCCAATTCATTCCATCCACCTCTCAATCAGCTGCCCCTTCTGATTCTGATGATATGTTCACAGCACCACCTTTTCTATGGGGGACTGCTGCGGATATACCCATCAGACTTTCTGCTGATCGGTGTGACGACATTGTGGCACCGTCTCTCCCCATGCACTCTTCCCCTCTTGTTGATTCACACCCGGAGGAACCTGCACATATTTTCTCTGACGCTGCTGTTCCTCCGTCTTCTTTGCAAGAATTATGTATCCCTATTTTTAGTGAGTCGGTTGATAATGTTCGGCCGGATTGTGATTCTGAGCCTGAGGATGTGCCCATGTTTGACGAGGATATTATTTTCATTAATGGACAGTATTACGTCTTGGAACATGTGGATGCACCGAGGTGTGTTGATGAGGAGATCCTCTTTATTGAGGAAGTTTCCACTTCCTTGATGGATGAGGAGGTCCAAACCACCACCGAGGACCTCGAGCTCGCGGATTCCCCTCGCCATGACTCATATGACGCCGTCGATGATCTATGTCGGGATCCTGATGGGAGTGAGACCGGGACCACTCCCCCTATTTCTGATTCTTTTAGTTATTCATCTCCTTTATTTCTTGATCCCATTTCTGTATCTGAGCCTGTGCGCGTTGAGTCTTCGCAGGTGCTTCAGGAGGACTTGGAGCTTTCAGCTCGAGTCATGGATGATAGTATCCTCTTTTGCGAGGAGGTTGATTCCTCCTCTATTGAGGAAGCTCCATTCATCGCTTTCTCCTCCTGCAGACTCCCTGCAGATGATACCTTGCTAGGCAAGGATTTATTTTGTGATAAGATGAGCGAGGACCAGTACTCCTCCTCTTCTTATTTCTTATTTCCTCTAACTGTGTTGGGCAGGTATTACTATGTAGGTAGAGGGGTAACTGTTCTATCGTCGTATCGGTACCCATTACCGAAACGGATATTGGAACAGTTACCTGTGCATTTTTCTTTTCATAGACCCATTAGCTAGAACCTTTTCATAGCCGAATAAGTCGTGCTGGGATGATAATAACCCCAGTACTTATCTTTCATTTTCTGCATTTTCTTTTTCATGTCTATTTAGTTTTAGTATTTCTTTGTAGTTTGTATATTTTTGTTTTGTTTTTGCGGAGCTCACCCCTGCAGGTATTCTTGACAACATCGCATTGGCAGGGTTGTGATTCTTCATATGGCGGGCCTGCTTCAGGTTTCCACGCATCTTCTAGTATGCTCACTGGCTGAGCATTGGGTAACCTCTTCCCTTAGCTCCTTATGATTTTAATTTCTATATCATCTGCTGTGTAGTTTAGTTTAAGTCTGGGGGAGAGATTTGTTACCTATTGCATGCACACATTTCTTGTGCATACTAGAAGCCTTTATTGTTTTATTTTGCTTAGTTCATTGCATCACACACCACTGCACCCACATGAGCGCATGCTTAGCTTTTTGCGTGCTGCGAGTTAAACTCATTTCTTCGTTAGATTTGGGAAAATTATGGTGCTGACATAGGATTGTGAGACGGAGTAAAATGTTGACCTTGATATGCTCCTAGTCAACTGCTCTCGTCTCGTGTAGAAATTGGACTAGATTTAATTTTTCTGTATGTTTTTAGTTTTATATTTTTCTAATTGCGTAAATACTTTTTATTCTACTCAAAAGTTGGTGAATCCGGTGTGAATCCGACGGTAGCTTAGGGATGTGTGTAGACGGCCGTTAGGTTCGTATTGCTCGAATCGGGAGGAGGGATAGTCTTTCTCGTTGGCTAAGAACTTGCCCCAAGCTATTCTTGAAGCATGGGTATAGGTTAGTCATGCATGAGCGTGATGTAGGCCATCATTTTGGCCAGTTTGAGCTTTGTACCGTTCCTGACGTCTTATCCTCGCTAGCCCTGTTGTGCCTACCCATTCTTTTGATTCAGCTCCACCTTTATTTCACCAAAGCCTCAAAGCCATCCTAGTCGCACTCCCAAGTCGAGCTTTAGAGTTTTACATTTTTTTCATGTTGGGGTGTTGATGTGGTACTTGTATTTGTGAATATGTGGATGTGCTCCAAAGCTTTTATTTGCTGAAATTGTTAAAGGAGAAGTAATTTGAAAAAAAAAAGTTAAAAAAAAAGAATGATGTTACTTGTGAAAAAGTGAAAAGAAAAAGTATAATTGAAAATCATTTTGGAAATGTGATTATATTTGGAGTAGGCGGTGCACACACCCATATGTTAAAAGTTAAGTTTGGGGCGTGGTGTACCCGTGTGTATTTTGATTAGTAGAGGGATTCATTTTTTATAGTAGCTCATTTGGGTTAGGTGCATAGACTTCCTGTATATCTTTGTTTACCTCACCAAAACCCAAGCCCCATTTCTTCACCTAAAGTCCTACTGATTCGTGTGTGAACCAAACCAGTGCTGTGGAGAGAATGCAAAAGGGCAAGCATATGGTCACCGACATTGGTGGATTCCTTTGGAGGTTATCCGGAGCCCTGATCTTTGGCAATGCTCATCTAGCGATTAGTCTACTTTCTCCCTACGCATGACCGGATGATTCACCGTGATTCCATTTTTGAGTAATAATAAAATTTTGATACGCATTGTGAAAAGTATAACCTATTTTGTATACTTAGAAATTTCTTCTATTATATTTTTACGCGCGCGAGCATGCGACTTCGCATGGTACTTCGTATCGCAATTTCTTTGTTAACTAGTATTTTTTCCTATCTGCTTAGATTTTGTTTGCTCGGGACGCGCAAACAGTTAAGTCTGGGGGTGTGATGAGTCCATATTTTATACCTATTTCCGGACTCATCTAGGCTTGTTTTCCTTCACTTGCACTTCACTTTTAGTTCTATATCGTTCATATCTCATCTTATCTTTATTTCCATAGGAAGTGCACATTTATGCCTGTGGTTGTGTATTTTGTTATTTTTATAGTTTGTACTCCCTTTTGTGATTGTCTGGAATGTCTGCACAGATTAGTGATTGGTTTTTCCTTTCGGTACAGGGGTCGTGTGCGTGTTCCGGGATGGTTGTGAAACAGGAATACTACGCACGATCATGGGATATAATGCGCACGACCACTAGTCGTGCGCCCCTGATCGTGCGCACTACTCTACGTTTTCCAGAATCAGCCTGGGGTAAGCGCACGACCACTGGACATATTGCGCACGACCACCGGTCGTGCGCCACTGATCGTGTGCATTGATTCCTCATTTCTGGAGTCCTGTCTGGGTAATCGCACGATCATTGGACTTAGTGCGCACGACCGCTGGTCGTGCGCCACTTCTCGTGCGCATTATCCCAGTTCTTCTTCCTGATATTCAATGCCAGTGCGCACGAGCACAGGACATAGTGCGCACGACCACTGGTCGTGCGCCTATGATCGTGCGCATTGTTCATTTCTGCTTTTGTATAAATAGTGCAGGTCTCGCCCTAATCCGGAGATCGCTCATTTTCCTCCGCCATTTTCCACCTTCTCCACCGTTCCCCTTTATCTTCCACCCTAAGGAGGTGCTCCGGGCAAGCTTTCACCGCCAAATTCAAGCCGGAGCTTCCTCTCGGCCTCCTCCTTCATCCTTGAGCTACAAGAAGAGCTTGACCTAGCTTTCTCCACCAAGCTAGGAGAAGTTGTGTCATCCTCCACTGGATTGTGAGACGAAGAAGACCGGTCATTGGAAGGTGGTGACAACCATTCTCTACCCCGGACGCAGTTGCGGACTGAGCTTGGATGCGGATTGACAACCCGACGATTCCAACCGTGAATCCTCAGCAAGGCTTCGGATCCGGTCGATTTCGCACACTTTTCTTCTCTTGTTGTTGAATAGTATAGTTGATCTCTTGTGTATGATGATGTTGTACTTATTTTGATATACATTTGTATCAAATCATGTCTATGTGATTTCTTATTTTTGTTAATTTCTTGAGGTGCGCCATATTCCATCCACCACCATCCACCCTTGCCGTTCTAGCAATTGCTAGAAGCGTGCATAGCGAAGAGGTTCTCACGACCCTCATTCCGCCGCTCTAACCACCTCATCCGCAAGCCTACTCGTCCATCCGCCTAGCGATTCGGTGCATAGTGGCCCGACTAGTCTTCCATCCCGCCTGGCGAAGCATCGCATAGCGGCGTTGCATAGGAGTAGTTGTTAGCCTTTTATTTTCTGTTTCCGCAACATCAAAACCTCCCCTTAGATAGCTTCGACCTGAGGACTTCAATCTCAAGTCCTCCTCGAAATTAACTCCACCTTACTGTGTTCCTTGTGAGATCGATACTTGGGAAAGCCCCCATTTTATATTACTTGTGCGACCGGTTCACTGCCGTGATCTTAAGAATCAGATGGGTCCTGCAAGCTTTTCCCAAAGAGCGCGTCCAGGTTTTCCTCCTTCTCGCTGGGCGGCGTCGCCGGGAACAAGCTCGACATCAGGTCCTTGGCAGAGATCTCCTCGCACACCTCCATTATCACCTTAGTGTCCATCATCTGGAGGGTGCACTCAGCGGCCTGGATGGAGTTGATCCGCAACCTCTCGGCGAGGTCGGCCTCGCCAAAGATCCTCGGCCTCTTATAGGGGAGGGAGGATCGGCGTTGCTGGCCGGGAAGAAGATCTCTGCCTGGCGGCAGACCTCGCGGCTGAGGTTCTGATTCTCCTCCTTCAGCCTCACATTCGCCCCCTCCAGCTCGGCAAGTCGGGCACGCAGCTGGCCGATCTCCTCCTCCTACTCGGCATTATGAGCCTGCAACTCTCTGGCAGCCTTGGCATACTGATGAGAAAGAAAAATTCGTTAACAACAGCGCAGGATATTTCAAGTGAAAAAGGGAAGAGGGAGCCCGATACTCACCAACCCGCCGGCGGCCTGGGCGAGAAGATCCTCAGTGATGCCGAGCTACCTCGCCTGATCGGAGACCTTGTATTTGGCGACGTCGCGGGCTTGCTCTACTTTTTGAAGTTGGTTGCTGAGGCCGAAGCTGCGGCGGACCAACATATGATGGAGCTCCATGGCTCGCAGTTGGGCCTGCAGGCCCTCATGGCCGAGCTGCCGCAGGTTCATGCCCTTGTAGGCCTCGACGTCCTCCCGGCCATAGAGGCAGAAGCCGAGGGAGTAAGCATGACCGGTGGAAGGCTTGTGGTCATGCCAGGAGGGGTGAAGGGTGGAGATGGAAACCTGGTGGGCCAGCTCGTCCCACTACACCATGCCCTTGCCCGCCGAGTCTTTTCACCACCCCCAAAGCTTAAGAGGGGATGTTCTTTGATGGCGAGGATACCCCGCCATTTGCTCGTGCTGACATGGATCTCGTTTTTGATCGCCGCCGCTACTTGTTCACGGACATTGATGGTCGTTGCCGCAACCGTCGTCGCCGCCGCCGCCGCCGCTACATGTGAATGGAGTAGCATAGTTGCACACTGAGATCTTAAAATCTGAATTATTTGCAGACATCTGAATTATTTGCAGACTATGTTTCTTTATGGCCCAATAAGTTTCAGAATAAAACAAATGGTATTACTCCTCGCCGATGGTTACATTTCTGTAACCAGGAGTTGAGCAACATAATTATCAAGTGGCTGAAGACTGATACATGGATTACTATTTTTAACAAGAGTATAAATATCAATTGACTGATTATCAAGTGACTGTAACCAGGAGTTAAGCGTATTCATGAATACAAGAGGCAGCTGCTTAACATTCTGGCGGTAGTGTATAAATATATGCAGTTAAAGGAAATGAGCACGAAAAAGAGGAAAAAAAAAACAAACCTAAAACCGTTTGCGTGAAGCAGCCGCCCCCCCTATTCGGCCAGGCCGAAACCCGACCCCTGGAAGCCGCCCCTTGCTGCTGCGTCGCCGCCTCTTGGTGGCCATTCCTGCAGCTCCGGCGACCCCTACCTCCTCCGGTGTGACTCTGAAGAAGACGGTTCGATTCTCATCATCCGGTGCGACTCCGGTGGCCCGTGGAAGAGCGATTCCTCCACTAAATCTTGTTTCTCCTCTTCTTGAAATTCCGGTTTTGGGTAACGAATCTCTATCCCTAAATATTGTGTGAGTTTTCATCTTAATCTTGTGAGTTATTGGAGACAAGTGGTTTACAAATTTTATCCTAAATATTGAATCTAGTTGCCTTCATAAATCTGAAATTGTATTGCTTTTAATTCCAAATTTTGCGAAGATTTCCGTAAGGATAGGTCCCTTTGGACGATTGCAAACCGGGGTTGGTTCAACCTTTGGTTTCGAACGGATCAAGAGGATTTGGTATATCCTCGTAGGATTTTGTTTTGAGGGCGTATTTGGACTCATTTCCGAATTGCAATCTTAGTCCGGATAGCCTTCCTTGTGGATGGAAAATTGAATGTGTTGTGACGCTAGATGCATGGTTAGGACACGCTAATGTATTTGCGATGTTCGTGTCAATGTGGTTGGGAAATACTCACATGTGAGATCGCACAGTTATAAACAAAACTCTGCCGAAATTTAGAGTTTTGTACGCGCGCCACGTGTTCGCTAAAATTCCCCATAGGAATTTAGGTTTGTCACAGGATCTCTTCTTTGTCATTTTCTTGTTCTGGTGTCGCGAAGGGGTGGCCTGCATCAATCTGGTATCAGAGGCGGCGCAAAGCTTTCTTAATCTTTGTCGGTCCTCCCGCGTCACCCTTTTTTTTGCACTTAGGCACGCTTGTTGGTCTTCTCTTTATTTTTAGTTATATATAAAAACAAATTGTGTTTCCTAAACTATCTCAAAAACAAAAAAAATGTTTTTCGTGTTCCCTTAGTTTGAGTTTTCATTTAGACCTTATGACGCACATTGGGAGTTCCGCTCACTCCCCTTCACTCGTTGATCGAAACGTTATGTTAGCCCAGTATTTGACACCACCACCGCGCACCTGTAGGCCTGTTAGAGTTCCCGTTCCGACCTATGATGGGATAGGTGGACCGCGAGTATTTTTAGGTTGGGTGAAGGCTATTGAACGTTATTTTGAGCAGTCTCATATTATGGACCCCCACCGGATTCCCGTTGCGAGACTACAATTATTAGGTCGAGCCCAAACCTTCTGGCTCAATGAGGAGCGATGTTTTGGTACGTCCCTCGACGACTCCCTTGTAGGTTGGAAGATTATGAAGAATCTATTAACGGACGCGTATTACCCTCCCTACTGTCGCCCCCACTTTTCTGATTATCTGAATGCGTCGCCGCCTACGACTTTGCCTACGTCGACGCCGTATGTCCCATCGTACTCCCATACTCGGATATCTCATGATTTTGTTTCTCCCCGCCAGGGCACTAGACCCGTTTTTGATTATAGGAGCGACTATAAGCCTCACGCTAGATCCTTGCTCCACCCAGACCTACCTATTTCGAGCACACGTACTCCAACCTTTAGGGAGAAAGAAAAGGTTAGGCCATCTGTCTCGCCACCAATCGTTGCCATCTGTACTCTTTTAGCTTCGACGTCTGAGCCCGCCACTGATGGCGATGCCGATTGTTCGGACGACTGTAGTGACGACGAGGAGATTGGGTATCCTAGTGACCTGGATGATGATGTCTCCTTTGAGGTATCCCTCCCTGGGATTAACCCACCTCCCCTCGACCATATTTCCGATCTGTCTCCTATGATAGTTGAGGAACCGTACGATGACCCAGAGTTAGCTGACGTACCTACTGCGTTGGAAGATTTACCTTGCGAGGGAGCCGTACTTTTGGATCGATTAGCGGACGTGTTAGGACACGAATTGATTTTACCTCGTCCGATCCACTTGGTTAAACCGTCGTTGTCAGCACCTCCGTTTGATATGACTAGTGGGCTATGTATTAGTGAGTATCTGCCGGCGGGCATGTTTTCATTTGCGTCTGCGTATGATTTCACGGCGACTGTGCCTATTGATTTGGTGTCCTCACGACATTGTTACCCGCCAAATCAAATTGCACATATCTTTCGTCCATCCTGTTATGACCTGCACGTACACATGTCGTCGCCTTATGCCCGTGTCTGTGGGTTGCGTCACTTTCATTTCTGTTCACCTCCGAGAGCTTCTGACTGCAGAATTGTTGATTCTAATTTAGTCTGGTCAGCCCCCGAGTGGATACCTTCGGGTTCCGTGACAAATTTATTACGTTGGAGCGCCAATCCTTTCATGATCTTCAACAATTTTGGATTTAATGCAATGTTTTTGGATTTTTACGATGCATTCGGTGTTTCACCATGTTTCAATTTTTCGGATTTCATTTTGCATATCTGGTTTCCACCTGAGTGGTTTTCTCCGACGTTTCTCTCTTCCACTTCAGTTTCTCTTGGGTTGAGAGGTGAGATTCTTTTCGTGTCGCTCTTCCATTCGGGTTCCCTGGTTCTCGCATTGGATGGTAAGATCTGCACTGCTTTTCTTTTTGCTGACACATCTACGAGGTTTTTTGTTGTTCTTGCTCATGGCAGGTTCTGTTCTATTGCGGATGCCTGCACTGCTTGTATTGCCCCGTCAATGTCCGCTCTTGCTATGCTACCAGTGGATGCTGTTGTCTCCTGCCCTTCTCTCCATGGCCACTCATCGGGGATGAGTGATTTTGAGCGGGGGAGGATTGATGGCGAGGATACCCCGCCATTTGCTCGTGCTGACATGGATCTCGTTTTTGATCGCCGCCGCTACTTGTTCACGGACATTGATGGTCGTTGCCGCAACCGTCGTCGCCGCCGCCGCCGCTACATGTGAATGGAGTAGCATAGTTGCACACTGAGATCTTAAAATCTGAATTATTTGCAGACATCTGAATTATTTGCAGACTATGTTTCTTTATGGCCCAATAAGTTTCAGAATAAAACAAATGGTATTACTCCTCGCCGATGGTTACATTTCTGTAACCAGGAGTTGAGCAACATAATTATCAAGTGGCTGAAGACTGATACATGGATTACTATTTTTAACAAGAGTATAAATATCAATTGACTGATTATCAAGTTACTGTAACCAGGAGTTAAGCGTATTCATGAATACAAGAGGCAGCTGCTTAACATTCTGGCGGCAGTGTATAAATATATGCAGTTAAAGGAAATGAGCACGAAAAAGAGGAAAAAAAAACAAACCTAAAACCGTTTGCGTGAAGCAGCCGCCCCCCTATTCGGCCAGGCCGAAACCCGACCGCTGGAAGCCGCCCCTTGCTGCTGCGCCGCCGCCTCTTGGTGGCCATTCCTGCAGCTCCGGCGACCCCTACCTCCTCCGGTGTGACTCCGAAGAAGGCGGCTCGGTTCTCTCCATCCGGTGCGACTCCGGTGGACCCGTGGAAGTGCGACTCTTCCATAGTTATCCTCCCCTTCCTCCTCTCTAATTTCAGATTTGGGGTAACGAATTTCCTCTCCTAAACTTGTGTAGTGATTCGTCTTGGATTGTGAGTTTGGTGGAATTCTAGATTGCATATTTTATCCTAAAGCTTGATCATCCTTTGCATTACTAAAATCTGAAACTTTATTGCTTATTTCCGAATTTTTCACGAAGGTTTGTGCAAGGATAGGTCCCCTTGGACGTTTGCAAACCGGGGTTGGTTTAGCCTTTGGTTTTGAATGGATCAAGAGGATTTGGTATATCCTCGTTTAACTTTGTTTTGAGGGCTGAATTTGGACTATTTTCCGAATCGAAGCTTTAGTCCGGATCACTCTCCATGTGGATGGAAACTGTTATGATGCGATGCTAGATGTATGGTTAGGTTATGATGTTAGTGTATGTCAATGTTTTGTGCAGGTTTGGATGGGAGATTTTCCCTTGTGAGATCGCGATATTTTAAACGGAACTCTGCCGAAATTTTGAATTTTGCGCGCACACCACATGTTCGTTGAAATCCCTCTTAGGAACCCCCTTGCCACTTCGTGCCTTAACCCCATTCCCGGGAGCGTGCTACATCAATCTGGTATCAGAGGGAGGTTTAGATCCTATGCGCCGTCCTATGAGTTTTCTCATCATTGGTGCTCTGATACCATAAATTGATGTAGGCCCGTCCTAAAAGATCCTACACGGACGGCGTGACGACGACGCTCACAACTCTCAACGCTCTCTAACCAGCACACTATGAAATGCAGCCGTCACAATGATTTAATTTATCTCTCGCACTAACATACGGGTAGCCGATCCGTTAAGGAATGGAGAATGGCTATAGGCCAAAATCCTTTCCGGCTAAAGGGAATAATATTTATTCCGACGAGTTTGGAGTTGTACCAAAATAGATCCACCAAGAAATAAATCACGAATTCAGAAAATGGTAGGATCTATCCCAACTAAAACAAAGAAGCGAGGATCGCCACTCCTCTCGAAGGATCTTCGGAAAACCAAACGAAAATGACAAACTATTAAAAGTAGTACCGCGAAAATTCAACGATTCAAATTCTACGCAAAAGTCGCCACCACAAGAACTATCTAAGAAAGAAATCTCGTGAGTAGATGGTTTCGTTACCCCGCTCGGAATAGTAGATCCGAGATGTTGGATACACAAACAAGAACAATCGCTTTCCTTGGATGCGACGGGAGATGCACCAATGATAAGAAAACTCGATCGTCTTCCCCGCCTTTCGTCGTAGAAGTCCACGATGGCCTCTTCTTCCTTGCACTTGACTCCCCAAACCGAAGGAGGCCGAAGATGGATGGGAGCTGAAGAAACCGTGGAGGAGAAAAACGATGATGGAGGTATTGAAGAGTGGGGGAAAGGGAGTAGATGAAAGAAGAGGAAAAGAAGAGAGGAGGGGCGGCCAAGAGCTTTGGAGAAGAAGAACCCCTAAGGGAGGCGGCGGCTAAGAGGGAGGAAGGAGAGAAATTAGGTTGGAGGAATTTAGGTTTTCAATTCATTCATAAACTAATGATAAAAACAATAGTCATGGCCTTTTATAAGGCTTACATCAAACAAAAACTATAAGCAGCCCAAAACAGTGGCTAAACGCACACCAGCATAAAAATGTCAATTATTAAAAACTCATAAACTAGCAAATTAAAATTATTAATGATAATAAGTCTATTTCCGTTGGCGAAGATTGTAGTCATGGCCGCTGCGGCGCCGCAAATCCTTGGCCGGTGGATCATCATCTTCATCTTCCGCCAATATCCCGCGATCGCCATGAACACCACGTGCGCCATCGTCGTCATCGCCGTCATCGTCGTCATCGTCGTCATCTTTACCACTTAGGCCGCCATCGTCGTAATCGCCATCATCGTCGTCATCGCCATCATCTTTACCAATTAGGCCGCCATCGTCGTAATCGCCATCATCATCGTCATCGCCGTCATCTTTACCAATTAGGCCTCCATCGTCGTAATCGCCATCATGATGGCCGTCGCCATCAATCCTCCCCCGCTCAAAAGGACTCATCACCAATGAGTGGGCGGGAAAGTAACGGCGCAAGAGATCCGCATCTAGAAGATCCACCTGTGCAGCTGAGAGCCAAGAATCGTCCGAAGCAGGACGACCACGCCATCTGATCAAAAACCTGTGAATGTCACCGTCTGGGGTGGGAAACACCGCGTCTTGTAATATCCTGTCAGGCAAGAAATCGGTCCGGGGGAACCTTGGAAAAACGTTAGGCGAAGAAGAAAAACCAGTTACATCATCAGTAGGTAACATACCTCCCGGAGAATCCGAAGGAGGAAGCGATCCAGAAACAATCTCACCCCCCACCCCATGAGATGATATAGTGGAAATATTACACGGAGAGACAGAAAGTTCAGGTGGTGGAGCGACATAAAGCGTTAAATCTGAAATGTTAAAAACAGGAGAGATTCCCCAATCAGCGGGTAACTTTAATAAATATGCATTTTCGTCTATCTTCTTTAAAACCCGAAAAGGACCGGCTCTCTTATTCGCTAATTTCTTTATGGTGCCCGAAGGAAGCCGTTCAGGGATAAGTCGAACCATTACCAAATCACCAATATTCAAGTGGACTGCTCGCCTATGTACGTTAGCATTCGATTGATAAGTATCATATTGTGTAGCTAACGTCTTACCAATGTGCTCATGGAGAGTGTGAACGTGTGAGGCGAAGTCCTGTGCAAATTGACTAGATTTAAAGGATGGAGGTAACGAAATCAAGTCAAGAGGCACGGGCGCCTTATATCCATGCACTATCTCATTCGGAGATAAACCGATGGACCTATTCTTAGAATTATTATACGCTAATTGAGCATGCGGAAGAACAAGGTCCCACGTACCTCCATGAGGGGTGAACCCATGTGCAACATGACTTGAGTTAACAGTAGAAAATAACGGGACTAAGTCTGGTGGCACGGGTGCTCTAAATTCATTAACGATTTCCGTGGAGTCCAACGTCGTAGTTTTAAATTTAGATTTAAATTTTGATTTAAAAATTCCACAAAGAAATGCCTGCGGAAAACGCTCATCTCCAACTATATAGTTGGATGCTCTCGGAGTTGAAAGGTAGTGCGGGAGACACAACTCCACATACCCAACTACGTTCACTAACGTGTGCATGCACAGATCATCAAAAGGCGGAGGATAAATGCAAGCGACCGGGCTTGGAAAATAATTGTGTTTGGGGGACACCACATCAAAACGTAACATCGCCATGAAATCACTAGCGGTCCAAAACGAAGCCTTACCCAACGACAAACGGTCAGATGAACGGTCCATCCTAGGAACAACATAGTCAGATCTATGAACAGTAGTGGAAAGACCGAACGCGACAACTAACAAATCGCTCACACACACCCGTCTGGGTAAGTCTAATTGGGAAGCTGGATAAATAAACATCTCTAGATATCTCGGGCTAGAAATGACAAGCTCGTTCCCTAACAAGTCATCTAATCGAATCAAGTGAATCGGAGGAGGAGTCGACATGGGCGATTCCAGAGGAGGAACTAAATCATACTCACCGTCAAAACATGGATTTAACGTCCAAGAAAAATCCTCCGGGTGCAAGCCATCAAAATCAAAGGAAAAATCAAACAGTAGATTCGTCCTTACCGAAAACTCAGCTGGATCGTCATCATCTAACTCACTATCAGATAAACATTCATCATGGGGTGACTCCACCAACTCAGCTGACATGTCTTCCAACCCACTAGATAATTCGTCCAAATCAAAATAAGTATTGGTCTCAAAAGTAGGTAAAATCGTACTCGACAAAATTTCGAATTCATTTCGGACTTCTGGCGAAGGATCTAACATCAAAGAAATGTCTATCGGGTCCTCAGTGCTACCATCATCCACAAATAGCCTTCCCACACATGGTAAATCTTCCAGAACGTCACATCCTTCGCTAACCAAATCTTCCCACGAAGTAGGTACATTGTCTAAATCATGATGGAGGGTTGGGCAAATTGAATCCCGGGGAGAATCTAAATTAGTATGACCCTCAAGCAACGATGATAATATCAATGAACTATCTCCCGGATGTGCACCACTAAGATTATCCCAAGATAAACATCCATCCCAAGGTGACTCTTCCAACAACGTTGAAACATCTACCAATCCTGGATCAATCATTATAATATTGTGATCCTCACTCGCACTTATCTGACTGGATTGATCTAACGGGGAAGCTAAATAAATGGGCACCTCAATATGTTCCGGGATAGAAGTAACTAGCTCGTGTTCTAGCAGGTTATCACCTACAGGTTAGCTCTCAATATAGGGTGACTCAGCTGGAATGTCTTCTGACTCAAGGTCGTCAGAAGACACCATAACTATCAAGGGAGACGCCTCAGAAACATCGCCGAAAGGAAAAGGAGACGATTCCTCAGAGGAGAAATCCTCGTCCAGGTCACTAGGGTAACCAATCTCCTCATCGTCACTCAAATCGCCAGCGTATTCAACCTCGTCCTCAGTGACAGGCACAGTCCTAGACACCGCCTCAGACTCAACAGGAGAGTCAACGACTAATTCAGGCAACTCGGGGAAAGACTTAAAAGCGTCTATGGCCGTAATCAGGGTAGGATACTCAATATAGCCATGGTCAGATACGCCGCTAGACTCACAAGTCGTAGTCGTCTGTCTGCCCCTACATATAGGACCACTCTCACCCCGCGGGCTCATGACAGTCCTAGCAGTCACATGTACCGAACTCGAGATAGGGGACCTCACTATTTCCTTTCCTCTATAGGTAGGTGCAGGTGTGCTATGGGTAGCTCCCCCAGCCATGGGAAAGGATCTGTCCTGGGTGAATAGGTCACCCCTATGATCAGGCTTGGATAAGGTGTCATAACTATACTGGTTAGTGGATGTCGGGCTAGAAGTAAGGCAGTAGAGGGAATCAAATTTCTCCGAGAGTATTATTCGCATGTGGGGCCAGGCATATGGATAGCTACCAGCTCCGCGCTCTTCGTTCAGCCAAAACACACGGGCTCGACCTCTTAACCGCTCTCGGACTACATTAACCTTTTGGTAGTCGCCCAATTTGCTATAATCAAAATAGGTTTCTACCCCCTCAAGCCAGTATCTAAAATACTTGGGATCCCCATAAACATCATAGGTAAAAATATTAGTGTGTAGATAAGTCAGGGGACGATTGGAAGCGTTAACGTCGAAAGCCATTTCAGTGTGAACCGGAGAGGACACTCGATCCGGATTTTATGCGAATGCAAAGAAAGGGTACCTGAACAACTAATTCTAGGAAAGATAGAATTGTTCCCGCTTAGCCACTAAGATTATAATTATATAAAATAGATTTTCTTGCTGGAAAAAATATGAGGATTATTAAAAAAAATTTATTTTTGAATTTTACTGAAAATATAAAAATATAGGCCGCTATTTGCAGACCAACTATTAAATTTTAAAATAACTTAATAAAAATAATGATTTAATGAAAAATAATGTTTTTTTTTTGGATTTCTGAAATTGGAAATTTAAAATTTGAAATTTTAAATTTTAAATTTTGATATTTGAAATTTGAAATTTGAAATTTAAATTTTGAAATTTGAAATTTGAAATTTTGAAATTTGAAATTTGAAATTTAAATTTTGAAATTTGAAATTTGAAATTTGAAATTTTGAAATTTGAAATTTGAAATTTTGAAATTTGAAATTTGAAATTCAAAATTTAAATTTTGAAATTTGAAATTTGATATTTGAAATTTGAAATTTGAAGTTTGAAATTTATTTGTTTTTAATTTGAAGAGGAGGAGGAGTGCCAATTAGGAAATTGACGAGAACCTCGCTTTGATACCAAATTGATGTAGGCCCGTCCTAAAAGATCCTACACGGACGGCGTGACGACGACGCTCACAACTCTCAACGCTCTCTAACCAGCACACTATGAAACGCAGCCGTCACAATGATTTAATTTATCTCTCGCACTAACATACGGGTAGCCGATCCGTTAAGGAATGGAGAATGGCTATAGGCCAAAATCCTTTCCGGCTAAAGGGAATAATATTTATTCCGACGAGTTTGGAGTTGTACCAAAATAGATCCACCAAGAAATAAATCACGAATTCAGAAAATGGTAGGATCTATCCCAACTAAAACAAAGAAGCGAGGATCGCCACTCCTCTCAAAGGATCTTCGGAAAACCAAACGAAAATGACAAACTATTAAAAGTAGTACCGCGAAAATTCAACGATTCAAATTCCACGCAAAAGTCGCCACCACAAGAACTATCTAAGAAAGAAATCTCGTGAGTAGATGGTTTCGTTACCCCGCTCGGAATAGTAGATCCGAGATGTTGGATACACAAACAAGAACGATCGCTTTCCTTGGATGCGACGGGAGATGCACCAATGATGAGAAAACTCGATCGTCTTCCCCGCCTTTCGCCGTAGAAGTCCACGATGGCCTCTTCTTCCTTGCACTTGACTCCCCAAACCGAAGGAGGCCGAAGATGGATGGGAGCTGAAGAAACCGTGGAGGAGAAAAACGATGATGGAGGTATTGAAGAGTGGGGGAAAGGGAGTAGATGAAAGAAGAGGAAAAGAAGAGAGGAGGGGCGGCCAAGAGCTTTGGAGAAGAAGAACCCCTAAGGGAGGCGGCGGCTAAGAGGGAGGAAGGAGAGAAATTAGGTTGGAGGAATTTAGGTTTTCAATTCATTCATAAACTAATGATAAAAACAATAGTCATGGCCTTTTATAAGGCTTACATCAAACAAAAACTATAAGCAGCCCAAAACAGTGGCTAAACGCACACCAGCATAAAAATGTCAATTATTAAAAACTCATAAACTAGCAAATTAAAATTATTAATGATAATAAGTCTATTTCCGTTGGCGAAGATTGTAGTCATGGCCGCTGCGGCGCCGCAAATCCTTGGCCGGTGGATCATCATCTTCATCTTCCGCCAATATCCCGCGATCGCCATGAACACCACGTGCGCCATCGTCGTCATCGCCGTCATCGTCGTCATCGTCGTCATCTTTACCACTTAGGCCGCCATCGTCGTAATCGCCATCATCGTCGTCATCGCCATCATCTTTACCAATTAGGCCGCCATCGTCGTAATCGCCATCATCATCGTCATCGCCGTCATCTTTACCAATTAGGCCTCCATCGTCGTAATCGCCACTTCTTCAAATTGATGTAGCGCCGTCCTATGAGCCTACACGAATTTTAGATCCTATGCGGACGGCGTCAAGTTCTCTCTTGCCACACTAACAATCTCGTTTACACGCTAACGAAAACGCAGCAATACCAATTGTGTTATTTATCTTACGCGCCAACGTTCGATTAGCCAATCCGATAGAGATCGAACCACGACTAAAGGCCGAGATCCGATCAAGCTAAAAGGACAAATATTCGTGTCCGCACGAGCGATGTTGTACCAAAGAAAGATCCACCAAGAAAATTCCGATTCGCAAAACGGTTGATCTTTCCCCAACAAGAAATAACGAGGATCGCCAATCCTCCCGAGAGTACCCAAAAATCGAACGAAAATAGATCCACGAATTTATTAAGAAAACGCCGCGAAATTTCTTTCGTTATCACAAAGTCACGCAAAAATCGTCCACCACATAAACAATCTAGAAGAGAAAAACTCTTGGTAGAAATTTCGTTACCCCTCTCGGAATAGTAGATCCGGGATATTGGTTCCACTAGAAAATGATCGCTCTCCGTTGAACTTCCACGGAAGATGCTCCAATGATGAAGAAACTCGGTCGTCTTCTCCGCTTTGCACCGTGAAGTTTCTCCCAAAACCTTTTGGCTCTTGCAAACACTTTGTCTCCTCCAAGGATGGTCGGTTAGGATGAAACAAGTGGAGAAATATCGTGAGGTTGATGTGTGAAAGAAGGGCTTAGGAATATTGAAGGTGGAGAAGGGGAAAGAGATGGTGGCCAAGATCTTGGAAGGGGAGAAGGTGGTGGCCGAAGTTTTGGAGGAGAGACCCAAGGTGGGCGGCGGCAAGGATGAAGGAAAGAGGGGGAGACAAATTAGGTTAGAGGAAATTTAGCAACACAATAAAATCTGCTTTCTAATTAGAGTTTTTAGCCTTATATAGGCCTTACAACACAAATGCTAATTGCACATCAATAAGTCAAAATATTAAAATGCAAGACATAAATAAAACATTAATAATTAATTAATTAATTGTTATTTAATTAATTAATTATTAATATAAAAGTTAATAATTAATTCTTGTGGCGTGGACGAAGATTGTAGCCGTGGCCGCCACGGCGCCGCAAGTCTTTAGTCGGTGGGCCATCATCATCATCATCTGCCGCAACTTCATGATCAACCAAAGCGCCATGTACGTCATCATCATCGAGTTGGCCGTCATGGTGGCGGTCGCCATCAATCCTCCCCCGCTCAAAAGGACTCATCACCGATGAGTGGGCAGGAACATAACGGCGAAGGAGATCCGCATCAAGTATCTCCACCTCCGAAGCCGAGAGCCAAGAGTCGTCCGAAGCTGGGCGACCACGCCAACGAATCAAGAACCTGTGAACGGCACCGTCGGGAGTCGGAAACATTGCATCCTGCAAAATTTGGTCAGGCAAGAAAACGGTCCGGGGAAACCTCGGAAATGCGTTAGGCAAAGAAGAAAAACAAGTTTCAACATCAGTAGGCGGCATACCTCCCGTAGAGTCCGCAGGAGAGAGCGATCCAGTATTGATCTCACCACCCATCCCAGTAGAAGATTGAGTGGAAATATTAAACGGCGAGACAGAAAGTTCATGTGGTGGAGCGACAAAAAGCGTTAAATCGGAAACGTTAAAAATAGGGGAAATTCCCCAATCAGCGGGTAACTGTAATAAATATGCGTTTTCGCCCAACTTTTTTAACACTCGAAAAGGACCGGCTCGCCTATTCGCCAATTTCTTTATAGTGCCCGAAGTCATCCGTTCAGGGGTGAGACGAACCATGACCAAATCACCAATATTCAAGGGGACCGCTCGCCTATGTACGTTGGCATTCGATTGATAAATAGCATATTGTGTAGCTAGCGTTTCGCTAATGTGTTTATGGAGACTGTGAACGTGCGAGGCGAAATCCTGAGCAAACTGACTAGACTTAAAAGATGGTGGTAACGGAACCAAATCAAGAGGCACGGGCGCCTTATAACCATGAACGATCTCGTTCGGAGACAAACCGGTGGACCTATTCCTTGAATTATTATAAGCTATTTGAGCGTGAGGAAGGATAAGGTCCCACGTACCTTTATGATCGCCAACTAAGCAACGGAGCAAACTACCCAAGCTACGATTAACCACTTCCGTTTGCCCATCCGTTTGGGGATGATAGGCCGACGAAAACATCAGTTTCGTACCCATAAGCTTCCACAGTGTTTTCCAGAAATAGCTAGTGAACTTAACGTCCCTATCAGACACTATCGTTTTGGGGACGCCCCGATGCGCCACGACCTCTTTGAAATACAACTTAGCAACATGGGATGCATCGTTGGTAGTGTGGCTAACGATGAAATATGCCATTTTAGAAAATCGATCGACGACGACAAGGATGGAATCGTGTTTCCGAAATGTCATAGGTAGGCCCAAAATAAAGTCCATACTAACGTCCTCCCAAGGAACAGACGGAATAGGAAGTGGAGTATAAAGACCGGCATTGGTTTTGTTTCCCTTCGCTAACTGACATACGCGGCAACTCCCTACGATTTTATTTACCATTGGCTTAAGCCCCGGCCAAAAGAATTTATCTTCCACTAATATTATCGTTTTATCCCGGCCGAAATGTCCCCCTAACCCTCCACTATGTAGCTCCCATACAATGAAATGGCGTAGTGAAGAGCGGGGAATACACAATTGTGTATGCTTAAATAAATAACCGTCTCGAATGTAGTATGCCGAAATAGTCGAGGGAGCCTGTTACTGAGCGGCTAAATAAATATCCTTAAAATCCGGGCATAGGACATACTCGTCCTTAATGCGTTCAAATCCTATTACCTTCACCTCCATTTTAGACAATAATAGCGTGACACGACTAAGGGCGTCGCCACTCGATTTAACGTACCCTTAAGGTGCTTAATAATGAAAGTATACTCCTGAAGATAGGAGACCCATTTGGCGTGCCGAGGGCTAATTTTACTTTGAGAGTTTACAAATTTTAGCGCCTCATGATCCGAGAGGATCACAAACTCTTTCGATATGAGATAGTGTCGCCAATGTTGGAGACAACGTATCACAGCATAAAATTCACGATCATAATTAGAATAATTTAATTTCGGGCCCGCTAGTTTCTCGCTAAAATATCCCACCGGATGTCCCTCTTGGCTTAACACTCCTCCGATTCCTATTCCCGAAGCGTCGCAAGATAGTTCAAACACTTTAGTAAAATCCGGCAACCGTAGCAGGGGGGCTTCGGACATCCGATCCTTAATCATTTGAAACGCGATAGTGGCCGACTTGGTCCATTTAAAATCACCCTTCTTCATACATTCCGTGATTGGTGCCATGATAGTAGATCGTTGTCACTACTAGGAATGTTATAAAACCGCGGGTAAAGCCTAGGAAAGAAGTTAAGATTTGCAAGGAAGACGCTACATGTTATGCTTGTGGGTTGATTGGCCATTATGCTGTGGTCTCTTGCTACTCTCTCCCAGGCTACTCATCAGGGATGAGTGATTTCGAGCGGGGGAGGATTGATGGCGAGGATGCCCCGTCATTTGATCGTGCCAACACGGACTTCTATTTTGATTGCCGTCGCTACATGTTCGTGGATGTTGATGACCGTTGCCGCAACCGTCGTCGCCGTCGCCGCCGTCGCCGCTACATGTTCGTAGTCATTAATGACCGTTGCCGCAAACGTCGTCGCCGTCGTCGCAAGCTTAATGGTTGGGATTTTGCCGCGACACCTTCCGCCAATGTCGCGTCATTAATGACCGTTGCCGCCACCGCCGTCACCGCGTCATTAATGACCGTTGCCGCAACCGTCGTCGCCGCCGCCACCGTCGCCGCTACATGTTCGTAGTCATTAATGACCGTTGCCACAAACGTCGTCGCCGTCGTCGCAAGCTTAATGGTTGGGATTTTGACGCGACACCTTCCGCCAATGCCGCGTCATTAATGACCGTCGCCGCCGCCGCCGTCACCGCTACATGTTCGTAGTCATTAATGACCGTTGTCGCAAACATCGTCGCCGTCGTCGCAAGCTTAATGGTTGGGATTTTGCCGCGACACCTTCCGCCAATGCCGCGTCAAAATATCCGCCGCATTTACGCATGAATTTATAATTTTATTGTCTAAATTCTGCATTTTAATTTCAACATTGTTTTTATTGTTTAGCATTTTATTTTTTTGTTGTTTATGGCCTATGTTTAGCCATAATTTATGTGCATGAAACAATTTGATTCCCTTGCCTATATAAGGGCAAAACTTGGTTGTAAGAGGTATTGAAGAAGGAAATTAAAAAAAACCCTAAAGCATTTCTCACGGGTTGCTGCCGCCCCCCCTATTCGGCCAGGCCGAATCCCGACCTCCAGGAGCCGCTCGGGCTGCTGTTGCTGCCCTCTTGTGGCTGCCTCTTGCCACGCCGGCGACGCTTCTCCCTCCTCCGGTGTGACTCCGAAGAAGACGGTTCGATTCTCATCATCCGGTGCGACTCCGGTGGCCCGTGGAAGAGCGATTCCTCCACTAAATCTTGTTTCTCCTCTTCTTGAAATTCCGATTTTGGGTAACGAATCTCTATCCCTAAATATTGTGTGAGTTTTCATCTTAATCTTGTGAGTTATTGGAGACAAGTGGTTTACAAATTTTATCCTAAATATTGAATCTAGTTGCCTTCATAAATCTGAAATTGTATTGCTTTTAATTCCGAATTTTGCGAAGATTTCCGTAAGGATAGGTCCCTTTGGACGATTGCAAATCGGGGTTGGTTCAACCTTTGGTTTCGAACGGATCAAGAGGATTTGGTATATCCTCGTAGGATTTTGTTTTGAGGGCGTATTTGGACTCATTTCCGAATTGCAATCTTAGTCCGGATAGCCTTCCTTGTGGATGGAAAATTGAATGTGTTGTGACGCTAGATGCATGGTTAGGACACGCTAATGTATTTGCGATGTTCGGGTCAATGTGGTTGGGAAATACTCACATGTGAGATCGCACAGTTATAAACAAAACTCTGCCGAAATTTAGAGTTTTGTACGCGCGCCACGTGTTCGCTAAAATTCCCCATAGGAATTTAGGTTTGTCACAGGATCTCTTCTTTGTCATTTTCTTGTTCTGGTGTCGCGAAGGGGTGGCCTGCATCATTCTTTCGACGCGCCGAGCTCGCGAGCCATCCTCTTCACCGAAGGAGGTGGAGAGATCATCGTAGGGGGAGCGGGGGTCTCGCCACCCTTCCGCCCCTTGCTGGTGATTTCCTTCAGCGGGCTCTCCGGCGACGCATCGTGGATGACTTCGGGCGAGCTCATATATTTGGGGCTGGATTGATGTTGTTGATGTTATTTGCCCCGCGGAACCAGCAAGGCTTTCTTCATCGTTTTGGGTAGATGTTGGTGATGGGGCGGGCTAGACCCCGCATCCTCAGGCCGCCACTTCCTGGAGAAGGGTTTGGAGAAGGCCGCCTTGTCTCGACAGGCCGCCGCCGCTGCCTTCTGGCGAGCGAGGGGGTCCGGGTACAAACCCGAGTCCGCAAACGACGGGTTCTCGGGGATTAGCCGCTGGCCTACAAGAAAAAACCTGGAAAAGTAAGAAGATTTTCAACGGCAATATGGCGAGCTCGGCAATCTGGCGAGCTTGGTAATATGGAGAGAACGATACCTTCGCCGGGCAGGACGAGGTGGAGCGCGTCGAGGCCCCTTCGCTGGAAGGGGACCTCGAAGTCCTTGTGGAGGAAGTATTTATGGAGGTCGGCATCATTGTCGGACACGGCCAGCTAGCGGTAGACCTCCTCGACCTTCTGCTGGGGCAAGTAAGGGATGTTGCCGTGATCGTCCTTGATGAAGGCGATCTTGGTCATCCAATTATGATGCTTGTTCGCGATCTCGCGAACTTTTATCAGCGAGCCCATAAAGTAGGCGATACCATCCGACGTCGCCTTGTAGGAGAAAAGCTTCTTGAACACCGTCAGGTTGAACTCAATCCTCTCTCGGCGGAGGTAGCTCGCGTACGCCACCATCATGGTGATGACGTTTGAATTCAGCTACGCGGGCACCGCGCCATAGTATTTCAGAATCTGTCGGATCACCGGCCAGGGGGGAGGCGCAGCCCCACCTCAAAGTGTGAGATGGGGAAGGCGAGCTCGTCATCATAAAAAGTGTTGATGGCCTCCCCATGTCTTGGCCGGCGCGCCTCGAAGCCTGGCGGCACATGGTCGCCAACAAATTCAGCGAGCTCGGCCTCACTTGTGTGTCCCTCAAAGAAGCAGTACTCAGTGAAGTGTTGGGCGCACTTGGAGCGGCCGTCGGCGTCAAGGTTAGTTTTGCCCATGCTCGCAAAGGAAGGGGTGGAGCGCGAGTAAGAAAGAGAAAAGCGCAGAAAAAGAGAAAATATGCAGTTAATACGGCATACGGGGTTGGTGGGTGGGGGGCTATTTATAGAACAAGAAGTCCAAGGTCAAGTTGTCTGATCGGCCCAGCTCACCACTCCGGCTCGCCACCCTAGCTCGCCGACTTCCGACGCGTCCCACCCTGCGCCGAGCTAAATATAAAGAAACATATTTGTTATTATTATTTAAAAATCAAGTACCAACCTAAAAGTGTTCGCAGATTATTACAAGAATCAAGTAAAAAATAAAAAGCACGGCGCACGGGCAGGGGGAACCAGGAGGCGAGTCCCGGTCGGATCGGTAAGGGAGTCGCCTTTTATCTACCTTGGCCTCGTAGCCCCCGCCCCGCAGACTACCGCGCGCGGAGCAGATCTCGGATCCTCCCCTAATTCCTCTGCGCCGCCGAGAGGCCATCGTCGATCTCGTCCAGAAGCAGGGAAGGAGGCAGTAACTCGTCAGCCTGGACGCCTCGCACTTTGTCAGCAAGCCGAACATAGTCTCTCTGCAGTGCCTCGTTGACTTCCTGCACCTCGCGCAGCCCGCACACCAGTTTCTTGAAAAGCCTGACCCCCCTCTTGGTCAGCTCGCTTTGCTCCACTTCAGGGCCTAGGTAAGAGTCCAGCGAGCTCGGGGAGGGGAGAGGAGAGTTGATGGAGGCGATGGCCCTCAACATGACGATGGAGGCGACGGCCCTCAACATGACGCTGATGGTACTGGCACGCATACGGATGATGGTGCCTCTCCGATCAAAGACGCGCATCGCCGCGACAACCAATTTGATAAACGCCATCGCCACTACAATCTCCGGCCGCGACGCCATAATAATTAATTAATACTTATAAATATTCTCTTATAAGTATTAATTAAATATTTGCATGTTTTGTTTAATTGCACTTTTGTTGGGACAATATTTAATCTTTGTTATTGGGCTGCATGTAGCCGTTTCATTTTGTAAGCCTATAAATAGGCCATTATATGGGATAATCATTCATTGAATGAAAATTTGAAATTTGAACTCCTAAAATTGGAATTCCCTCCTTCTTCTCTCTTTCCTTCTCTCTTCCTAGCCAAAAGAGGCATCCCCCCTCTCAAATTTTCGCCCCCCTCCTTCTCTCCTCATTTTATCTTCTTCTTCCCTCTTGTTACCCCGCGACCTCCACAATTTCCCTCAACCCTTTTTCTACTAGTTGGCCATCATTGGAGGAGAAGATCTGATTGAAACAACTAAAGGCTTGGGTGATCTTCTACGGTGCAAAGCGGAGAAGACGAGCGAGTTTCTTCAT
Source organism: Platanthera guangdongensis (assembly GCA_039583875.1). Taxonomy (NCBI): domain Eukaryota; kingdom Viridiplantae; phylum Streptophyta; class Magnoliopsida; order Asparagales; family Orchidaceae; genus Platanthera; species Platanthera guangdongensis. The sequence goes on from CM077161.1 coordinate 36,668,200, forward strand.
TCCATTGGAGCACCTTCCGTGGAGTACAAAGGAGAGCGATCATTTCTAGTGGATCCAACATCCCAGATCTATTTTTCCGAGAGGGGTAACGAAAGTCCTACTCAAGAGTTTTTCTTTTCTTAGATCGTTTTTGTGGTGGACGATTTTAGCGTGATTTTTCGAAAACGAATAAAATTTCGCGGAGTTTTCTTTGATAGATCTGTGGTTTTCGTTTGACTTTCCGAATACTATCAAGAGGATTGGCGATCCTTGTTATTTCTTGTTGGGGAAAGATCAACCGTTTGTGAATCGGGATTTTCTTGGTAGATCTTTCTTTGGTACAACATCGCTCGAACGGACGCGAACATTCGTCCTTTATTTAGCTTGATTGGATCTCGGCCTTTAGCCGTGGTTTATCTCCAAGCGGGTTGGTTATCCGTACGTTAGCTCGAAAGATAAACAAAAAAATAATATTGTGCTGCTGCGTTTTGTTGTTGTGCGGAAAAGAGAGCGTGTGAGCGTGGCGAATGTAATCCTATGTCATCCGTGTAGGCACTTAGGACGGTGCTACATCAAATTTGGTATCAAAGAGAGGTTCTCGTCAATTTCCTAATTGACACTCCTCCCCCTCTTCAAATTAAAAACAAATAAATTTCAAATTTTAAATTTCAAATTTCAGATTTCAAATTTCGAATTTCAAACTTCAAATTTCAAATTTCAAATTTCAAATTTCAAAATTCAAATTTCGAATTTCAAATTTCAAATTTCAAATTTCAAAATTTCAAATTTCAAATTTCAAATTTCAAATTTCAAAATTTAAATTTCAAATTTCAAATTTCAAAATTTCAAATTTCAAATTTCAAATTTCAAATTTCAAAATTCAAAATTTAAATTTAAAATTTCAAATTTCAAAATTTCAAATTTCAAATTTCAAATTTCAAAATTCAAAATTTAAATTTCAAATTTCAAAATTTCAAAATTTCAAATTACCAATTTCAAGCATCAAAGTTTAAAATTCAAAATTCCAATTTCAAAAAAAATCCAAAATTATGGCCTATGACGTTCACGTTTCCAGGTTGGACTTTTGGTATGATAAAGCCATGACGAAGTTTCCCCCTAGGCAATGCCACACTTGTCCTACTTATGACGGTTTAGGGTGTCCTAAAATTTTTAGGGATTGGCTTAAGGGTATAGAACTTCATTTTAAGTGTTACGGATGGGATGACCCCCAAAAGATTCACTTTGCCCGAGAACGGTTAATAGGTCAGGCCCAGTTACTTTGGCTGAACGAAGAGCGTCGTGTTGGTGGTTATCAACAAAATTGGAAGGCGATGCATAGCCTTCTTTCAGATCAATTTGATCCAGCCTACCTGCGCACTAATAGCACCACACCCGTTAGTAAGAATAGTTATGGAACCAGACTCGTATCTGCTTATAGGAGTGACCCTACGCCTCAGGATAGATCCTATCCCCAGAGAGGTAGTAATACCCAAAGTGTGCCTAGTCCCACCTATAGGGAACATAAGCCATTTAGACCCCAAAATTTAAACTCGAAAGAGGTTACTATTAGGGTGCTTGCTTCTTTAGCCTCGACATCTAGGCCCTCTGGTATAGTGACTGATAACTCTGAGGATTCTTATGTGGATATAGAATCTCTAGATGATGAAGTTAATCAGCCAGGTGAGAGTCTTCCTTCACTAACGATAGTGCCTGACTCTCCTGTTGAACCTGAGTATGTGAATAGGACTAAGCTTGTCACTGAGGACGAGGCAATTCTCACTGAGGCTTTTAGTGACGTTGAGGAGATTGGTTACCCTAGTGACCTGGACGAGGATTTCTCCCCTGAGGAATCATCTCCACCCCCCCCCCCCCCCCCCCTTCGACAATATTTTAGTAAGGGAGTCGTCTGATGACCCTGAGTCAGAAGACGTTCCGGCTGAGTTGGTAGAGTCATCCAACGTTGAAAGCTTACCTGTTACTAAATTAGGTGATGACTTGCTAGGACCCGGTATTATTATGGTTGACCCAGAATTAATGGATGTTTCAACGGTATTGGAAGAGCCACCTTGGGATGGTTGTTCAATTTGGGATAATCTTATTGTGATACATCAGGGAGTTAGTTCATTTACAGTATCAACGCCGCTTAAAAGTCAAGTTAATTTTGATACTCTCCGGGATTCGATTTTCCCATCCCTTTATTTTGATTGTGACGACGCACCCACTTCATGGGAAGAGTTGGTTAACGAAGGAGGTGTCGTTTTGGAAAATTTACACTGTGGGGAAAAATTATCTTTGGATGACGGTAGCCCTGAGGGCCAGAAAGACATTTCGTTGATGATAGCTCCTTTACCTGGGGCCCAAAACTATTTAGAAATTTTGTCGGATACAATTTTGCCTACCTATGATACGATCACTAATTCTGAATTAAATGAAGTATCGAGTGAGTTGGAAGACTTGTCGGCTGAGTTTTTAGTGAGGACGAATCCACTGTTTAATTTTTCCTATGATTTTAACGGCCTGCAACCGGAGGATTGTTATTGGACGAGTAATCCGTATTTTGACGTTGAGTGTGACTTAAATTCCCCTACGGAATCAACCATGTCCACTCTCCCTCCGGTTCATTTAACTCGAGTAGATGATTTGTTAGGACACGAGCTAGTCATTCCTAGCCCTTTATATTTGGAGAAGTTTATTATTACCGCCTCCCCATTAGGCTTACTTAGATGGATGTGGGTAAACATAGTTGGTGACGAGCATTTTCTGCTGGCTATTCATTACGAAATTTTTAAATCAAAATTTAATTCCAAATTTAAAACGAAAACGTTAGGCTCCACTGAAATAATTTTTGAATTTAAAGAACCCGTGCCACCTGACATAGTTCCGTTATTTTCTACTATTAATTCTAGTCATGTTGCACATGGGTTCACCCCACACGGTACAAAACTCATGTTGCTTATGGGTACAAAACTCATGTTTTTGTCAGCCTATCATCCCCAAACGAATGGGCAAACGGAAGTGGTCAATCAAAGCTTGGGCGGATTACTTCGTTGCTTAGTGGGAGATCATAAAGGTATATGGGACCTTATCCTTCATCATGCTCAATTAGCTTACAATAATTCAAAGAATAGGCCCACCGGTTTGTCTCCGAATGAGGTCGTGCATGGTTATAAGGCCCCCGTGCCTCTTGACTTGGTCCTGTTACCACCATCTTTTAAATCTAGTCATTTTGCCGAGGATTTCGCCTTGCACGTCCACAATCTCCATAAGCACATTAGCGAGCAATTAGCTAAACAATATGCTATTTATCAATCGAACACTAACGTACATCGGCGAGCGGTCTCCTTGAATATTGATGATTTGGTAATGGTTCGTCTCACCCCTGAATGGATGCCTTCGGGCACTATAAAGAAATTGGCGAATAGGAGAGCCGGTCCTTTTCGAGTATTAAAGAAGTTGGGCGAAAATGCATATTTATTACAGATACCCGCTGATTGGGGAATTTCCCCTGTTTTTAACGTTTCGGATTTAATGCTTTATGTCGCTCCACCACCTGAACTTTCTGTCTCGCGTTTAATATTTACACTAAATCTTCTAATGGGGTGGGTGGTGAGATTGTTCCTGGATCGCTCTCTCCTGCGGACTCTACGGGAGGTAAGCCGCCTAATGATGATGAAACTTATTTTTCTTCTTTGCCTAACGCATTTCCAAGGTTCCCCTGGACCGCTTTCTTGCCTGACAGGATATTGCAGGATGCTTTGTTTCCAACTCCCGACGGTGACGTTCACAGGTTCTTGATTCAGTGGCGTGGTCGTCCTGCTTCGGATGACCCTTGGCTCTCTGCTTCGGAAGTGTATCTAGTTGATGCAGAACTCTTATGTCGTTATGTTCCTGCACACTCATCGGTGATGAGTATTTTCGCGCGGGGGAGGATTGATGGAGGCGACGGCCCTCAACATGACGATGGAGGCGACGGCCCTCAACATGACGCTGATGGTACTGGCACGCTTACGGATGATGGTGCCTCTCCGATCAAAGACGTGCATCGCCGCGACAACCAATTTGATAAACGCCATCGCCGCTACAATCTCCGGCCGCGACGCCATAATAATTAATTAATACTTATAAATATTCTCTTATAAGTATTAATTAAATATTTGCATGTTTTGTTTAATTGCACTTTTGTTGGGATAATATTTAATCTTTGTTATTGGGTTGCATGTAGCCGTTTCATTTTGTAAGCCTATAAATAGGCCATTATATGGGATAATCATTCATTGAATGAAAATTTGAAATTTGAACTCCTAAAATTGGAATTCCCTCCTTCTTCTCTCTTTCCTTCTCTCTTCCTAGCCAAAAGAGGCATCCCCCCCTCTGAAATTTTCGCCCCCATCCTCTCCTCATTCTATCTTCTTCTTCCCTCTTGTTACCCCGCGACCTCCACTATTTCCCTCAACCCTCTCTCTACTAGTCGGCCATCATTGGAGGAGAAGATCCGATTGAAACAACTAAAGGCTTGGGTGATCTTCTACGGCGCAAAGCGGAGAAGACGAGCGAGTTTCTTCATTCCATTGGAGCACCTTCCATGGAGTACAAAGGAGAGCGATCATTTCTAGTGGATCCAACATCCCGGATCTATCTTTCTGAGAGGGGTAACGAAAGTCCTACTCAAGAGTTTTTCTTTTCTTAGATCGTTTTTGTGGTGGACGATTTTAGCGTGATTTTTCGAAAACGAATAAAATTTCGCGGAGTTTTCTTTGATAGATCTGTGGTTTTCGTTTGACTTTACGAATACTATCAAGAGGATTGGCGATCCTCATTATTTCTTGTTGGGGAAAGATCAATCGTTTGCGAATCTGGATTTTCTTGGTAGATCTTTCTTTGGTACAACATCGCTCGAACAGATGCGAACATTCGTCCTTTATTTAGCTTGATCGGATCTCGGCCTTTAGCCGTGGTTTGATCTCCAAGCGGGTTGGCTATCCGTACGTTAGCGCGAAAGATAAATAAAAAAAATAATATTGTGCTGCTGCGTTTCGTTGTTGTGCGGAAAAGAGAGCGTGTGAGCGTGGCGAACGTAATCCTACGTCATCCGTGTAGGCTCTTAGGACGGTGCTACATCAAGAGTAATGGGTTTCCCGCGAAGATTCCTCGGTAGTGGATTGGCTCGGGGGAACTGCAAAGACAGAAGCATCAGCAAGGGGAGGCATGCAGGAAAGTCGCGTAACAAGAATCCAGGCGAAATTTCCCTGATGAGCTTGGCAACTCAAAGGAGATGCGGCGAGGGACAAACCTCAGGTCCTTCCCGCGACCTGGGCCTCGCGCTCCCGGAGAGAGAAGCTCGAATCCCGGGATGGGGATGGTCTCCACACCTACCCCCGTGGTCACAACTGCTCGCTGAGGAGAGGGGGCGCGCATCGGCGAGTTCAGCATCTGCGAACTCATCCCCAAGGTCATAAAGGGGGGGGGCGGCTCCCGAGGATGGTTCTACGGAGTCATGAATCGCGAGTCCCCAATAGTGGTCTTGGCTCGCGGGGTGGTGTCTCGCGACGCGACGCCCCCCAAGCCATCAAGCGGGCTGTCCGGGCCGTCGTAGATTTCAACAATATTCTTGACCTTTCCAGGGGCAGGCAGAGTGGAGGAGCCGGTCCCATGCTCCAGGGTAGTCCTCGAGTCATCATAAATGGGCTCTGTCGCTTGAGGAAACAGTTTCGCCCTCTTGGAGTTGGGCTCGGCAGAATCACCATGTGGAACACTGGGTGGAACCGCAGTCAGGGCGGCCATGCGAGCAGCCAAGGTCTGGTGAGCTCGCGCGAGCCATTCTTGAATCTCCTTTGGGATCGACATCTTGACAGGGTAAGAGCAAAGCGGATGGCAAGAGTCAAGCAGGTATGCAGGTGTATATATGTATAACCGCAGGTGGACCCCACCCGAAGATTCCCTGCAGTCCACCCCGCACTCGCCAAACACTTGGGGTTGGATGTTTCTTTTCAAGCTTTTCCAAGCTCAAAACGAGCGGGGATTGTGTACAACCCCATATCCGGCGAGTGGGGTGAACCAGGAACCAAGCCGACCGGTTCAGATCACCCAGGCCCCAGGTATGCTCGGCAGAGAAACCCAAGCCCGAGCTCGGCATTCGTCAACCACGAGCTCGGCATTCGTCGGGCTAAGCCAAGATTCGTCGAGCTGAGGTTGACTGATGGAGGCTGACAGATTGGCGAGCTCCTCGTCCCATCTCGTGCTCGCGCAAAAGAGCTCAGCAACAGCAGGTGAGTAGGATCTGTTGAGGTGGCTAGGCTCCCCAGCTCAACCAGATATATGAGGTACGTTTTACCGTTTTGCCCCGGCTGGTCTGCCCATAGCCCTTCGAAACAGCAGAGTTTGGTTGTTGGCAGACCCAACCAAGGGTATTTTTGTAACTTCAGGTCAGTTCAGTTTGGTTATTGGCATTTCAAATTCTGAAATCTATAAATAGGACCCACGGGGTACCCCAGAAGGCAGGCTTCCTGTGCTCTCCTGCTCCAGCTTTCAAGTACTTTTTGAGGGTACCATAGCTCGGCCTTTGGCTAAGTAGGGGAAGCGCTCTCAGATCTTCTGGGCGTGTGGTGGGTCCATCCCGTCGTGCCCTTGGGTCAGTTCTCCCTTGTTTCTTTTGTTGTTTTGCTTGTAGGAGTGAAGTAGGTGCGCGATCACCCCTTCCCTAAGGGTGAACTCCACAGGAGACTGATTTTTGATTTCAATAGGTATGGCATCATTTGAAGCTCTGTAAAGTCGGAAGTGTTGTACGCCGTTAGCTTATGCAGAAGCAGGCGAATCCAAACTGTATAGGCGTAGCAATGTCAAGGAAGTGAACTCGACGATACGCACTATCTGAGAAAGGCTACTGATAGCCCAGGATCGTTAAGCGAAATACTACAACGCCAAGCACCGGAATGTGGAGTTCGCGGTGGGCGATTTGGTATACTTTAAGATCAAACCCTTCAAAGGTGTATCCAGGATTTGATATATGAAAAAGTTGAGTCCACGATACCTCGGTCCGTTTGAAGTGGTAGAGCGAGTTGGGGAATTTGCATATCGGCTAGCTCTTTTGGCAGACTTGGGTGGATTACATGATGTGTTTCACATCTCTGTACTTCGAAAATTCATCAAAGATCCAGCTCAATTGATTGAGAATGATCGTGTGTCGGTGGAAAATGGGCTAACGATGAGGGTTAGGCCCATTCGGATCAAGGATCGTGCCGATAAACAGTTGCGAAACAAGACAATCGGGATGGTCAAAGTCCGGTGGGACAATTGCGGCCATGAGGAGCTAACATGGGAATGAGAGCAGACCATGCGAGCTGAATTTCCCGAGCTCTTTATGTAACTGTTATGCAGTACGTGTCAAGTTGTATTAAACGATTATGGAATCGAATATCTTGTGTTTGACTTCCTTCCTTTGTGCAAATTTTGGGGATGAAATTTTTGTAAGGAGGGGAGGGTTGTAACACCCCAAATCCCAGGATTGGGAAAAGGTTGGGTGACACGGTGTTGGATCCCTAGTTGATTTGGGCTAGATTCACTGACTTAGGATGTGACCCATCATGTATAGTCTGGGTCAAGTTTTTGTCTTAGAGTCTAGGACAGTCCTCTTTCTCAACTTCAGATGGACCAGCCTTCTTCAAGACCATCAGGAACTCCAGATCTATCAGTTTTTCAGACCAAGTGAAATGAGTTCGACGTTCGTCGAACTCAGCTCGACGAAGGGAGTTCTGCGCTCGACGATCGTGAGATAATTCGCAGTGCTGAGCTCGACGAACTGTGTTCTTTGCTCGACGAACATCAGGATTTTACCTCAAGATTATCAGGACTACTTCAGAATTTCTCTAAGTCCAGCTTCATGCTTCGGTCGACGAATTATATTCTGAGCTCGACGAACTTGTACCTCAAGTTCACAGCTTCTCAGGTCGACGAATGATAATCTCTACTCGACGATTCTTTTTTTTGTACTCAGAGAATCTGTGTCGACACTTAGGGTTTGAGTCGACACCAGACGATTTGTGTTGACACCAGGATTTCAGTCGACACCAGCTTATGTCGACACTAGAGGATTTGTGTCGACACCAAGTTCAATCTGTCGACACCATTTTGTGTCGACACAGCATTTCAGCAGATGAAGAGTATTTCGTCCAAGTCCAGAACTTTTCTCAGGTCGACGAATTTGGTTCTCAGCTCGACGAATTTAGTTCTCTGCTCAACGAATAATGTTTGTCTGATATTGAAGATTGTCTGTTCAACGAATGAAGACTGTTAGCTCGACGAACTCAAGCTCAGCTCGACGAACTCAAAACTCTGTTCGACGAATTCTGTTCTTCGGTCGACGATTCCAGACTAGGTCTTCTTCCGTTCCCGTCTCATTCAATGACGCTGATTCCTGAACATTTAATGGCAGTTCTTCACAGAATACTACCGTTAGAATGCGCAGTTAATCCTGAATTATTACATGTCATTTTCCCATGGAAACAGTTGGGGAAATAATTAATTGCTGCTTCCTTTACAGGCCGTCTGCCATTACTGCTCGATATTCAAAAAATTCGAATGTATTCTTATGAGACACAGACAGATATTCAGAAATAGTCAGTAATACAGAGATACAACAGACAACTAAATAAAAAGACAGACAGTGATTCAAAAAAACACAAGAAAAAAGATTTCATTCTTGGCCCAGAGAGAAACTGATCAAGAAGAAGAAGAAGAACACTACATCAATATCAGGAGTCTTCTTCATCTGCTTTTACTCAGGATAACTTCAAGAACAATACATTCATTTCAGTTACAAGAAGTTCCTGAAGAATTTCTCTGGACCTGGAATTCTAGGTCTTTGAAGACCTATCACCCTGAAGCAGTGCTCCAGCATTCTTCCTGATTCATTCTACATCTCAGGGGGAGCAAAGCTGCTAAACATCAATCCACAAGTCTTCTCATTTGACTTGAGAAAGAGAAGACCTCATCACTCTCTCACTCCACCTCTATACAGGGTTTTAATTCCCTTCAAAATTATTCTGGTTGCAAGTCTCCCACCAAAAGACTTGAGGGTTTGGTTTTTGGGAACCTGATCAAAACCCCATTGGTGCCAGGACACCTGATCAACCCCTTCCTGTAGTGGATTCCTACCAGGGTGGTAGAAGAGTGGACTACCCAGATTTGGGGAACTACTATAAAATTCTTGTGTCGTCTGGTTGCTTTCTTTTCTTTTTGTTTTCTGGCCTTCCTCTATGAATGTGCTGTGATTAGATAATTGCTGTATCTTGGTTTATTGTATTTGCTTCCCTGCACACACACACACCTAAAATACAACAGCAGTTGTAAAAGTTTTAAAATCACTATATACTCTATTCACCCCCCCCCCCCCCTCTAGAGTATATCAGATCTAGCTACCTTTCAATTGGTATCAAAGCGAGGTTGGTTAATAATACCACATCTTCCAGGTTGGTTAAATTACCATACCTGATTGGTTGTACAGGCTAACACCTGAACCAAAAGATCCCTTAGTTAGATCTGTTTGTTTTTATTCTGTTATTGGACTTATCCTTCTCACAGACATGACCCAAAATAAGGATTATACAAGCATCAGACCTCCAGTGTGCAATCTTAATAAGTTTGTCATCTGGAAGGCAAGAATTAGATTATATATGAACTCCATTGATGAGGATATTTTTTCTGACATTTCAACAGATGTTCCTCCAGCTCCCACAACTTTTGCCAGCTCATCAACTAATCTGAGTGCAGTACCACCTCCAGACAATACTGAAGCCTATAAGAAAGCCAAGATGGCTGATGCAAAGGCTATGAATATTCTTGCCCAAACAATGTCAGATGACATATTTCAGAAGGTGGCTGAGTGCACCTCAGCCAAGGCCATTTGGGACTCTCTCAATCAAATGGTAGCAGGCTCAGCTGATGAAAGAAAGGATAGGAGATCCAGTCTCATTTCTCTCTATGAGAATTTCAAAAAGGATGAGACAGAATCTGTGGCTGAGATGTACAATAGATTAAGTTCAATCATCAGTGAACTCAAGACTCTTGACAAGGACATCACCTTAACTGAGGTGAATGACAGGATACTGATGTGTTTCCCCAGTTCATGGGACTCCAGAATCTGGCCAATCAAAGAAGCCAGAAGCCTCAATGAGATTTCAACAAAATCTCTGTTAGGCAAGCTGAAGTCATATGAGCAGCTTGTCAAATCAAGAGAGGCAGCAGAACAGAAGGCAACTACCCCAGTTAGGAAGGAGCACAGCTTGGCCCTCAAAGCTTCTAAAGACAATGAAACATCTACATCCAATGAGGAGTTAATGAGTCTTTTCGCCAAAAGATTCTACAAAATAGCAAGAAAGGACTTTAGAAGAAAATCATCCATGCAGGATGATAAGCCCAAATATGACAAGACACAAACTAAGGAGGTTGCGTGTTTTGGATGCAGAAAGTCAGGGCACTATATTTCAGAATGCCCAGAGAATCAGAAAAAGGACAAGGGCAGGGACAAGGATTCCAGAAGAAAACAAAGCAGCAGACCCTCCTCCAACAAGTATAAAAGGAAAGACAAAGGACTTGTTGCTGAGTCCTGGAGTGACACAGAAGAGGAAACATGCTCCTCCAGCTCCAGTGAAGAAGAGGAAGAAGCCAGATCCAAGGAGGTGGCCTAATGGCAATAGATGGCTCCAGAAGCAACTGTGGATCAGAAGAGGATTCTGAAGATGAAGGTGCCTCAGACTCAGAGGCTGATCAGGTGATTTCTATTTTTGATTTCAATTCTGACTTATTTAAAGTAGAATTTAAAACTATGTGCATGGATCTAATAAACTCAGAGAAAGAAATAAAAACCTTGAGGACTAGACTAGAAAACCTTGAATCTGTCAGCACAGAAAATAGAAAACTAACTGACCAATTGACACTAGCTAATGAACAGATAATCAAGTTAAAATCTGAATTATGTGAGGCAAAACAACTTGAGCAATCTCTCAATGGGAGAAGCCTCAAGCTGATGGATATCACAAGCACAGTAAATGCCAGATTAAATGGCAGGCTGGGCTGGGGTGCTTCATCAGGTTTACCCCCCATAATAAAGAAGAATATACTGTCTACTACCATAAAGTTTATCACTGCTAAGGGTAAAGAGAAACTAACTAAAAAACCCAGTTCAGAAAACAAGTCAAACCCCTAGACAATAAAAACAGAAAACAGAAGAAAGCTGTTAAAAACCAAGTTCAGTAGAATTCGTCGAACTTAGATCGACGAAATCCTGCAAGATCGTCGAACCCCGATCGACGAACGCTGAATGCAAACTTCAGAAATAATTATTTGTCCTACTGCGATCGACGAACTGTGTATGGTTCATCAAGCAGAGGTCGACGAACGTGGGACGCAGAAAATGACCATGGTCATTCTCTGAGTGGAGGTCGACGATCTCATCCCTATTCGTCGAACTCTGGTCGACGAACTTATAATAATTCGTCGATCCCAGAACGACCAAATTTAAATCATTTCTCCTATAGAAATTTTAAAACAGCTAACAAGACATTTAATCCAGTAGGTGATTGGATAATCCCACCTAGGAGATATCACCGTCTAGGGTATAAGTCTCAACCTGCATTATCAGTCATTTCTAGTTTTACTTTTCAGCCAAACCAAGTACCCAAGGTAACCTGGGTCAAGAACAATTGAGCTTTATTTTTTTAATGCAGGTACAGGTGAAGAGCTGTCCAAGGCTAATTCAGACCTGGTACCTGGACAGTGGCTGCTCCAAGCACATGACTGGCAGCAAAGCAAATCTCTCCAGCTATAAGTCCAAGCTAGGACCAAAGGTGATATTTGGAGACTCAAAAAGTGGTCAGTCACAAGGGTATGGAAGAGTAAGCATTAGAGCAGTGACCTTCAAAAAGGTAACATATGTAAGAGGACTTAAACATAACATCATATCCATAAGTCAATTATGTGATGAAGGTTATCAAGTACATTTCAACTCTATCTCTTGCTCTATTATAAATGATAAAAACCAAACTATTTTAATTGGACTTAGACAAGGAAACATATATTTAGTAGATTTCATTTCTGCCACAACTGATATTTGTTTACTCAATATCACTAGTAACTAAAATGAGTTATGGCACAAAAGGCTAGGACATGTAAACCTTAAGAACATATCTAGGTTATCTAAAGACAACCTTGTTAGAGGTTTACCTTCTGGTCCCTACAAGAAGGAAAGCCTATGCAGGGCTTGTCAACTAGGCAAGCAAACTAAAACTAGTTTCAAATCCATTAATAAAAGTGATTCACCTAGGATATTGTATCTGCGTCATGTGGATCTTTTTGGACCCATTGCAGTACAAAGCATAGGAGGGAAGTCTTACACCTTAATCATTGTTGATGATTTCTCCAGATCCAGTTGGGTAGCCTTCCTGAGAGCTAAGTCAAATACATTCAAAGTTCTTACAGATTTTCTTAGGACCATACAGATTGAGTTCTCTACTCATGTTGCATTGATCAGAAGTGATCATGGCATAGAGTTTGAGTCTCTTCTTATGCATGAGTTCTGTGAGAAGGAAGGTATCAGGCAGTGCTTCTCAGCTCCTAGAACTCCCCAACAAAATGGGGTTGCTGAAAGGAAAAATAGGACACTCATTGAAGCTGCAGGTACATTGTTAGCAGATACTTACATGTCTCTATCCTTTTGGGCAGAAGCTATAAACACAGCTAACTATGTCCTGAACAGATGTCTTATACATAAACTAAAACACAAGACCCCCTATGAATTACTTAAGGAAAAGAAACCTAAAATCACTTACTTTAAAGTTTTTGGTTGCATATGTTACATCCACACTAATAACAAAAGATACATTAGAAAATTTGAGGCTAAGGCTGAAGAAGGGATTTTTCTAGGATATTCCCAAGTAAGCAAGGCCTATAGGGTGTTCAACAAATCATCCCTTAAAATTGAAGAATCTGTCCATGTGTCTTTTGATGAAGCTAACATGTCTTATAAGGAGAAAGATATTTCTACCAATAGTCTTTTGCAGGTTTCACCAATGTGTGAGTCTATGGATGGACTAAACCTTACCCAAGAGGTTCTAACTCATCCCACTCCAAAGGCTGCTGAAGATAGTGAAGAAGAAGTCCAAGTGGAAGTAACTGAACTTCCATCAACAGCCAGTACCATTCCTCAAGAGGAATTATTTACAGAAGCTGTTGCTCAACCAACTCCACAAACTGATCTTGTCACACTTAGAGATCACCCCAGATCTCAAGTGATTGGAGACATTTCAGTTGGTGTACAGACAAGACATCAGCTCAATCAAGACTTGATGCATGCCTGTTTTCTCTCTCAAATTGAACCTCTCACCATCCATGAAGCTGAGCAAGATCCCCACTGGATTCTTGCAATGCAATAGGAACTAAATCAATTTGAGAGATGTAGAGTTTGGGATTTGGTTCCAAGACCCCATAACTACCCAGTTATTGGAACCAAATGTTTCTATAGGAACAAATTGGATGCACAAGGGAACATAGTAAGGAACAAGGCTAGACTGGTTGCCCAAGGCTATAGACAAGAGGAAGGAATAGACTATGACCAAACCTTTGCCCCTATTGCAAGGTTGGAAGCCATTAGAATATTCCTAGCCTATGCAGCATACAAAAAGTTCAAAGTATTCCAGATGGATGTTAAGAGTGCCTTTCTGAATGGTGTACTTCAAGAAGAGGTTTATGTAGAACAACCTCCAGGTTTTATATCTCTAACTCAACCCTCTTATGTTTACAAATTGCATAAAGCTCTCTATGGTTTAAAACAAGCTCCAAGAGCTTGGTATGAGACCCTGGCTAGCTTTCTTTTAGAGCATAAATTTACAAGAGGAACCATAGATAAAACTCTTTTCACTAGACATTATAAGGACCAAATCTTATTGGTACAAATATATATGGATGACATTTTTTTTGGCTCTACTGATCCCAAATTGTGCAAGAGGTTTGCTGACCTCATGCATTCTAAATTTGAGATGAGTAGCATGGGTGAGCTTTCCTACTTCCTTGGTCTCCAAGTGAAGCAGCTCCCTGATGGTATCTTCCTCTCCCAATCTAAGTATGTTAAAGAGCTTATTAAAAAGTTTGGGATGGGTGATGCTTCAGGAATGAAAACACCTATGGCTACTAATGCTATTGTGGATTCTGATGCAGCAGGGAAACCTGTAGATCAGAAACATTATAGGGCAATTGTTGGATCCCTATTATACTTAACAGCTAGCAGGCCTGATATAATGTTTGCCACATGCCTTTGTGCTAGATTCCAAGTGAATCCTAAAGAATCTCATCTTATTTTTTTAAAAAGGATTTTGAGATATATAAAGAGTTGTCCTAGTTTAGGACTCTGGTATCCTGCAGAGTCATAATTTGAGTTAACTGGATACTCAGATGCTGACTATGCTGGATGTAGAGTGGACAGGAAAAGTACCTCTGGAACTTGCCAGTTCTTGGGTATGAGACTTGTCTCTTAGTTTTGCAAAAAGCAGACATCTGTGTCTACATCAACTGCTGAGGCAGAGTATATGGCTGCTGGCAGCTGCTGTTCACAAATGCTATGGATACAAAACCAACTAATAGATTATGGTATCAACTTAAATAATTCAACCTTATTTTGTGATAATACAAGTGCTATTGCTATAGCTCAGAATCCAGTTCATCATTCTAGGACTAAACATATTAAAATAAGACATCATTTCATTAGAGATAATGTGAACAAAAAGAAAATTAACTTGATCCACATTCCTACTGATCTACAAAGAGCAGAAATCTTCACCAAGCCTTTGGATGAGAAAACCCATCTGTTCTTTATAAATCAACTGGGAATGATTGATCGAGAAGAGTTAAATTAATTTCTGTCTGCATTCGACGAATTTTCCAGAGTTCGTCGAACGGAGTTCGACGAATTAGGGAATGTTTGAGAGATTCTCGTCGAACGTAGATCGACGAATTCTCTGTGTGGAAACAATTTTCGTCGACCGAAGATCGATGAACCTTGCGTCAGAAACCATTTCATCAAATGGAGTTCGACGAACTGTTTTCAATTCTTCTAAATGAGTTCGACGAACTACTCACCTCTAACTTATTTCGTCGATCTCAGTTCGAAGATCTGTCTCTTTTCATGGAACGGAGCTTGTCGATTCATATTCTGAAAATCTTATATCTAGGTTTTCTTTGACCTCCATCCCGCGCTTTCAGTTCCTTTGCTCTTGATCGCCGTTTTCTCTGTGATTTTCTTTGCAGGTCATCAATGGTGATTCCTCCAGGAGCACTTGCGGCGATGAAGTTTGATGCAGCATTCTCCATGGACTTTGAGTCCTTCCAACATTCAGATCCAATTTTTCTGTATATCCTTGAATTACTTGAAGAACTGCATCTCAAGGATTTCATGACACGCAGCTTCAAGCTACACTCAACTGAGATAAGAGAATGGGTGTACACTGCCACAATTTCTGAAGACGGAAATCTGACAGGACATATTGGAAACACTATCGTTTCCCTGTCTCCAGCAGTACTCTTTGAAATTTTTGGACTGATCAATGGTGAAGACAACTTGGAAATGGACGCTGAGGAATATGCTGATATGTTGAAAGTAATGGGTTTCTCCAGCAACAACCCTAATAAGCTTCTGAAGAAGCAACTGTCAGCCGCCTATTAATTTTTGGCCGACATTGTAGGGAAAATTCTGATGGGCAAGCACTCGACACATGACTATATCACTCGCCATCAATTCCTGATTATGTGCGCAGTGCTCAACAAGCGTCAAGTCGATTGGGGCATGGTCTTCTTTGACCTAATCAAGAAGAAAACAAGCAAGAAGGAAGTCTGCTACGGCAGAATCCTGGGGATTTTCCTCGAGGAGAAGGCCAGTGAATGTTTGGTCTCCCCGACCACATTCATCAATGCCAGCAAGCGCCTCACCTGCGCCTTGTTTGGCAGATGGGAGAGGACAATCACCAAACCCTCCAAGGGTTCCTCCTCCTCCATCAATGCTTCTGAGAGCACCAGGACCGTCAAGGTCACTCCCCACCCTAACACTGAAGAGGCCATTCCACCTACCAAATCTCTTCCCACTCCTCCTGCACCTCAATTGACTCCACCTCAACATCAATCTCCACCGCCTGATCTTGCACATATCCCTACACCTCAAGTTTCCCCCATTGAAACACATATTCCCTCACCTCCTCAATCCCCTCTTCCCCCACACCTCTCCACTATTCCATCCTACACAATACCCACTGCATCACACACTGTTCTCCCTCCATTATCCCCTCCACATATTGTTCATTCCTCCTCTGCTTCTATCCCCTCCACCATTCCTTCTCCACTTCTGGACTCCTCCACTATTCCCTCCATCATCTCTCTTCTAACTCCTCTCATTCAAGCACTCATCACAGAGGTCATTACACCTCTGGTAAATTCCATTCATTCTTTATCTGCACAAATCATAGCCCTTTCTGCTGCCCCCTCTTCATTCAGGGGCCTGGCTCCAGGTTCTCCTGAACCCAGGCAGGGGGAGATGCTCCACGATGAAGCTGGTGCAGCAGCTGCAGAGGTTAATACAGTTGATAATGCAGATACAGTTGATACAGATATAGTTTTTGATAATACAGATACAGTTGATTTAGTGCTTGATAATGCAGTTGCAGTTACAGATACAGCAATTGATTTTATTCAATTCATGGACACTGACAGTAGCCTTGATGAGTCAGTAGATACAATAACAACTGCTGTTAATTTCCTTATAAATCACACAGTAAATTTATCTGAGATACTTCATATCTTTGATCCTGTATATATGAAGCTTCCTTCAGTAGAGATTGCTAGGCCACATTTGGCTATTCCTTCAGTAGAGGTTGCTAAGCCATATTTGGTTATTGTCCAGTATACCTCTCCAGCTAGTCCAGAAGTTGTCAAGCAACTTTGTGACACCTTTGCTGCTCCTACTACTATTCCAATTCTTGTGCCTATTCCAGAAATCTGCCCTGTCCCAGATTTTATCATGGATGATTCTCCCATACCTGATCTGGATGAGCTCATTCTGGCAGATATTGAAGAAGAGAACAAGGCAGCAGCTGCAAGCTCTGTCTCTACTGCTGTTGAACCCTCACCCTTTGAACCTTCTATCCTCCCTCAAGAAAAACCTCTTATCATTCCTGATGCCACTCTGAGGAAGTTGAATGCTCTGTATGACAATCCTCAGAGTTCAGATTCTGGTGATGATGATGATGATGAATCAGATGAGGAGGCTGCTAAAAAGAAAAAGAAGTTGCCCTCTAAGAAAAGGAAAGTTCCTCCTCCTCCTGCTCCCAAGCCTAATCCCACTGCAGACACTCCATACTATATCCTGCACAATGTTTCTCCTTACAAAGGAATGCCTGCATGGATGTGGCTATCAAAGAACCAGCAAAAAGAGAGGAAGAGGAGTAGGAGATACTCTCCTCCCCCAGTTCATAGATACAGAAAGGATCCTCCTCCTCCTCCTCCTCCAGCAGTAGGTGCCTCTGGCTCTGGTTCTCAGAGATCTGCTCCTATTCAAACTTATCAGAGACAAACAGGGAGATCATCTGGTGGTAGTCAGCCAAGGCCACCATCTTCAGGCAGTCAACACCATCAACAACAGCAGTAGCAGCAGCACCAGGGATCTAAGGAACATGAAACTAAAAGGCCATATTCTCCTCCTGAAGATCCAGAAACAGCCAACATAGCCAGAATGGCAAGGTTCCAAGAGATCATTGGCTTATCACTAATCAACAAAGCTAAAGTTGAAGGCAAGGACACAACAGGCTTAACTACTATGTCTCAGTACAGGAGAGATGAGCTAAAGAGATTTGGGAAAGCAAACAAGCTACTCAATGTTGATGAGTACATGCATCTTCACCCAGAAGCAGTTGTCCCCAGAGCCACTTCACTGAATATCATAGGGGCAGCTGACATGACTATGACCAAGGCTCAAGCTTCAGATCCCAATAGGGAAATCATTTTCAAGAAGCCAGGAGATAAAGCACCAGTAAACAAGCCAAAACAAAAGAAGACAGAGAAGTAATTTTGTGGTTATTTCATTTATGCTTCTATTTCAGACTATTTCTTGCATTAGAATAAAGCCTGTATAAATATATATATATATATATATATATATATATATATATATATATATATATATATATATATATATATATATATATATCTGATGCATGTGTTGTAAATTCTCTGCCAGATATATTTCTTAATTTTGCTTTGTTTTTCTGTTTGTTCTTTGCTTGGAGTCTCTGTTAGTGACCTCACCCAAATAGGGGGAGATTGTTGGATCACTAGTTGATTTGGGCTAGGTTCACTGACTTAGGATGTGACCCATCATGTATAGTCTGGGTCAAGTTTTTGTCTTAGAGTATAGGACAGTCCTCTTTCTCAACTTCAGATGGACCAGCCTTCTTCAAGACCATCAGGAACTCCAGATCTATCAGTTTTTCAGACCAAGTGAAATGAGTTCGACATTCGTCGAACTCAGCTCGACGAAGGGAGTTCTGCGCTCGACGATCATGAGATAATTCGCAGTGCTGAGCTCGACGAACTGTGTTCTTTGCTCGACGAACATCGGGATTTTACCTCAAGCTTATCAGGACTACTTCAGAATTTCTCTAAGTCCAGCTTCATGCTTCGGTCGACGAATTATATTCTGAGCTCAACGAACTTGGACATCAAGTTCACAGCTTCTCAGGTCGACGAATGCTAATCTCTACTCGACGATTCTTTTTTTGTACTCAGAGAATCTGTGTCGACACTTAGGGTTTGAGTCAACACCAGACGATTTGTGTCGACATCAGGATTTCAGTCGACACCAGCTTATGTCGACACAAGTGGATTTGTGTCGACACCAAGATCAATCTGTCGACACCATTTTGTGTCGACACAGCATTTCAGCAGATGCAGAGTATTTTTTCCAAGTCCAGAACTTTTCTCAGGTCGACGAATTTGGTTCTCAGCTCGACGAATTTAGTTCTCTGCTCAACGAATAATGTTTGTCTGATATTGAAGATTGTTTGTTCAACGAATGAAGACTGTTAGCTCGACGAACTCAGGCTCAGCTCGATGAACTCAAAACTCAGTTCGACGAATTCTGTTCTTCGGTCGACGATTCCAGACTAGGCCTTCTTCCGTTCCCGTCTCATTCCATGGCGCTGATTCCTGAACATTTAATGGCAGTTCTTCACAGAATACTACCGTTAGAATGCGCAGTTAATCCTGGATTATTACATGTCATTTTCCCATGGAAACAGTTGGGGAAATAATTAATTGCTGCTTCCTTTACAGGCCGTCTGCCATTACTGCTCGATATTCAGAAAATTCGAATGTGTTCTTATGAGACACAGACAGATATACAGAAATACTCAGTAATACAGAGATACAACAGACAACTAAACAAAAAGACAGACAGTGATTCAAAAAAACACAAGAAAAAGGATTTCATTCTTGGCCCAGAGAGAAACAGATCAAGAAGAAGAAGAAGAAGAAGAACACTACATCAATATCAGGAGTCTTCTTTATCTGCTTTTACTCAGGATAACTTCAAGAACAATACATTCATTTCAGTTACAAGAAGTTCCTGAAGACTTTCTCTGGACCTGGAATTCTAGGTCTTTGAAGACCTATCACCCTGAGGCAGTGCTCCAGTATTCTTCCTGATTCATTCTACATCTCAGGGGGAGCAAAGCTGCTAAACATCAATCCACAAGTCTTATCATTTGACTTGAGAAAGAGAAGACCTCATCACCCTCTCACTCCACCTCTGTACAGGGTTTTAATTCCCTTCAAAATTATTCTGGTTGCAAGTCTCCCACCAAAAGACTTGAGGGTTTGGTTTTTGGGAACCTGATCAAAACCCCATTGGTGCCAGGACACCTGATCAACCCCTTCCTGCAGTGGATTCCTACCAGGGTGGTAGAAGAGTGGACTACCCAGATTTGGGGAACCACTATAAAATTCTTGTGTCGTCTGGTTGCTTTCTTTTCTTTTTGTTTTCTGGCCTTACTCTGTGAATGTGCTGTGATTAGATAATTGCTGCATCTTGGTTTATTGTATTTGCTTCCCTGCACACACACACACCTAAAATACAACAGCAGTTGTAAAAGTTTTAAAATCACCATATACTCTATTCACCCCCCCTCTAGAGTATATCAGATCTAGCTGCCTTTCACACAGCCTGAGACACGGGCGTGTCCCAGGGCGTGTCCTGCTCGGGTGAGCAGCCGGCGAGAGTTCGACGAAAATACATTGCAGGAGAAAAATGAGGGAACATGCCCTCTGACACATGCGTGTCAGAGTCCGTGTCCTCCTCTGTTCGACGAAGTCAGTTCGATGAAGTTGAGCTGGGGTGTGTCTGTTGCCGTGAAAGGGCACACGGCCGGTGACACGGGCGTGTCACTAGCCGTGTCCTTTACTGGATGAGCCCAAGGCATTGAGGCCTGGAAAACACGGGCAGGACACGTGTGTGTCTTAGGGTACATGGCCTGTGACACGGGCGTGTCACTGGTCGTGTACTGATCGGGTTGAAGTTGGTTTTGTGCAGTTTGATGTAGACGGCCACAGACACGGGCGGGTCTAAAGGCGTGTCAAGTGACATAGCCCATGACACGGGCATGTCACATGGGCGTGTAATGGTCTGGATGAGTCGGTTGTGTACCGCTTAAGGTACACGTCATGTGACACGGGCGTGTCACAGGCCGTGTCAGGCAAGATTTATCCTTTTGTGGCAAAATCATGGTCATCCATTTCCTCAGCTGAGATCTGATGGCTGAGAGCCCTCCCTGTTTCCTTAAGGCCGAAAAATGAGAAGGAAATTCTCATTTGAGTTAGGCCATACTCTTTCTAAAAGCTAGAGAGAGGAAGAAGGAGGAGGATGGAAGGAGCCGGCGACCGGTGGAGCTGCGAAGTTCCTATTCACAATCTGAGGCTAGCGTTGTGGTGGCAAGGCCGCTGCGGTGTTGTCCAGCTGACTCGGAGTTTATGGCGCCAAAACGATTGTCAAGGGTAACGATCTTTCTTTCTAGCCATGTGAAGGCTTCTGTTTTGGCATATGCATGTGATTCCCCCACCAGAGGGTGTCTTGTGAAGGGTTCCCTTGGGTTGATTCTTGGAATCCCCACTAATTTGGCATATAGATCCGGAAATGGAGTACGAAATAGGCATGTTGTATGAAGCCCAGCTGTACAGGTTGGTCTGGATTGGTGATGTTGCATATACGCACCGGAGAAGACTCCGTGATGAAACGTGTAGTTTAGGAGTCGATGGGTTAAACCTGTGAAGGGCAGTAGCAGGAAGTACTGGAGTGGTAGTCCAGGAAAATACCCATATGATGCTTGTGCTAAATGGGTTGTACCTGTAAAAGGTAGTAACAGGAAGTACTGGATTTGAAGTCCAGGAAATACCCTTGTAATGCTTGATGTTCATGGGTGGTACCTGTGAAGGGTAGTAGTAGGAAGTACTGGCGTGGTAAGTCAGGAAAATACCCTTGATGCTTGAGCTGCTTGCTAGGTTGTGCCTGTGAAGGGTAGTAGCGGGAAGTACTGGTAGGAAAGCCCATGAAAATACCTACAAATGGTTAGAGCTAGGGATGGAATATGAGTTCTGTCGCTACCGTTGAGCGTGGCACCTAGCTAACCTGTGATTGTGAAACCTGTCCTGTGAGTACACTGTGGCTATTTGCTGAACGGACAAGGGGACGCCGACCTGCATTAGTCTGGTTATAGAACTAACAATTTGAGCAACGGGCAAAGGCTGAACTGTATCCACATTATGGTTGTCTGCCATGGGTGTCTGGATGAATTGGCATTTTGCAAAAACGCATAGAGAGAGTCTTAGGCCTGCACGCCACGACACCATGGGGGCTACGGGCCAATCCCGGGTCATTAAGACGAAAATCTCCGGCTGCACACCATGGAGTAAATGCTCAATAGTTTTACCGTAGGGTTACGACCCTGATACGGTGGTAGGCAACTGGTTCGCCGGTACACCAAGAATGTGCCCTGAGTGCACGGATGGTCGGGCCGCGTGGCTGATGGTTGTGATGGAATGTATATGCGTGAGAGAAAAATGGATGATATGTATATATCTTCCTGTGAAATTTTATGCCTGCATGGATGGAATACCACTGCCCCGGGAAAGGAGTAGGGTCGTTATAAAATTGGTCAGCTGAATGCTGATAGTTGCCTTATTTGCCACCATTGTGTGGAATGTCCTTGTACATGTGCTGGAGAGCCGAGTGGGATATATAAAGGCTGAAGTCCCTGCTATTTTTGCTGTTGCTACCGCTAGCCCTTGAAGGCCAAGCTTAAAATGCTATGTTTTGTTTATATGTGGTCGGCCTGCGCGCCAATGTTTAAAGCCACTGTTGTATAAGGACTTGTAAGGTCATAAGGCCAACTGATTTGTATTTGGTGAACATTCCTGATATATATAAATGTGTATCTTTATATGGTGGACATTCATGTTTGGAGTTCAGCTTCGTGTTATAGGCTTTCACTAGAATGCAATGAGTTAGGATGCGCAACTATGGTATCCCTTCGTGACTTCACCGCCTGTTTTGTGGCATATGCTGTGGGGCCCTGGTCAGACCTTCTAGTATATACTATATGAACGGATGGAGTCGTTCATCATCCTTCGGCGACGGTCATGTGTGCGCGAGATGTCAATATGGAAAGGCTCATCGTCTTCTAATTGACAAGTCATTAACAAGGTGTAAAACACCATTTGAGTGTATACATGGTGATTTGATATGGGCGACTATCATAGCCAGCCTTGCAGGCAGCAGGTATATGCTGGTTCTGATTGATGACTACACGAGTTATACTTGGGTGTACGTTATGAAAGAAAAGTCGATTGCTTTCAGATTGTTTGTAGAGTTCAAGGAGTTGGTGGATGGCAGGCTTGGGCTGTGAATCAAGAAGTTGAGAACAGACAATTGAGGTGAGTTTGTTTCAACTGAGTTCTCAAACTTCTGCAGGAAGAATGACATTCAAAGGGAGCTCACGTGTGCTCATACTCCACAACAAAATGGAGTAGCAGAGCGGAAGATCCGTCATCTAATATAGACCAACAACTTTTGGTTTCATGCTAAAGGCATTCCAAGGCCCTTCTGGAATGGCCTGTGCTACTTATGTTGTAACGACCCGAATCGCTCTAGGCCCCTAGTGTGTGAGTTTTTGAGTCAGGAGGGTTGACTCAAGTCCTGAGAAGTGCAGGGAGTTGGGCTGCACTTGTGGAGAAGTGGAGAAATCAGTGTAGAGAGAAGTGACACGGGTAGTGACACGGCCGTGTCCCTACCCGTGTGCGTCGAGACGATCTCGACGAGGCGTGCCGAGATCGTCGAGAATCGTCGAGAGTCGTCGAGATCATGACACGGGTAGTGACACGGCCGTGTCCCTACCCGTGTGCGTCGAGATGATCTCGACGAGCCGTGTTGAATCGTCGAGAGTCGTCGAGATGGTGACACGGGTAGTGACACGGCCGTGTCCCTACCCGTGTGCGTGACACGGGTAGTGACACGGGCGTGTCCCTACCCGTGTGCGTCGAGTTGAGCTCGACGAGAAGTGTCGAGATGTAACTGAAGATGCACACGGCCGATGACACGGCCAGGCACACGGCCGTGTCATGTGAACACGGGTTGGGACACGGGGGTCGGGCGTGTCCCGACCCGTGTCAAACATTGAACCGACATGGAAACCGCCACGGCCGTTTCGCAGAAGCAGGACACGGGTACGGACACGGCCGTGTCCCTACCCGTGTCACATTTTGCTTATAAGGGGCAGAGAAACCCTAGCCGTTTTCCATCCTTATTTCCTTCCCCTATTTCCTGTGAGAGTTCCTGGTGAGAGGAAAACTGCAGGAGCAAGTTTTACCGAAGGAGATCCGCCATCGCCGCGAAAGAGAAGATGCCGCCAAGGAGAACTACGCGATCCATGGCAAGAAATGGTGGTACCGCTGGAGCCAACGTGAGTTTCCTACCCTCTCCCTTGGTGCTAGATCTTAGGTATTTAGGAGAGACATCGGTTCAAGAGAACTTGATGGAGAGGAGAAGATTCTAGGTTTGGCCATGCTAGGATTTGAATCCTAGATTTTAGATCTCTTCAACCCTTCCCCTTTTCTTCAATACGATGATGGGTGAATGGTTTCGTGAGGAGTTTATGGCCTTTGAGGTTGAATAAGGGAGGAGAATATTTCTGGAAAATTTAGGAACGATCGCCTTGAGGAGGAAGACGAACCGATCCCGTTCATTTTCCTTTAAGATGCGCGCAGAATCTGTATTCTGCGCGCAGCGATCTTCTATGCCATTTTTATGTAGGATATGGGCAGATCTAGGCTTCCGGCTTAACATGAAAGTTGAAGCCCTTGGAAATACCTTTCCAACGAGTGGTTGCACGACTTCAGGTGATGTCTGTGGCCCCGGGAAAACCAAATCGAGTTTGCTGTCCGGCAATTCCTGTACACAGAAATTGTGTTCTGTGCGCAGTGAACTTTGAAGCCGATTTCGAGTAAGTTATTGTCAGATCTGGGTTGTGACCTGAATATGAAAGTTGTAGATCATGAAAAGATCTTTCCAACGAGGGGTTACACGACTTCACCGGATTCCTGTAGCCTCGGGAATCTCCGGTCGAAATTGCTGTCCAGATTAGTGATACACTTAGAATTCTGGTTTTATATAAAGTGCAACAAGAGTCGGTGGAATTCTGTCAAGATTAAATAATTGATGCTAATCACCGAAGAACTTTGAATGATGGTGTTTATTATTTAGAATGCATACAACTGATTTATTATTGCAAGTTGTCTTGAGATTTGGATGGTTTCCTTTATGTTTAATTGAATCGAATTGATAAGATGTTGATAGATTATAACATATACGCATCATATAAGTCTTATGTAGAGTTCATATGGAAAGACATATAGAAGATTAAACTATGGCCATGTGTATGTTGATTAGTGGATTGAATTTGGTAGTCCAATACTTAGAGAGTCGTCTCCCTATGGGTAGTATTGTGTAAGTTTGTGAGTGCGGTGTTGACCGCCACTTGTTTTGGTTGTGTTAAGATGAGGTGTGGATGGATGGTTGGGCGGTGCCCTCGTGCTTGCTTCCGAGGCCCCTTCCATGATATGTTGATGTGGAATTTGCATGTGGTGTGAGTCGACATGCGGTGTCGTAATCCCGGGTTAAGGATAGTGTGGCAGGTCTACGGGCTCGCCAGTCGTCACACCGACGGGAGTTGGCAGTTAGACTTGGTCGGTTTGGGCTGTGTCCTCGGTGTTCACTTCCCGAGGCCCCTCCGACCATGTGGACGGTTGGGCTGTGTCCTCGTGCTTTCTTCCGAGGCCCCTTCCGGGTCACACAAGGCCAGTTCGGGCTGTGTTCTTGGTGCACATCTACCCAAGACCCCGCTGGGCCATAGTACGCATGGGCTCCGCTGTTGTGTTCTTAGCGTTGAGGCGTACGGAGGCCTAGGTGAAGTAGTGTGATACCCGCCTAGTAGTAGAAGTGCCCGTTCTACTGTCACCGCCTGGCCACGGCGGCTGATGCCTGAGAGGTTAGCTACCTGCTCGAAAAGTGGGAACTATAGTCTGTGTCGACATAGCAATTGCATGAGTGTGCATGGGTGAGTCATTGCATAGCATTCATAGCATTTCATATCATTGCACAACAAGATCCTCATCGTATAAGTTTGTATGGGCACTCTTATACGATGAGTTAATTTATGTAACCCGATCCTTAACTTATAAGTTTGTATGGGCATTCTTATAAGTTAAGTTACTTTCCTGCTGTAGCTTTATTACACTTGTTATTATACCTTGATGGCTCTTGTAGAATGGTTAGTTTACATATTGGTAGCTTTTATATAACTGCTAGTTATACATTGATACTCTTACACTACTGCCACCTGCTTGTTTTTCCTTTACTTGCATACTTGATAGATACTATACTCTGGTTCCTTTTCTCCGCCCGGTGCCGAGGAGTCGCCGGGGGAGCGGATGTGAAACCACTTAGTCGTTTCGACTAACGGTTGCTACGTCTTCCTTTTTAGGAGGTCACGCCGCAGGTGGAGCAGCCGCAGACTACGCAGCAGGACAGCCAGGCCAGGGAGACAGTGTAACACCCCCTATCCGTCGCATAGCATATAGCAGTAGGTCCGGCCGGGGCCCGACGCCATATACCACAGACAGACCGGGTGGTTACTTATGGAAACCATACAACTAATCTCAACGTCCTACACAGAGCATTCTAGCGGAAGCAATTTATTAAAGTTGCAAAACAAGAACCCAGCACAAGCATGAATGTCCACTAGCAAGATAATAGGAATGTTATTACAAAATACTCAAAAGTCGGCCTTAAGGCCTTACAAAAGTTTCACTTGTCTTTTACATGTTTTCCAAACTTCGGCACGCAGGCCGGCCATACATGAATAAAACATAAAACATTTCACTTGGGCCTTCGAGGGCCAGCTTCGCAGAAAGGGCTTTAGCCCGCTATTGACCGCTTGGTCCAGCTGCACCTGCAAGCAAACAAACCACCGCACGGTGGCAAACAAAGCAACGGTCAGCAATGCTGACCAAATTATAACGATCCCGCCCCAACTCGGGGCGGCGATGCTCCTTCCCTGCATTTCATTAGCTTAAGCGAGCAATATAAATATAGTCATTTCATCACAGGCGGAGGCTCAACGGCCACACACCCCGTGCACTCAGGGCACATTCTTGGTGAACGCAGTCTAAGTCTGCCGACTCACCGCCATCCTCTCTTGGACGACCAAACTATGAGCAGTTTGTCTTCCTGGCATGGGTCACGGTAATTAAAACCATAGACCGCCGAAGACCCTCATCTATGCCAACGGCCCTAATCCGAACGACATAGAGTGGGTACGGTTCCATCTAACCCGTGCTCACAACGCAACGGTAATTTAAACCATATGCGCCCGCAACGGTAATTTAAACCATATGCGCAGGTCAAACTTCTACCGAGTCCCATTTTCACCACAAGTCACATAACCCGGTTATGTTCAAGTTGGCTTCCAAGCCACCAAGTTGGCAAGACCTCGTGTCCGCCCAGTTTTCCGGGTGCACCTTTGGGTTAGTCCCCAAGGCTCCCTGCTGCAATCTACCGCGTAGAAAACCCGAAAAACACCAAATAGCACGGAGTCTTCTCCGGCCTTATGCAATGCAACATCACCGATCCGGACTAACATGTCCGGGTAGGCTTCAACCAAAATGCCTAAGTCCGTTCTCGCATACGGACGCTAAACAACGGGGACTTTACATATCTACCCGAAGGAACGCCTCCAACTCTTCGCAAACTCGCGAGAGGGGGCTTCCTATGCTAAGAAAGAGAGCTATCATGCTCAAAAGTGAGGATCGTTACCCTTGCGTTCCTCTTCGGCGCCATCGAAAAGTAATCGGATGGAATTGACCGCACTAGCGTTGCCTCCGTGGATCCGGAGTCGGCTTGCGATTCGGAGCTCCGAAGCTCCTCCAATGGCGGATCTAGCTCCTCTTCTTCTTGCCTTAGCTTTTCTTTCTCCAAGGGTTTGGAGAGAGATCAAGTGGAAAAAATGAGGGTTTTCTAAGTCAAAACCCGGGTATATCCCTTCAGGAACAACCCCCAGCCATTGGATCTTCAGTCAAAGAAATGAACGGCTTCGATTCGGGACTGAAATGCCCAATCTGGGCCGAACACGGCCTGGCACACGCCCGTGTCCAGGGCCGTGTGCCTCATTCGCCGTCAAAATCGAATCACCTGGAACCTCACACGGGCATCGAACACGCCCGTGTTCGATCTGACACGCCCGTGTTCCAACTGACACGGCCGTGTAGCTGGCCGTGTACCCCATCATTTTCTCCCGTTTCCAACCCGAGCGCCGACACGGGTTCGGACACGCCCGTGTCCTTGCCCGTGTCACCTTGACACGCCTGGGCTCCAGGCCGTGTACAAGGTCTCGGCACTTCACGGCTAAGTGTCGACACGGGTCGACACGCCCTGCGACACGCCCGTGTCGCAGGCCGTGTGCCATGTCTCGACACACTATCGACACCAAAGTGTCGACTTCGCGGGACGAGTGTCGACACGGGTTGACACGCCCTGCGACACGCCCGTGTCGCAGGCCGTGTGCCGTGTCTCGACACAACGTCGAAGCACTGTGTCGACTTCACGGCTAAGTGTCGACACGGGTCGACACGCCCTGCGACACGCCCGTGTCGCAGGCCGTGTGCCCAGTCTCGACACAATGTCGAGACCAAAGTGTCGACTTCACGCCTTAGTGTCGACACAGGCTTGACACGCCCTGGGACACGCCCGTGTCCCAGGCCGTGTGCCTGCAGCCAGAACTCAAACTGGCCCAAATTATTCCCCTTTTGCTCCTTTGAGTTTCGGGGCGTTACAACTCTACCCCTCTTAAAAGAATTTCGCCCACGAAATTACATAAAGGGAAAAAAACATGTACAAAACTAAAATTTTTACCTGAGCGGAACAACTCCGGATATTCGTCAAGCATCGTCTGCTCTCGCTCCCAAGAGAGCTCCTCACGACCGCAATTGTCCCACCGGACTTTGACCATCCTGATCTCTTTATTGCGTAGCCGCTTGACCTCCGAGTCCTCAATCCGCACGGGCTTGACTTTTGTCGTTAGCCCACTATCCACCGGCACTTGATTGGCCGCGATCACTTGCGTAGGCTCTTGCACCGCCTTCCGAAGCACCGAAATATGGAATACATCATGTAATCCACTTAGCTCCACTGAAAGCTTCAGCCGATAGGCCGCTTCTCCTACTCGCTCCAGAACCTCGAACGGTCCAAGGTACCTCGGGCTTAGCTTTTTCAATCGCCGCACCCGCGAGACACCCTTGAACGGCTTGATCTTCAAGTATACATAATCGCCCACAGCGAACTCCACGTTCCTGTGCTTGGCATTATAGTACTTTGCTTGCCGGTCCTGAGCGATAAGCAACCTCTCCCGAATGGTTCTCACCAACGAAGTAGCATCCTCCACTTCCGATCGCTTATACAACTTCGACTCGCCCGTTTCTAACCAAGACAACGGCGTGCGACATCGTTTACCATAAAGGGCCTCGAAAGGCGTCATCTGAATACTTGCTTGGTAGCTGTTGTTGTATGCGAACTCCACCAAATAAAGGTGGTCCTGCCACTGCTTTCCGAAGTCCAAGACACACATGCGAAGCATGTCTTCCATCGTTCTATTGACCCTCTCGGTCTGCCCATCCGTTTGCGGATGGAAGGCTGTGCTAAACTTCAGCTTTGTTCCCAACATTTGCTGCACCAGCCTCCAATCATTGGACGTGAACCGCCCATCTCGGTCACTCACGATGCTGCGGGGCACACCATGAAGCCGCACTATATTATCCACATAAAGCTTCGCCAGCTTCTCCACCGGATCATCCTTCCTATGCGGAATAAAATGCGACACCTTTGTTAATCGATCGACCACCACCCAAATGGCATCGTTCCCCTTCTGCGACCTTGGCAAACCATGCACAAAGTCCATAGAGATGTCGTCGAATTTCCACTCCGGAATAGGCAAGGACTTAAGAAATCCTCCCGGCTTTTGGCACTCCGCCTTTACCAAGGCGCAAGTTTGGCACTTCGCTACATATAGCGCCACATCCTTTTTCAAACCCGGCCACCAAAATAGTTTCTTAACATCACGGTACATCTTCGTGCTCCCCGGGTGAATCGAGTACTTGGTATGGTGCGCCTCGTACAACAACTCCGCCCGTAAACTGCCCACACTTGGGACGCACAACCGACCGTCTTTCCACAACAATCCGTCCTCCACAACGAATTGGGAATTTGACCCATCCAGAGTCTCTATCATGAACTGCTTCATATGAGCATCCATATTCAAAGCCTGCCGAATCCGATCAGCCAGGTCATATTGGACTTCAGTCCAATTCAGCACTGCTTCAGCACTAGATTGTCTATCCACACAAACAATCTCCAACGCCTCCAGCTCCTGCACCAACCGCTCATCACGCACTGATAGCCAATTTGCTTGAGCTGGGGCTCGGCGACTCAGCGCGTCCGCAACCGCATTCCCTTTATCAGGCGCGTAGTGGATCTTGAATGTATAGTCTCCCAAGAACTCCATCCATCTACGCTGTCGTATATTCGGATCCTTCTGATCAACCAGATGCTTCACGCTCTTGCGACCGGCGTAGAGAGATCCACTTTCACACCGTATAGAATTATGCCTCCATAGCTTCGAGGCAAAACTCACGTCCATACGCTATTACGCTTCCGTGTTGCAGTAGCGCGCAACCCAAAACGCTGCCCGAAGCATCGCTATATATCTCATAGCCTTCGGTTCCACATGGCGAACTCAGCACAGGCGCCGTGGTCAACCGACACTTCAGTTCCTCAAAAGCTCGCGCGCACTCCGGCGTCCAAACGAACTTATGCTCCTTCCTCGTCAAAGTAGTGAGAGGTAACGCTATCCGCGAGAAGTTCTCTACGAAGCGCCTATAATAGCCGGCAAGCCCCAAAAAGCTCCGGACTTCTGCTACCGTAGTAAGCTCAGGCCACTCCCGTATCGCAACAATCTTCACCGGATCCACAGCAATACCCTCTCCACTCACTATATGCCCGAGGAACGCTACTGCGGATAGCCAAAACTCGCATTTCGAGAACTTGGCATACAACTGATTTCTCCTTAGCGCCTCCAACACCAAGTGAAGATGCTTGAAGTGATCTTCCTCACTTTGCGAGTACACCAAAATATCGTCGATGAAGACGATCACGAAACGGTCCAAGTACTCCCTGAACGTCCTGTTCATAAAATCCATGAATACTGACAGCGCATTAGTCAGCCCAAACGGCATGACCGTAAACTCGTAGCGCCCGTGTCCTGTACTGAACGTCATCTTAGGGATATCACTCTCCCTTATCTATTTAGAGTACGCCGTTGACCCTACCAACTGATCACAAAGATTATCGATCCTTGGGATTGGGTACTTGCACTTTTCCGTCTACTTGTTGACTTCCCGATAATTAATACGCAACCACAACCTTCCATCCTTCTTCTTAATAAAGAGGGTCGGTGCGCTCCAAAGCGAAGGACTTGGACGCGCATACCCTTGCTCCAACAACTCTTGCAGTTGCGCTTTCAGCTCCGCCATTACCTTAGGCGTTAGCCGATACGGAGATCGTGACACAGGCTTTGCACCTGGCACTAGCTCGCTCTTAAAATCTATCTCCCGCTGAGACGGGGCGCCAGAAAGATCTGCGGGGAACAGATCAGGGTATTCCGATACCACTGAAATACAATCCAACGCGGGCTTCGGCTTTGCAACCTCCACTAGTGTAAAGAACAGTTCTGCTCCGGCACGAACCGCCTTCACCACCTGAAGAGCAGACATCAACGTCTTGCTCGACCCCTTTAAGCCCGTAAAAGTCGTCTCACGACTTGCTCCCAGCTTTACTTCCTTGCTACCGCAATCTATATGGGCCTGCTGCTCCGAGAGCCAGTCCATTCCAAATATGACGTCGAACTCCACCAACGGAAGTAAGGACGCCCGCAGGTCAAACTCCTGCTCTCCAATACGAACTTTAACTTCGCAGATCCTAACCGCTCGCATCGAACACCCATTGGGCAACAACACATCCAACTTGTCCTTCACCATCGAAGAAGGGACTCCGATGCGTGATATAAATCCTTCGGACAAGAAGGAGTGTGAAGCTCCCGTATCAAAGAGTGCTCGTGCCGGATTTTCACAAATCAATACAAATCCTAAACAAGCAGTGGTAAGGTAACATATACATAACAAGCATATAAAGGAATTGACTTGCTATAAATTAAACCGTACCTGTCACCACGTCAGCTTGTTTAATGGCCTCCTGTTGGCCAAGATTATAGACCCTTGGTTGGGCCGGAGCATAGTGGGATGCGGTCGACTCCACCGCCTTACCCTTCTCTTCATAAGTAGCTCATGGCCTCCTCTCGGACTTAGGACGTCCGCTCCAACAATCACGGGCGAAATGCCCCGTCTTGCCACAAGTAAAGCACGCGCCCGGGGTCCGACTCGTAGCCGCCCCAGAAGCACCAGAAGGAGCTGGACCCGAAGTCCTATGCTTCTTAAAGAATCTTTGATAGCCAGACTTTGAAGTAGTCGGCACTTTGAACCCAGATTTCTTCTCACCCAAGCCTTTCTTCGCTTGCACACTCTTCATGTCCTTCTCCAAGGACCGGGCAGTATTGACCAAGGTTAAGAAACCCTGCGTCATTGGCCCCGACAGTAACAATCTCAGCTCATCCCTCAAGCCTTCATAAAAACGATTAGTCTTGCGCTCCTCATCCATGATGGTGGAGCTAGCATATCGACTCAACCGCGTAAACTCGTGGAGATATTCATCCACGCTCCTCTCACCCTGCACCAACTTCAGGAATTCATTCTCCATCGAGATCCTCTGAGTAGAAGGGAGGTATCTTGCTAAGAACAATTCCGAGAACTCTTCCATCGGAACGTCTATCAGTTGTCTGCCTCTCAAATGATACAGCTCCAAACCTTCCCACCACATCCTCGCTTCACCGTCCAGCAGGAACGTAGCAATGGTGGTCATCTGCCACTCCTCCATCTCCGTCGCTGTCATGACTCTCTTCACCCTAGAGAGCCAGTCTTCAGCCTGCGATGGGGTTCCCAACCCCGAGAATAACGGAGGGTTAAAGCTCATTACATGCTTCAACTGCCTCTCAGTCGCCCTCCTGGGCACTATTGGTTCTACAACCACTTGCTCCATCCTTCTCGGCTCAGCCTCCTGTAGAGGTACTTGCTCCAACACAGGAGCGGGCTGCTGCGCCTGCCTTCCAGGCTGCGCATTGATCACGGCTAACACCGCTTCAGCCACCAACCGTATATTTTCTGCCGACAAAGGTGTTGCGGGAGCAACTTCTGGTGCACTACTAGCCTCAGAACCTCGGCGTTCTGACGGCCCAACACCACTTCGGGTCACCTATAGTGGTACAAAACACCGTTAAGCGACCAAATAAATTGCAAACAGCAATTATAGGAACACGCAGGTTCCTCAAACACGAGTATTTTCATTCCTAAGTGGACATTCATGGGTTCTTTTTACTGTTATTACGATGACGCACACAATGTGCTCACCACCCCTTAAAAAGAATTCGCCCACGAATTCACTTTAAGCCCGACCAAAACCAGTAGTCTGATACCAAATTGTAACACCCCCTATCCGTCGCATAGCATATAGCAGTAGGTCCGGCCGGGGCCCGACGCCATATACCACAGACAGACCGGGTGGTTACTTATGGAAACCATACAACTAATCTCAACGTCCTACACAGAGCATTCTAGCGGAAGCAATTTATTAAAGTTGCAAAACAAGAACCCAGCACAAGCATGAATGTCCACTAGCAAGATAATAGGAATGTTATTACAAAATACTCAAAAGTCGGCCTTAAGGCCTTACAAAAGTTTCACTTGTCTTTTACATGTTTTCCAAACTTCGGCACGCAGGCCGGCCATACATGAATAAAACATAAAACATTTCACTTGGGCCTTCGAGGGCCAGCTTCGCAGAAAGGGCTTTAGCCCGCTATTGACCGCTTGGTCCAGCTGCACCTGCAAGCAAACAAACCACCGCACGGTGGCAAACAAAGCAACGGTCAGCAATGCTGACCAAATTATAACGATCCCGCCCCAACTCGGGGCGGCGATGCTCCTTCCCTGCATTTCATTAGCTTAAGCGAGCAATATAAATATAGTCATTTCATCACAGGCGGAGGCTCAACGGCCACACACCCCGTGCACTCAGGGCACATTCTTGGTGAACGCAGTCTAAGTCTGCCGACTCACCGCCATCCTCTCTTGGACGACCAAACTATGAGCAGTTTGTCTTCCTGGCATGGGTCACGGTAATTAAAACCATAGACCGCCGAAGACCCTCATCTATGCCAACGGCCCTAATCCGAACGACATAGAGTGGGTACGGTTCCATCTAACCCGTGCTCACAACGCAACGGTAATTTAAACCATATGCGCCCGCAACGGTAATTTAAACCATATGCGCAGGTCAAACTTCTACCGAGTCCCATTTTCACCACAAGTCACATAACCCGGTTATGTTCAAGTTGGCTTCCAAGCCACCAAGTTGGCAAGACCTCGTGTCCGCCCAGTTTTCCGGGTGCACCTTTGGGTTAGTCCCCAAGGCTCCCTGCTGCAATCTACCGCGTAGAAAACCCGAAAAACACCAAATAGCACGGAGTCTTCTCCGGCCTTATGCAATGCAACATCACCGATCCGGACTAACATGTCCGGGTAGGCTTCAACCAAAATGCCTAAGTCCGTTCTCGCATACGGACGCTAAACAATGGGGACTTTACATATCTACCCGAAGGAACGCCTCCAACTCTTCGCAAACTCGCGAGAGGGGGCTTCCTATGCTAAGAAAGAGAGCTATCATGCTCAAAAGTGAGGATCGTTACCCTTGCGTTCCTCTTCGGCGCCATCGAAAAGTAATCGGATGGAATTGACCGCACTAGCGTTGCCTCCGTGGATCCGGAGTCGGCTTGCGATTCGGAGCTCCGAAGCTCCTCCAATGGCGGATCTAGCTCCTCTTCTTCTTGCCTTAGCTTTTCTTTCTCCAAGGGTTTGGAGAGAGATCAAGTGGAAAAAATGAGGGTTTTCTAAGTCAAAACCCGGGTATATCCCTTCAGGAACAACCCCCAGCCATTGGATCTTCAGTCAAAGAAATGAACGGCTTCGATTCGGGACTGAAATGCCCAATCTGGGCCGAACACGGCCTGGCACACGCCCGTGTCCAGGGCCGTGTGCCTCATTCGCCGTCAAAATCGAATCACCTGGAACCTCACACGGGCATCGAACACGCCCGTGTTCGATCGGACACGCCCGTGTCCTTGCCCGTGTCACCTTGACACGCCTGGGCTCCAGGCCGTGTACAAGGTCTCGGCACTTCACGGCTAAGTGTCGACACGGGTCGACACGCCCTGCGACACGCCCGTGTCGCAGGCCGTGTGCCATGTCTCGACACACTGTCGACACCAAAGTGTCGACTTCGCGGGACGAGTGTCGACACGGGTTGACACGCCCTGCGACACGCCCGTGTCGCAGGCCGTGTGCCGTGTCTCGACACAACGTCGAAGCACTGTGTCGACTTCACGGCTAAGTGTCGACACGGGTCGACACGCCCTGCGACACGCCCGTGTCGCAGGCCGTGTGCCCAGTCTCGACACAATGTCGAGACCAAAGTGTCGACTTCACGCCTTAGTGTCGACATAGGCTTGACACGCCCTGGGACACGCCCGTGTCCCAGGCCGTGTGCCTGCAGCCAGAACTCAAACTGGCCCAAATTATTCCCCTTTTGCTCCTTTGAGTTTCGGGGTGTTACAGACAGGGCCTGATGTGACGGTGCCGTCGATACCGTCTGTTACTGATGTTAGTTTTTGATACTCTGATGTAGCCCGTTTGGGCAATGTTTAGCTGTACTCTGATATATTGTAGAAGCATGTTTTAGCTTCTCATTATTGATGGTTTTGGACATTATAACTTAGTGTGAATTTGACTTCTCATGTTTATTTATTTGGTTGGGTTGGCATGATTTATTGATATTGTTGTAGCCGGCGGAATAGGCGTCTTGTGGTACAGGTTAGCCCGTGTGCTAATGCTACCGCAAGGCGGCTGTTCCGGGCATAAGACTCCCTCTTCGTGCCGTGTTTTGGGATCCGGGAGGGGGGAGTCTTACAAATGGTATCAGTTTGCCACGATCCTCAACTAAGAAGTCATTCAACAATGGTGCCACCCCCGTTTGGTTAGTCAGTTTGGGGACAAACTGACTTAGCGGAAGTAGTGGTGTGCCCATATGTAATTCACATTAAGTTTGTCCAACTTTGACCCTACGATTAGCCAACCTGACCACAAATTTGTCGTGTACGTGTAGGTTCCACTGCATGTTGAGCCGATGAGGGGTACTCCTACCCCTCACATACCCACTCAGTTCCAACAGTCTGAGTTGGGGCAAACACTCACCGCCATTCTTGATGCTTTTAAGGCACAGCAGGCTCCGGTGCAACAACAGGCCCCGAGCTCCAACTGGCTGAGCACCTTTCGGGCTCTCTCCCCTCCCGTCTACCTTGGGACGGAGTCAGCCGTACGTACAGAGGAATGGCTAGACACGATACAAGAGTTGTTGGCTGGTATCCGTTGCCCGGCCAACATGGCAGTAACATTGGCAGTGTCTGTCTTGGACTTACATGCGAAGAGGTGGTGGAAGTCCCTCATGGGCTCTACCTTCCAAGGCCGGACCTACACAGAGATAAGTTGGAGTGAATTCTCGGAGGTTTTCTTGGAGCACTTTATCCCTACATCGGCCCGAGATGAGCTTGAGCAGAGGTTCCTTCTACTAAAGCAGGGATCAAAGTCGGTTACAGAATACCAGCGGGAATTCCAGCATCTCGCAAGGTTTGCGGACTCTTATGAGCTGGATGACAGAGGTTATGCCAAGCGCTTCTATAAAGGGCTGCGAGATCCCCTAAGGCAGTCCCTTTTGTTTATAGCGGATGGTAGCTTGGCGGAGATCATTGATATGGCGAAAAGATTGGAGGCGGACCACATGGGATGTAGTAAGAGGCCTGCGGAGGACGTGATGGAAGCCGGCCCAAGTAATAGAAGGAGACGGGACTTCAGAGGAGGAAGAGGTTATCAAAGAGGTGGAGGGCGTGTCCACCGAAACTATAGGGTGGAGCATCCAGTTCCGCAGCCGCCTGCGTTGCCTCCACCCCCACAGCCTCAGCGATTTCAACAACCTGAAGGGCGTCGTGGTCTGGTGTGCTTCGAATGCAACCAGCCGGGCCACATCCGACGTTTTTGCCCACAGCTATATGGGAACGTCCCTCCTGCTCTCCCTCCACCAGCTCCACGAGGACGGGGATATATGCGTGGTCGAGGACGAGGACCGCCAAGAGGAAACCCCGGACCGGTCCGGGATCAAGTGTACGCGCTTGATATGGCGCAGGAACGGAACCCACAAGATGTGATTGCAGGTATGATTTAATTAGTTTACATACTTGCATGGTTTAACATGAATTGCTTAGAACTTATTAGACACTAGCAATAAGTTTTGGTCGTTGGCACTTAGGCACCGTGATTATTGGCGGGAAGACGGCCTATGCGCTGTTCGATACCGGTGCCTCACACTCTTTTGTGTCCGAGGATTTTATAAAAGACGTGGGGGATGTTCAGTGCTTCACGGGAATAGCCCGACGAGTACGCCTTCCGGACGGCTCGGAGATGATCGCGACCGCGAAGTGCGAGTTGGAGTTATTTATTGATGGGAAGGCCTTTGATACACCGGCCACGGTTCTGAGAATGCCGGAGTTTGACATCATTTTGGGCATGGCATGGCTGGACTGGCACTTCGCGAGGATCGACTGCGCGGAGAAGCGGATCTATTTGAGGCATGGAGACTCTGACGTCATCTTCCAAGGTATTGGCTTCGCGCCACATATGATATTATCTTCTATCCAGGTTGTAAAAGCTCATATGAAGGGGGACGAGGTCTTCATGATCTGGTTCGAGTTGAAGGAGGAAGCGTTGGAATTAAAGGATGTACGGGTTGTGCGGGACTTTCCCGAGGTATTTCCTGAGAAGCTACCAGGATTACCGCCGCATAGGGAGGTCGATTTCCAGATTAATTTAGTACCAGGTGCCAAGCCTGTATCTAAGGCTCCGTACAGAATGGCCCCGAAAGAACTCGCGGAGTTTAGAGTTCAACTGCAAGAACTAGTAGATTCAGGGTTCGTTCGCCCCAGTTCGTCACCGTGGGGTGCCCCCGTATTGTTCGTAAAGAAGAAGGATGGAACCCTGCGATTGTGCATAGATTATCGGGAACTCAATCGATTGACGGTGCGGAACACTTATCCGCTACCTCGGATCGACGAGTTGTTCGATCAATTAGTGGGAGCGCATTGGTTCTCTAAATTAGACTTGCGCTCTGGATACTATCAGTTGAGGATACAAGAGGGGGACATTCAGAAAACAGCCTTCAGTTCGAGATATGGTTTGTATGAGTTCACAGTAATGCCGTTTGGGCTCACGAATGCACCTTCGGCCTTCATGAGCCTGATGAACAAGGTGTTTGAACCATACTTGGACATCTTCGTCATCGTTTTCATCGACGACATCTTAGTCTATTCAAAGACGGAGGAGGAGCATGTCGAGCACCTGACCTTAGTTTTGAAGAAATTGAAGGAGCACGCCTTGTATGCCAAGTTTAGCAAGTGCGAATTCTGGCTTAAGGAGGTTGCCTTCTTAGGGCATGTGATCAGTGGAGCAGGATTAGCTGTGGACCCAGCTAAGGTGCGGGCCATGAAGGAGTGGTCGCCCTTGAAGTCGGCGGCCGATGTACGAAGCTTTCTTGGACTTGCTGGCTACTACCGCAAGTTCGTGAAAGGATTCTCCAAGATTGCCCTTCCTCTTACCTCCTTGACGAAGAAGGGTGTGCCATTTGAGTGGACTCCTAAATGTGAAGCAGCATTTCAAGAGTTGAAGGATAGGCTTACCTCCGCCCCCATCCTTGCACTTCCGTCTGGGAAGGAAGGATTTCAGGTTTACACAGACGCATCATATCAAGCGATGGGAGCGGTGCTGATGCAGCACGGGCATGTGATCGCTTATGCTTCAAGGCAGTTAAAGAAATATGAAATCAATTACCCGGTTCATGATTTGGAGTTAGGAGCAGTGGTGTTCGCTTTGAAGGTCTGGAGGCATTATTTATATGGCGTCCACTGCGAGATCTTTTCCGATCACAAAAACTTGAAGTATGTTCACACTCAGAAGGAGTTGAACCTGAGACAACGGCGGTGGTTGGAATTTCTATGCGACTATGAGTTCACCATGAACTACCACCCCGGGAAAGCGAACTCGGTAGCCGATGCCTTGAGTAGAAAAGTGCCAGGCTCTAGCCCAGAGTCTCGGCTGATGAGCATGGAGTTGGCTCGGATGATCGAGGAGATGGAAATTACTCTAGTATTCAAGGATCCTTCGACAGAGTATGCGGAGTATTTGGCCAACGTGAGCATAGTTTGTGATATCCGAGATCGGATTCGGGTGGAGCAAGGTATGGATGCGGCCTTGGCCCCGGTAATCAAGGCAATTGAAGATAGGACCACCAATGAGTACACACTCAAAGACGGCCTCGTTTATTTTCGTGGCCGACTTTATATTCCCAAGGGCGGCAAAATTCGGGAGGATATATTGAGAGAGGCGCATTCCTCTCAATATTCAGTGCACCCGGGTATTGCTAAGATGTACGCCGGACTGCGGAAGACCATGTGTTGGCCGGGAATGAAGAAGGATGTTCGCTACTATGTTACACATTGCGAAGCTTGTCAAAGAGTGAAGGCTGAATGCAGGAGTCCCGGTGGTTTGTTGCAGTCGCTGCCCATCCCCGAATGGAAGTTCGAGGATATCTCCATGGATTTTGTTCATGGGCTACCTCGTTCCCGCTCCGGGAATGATTCGGTGTGGGTTATTGTGGATCGACTAACAAAGGTAGCCCGGTTCATTCCAATGAAGAAGGAAGCACACGTGGATGTTTTGGTACGCCTTTTTGTGGAGCAATTTGTACGGTATCATGGCGTGCCCAAGACGATTGTTTCGGATAGGGATGGTCGGTTTACATCAAATGAGTGGAAGGCGGTGCAGGCGTATTTGGGCTCACGCCTAACCTTTAGTACCGCTTTTCATCCTCAGACTGACGGACAGTCAGAGCGGACAATCAGAACGCTGGAGGATTTGTTGAGGCTATGTGTGTTGGACAGAGGAGAGCCATGGGAAAGACTCTTGCCCCTGGTGGAATTCTCCTACAACAATAGTCATCAAGCAAGCATCGGTATGGCGCCCCATGAAGCCCTTTATGGAAGAAGGTGCAGGACTCCCTTGTCTTGGGTGCAAGATGAGGATCCGAAGGCATTGGGAAACGAATACATAGATGATACTGATGCGGCGGTCAGATTGATACGGGATCGCATGTTGGAGGCTCAAAGTCGACAGGCGAAATATTATAATAAAAAGCATCGGATGGTGGAGTTCCAGGTGGGCGAAAAAGTGTTCCTCAAAATTCGGCCGATGCATGGAGTGTCGCGGGTGCGTGGAGTGAAAAAGCTCAGCCCAAGGTATGTTGGGCCTTATACTATATTGGAAAGGATCGGCCCGTTGGCTTATCGGTTGGAGTTACCACCAGAACTAGAAAATCTCCACGACGTGTTCCATGTGTCGTCGCTTCGAAAAGCACTGTTGCGGCCCGACCAGTATATTCCCACTACTGATGGTGCAGTAGCATCAGATAGGTCTGTGCGACTAGAGCCGGTGCGGATTGTTGATAGCGAGACAAGAACATTACGCCGCAAAAGTGTTCCCTTAGTAAAGGTGCTATGGTTGAATCATGGGAAGGAGGAGTACACTTGGGAGCCAATGGATTTGATGCAGCAACGCTACCCGGAGCTGTTTGCCCAAGGTAACCTTATTTAAAAACATATAATAAACTTCCTGTTAAGTTTTCTCCACACAGCCTAAGCCTGATTTCGGGGACGAAATCTTTTATTTTGTTTATAGGATTTGTAACGACCCGAATCGCTCTAGGCCCCTAGTGTGTGAGTTTTTGAGTCAGGAGGGTTGACTCAAGTCCTGAGAAGTGCAGGGAGTTGGGCTGCACTTGTGGAGAAGTGGAGAAATCAGTGTAGAGAGAAGTGACACGGGTAGTGACACGGCCGTGTCCCTACCCGTGTGCGTCGAGACGATCTCGACGAGGCGTGCCGAGATCGTCGAGAATCGTCGAGAGTCGTCGAGATCATGACACGGGTAGTGACACGGCCGTGTCCCTACCCGTGTGCGTCGAGATGATCTCGACGAGCCGTGTTGAATCGTCGAGAGTCGTCGAGATGGTGACACGGGTAGTGACACGGCCGTGTCCCTACCCGTGTGCGTGACACGGGTAGTGACACGGGCGTGTCCCTACCCGTGTGCGTCGAGTTGAGCTCGACGAGAAGTGTCGAGATGTAACTGAAGATGCACACGGCCGATGACACGGCCAGGCACACGGCCGTGTCATGTGAACACGGGTTGGGACACGGGCGTGTCCCGTGTCCCACGCCCGTGTCCCGACCCGTGTCAAACATTGAACCGACATGGAAACCGCCACGGTCGTTTCGCAGAAGCAGGACACGGGTACGGACACGGCCGTGTCCCTACCCGTGTCACATTTTGCTTATAAGGGGCAGAGAAACCCTAGCCGTTTTTCCATCCTTATTTCCTTCCCCTATTTCCTGTGAGAGTTCCTGGTGAGAGGAAAACTGCAGGAGCAAGTTTTACCGAAGGAGATCCGCCATCGCCGCGAAAGAGAAGATGCCGCCAAGGAGAACTACGCGATCCATGGCAAGAAATGGTGGTACCGCTGGAGCCAACGTGAGTTTCCTACCCTCTCCCTTGGTGCTAGATCTTAGGTATTTAGGAGAGACATCGGTTCAAGAGAACTTGATGGAGAGGAGAAGATTCTAGGTTTGGCCATGCTAGGATTTGAATCCTAGATTTTAGATCTCTTCAACCCTTCCCCTTTTCTTCAATACGATGATGGGTGAATGGTTTCGTGAGGAGTTTATGGCCTTTGAGGTTGAATAAGGGAGGAGAATATTTCTGGAAAATTTAGGAATGATCGCCTTGAGGAGGAAGACGAACCGATGCCGTTCATTTTCCTTTAAGATGCGCGCAGAATCTGTATTCTGCGCGCAGCGATCTTCTATGCCATTTTTATGTAGGATATGTGCAGATCTAGGCTTCCGGCTTAACATGAAAGTTGAAGCCCTTGGAAATACCTTTCCAACGAGTGGTTGCACGACTTCAGGTGATGTCTGTGGCCCCGGGAAAACCAAATCGAGTTTTCTGTCCGGCAATTCCTGTACACAGAAATTGTGTTCTGTGCGCAGTGAACTTTGAAGCCGATTTCGAGTAAGTTATTTTCAGATCTGGGTTGTGACCTGAATATGAAAGTTGTAGATCATGAAAAGATCTTTCCAACGAGGGGTTACACGACTTCACCGGATTCCTGTAGCCTCGGGAATCTCCGGTCGAAATTGCTGTCCAGATTAGTGATACACTTAGAATTCTGGTTTTATATAAAGTGCAACAAGAGTCGGTGGAATTCTGTCAAGATTAAATAATTGATGCTAATCACCGAAGAACTTTGAATGATGGTGTTTATTATTTAGAATGCATACAACTGATTTATTATTGCAAGTTGTCTTGAGATTTGGATGGTTTCCTTTATGTTTAATTGAATCGAATTGATAAGATGTTGATAGATTATAACATATACGCATCATATAAGTCTTATGTAGAGTTCATATGGAAAGACATATAGAAGATTAAACTATGGCCATGTGTATGTTGATTAGTGGATTGAATTTGGTAGTCCAATACTTAGAGAGTCGTCTCCCTATGGGTAGTATTGTGTAAGTTTGTGAGTGCGGTGTTGACCGCCACTTGTTTTGGTTGTGTTGAGATGAGGTGTGGATGGATGGTTGGGCGGTGCCCTCGTGCTTGCTTCCGAGGCCCCTTCCATGTGATGTTGGTGTGAAATTGCATGTGGTGTGAGTCGACACGCGGTGTCGTAATCCCGGGTTAAGGATAGTGTGGCAGGTCTACGGGCTCGCCAGTCGTCACACCGACGGGAGTTGGCAGTTAGACTTGGTCGGTTTGGGCTGTGTCCTCGGTGTTCACTTCCCGAGGCCCCTCCGACCATGTGGACGGTTGGGCTGTGTCCTCGTGCTTTCTTCCGAGGCCCCTTCCGGGTCACACAAGGCCAGTTCGGGCTGTGTTCTTGGTGCACATCTACCCAAGACCCCGCTGGGCCATAGTACGCATGGGCTCCGCTGTTGTGTTCTTAGCGTTGAGGCGTACGGAGGCCTAGGTGAAGTAGTGTGATACCCGCCTAGTAGTAGAAGTGCCCGTTCTACTGTCACCGCCTGGCCACGGCGGCTGATGCCTGAGAGGTTAGCTACCTGCTCGAAAAGTGGGAACTATAGTCTGTGTCGACATAGCAATTGCATGAGTGTGCATGGGTGAGTCATTGCATAGCATTCATAGCATTTCATATCATTGCACAACAAGATCCTCATCGTATAAGTTTGTATGGGCACTCTTATACGATGAGTTACTTTATGTAACCCGATCCTTAACTTATAAGTTTGTATGGGCATTCTTATAAGTTAAGTTACTTTCCTGCTGTAGCTTTATTACACTTGTTATTATACCTTGATGGCTCTTGTAGAATGGTTAG
Source organism: Platanthera guangdongensis (assembly GCA_039583875.1). Lineage (NCBI taxonomy): Eukaryota > Viridiplantae > Streptophyta > Magnoliopsida > Asparagales > Orchidaceae > Platanthera > Platanthera guangdongensis. The sequence goes on from CM077161.1 coordinate 36,711,578, forward strand.
TTTACATATTGGTAGCTTTTATAGAACTGCTAGTTATACATTGATACTCTTACACTACTGCCACCTGCTTGTTTTTCCTTTACTTGCATACTTGATAGATACTATACTCTGGTTCCTTTTCTCCGCCCGGTGCCGAGGAGTCGCCGGGGGAGCGGATGTGAAACCACTTAGTCGTTTCGACTAACGGTTGCTACGTCTTCCTTTTTAGGAGGTCACGCCGCAGGTGGAGCAGCCGCAGACTACGCAGCAGGACAGCCAGGCTAGGGAGACAGGGCCTGATGTGACGGTGCCGTCGATACCGTCTGTTACTGATGTTAGTTTTTGATACTCTGATGTAGCCCGTTTGGGCAATGTTTAGCTGTACTCTGATATATTGTAGAAGCATGTTTTAGCTTCTCTTTATTGATGTTTTGGACTTTATATACTTAGTGTGGATTTTGACTTCTCATGTTTATTTATTTGGTTGGGTTGGCATGATTTATTGATATTGTTGTAGCCGGCGGGATAGGCGTCTTGTGGTACAGGTTAGCCCGTGTGCTAATGCTACCGTAAGGCGGCTGTTCCGGGCATAAGACTCCCCCTTCGTGCCGTGTTTTGGGATCCGGGAGGAGGGGTCTTACATATGTCATCAATCAGATGCCTCTGGGTCCGATCAACTGATGAGTCTGATTAATATAAGGTTTTTCGGACTCATCTAGGCTTATATTCCTGCGTGTGCACTACCTTTTCAATCGGAAAAGTTATATTTTTGTTTAGATCTTCACTTCACCAAAAGTGCATTGTTTTAGCCCTTGGGCGTGGAATTGCGCATTCTTTTGTTAGGGGTAAGCACATGGTGCTCCCCATTGTTCTTTTTATTTCTTTATGCTGTGTATTGTTGTTGGGAGCTGGTGCTCTAGTTGGTTTCATTGCTGTGCAGGTAGTCGGGACGTCCCGGACTCATTTTCTATTTTATGTGTAAAACACACCGTCGTGCGAATTTCTTCTCGCACGGTCTCTTGGCAATCAGGCGTTTTGTTCCCGCATGATTTTGCCAAACCGTGCGAGAAGGAATCACACGGTCTGCATATTTTTCCCTGAGTTTCTGCTTTCTGTGTTAAATCGTGTGTTTTCCTTCACGCACGAGAGGAAGCGCCCGTGCGCTTGTAAAACGCACGGTTCTCCTGTACCATATTGATTTCCTGCACTCTGTGTATACCCGTACGATTTCCTTCAAGCACGGGCGGAAGCGCCCATGTGCGAGTAAAACGCACGGGTTGACGCATCAAGTTTTTGGCACCGTTGCCGGGGAACACAGTCGTGTGAGTTTTTGGAGAGGGAGATAGGAGATAGAAGCCCTTTTCCTTTTGTTCATATCATTTTCTTCTTTGTTTTAGTTTTTAGAATTTGTTGCTTATTTTTCTTTGTTCCTTTTCTAGTTTTAATTTTTCAGCAGCAGACATTCCTTTTTTTATCTACTGGTGTGTAGTTAATTCTTGCTTAGAATATTTCTATTGGTGAATTTTTTGTTGCTGCACTATGTTATCTTATATGAATATCCATTGCAGATGGTGTGGGGATTATAGGCATGGTAGTGATGAGTGCCCCACTAAAGATAGGGAGCATAATTCTCATGGTTCAGTGTGTGGAGCACCGTCCACTTATGGTACTTCATACACCATACCCAAGTCTTATGGTCACTTCTCTTCTACGCCTTCACCTTTCTTATTCCTCTTCGGTCCCACCTGGACCGAGGAGTAATGGAAAACGGTGTTTGTGTTGTCATAGCACCGAGCACGTGTTGAAGGAGGAGGATGAACCGGCTATCCGATTCGTTCCATCCGCCTCTCAATCGGCTGCCCCTTCTAATGCTGATGATATATTCGCAGTACCACCTTATCTATAGGGGACTTCTACGGATATACCCATCAGGATTTCTACTGATTGATATGACGACATTGTGGTGTTGTCTCTCCCCATGCATTCTTCCCCTCTTTTGTATTCACCCCCGGAGGAACCCACACATATTTTATTTGATGTTATTGTTCCTCCACTTTCTTTGCAAGAATTAGCTAGCTCAATTTCTAGTGATTCGGGTGATGACACCGATGATGATCTATGCTTTGATCCTGCTGGGAGTGAGACCGGGACCACTCCCCATATTTCTGATTATTTTAGTTTTTCATCTCCTTTATTTCTTGATCCCCTTTCTATATCTGAGCCCGTGTGGATTGAGTCTTCGTAGGTGCTTCAGGAGGAATTTGAGCTTTCAGCTCGAGTCATCGATGATAACATCCTCTTTTGTGAGGAGGTTGACTCCTCCTCTGGTGAGGAAGCTTCATTGATTGTTTTCTCCTCCTACTGTCTCCCTATAGACGATACCTTGCTAGGCAAGGATTCATTTTGTGATAAGATGAGTGAGGACCAGTGCTCCTCCTCTTCTTATTTCCTATTTCCTCTACCTGTGTTGGGCAGGTATTATTATTTAGGTAGAGTTTAACTGTTTTATCGCCGTATCAGTACCCGTTACTGAAACGGATAATGGAATAGTTACATGTGCACTTTTCTTTTCATAGGCCCATTAGCTAGAAATGTATAGAATTTAATAAGTCGTGTTGGGAGGACAATAACCCCAGTAGTTATCTTACATTTTCTGTATTTTTATTTTTCATGTTTATCTTAGTTTTAGTATTTCTTTATATTTTGTATATTTTTCTTTTGTTTTTGCGGAGCTCACCCCTGCAAGTATTCATGGCAACTTCGTCTTGGCGGGGTTGTGATTATTCGTTTGGCGGACATGCCTCTATTTTTCAAGCGTCTTCTGGTATGCTCACTGGCTGAGCATTGGGTAACCTCTTCCCTTGTCTCTATTTGATTTAAATTTCAACATCATATGTTGTGTAGTTTAGTTTAAGTTTGGGGGAGAGCTAGTATCTGTTACCTTTTGCACGCGCACATTTCATTTGCATACTAGAAGCTTTTATAGTTTTATTTTGATTAGTTCATTGCATCGCACACCACTCGACCCACTTGAGCGCATTCTTAGCTGTTAGCGTGCTGCGAGTTAAACTCGTTTCTTTTGTATGATTTTGTAAAGTTATTGTGCTGGCATAGGATTGTGAGACGGAGTAAAATGTTGAATCCTGTAGTGCTCCTAGTCGAGTGCTCTCGTCTCGTGTAGAAATTGGAGTAGATTTAATTTTTTTGTATGCTTATAGTTTTATATTTTTTCTATTTGCATAAAGACTTTTTATTCTACTCAAAAATTAGTGAATCTGGTGTGAATCGAATGGTAGTGTAGGGATGTGTGTAGACGTCACTAGAATCATTTTGCTCGAGTCAGGAAGAAGGATCATCTTTCTCGGTTGCTAAGAACTTGCCCCAATCAACTCTCGAAGCATTGATGCACGGTTAGTCAAGCGTGATTGTGATGTAGGCCATCATTTTGGCTTGGTTGAGATTTGTACCGTTCCTAACATCTTTTCCTCGCTAAGCCTTGTTGTGCTTACCCCTTCTTTTATTTCAGCACCACCATTATTTCACCAAAGCCTCATAGCTGATCCTAGTCGCACACCCAAGTCGAGCTTTAGGTTTTACATTTTCATTTTGGGGTGTTGATGTGGTTTTGTCCTTGTGAATATGTGGATGTGCTCCAAAGCTTCTATTTGATGAAACTATTTAAAGAAAAGAAAATGATTTTAAAAAACTATATGTGAAAATGAAAAGTAAAAAAAAAAAGAAAAAGCATGATTGAAAATCCTATTGGAGATGTGATTGTAATTGGTGTAGGCGGTGCACACACCCATATATTAAAAGTTAAGACTGGGGGTGCGTTGTACCCGTGTGTATTTTGGTTAGCAGATGGATTCTTTTTGTGCTAGCTCATTTGGGTTAGGTGCATAGACTTCTTGTTTATCTTTATTTATCCCACCAAAACCCAAGACTCATCTCTTCTCCTAAAGTCCTACAGATTCACGCTTGAGTCAAACTAGTGTCGTGGAGAGAGTGTGAACGGGCAAGAGTATGGTCCCCGACATTGGTGGATACCTTTGTAGGTGATCTTGAGCCTCAGTCTTTGGCAAGCTCACCTTAGTGTCCTACCTACTTTCTCCCTATGCGTGACCGAATGATTCACCGTGATTCGATTTTTGAGTAGTAATAAAATTTTGATACGCATTGATAAAAGTATATACTATTTTGCATACTTAGAAATTTCCTCTATTATATTTTTACGCGTTCGAGCATGCGACTTCGCATGGTACTCCGTATCACAATTTCCTTGTTGGCTAAATTATTTTAGCTATCTGCATAGATTTTGTTTGCTCGGGACGCGCAAACAGGTAAGTCTGGGGGTGTGATGAGTACAATTTATGTAGGGTTTTTCGGAATCATCTGGGCTTATTTTACTGCGTGTGCACTACTATTTCAATCGGAAAAGTTATATTTTTGTTTAGATCTTCAGTTCACCAAAAGTGCATTGTTTTAGCCCTTGGGTGTGCAATTGTGCATTCTTTTGTTGGGGGTAAGCACATAGCGCTCCCCATTGTTCTTTTTGTTTATTTTATTCTGTGTATTGTTGCTGGGATCTGGTGCTCCAGTTGTTTCATTGTTATGCAGGTAGTCGGGACATCCTGGACCCATTTTCTAATTTCTGTGTAAAACGCACGGTCGTGCGAATTTCTTCTCGCACGGTCTCTTGGCAATCGTGTGTTTTATACAGCAATTCTGGGTACTTCTATGTCTACCCATGCGTTTTGTTCCGGCACGATTTTGGCCAAACCGTGCGAGAAGTAATCGCACGGTCTGCATATTTTTCTCTGAGTTTTTTGCTTTCTGTGGTTAATCGTATGTTTTCCTTCACGCACGGGCGGGTGAGTAAAATGCATGGTTCTCCTGTACCATATTGATTTCCTGCGCTCTGTGTTTACCCGTGCGATTTCGTTCACGCACAGGCGGAAGCGCCCGTGCGCGAGTAAAATGCACGGGTCAACGCATCATCAACATGAAGTCTCCTCATGAGATGATGTTCAAGGAGAAGACAAGAGTTGGATACCTTTGGGTGTATGGATCTACCTTTTACGTGTACATCCTAGATGCTCTGAGAACCAAGTTGGATGCAAAGGCAAGGAATCTTGTCTTTGTGGGCTATGATGAGTGGAAGAAGGGGTGGAAATGTATAGATCCTGTGATGAAGAAGTTCGTGGTTTCAAGAGACGTTGTCTTCAACGAACTGACGTCATATGGAGGTGGCTCCTCTATGGAGATGTAGGAAAGCATGGCAGATGGTGAGCAGGGGGAGGCTTCTAAGGATCTTCTGGTGGAGCTGCCTGTGTCACCGGAAACTGCAGGTGTTTCTAGCTCCGGGGCAGAGGCTTCTAGTTTAGTAAGTAGGGGGAGCGCTGCTCCAAGTTTTCCTGGGAACAGAGCTGGTTCAGAAGAAGCAGCTGAGCTGGTTAGCAAGGGTCAGACACTTTGAAGTTCAAAGAGGACCATCAAACCACTGGCTCGGTATAGCAAAGGAAATGCAGTGAGTTTGGTCTCATGTTTCTTCAAAGACCCTCTTGATGAGCGAGTGCCTTCTAGATTTTAAGACGCTACTGGAGTCAAGGAGTGGGAAGATGGCATGGATGAGGAGATCGGTGCCCTCAAGAATAATGAGACTTGGGACCTTGTGCCCAAAGTTGATTTAATTGCTCCTGTGATATGCAAGTGGGTCTAGAAGTTGAAGAAGAAGGCGAATGGGAGCATCGAGCGGTACAAGGCTTTCCTTGTATCTCGAGTTTTTCTTAGTAGTATGGAGAAGAATATGAAGAGACGTTCAGTCCTGTAGCGAAGATATCCTCAGTTCGGGTGGTGATGGCTTTGGCAGCTTACCAGGGCTGTAAGATGAGGCAGTTAGACATAAAGTGTAAATGTTTACTTTAGGATTGAAAATGACCTAAAGGGGGGTGAATAGGTCTAAATTAATTATGGCTCTCTTTTTCTTTAATCAGAGTACTACTTTAATTGAAATGATTAACTCAGTAAGATAATCAACATAAACTGAAAGAAATAGTACCTAATCACCTAGAGGGGGGTGAATAGGTGAACTTAATCTTTTTAAAATTACAGGTAGAAACACTGAATAATAATACCTGTATTTGCAATTCTCTATAGCAATTCAACATAGATAATACAGCAATCACAGAATTAATCATACACAGAGTACACACAGATTTTATACTGGTTCCCCAAGTTCTGGGTACATCCACTTTCCCCCTTCGCCTATCTAGTAGTGTACTAGATTCGGCCTAACTTCTCCACTTCTTCTCAGATCCTCAGATCTTACAACTCAGAACCCCAAACAGGTTCCTACAACTCAGAGTGATCCCACTCCTACAACTCAGGCACAAAATCCCTACCACTCAGTCTTCACCAAGACTTACACTTAGAGAACAAAGTCTCCTATAACGCAGGCACTAGGCCCTACCTCAGTCTTCAACAAGACCTACACTTAGAGCACACTGTCTCCTACACTCAGCCTTTATAAAATAGGCTTACAGCTCAGATCCCTTAGGATCCTACAAAAAATAAAGTTTACAAAGTATATAACCACAACTCTGAAAGAGAGAGATGAGTTGACTGGTTTCTTGATGAGTTCTTGGAAGAACTTGGCAGAGATCAACCTCCCTTGGCTTTCTTCAAAACTTCTTGAATTAGAACACAATAGGGTTGTATCTCTATGTAGATGATCTTCAATCAACTGCTGTCTTGAGATTCTGATTTCAATCTGAATCTTACTTATCAGCCTGGTTCAACAGCTGGTCTTCTTAGAAGGAGCTCTCTCTCTCTCCAACTACTTAGATCTTCTCTTGAAGGTCTTCTTCTTTTTTGTGTTGTTTATCAACTCATTGATCGATTCTTATTCTGTTGAAGGAGAAAGGTCTTTAAATAAGCTTTCTCCATGGTGACTGGCTGATCCGGTTTCTAGGAACTTTCTAATGGCTCTGACAGTTGCAGTTGACCGGTTGAAATTGCAGCTGTCAAGTCATCCAGTCACTTCTTAAAATCTCTGTCACTGTCTGAAAGTGTCGAGACAGATAGTCTTTATGTGTCGACACAAATAGACTAAGTGTCAACACAAGTAGACTAAGTGTCGACACTAGCCTTGTTGGTGTCGACACAACTCCTTGTGTTGTTGTAACAGCTTCTCGACACTGCTTCTTCTGAATGTATCGACACTGATTCTGTGTGTCGACACAAGCCTTCTTCTTTAATACTTAGTTGAATTCTGCTAAGTGTCGACACAACTCCTTTGTGTCGACACATCTTCTTGTGTTGAAACTTGCTAAGTGTCGACACATCTTCTTTGTGTCGACACATGCCTTCTGTGTTGAAACTTTGCTGAGTGTCGACACATCTCCTTGTGTCGACACATGTACTTGAACTTTGTTGAAGTTTGCTGAGTGTCGACACAGCCTCATAGTGTCGACACATGTACTTGAACTTTGTTAAAGTTTGTTGAGTGACGACACAGCCTCCTAGTGTCGACACATGTACTTGAACATTGTTGAAGTTTGCTGAGTGTCGACACAGCCTCCTAGTGTCGACACTTTTACTGTCGACAAAGTTTATCTGGGTGTCGACACTACCTCTAAGTGCCGACACAGATAATGTTGACAATTCTTTACTGTGTGTCGACACAACCTGTATGTGTTGACACTTTTCTTCTGGTGTCGACTCTGCCTTCCTGGTGTCGACACAATTACTCCAAGTGTCGACACAGTTTCTCTGGGTGTCGACACAAGCCTTCTTAAGTGTCGACACTTTTCTTCTGGGTTTCGACACATGGACTTAGAAACTTTTATGCTTTCCATGCAATTACTTAACCTGCACAAATAAACTCAAAGCACATCAAATACACCTTGATGTATATCATTGAGTAGGGTGAGGCTTCTTCAAATCAGGTACATATATTCCAATGTACCCAACAATCTCCCCCTATTTGGAGAAGTCATAACCCTTAGTCAATGATATACACCATACATAACAAATTTTCAGTATGATCTAAAACAGTATTATATGACAGGGTAAATACTTAAACATGTATGAACAGAACATGTATAAACAATTATCTCAGAAAAAATTAATGTAATAGATTGAACATATAACATTGTTCTTACAACTCCAAACATTTTCATTAATCAAAAGTTTACATCGAGTTAAATGCAAATGATTGCAAATTGTAAACTTAAGAAAATTTCTATCCTATGGCTGCTCAGGCTCCTTGATAACAATCCCCTTTCCAGATTGAATCTTTGCTTGAACTGGAGCATCATTGTCATCAACAGGCTTCTTATCTTTGAGATCTTTCTTAGCATCATTGTCATCAACAGGCTTCTTCCCTTTGAGATCTTTCTTTTTCAGTTCTTCAGCCTTTATCTTCTGTCTTTCAAAATAGTGATAAGGCTTAGGAAAATACTTGCTAGGCTCATGTGCATTAGGAGGTAGCTTTCCCAGTTTAGCCTTCCTTCTATATTGTTCTATGGCCTCTTGCCTATTCTCATGTTTTCTCCACTCCTGTTCAGAATACCATTTGCCCCTATCCAGGATATTGTCCTTAGCAGCCTTCCAAGCAGTCAATATGATATTCCTGGATGTGGGGCTCCATTGTTCAAAATCTGGCCTTAATTCAGCTTGCTCTCTGAACCTTTTCTTAGATAATTGAGCCTCTTGTTTCTTTAATAAAGCCTCTTGATCTTTTAGTACTGCCTCTGGCACGGGCTATACTACTTTCTCAAAGATAATATTCTGATTACCCTCAGGAGGACTATACATAGATTGTACCTCCTGATGTATCATGTCAAAATCTGCAGGAGGATATATCACTTGAGCCACTTCAGCTTGCTCTCCTCCAAAGTATGTAGGATTTATTCCAGACTCTGCCACATTGTCATCATCACATAAAGGTGGATATCCAATGGTGGCTCTGATGGAATTTGAAATCCATTTGGCATGATCAGAGACGGCTTTGACTAGTACCCTCTCCCCCTTTATGACTTCTCTCTCTATGTGATCCCTAAGATCATCTTTCTGGAATCTGATTTGAGAATTCAAATAATTAACTCCATCCTTATAATAAGGTTTTAACCTTTGTAGCTTGTCAGTAATTGCCTTCTGAGAATCTTCAATGGCAGTTTTCACAGCAATGAGACTCTCCTGTAATTTCTTATCAAATTCTTCTTTGGCAGTTGCACTTACTGCAGGCTGTGCAGTAGCTATATTTTTCATTTCAGTTACAATGGCATTATGTGAAGCAGTGAGATTATCATTCATCTTTATCTGGTTTTCCAGGACATAGCCTTGCTTCACTGTCATATCATCCACTTGTGTTTTTATCGTTTCTTGATGAGTGGCCAAATAGACCACTGCATTGCCTCCTTTATGGAAACAATCAGTCATTTCCTTCTTGTGTTGATTCACCTCAAATCTTATGGACTTTATGTCTTGATCTAGATCAAATTGAAGTGATTTATGGCCTTCATCCATATAAGTTTGTAAAGCCTTTCTTTGCTCATCTAGCTTGATCTGCAAAGCCACCATCAATGAACTATAATCAGTAGATGGGGCAGGCTGTGGAGCAATTATCTGCAGTGCTTTCTTGTAGTTCTGGCTTCTTCTCTTGAAGACTTGGAACTTCCTTTTCTTGGCTCTAGCAGCCTCTTCATCCTCTGAAGCAGAAGTGCTAGCAATATCTACTCTATCCTTAGGACTAGGAGGTAACTCCTTCTCAGTCCTTTTTATTTGCTCAGCATCCTTTGGTTCCACAGTCTCTTGTATAGCAGTCTCCTCTACATGCTCCCCCTCAAGATCTACCTGCTCCCCCTCAACAGCTGCTTTCTCTCCCTCAAAGTCAGTCTGTAAAAGGTCAGGGAACATCTCTTCTAGTGTATACTCCTGTTGAGGATGGACTGGTGAATCTCTGTGCTCAGGAGCATCTAATACCTCTCTATCAGCAACTGATGTGTCCTCCATGACCACATCCTGGGGTTGACTATATATCTGCGTTTGCTGATTAACATCAGGTAATGAGTCAGTCAAAACTTCATCCTTAATAGTGAAATTTAATTGATTAACTTCAGTGATTACCTCTAGTATTGTTTGGGTAGCACTTTCACTCTCTAATTGGGTTGGCTCATCCACATGTAGAGGCTCCCCCTGGAGTGGATCCAGGTGAATTGGGCTTGCTGAGGGTAGCTCCCCCTGCCTCTGAGCATCTCCATTCTTGCTGGTGAATGTCCAGCATTGTAATCTCCTCCATCATCAGAACTAAACACCACTTGCTCCTCTGAGCTACTTGAGGATTCTTGTGTCACAATGGCTGTCTTCTTCTTCTTCTGAGGTGTTTCCTTTTCTGGAGTTGGTAGTTCCTTTGTCAATACTCTATCCCACCTTGAGAAAATTCTTACATCCATTCTCCTCATGTGGTTTATCTTTGAACCTGCAGCTTGGTCCATCACTTCAGGTATACTGCCAGCTAAGTATAAACTCAGAATTCTTCCCAGATTGGGTTTCTTCAGGCTCTCTTTTATCTTATCAAACATAACTACTGACCAATCAGTATTAAGTTTGAAGATTATCCTTGTCATCAAACTGAACATATAAGCTGAAATTCTGTCATGTCCTCCAGGCTTGCTCAGAATTACCTTGTCAACTATTTCAGACAAGAATTTGCCCTGCATGTTCATGCATTTCCTGTTGAAAACTAATCCTATCTTCAGGTTTAAATCTAAACCACACCATTTCAATGCCTCTCTAGTCTTAGAAGCAGATACATCTTCTTCCTCTTTTGTTCTTGGTAGTTGAAGTATCTTTCTTAGACTTTTCTGTGTGACCTTGATTTTTGTCCCATGGACTCTGAACTTAATATTGAGTACAGTATCATCAAGTGAGGCTGCACTCAAGAATTCAAGGACCTCCTTCTTTCAGATCTTGATAGGTTCTGATACAAGATACTCTAGTCCAGTCTCGGCAATTAGGGTTACCACACCTTTGATTTCGTGTTCCGCGTCATCAAAGGCGTGTCGCACGAGCTCATATCCTTCATTAATTTCTCTTCTAGCTTGGGCTCCATTAGGGTTTGAAGAAATTTTGAAATTAGAGAAGAGAGATGTCGACACACAAGTTTGGTCTCGAAACTAAGGTGAGCGTGTCGATAAATAATGGTGAAAACCTATTTATATCTTTCTAGAATTGAAGGTGAAAAGGCGCGTTAACATACTTGAATTGTGCCGACACTGTTGAAAAGTGTCGACACATATTGCTAATGTCTCGACAACTATGTGTCGACACAAATATAGTCGACAGAATATATGTGTCGACACTTATACATCTCAGCTCGACACTTAGTCGAGACTCTACTAGACTAATTCTGTATAAAGCCTAAGTGTCGACACCACCCTGGATGTGTCGACACCTACACTGAATGTGTCGACACTAATTCTCTGAAGTGTCGACACAGACTTCTTAGATATGTCGACACCATTTCTCTGAAATGTCGACACCACTTCTATGTGTCGACACAGACAACTCTGTGTGTCGACACTATTTTACTTAGCCAATTTTTGTAAACTATTCTAAGTTTATCATTCCTAATTCAATTTTAAATTTATTGAATTTAGTTTCATCTAAGGGCTTAGTAAACATATCAGCTAACTGATTATCTGTCTTAACATACTCTAGGGAAATGTCTTCTTTTTCAACATGATCTCTTAGAAAATGGTATTTAATTTCTATGTGCTTAGTCCTACTATGGGAGACAGGATTATTTGCAATAGAAATGGCACTAGTAGAATCACAAAATAAAGGTGTTCTACTTACTTGAATACAATAATCTTCTAGCTGGTGTTGTATCCATAGTAGTTATGCACAACAGCTTCCTGCAGCAACATACTCTGACTCAGCTGTGGAGATAGCCACACTGGTCTGCTTCTTGCTACTCTAAGACACCAGCCTTCCACCTAGAAATTGACAGGTTCCTGTGGTACTCTTTCTATCTTCCTTGCATCCTGCAAAATCTGCATCTGAATAACCTGTCAGTTCAAAATCTCCATTCCTAGGGTACCAAAGGCCTAGATAAGGTGTGCCCTTAAGATATCTCAAAATTCTTTTGACTACTGTCAAATGAGATTCTTTAGGACAAGCTTGGTACCTAGCACAGACACATGTAGCATACATGATATCTGGTCTACTAGCAGTCAAATATAATAGGGAGCCAACTATCCCTCTATACAAAGTTTCATCTACAGGTTTCCCTGCATCATCTTTGCTTAAAGACATTGTTGACCCCATAGGAGTTTTCATGGTAGTGGATGATTCCATACCATACTTCCTTATCAATTCTAGGGTGAACTTAGACTGGCATATGGATAATCCATCTTCAGTCTGTCTAACTTGGATACCCAAGAAGAACTTAAGTTCCCCCATACTGCTCATTTCAAATTGTCCTTGCATGAGTTTTGCAAACTTTCTGCAAAGACTACTTTCTGTAGACCCAAATATGATGTCATCTACATATATTTGGACTAAGATAATCTTACCTCTGGATTCCCTAAGTAATAGAGTCTTGTCTATTTTCCCCTTTGAGAATTTATTCTCAATGAGGAAACTAGACATGGTTTCATACCAAGCCCTAGGGGCTTGTTTTAATCCATACAAAGCCTTCCTAAGTCTACATACATAATCAGGTTTAAGAGAATCTACAAAACATGATGGCTGCTCTATATAGACTTCTTCCTTCAGATTTCCATTCAGAAAAGCTGACTTAACATCCATTTGATATACCTTAAATCTTTGATATGTTGCATAGGCAAGGAACATCCTTATTCCATCCAGTCTTGCTACTAGAGCAAAGGTTTGATCAAAATCAATACCTTCTTCCTACCTATATCCTTTTGCAACTATTCTAGCTTTATTCTTTATAATAATTCCATTCTCATCCAACTTGTTCCTAAAGATCCACTTAGTTCCAATAATGTTGTGGTCCTTTGGTTTAGGAACTAGCTCCCAGACCTTGCATCTTTTGAACTGGTTCAGCTCCTCTTGCATGGCCTCAATCCAATGAGGGTCTAGGATTGCTTCTTCAAATTTCTTTGGCTCTACTTAGGATAGAAAGCTGGAGTAGAGAACTGAACTTAGATTTCTGCTCCTTGTTTGTACCCCTTGTTTGAGATCTCCAATAATTTGAATGGCTGGATGATCTTTTAAATGCCTATTTGCAGGAGGCAGCCTGTCTTCAGGTTGTACACCTTCATTCTCTTCATTTAGCTGCACTTCTTGATCCTCTTCAGCTTCAGGAGTATCTTGTACTCCCGCTGGATAGCAGCCACCATCTTCCACTTGCTAACTTGCAGAAGAACCTTCTGTTAAGGTAAGCTTCTCCATTCTCTCAGTTACACCTGTAGAGCTGCAAACACTTCTAGGCAATTCATTGTTAATGAGTCTAGCTTCATCAAAAACTACATGAACAGACTCTTCTACAACTTGAGTAATCAAGTTGTAGACCCTATAAGCCTTACTATTATTATTGTACCCAACAAAGATCCCCTCTTGGGATTTGGCAGCAAACTTGGTTAGATAAGAATTACCATTGTTAAGGATATAGCACTTGCAACCAAAGATCCTGAAATAGGATAGATTTGGTTTTCTGCCCTTCACAATCTCATAGGGGGTCTTCTTGTGGCTCTTGCTGATAGTAGCCCTATTGATTACATGACATGCAGTATTAACTGCCTCAGCCCAGAAATATTCTGGGAGAGAAGTGTCACTCAATAGGGTTCTACCAGCCTCTATCAAGGTTCTATTTTTCCTTTCAGCAATAACATTTTGCTGAGGTGTTCTTGGTGAGGAAAATTCCTGAAAAATTCCAAACTCTTCACACAGTTTTGTCATACTTTCAGACTGAAATTCAGTACCATGGTCACTTCTGATTTTGACCACTGTACTGTCCAATTCATTCTGAATTTGTTTAACAAAACTATACAAGATACTTGGTGTTTCAGATTTTTGCCTTAGGAAGAACACCTAGGAATACCTTGAGTAGTCATCAACTACCACAAATGTGTAGACCTTCCTACCTAGGCTGTGAACTGGCATAGGACCAAAAAGATCCATATGCAAGAGGTATAGACACCTCACAACATCTTTGTTCTCAAGGCTGTGAAAGGTGGATTTGGTCTGTTTGCCCTTTTGACAAGCTGAGCATATCCCAACCTTTATACACTTAACCTGAGGACCATTTCTCACTAACTCTTTGCTAAAGAGTTGGCCAATTATCTTATAGTTAAGATGAGCCAGCCTCTTGTGCCATTTAACACAATGTGAGACTTTCTCATCAGCTACAAGACAAATAGGAGAAATAATGTTCTCACACATAATGTCTAGACAATAGTCATTTCTCTTTCTATATCCTGTCAGAATGATCTTTTGATCTCTTGACCTTTTGATATGACAACCATCCTTGATAAATGAGATGTCATATCCTAAATCACTCAGCTAACTTATGCTAATGAGGTTATGTTTCAAACCCTTTACATAAGCCACTTGAGTAATTGTAATTTGGTTACTAGAAATGTTACCAAAGCCTTTGATGATTCCTTTTTCTGAACCACCAAAGGTAACTTTAGGCCCATCTTTGATAGATGTATAATCGTTCAGCAATCCCCTAGTTCTAGTCATGTGACTGGAACATCCACTGTCCAAGTACCATATAGGGGCATGGCCACTTGGACTCACCTGCAAAACAGATTACTTAACCTTAGAACCCAAATAATTCTTGGGTCCTTGGTGCTGGTTAGTTTGACTTTTAACAAAACTACATGTAGCTCTTCTAGCAGGTAGTTTTCTACTCTCCTTGACACTTGAATTGTGCCAATAGTCTATGGCAAAGTGGCCTATCTTGCCACAACACCAGCACTAAAACCTGTTGTACCTTTGTTTAGGTACAACCCTGGCTGAAGTATCTACAACAGGCTTTTTGTTTAGTGTTGTGGTTTTGCCCTTAGACTTGGACCTAGCAGTCCAGGAAGGTTTTGTAAATCCTAATCCAGCCTTACCCTAATTATGAGGTACAAACTCATCTATCAAGGGTAAAACAGATTTTAGTTTAGAAAATCTAGCCACAATATCCTTCTCCTTCTGAAGTCTAACCTCCAGATTCCTAATTTGATGATTCTTAAATGTAATAGTACCCATCTGAATAACAGTAATGTCCTTCAGCCTGGCTATTTCATTTAGTTTCTGATCAAGCAACTTGTCTGAATCAGCAGCAGCCAATTTAAGACAAGCAATCTCCTTTGCCTGAGTTTTGGCCAAGGATTTGCTTCTCTTCAAGGCCTGCAACAAGTCCCTATATTCATCAATTAACTGATGAATATCTCCTTCAGATTCATACCCACCCACATCACTTGATGCAGATGTATCTGATTCTGACTCAGTACTAGAAATTAAACTTGAAGAACAACTTAGTACCTTACTTGGTCCAGGCTGATCCTGGATTTTGTCTCCTTCAGATAAGGCCATCAGCCCTTTGCACTGATTGTCCTCATGTTCATAAATTGAGTTCATTAACTGCATGAACTCATCTTCCTCCTCTTTAGCAAACAACCCAATATAGGCTTCAGCTTCTGAATCTGTTTCTGATGATGACTGATCAGTCAAACTCTTATCCTTCTTGGCAACAAAGGACCTTTCCTTTTGCCCTTAAACTGAGTCTTCTTCTTGTCAGTTGACTCATTCCTCTTTCTGGACAGTCAGCTACTATATGTCCTTGTTTATTGCAACAATAGCATACTATCTTTGAGGATGTAGTTTTACTTGGCTTGGACTTTCTTCTGTCATTCCTTGATGACTTCCTGTTCTGATAGTAGTCATCTTTTGTCTGTGAAGTGGATGGCTTAGACCTCCACTGCTTCTTTTGCAGAAACTTTTGAAAATGTCTAGTGAAGGCTGCAAAGTCTTCATCACTTTCACTGCTTTCTGAATTCTTACTATCTGAATTTTCTGTGATTGTCTCAGCAACTATTTAAGGTGGAGATGGATACTTGCTTCTATACTTCCTAGTGGCTTCAGTCTTGAAGGCCACAGCTCTTTCCTTGTGCTCCACTCTAGTAGTCTTCTCTTCCTCCTTTCTAACCATTAACTGCATTTCATAAGATAGCAGTTTTCCAAATAAGGTTGGAGGAGGTATATCAGCTAATTTGGTCATTTCCCTAATGGCACAAATCTTGGTGTCCCAATCCTTAGTTAGGGATCTTAAGAACTTGTCATTCAGCTCATAGTTGCTGAATTATCTTCCATAGGACATCAATTCATTGACTATCCTATAGAATTTCTTGTAACATTCAGTAATGCTATCAGACTTTCCTTGTCTGAAGCTTTCATACTCCTGATTTAACAAAGACTTCCAGTCTTGTCTTACCTCTTCAGATCCCTCCATGTAAACTATTAGTGTGTCCCACATTTCTTTTGAGGTTTTACAATGTATTAGGTTCTGAAATGTGGCATCATCAATTGCACTTACAATAATATTCTGGGCCATCTTGTCCATAGTGGCCAGAATTATTTCATCTTTAGTCATTTCTGAATAGTCCTTAGGAGTTTTCTGATTTGCATCTAGAATGGAGATCTTCATTGGCACATATGGCCCTTCTTTAACTGTGATGTATATTCTTAGGTCAGATGCTTCCATAAAGAGTCTAACCCTCTCTTTACATATGCCAAAAATCTCTTTTCTGGCAGATTGGCAATTTCATGGATCCTAGCTCTTTGTGATTCTCAGTAGAACCCATTTTCTTGATTCTTGATTATTCTGATTCTGCCTACAGGATCTTTACTCAGACTGTTATGTCCTTTTTGAGTAACCTCGCTTTGATACCACTTGAAAGAAATAGTACCTAATCACCTAGAGGGGGGTGAATAGGTGAACTTAATCTTTTTAAAATTACAGGCAGAAACACTGAATAATAATACATGTATTTGCAATTCTCTACAGCAATTCAGCACAGATAATACAGCAATCACAGAATTAATCATACACAGAGTACACGCAGATTTTATAGTGGTTCACCAAGGTCTGGGTGCATCCACTTTCCCCATTCGCCTATCTAGTAGTGTACTAGATTGGGCCTAACTTCTCCACTTCTTCTCAGATCCTCAGATCTTACAACTCAGAACCCCAAACAGGTTCCTACAACTCAGAGTGATCCAACTCCTACAACTCAGGCACAAAAGCCCTACCACTCAGTCTTCACCAAGACTTACACTCAGAGAACAAAGTCTCCTACAACTCAGGCACTAGGCCCTACCTCAGTCTTCAACAAGACCTACACTTAGAGCACACTGTCTCCTACACTCAGCCTTTATAAAATAGGCTTACAGCTCAGATCCCTTATGATCCTACAGAAAATAAAGTTTACAAAGTATATAACCACAACTCTGAAAGAGAGAGATGAGTTGACTAGTTTCTTGATGAGTTCTTGAAAGAACTTGGCAGAGATCAACCTCCCTTGGCTTTCTTCAAAGCTTCTTGAATTAGAACACAGTAGGGTTGTATCTCTATGCAGATGATCTTCAATCAACTGCTGTCTTGAGATTCTGATTTCAATCTGAATCTTACTTATCAGCCTGGTTTAACAGCTGGTCTTCTTAGAAGGAGCTCTCTCTCTCCAACTACTTAGATCTTCTCTTGAAGGTCTTCTTCTTTTTTGTGTTATTTATCAACTCATTGATCGATTCTTATTCTGTTGAAGGAGAAAGGTCTTTAAATAAGCTTTCTCCATGGTGACCGGCTGATCCGGTTTCTAACAACTTTCTGATGGCTCTGACAGTTGCAGTTGACCGGTTGAAATGGCAGCTGTCAAGTCATCCAGTCACTTCTTGAAATCTCTGTCACTGTCTGAAAGTGTCGAGATAGATAGTCTTTATGTGTCGACACAAATAGACTAAGTGTCAACACAAGTAGACTAAGTGTCGACACTAGCCTTGTTGGTGTCGACACAACTCCTTGTGTTGTTGTAACAGCTTCTTGACACTGCTTCTTCTGAATGTGTCGACACTGATTCTGTGTGTCGACACAAGCCTTCTTCTTTAATACTTAGTTGAATTCTGCTAAGTATCGACACAACTCCATTGTGTCGACACAACTCCTTTGTGTCGACACAACTCCTTTGTGTCGACACATTTTCTTGTGTTGAAACTTGCTAAGTGTCGACACATCTTCTTTGTGTCGACACATGCCTTCTGTGTTGAAACTTTGCTGAGTGTCGACACATCTCCTTGTGTCGACACATGTACTTGAAGTTTGTTGAAGTTTGCTGAGTGTCGACACAGCCTCTTAGTGTCGACACATGTACTTGAACTTTATTAAAGTTTGCTGAGTGTCGACACAGCCTCCTAGTGTCGACACATGTACTTGAACTTTGTTGAAGTTTGCTGAGTGTCGACACAGCCTCCTAGTGTCGACACTTTTGCTGTCGACAAAGTTTCTCTGTGTGTCGACACTGCCTCTAAGTGTCGACACAAATAATGTTGATAATTCTTCACTGTGTGTCGACACAACCTGTATGTGTCGACACTTTTCTTCTGGTGTCGACTCTGCCTTCCTGGTGTCGACACAATTACTCCAACTAGTCGACACAGCTTCTCTAGGTGTCGACACAAGCCTTCTTAAGTGTCGACACTTTTCTTCTGGGTGTCGACACATGGACTTAGAAACTT
Source organism: Platanthera guangdongensis (assembly GCA_039583875.1). Lineage (NCBI taxonomy): Eukaryota > Viridiplantae > Streptophyta > Magnoliopsida > Asparagales > Orchidaceae > Platanthera > Platanthera guangdongensis. The sequence continues at coordinate 36,730,310 of CM077161.1, forward strand.
TTATGCTTTCCCTGCAATTACTTAACCTGCACAAATATACTCAAAGCACATCAAATACACCTTGATGTATATCATTGAGTAGGGTGAGGCTTCTTCAAATCAGGTACATATATTCCAATGTACCTAACATAAACCAAACAGCAATTAACAAAACTAACACAACACAATAAATCAGCACACACAGCACAATACACACAGATTTATAGTGGTTCCCCAATTTATGGGAACATCTACTTGCCCCCTTCGCATATCTAGCAATGAACTAGATTCGGCCTAACTCATTCACTTTCCTTTACTCAGATCCTTAGATCTTACAGCTCAGAGCCCACCCGGCTCCTACAACTCAGACTATTACAATTCTTACCACTCAGATCACCAAGATCCTATGCCTCAAGTTCTTCCCAAGAACTCTATCTTAGAATGAATCCTCACTCATACTTCTCAGGCAACACCTGCCCTACATCCTCAGAGAATTAACAACTTCTCCTACCTCAGGCAATTCCAGCACTACCTTAACCTTTATAACACAGGCTTGCAACAACAATAGAATAAATCTCCTCCACTCAGATCAACAGATAGACCTTACAAATTGAATATAACAGAAAATAGAATCAGAAAATGTCACCCAGTATGAGATTTGAGTAATAGCTTCTTGATCTGATCTTGATGATTGTGCTTCCTTTGATTCTGACAAAATAGATCTGATCAAACCCTTCTTATCTTTTTAAAGCTTCTTGAAGTAGAAATTAGGGTTGATCTAGGCTGGAGAGATGTTGAAGATGATTCTTGATCAGACCTCTCTCCACCTTCTAAATTGTAGCTGAAGCTTCAAACTTCTGTCTTTTCAAATTTGTACTACTTCTTCTCTATTTTTTCATCCTTCTTCTGAAGGTTGAATCCCTTTAAATAGGCTCTGACAGGAGTAACCGGCTGATTCGGTTAATAACTGACAGTTCTGACAGCTGTCAGTACCACCGTCTTGATATCTGTTCTTAGGAAATAAGTCTGCTGAAGTGTTGAGACTTGGATGTTAAATGTGCTGACACAGGTCTTGGGTGTCGACACAACTCTTGTAGTGGTGTTGACACACTTTTGAATGTGTCGCCATAGCTCTTCATCTTGTCCCAACATAGCTTGAATAGAGTGTGTCGACACAAGTTCCTGAGTGTCGAACACAGTTGTCTTCAGTCTTGATACAATGTGTATAGAGTATGTCGACACTAGTCCTGAGTGCCGACATAGTTGTCGTTAGTCTCGATATATCTTGAATAGAGTTTGTCGACACTAGTCCTGAGTGTCGACACAGTTGTCTTGAGTCTCGACACAGTGTGTCGACAGAGTTGTCCTTAATGTCGACACAGGTTTTCTTTATCTCGACACAACTTGTTCAGTGTTTGTCGACACTAGTCCTAAGTGTCGACACATTTGATTTCTTATATCATAGTGTTGACCCAAGCCTGGGTGTTGACACAACTTTCACCTAGATTCAGCACTTCTACCTTAATTGTGTCAACACTAGTCTTGAGTGTCTTGACACTTTGTACTTAGCTTTATTTACCTGCATATATGAACTTAACATCCATCAAATACAACAATTTGTATATCATTGAGTTTAGAAGACTTCTTGAAATCAAGTACATTGAGACCAATGTACTCAACAATCTCCCCCTATTTGGAGAAGTCATAACCCCAATTCAATGATATACAACAAGATACCACAAAAATAAAGATAAAGACATTTAAACATACAATGCAGTGTTGTAAGTGAATTATCACAGATAAACACACATACTTAATAATAATGCTGAGCAAAAAATAAGGCAAACAATTTCAGTCGCAATTAATCAACACATGAAATGTTGAATAAACCATGATTTCCATTAATTGTTTATCATAGAATTTACTGATACAAGTTTTTTTACAGAATAGTTACAGATCAAAATGTTCATAAGAAATATAAAACTAAGAATATCCTAAGGCAGCTCAGGTTCCTTAACAACCATGTCTTTGCCTGATTGTATCTTGGCGTTCATCTCAGGTACCTTGTCCTCAGCAACTGCCTTTCCTTTGGCTTCCTTAGCTTTATCTTTTGCTATTGTTTCTTTCTTCAACCTTTGCCTCTCAAAATAATGATATGGATTTGGGAAATACTCGCTGGGCTCTATGGACTTAGCAGGAAGCTTTTCTCTCTTCACATCTTGCCTGAATTTTTGAATCACATCTTGCTGCTTCAAGTGTTTGGCCCATTCCTGTTCAGAATATCATTTCCCTCTGTCAATAATATTAGCATTCATAGCTTTCCATGTAGTAAGAATGATTGTTCTGGAGGTTGGACTCCATTACTCAAAATCAGGTTTAGTCTCAGCTTGCTCTCTAAACCTTTTCTTTGATAACTAAGCTTTAGTCTCTGGAGCAGTAGAAGACTTGTCCACTTTCTCATATATTACATGTTGAGTATATTCGTCTCAACGTACTTGATTTGAAGAAGTCTTCTCACCTCAATGATATACAGATTATTGTATTTGATGGATATTAAGTTTATATGTGCAGGTTACTAAAGCTAAGTACAAAGTGTCGACACTCAGGACTAGTGTCGATACACACTGAACAAGTTGTGTCGAGATAAAGAAAAGCTGTGTCGACACTAAGGACAACTATGTCGACACACTGTGTCGAGACTAAAGAAAAGTTGTGTCGACACTAAGGACAACTATGTCGACACACTGTGTCTAGACTAAAGACAACTATGTCGACACTCAGGACTAGTGTCGACACAAACAATACATATTATACCAGACTGAAGACAACTATGCGTCTACACTCAGGACTAGCGTCGACACACTATAATCAAGCTGTAGCGAGACTGAAGACAACTGTGTCGACACTCAAGGACTAGTGTCGGCACACTATAATCAAGCTGTAACGAGACTGAAGACAATTGTGTCGACACTCAGGACTAGTATTGACACACTATAATCAACCTGTAACGAGACTGAAGACAACTATATTGACACACAGTACTTGTGTCGACACATTCCACAGAAGTTGTGTCGAGACAGGTTGAAGATCTTTGTCGACACATTCAGAAGTGTGTCGACATCACTACAGGAGCTGTGTCTACACCCAGGACTTGTGTCAACACATTTCACAACCAAGTCTCAACATTTCAATAGACTTATTTCCTAAGTACAAATATCTAGACTGAGGTACTAACAGCTGTCAGAACTGTCAGTTATTAACTAGATCAGCCGGTTACTCCTGTCAGAGTATATTTAAAGGGATGCAGTCTTCTGAAGAAATAGAACACAAAGAGAGAGAGAAAAAAAGAAGAAAAAAAACGAAACAGCACAACTTTGAAGCTCCAGCTACAATTTAGAAGGTGGAGAGAGGTCTGATCAAAAATCATCTACAATATCTCTCCAATCCTAGATCAACCCTAATTTCTACTTCAAGAAGCTTTGAAAAGCTAAGAAGGGTTTCATCAGATCTATCTTGTCAGAATCAAAGGAAGCACAATCATCAAGATCAGATCAAGATGCAGTTACTCAAATCTCATACTTGGTGATATTTTCTGATTCATTTCTCTATTATATTCAGTTTGTAAGAACTTTCTGTAGATCTGAGTGAAGGAGATTTACTCTCTTGTTATTGTATGCCTATGTTATAAAAGCTGAGGTAGTGCTAGGATTTCCTGAGGTAGGAGAGGTTGAAAATTCTCTGAGGTGTAGGGCATTTGTTGCATGAGAAGTAGGAGTGAGGATTCATTCTAAGGTAGAGTTCTTGGGAAGAACTTAAGGTGTATGATCTTGGTGATCTGAGTGGTAAGACTTGTGAAAGTCTGAGTAGTAGGAGCCGGGTGCAGGCTCTGAGGTGTAAGATCTAAAGATTCGTGTAAAGGAAAGATGAGGAGTTTAGCCGAATCTAGTTCATTGCTAGATAGGCGAAGGGAGAAAGTGGATGTACCCATAAATTGGGGAACCACAATAAACCTTTGTGCATTGTGCTGTGTGTGCTGTTGTGCTGTGCTGTGTTAATTCTTTTGATTGCTATTTAATTTATGTTAATTATCTGACTGAGTAAATCACTTTATTTAAAGTAGTATTTTGATCACAGAAAAGGGGAGCCATAATTAAATTGGACTTATTCACCCCCCCCCCCTCTAGGTCATTTTCAATCCGAAAGTAA